>CM032164.1:36798035-37492530 GCA_018901935.1 Pugionium cornutum | reverse complement strand
TTCTATAGAGATTTTTCCAACAATATTTAGATAATTAAATATTACATTTTTCTATAAAAACAAAATGATAAAACATAAAAATATTTCTATAGATATTCTAAAATTTGAATTTAATTTGGGTTTGATCCAATTAATAAGTTATTGGATCAAGAACCCATAATTAAATTTGACCTAAATCAAGTTTAATATCTCTAATATATTATTTGGGAATCATTTTAAGAAAATAACCTTACCCTGACGTGTTATTAATAGAAATACCATGCTGACGTGTCATCACCACAATGAGTTTTAACTTAATATATAAATGGGCTTTATTTACTAGAAAAATTACAATATATGTCATTGTTATTAATATGGTTACAGAATCAATATATTTTATTAAACTAACCAAAAATATTATTAAATGCGTTAAAAACAATTATTTTTTCATTAATTTAGATATACAAAAATTAATATTAAGAATAATTTTAAATAAAAGTTAAAATTATATAAATATTTAATTTATATTTATTAATAAATAATATTATATAATTTACGAATACTTTTCCCACGCATAGCGTGGGTATAAATCTAGTCTAATATATTAGTGAGGGGTCGAAGACGTGACTAAAAATAAAACGTAATGAAATAAAACAAAAATACAGATTGCATGGCGACATTCCACACAAAATGCATAATCTCATGTCCGAGTTTCACTTTTGGGGAGGGGACTAACTATCCTGCTATGGTGTTTGCGGAAAAGAAGAGAATTAAGGATCTAAATTAAATTACATCTTCCGACATTTGTCTTAAAAGTGATCCCCTTCATTCACTAAGACTTGCTAAGAAAAGCGTTCACGCTAGGCAAGTTAAATCATCACCACAACACAATACACCATCAAACCTCTTGTTCGAACGTCATGTATGCGACTCATAATTAATCAGAAGCATCATCTATCCCAACAATATACAATGGCGAAACAAAAGCGGTCGAGGCCGATTCAAAAACACCTAGTGGAACAATCAAGAACTAGTCTTACAATCAAACCTCGCTCGTGAATGTATAAGCAATCTTACGTTGCTCCTTCTCCATACCTGCCTCCATTGTTTCAACAGCCTGCTCCGTAGACTTATTCTCCCAACCATCGATCTAATGTTCTTCTTGGTTCTTTCTTGAAAGCGAAGCTCACTACCTTGAAAGCCCACCTACGGTCGGAAGCTCACCCTCATATATTCATTCTGCTCTTCCATATGATTATAACCATCTTGTTTGACTCTATTTGATTTTGGCGGAAGTGTGATGTGTAAAGGAGAGTGATAAAGAGAGAGTAGAGAATTTATGTTCTCATTCATTCAAGAAAACATTTTTTTGTGATACACTTTTTGTTCAATGCACACGTTTCTTAAATACTAAAACATACTAATTTGAATTCAAACAAAGCTCGTTAATGTCGCTTTCATCTTGACTCTGAAGACATTCGTATCTGTTGCGTGAGAACACGTTTTGTCTGTTGCCATTGTCTCTTCTAACAGTCTGAAACCTGCACGGCTCTGTGATGTTGTAATGTTCAAACTGGTTGCAAGGGAAGGACGACATGGGCGCCTTGTCTCCTTGACTTGACTGAGTTTTGGGCTTGAATCCGAGCTGCATCTACGTTTTCTGTTTGAGCTTTGTGTGAGCTTCGGAATTGACTGTGGGCCTCATCTTGCCGTGCTTTGCTCTATCGAGCTGAGACGACTCCAAGTGCTCTGTTTCATTGTTTGCAAAACATAGCATGTTATGTGTAATAACATTTTCACTAACATCCCCCCTCAAACTTGAGGTGGGAGAAAACCCAACTCCAAGTTTGCCTCTGAGATCAAAGAATGCTAAGCGTGGAAGAGATTTGGTGAAGATATCCGCGATTTGTTGAGAAGCCGGGATATGCCGTGTTTCAATAAAACTGAGTGCCACTCTTTCACGAATGTAGTAATGATCCAAATCAAAATGTTTTGTTCTAGAATGTAGTGTTGGGTTGGTAGTAAGATAAGCTACCGAAAGATTGTCACAATGTAGGATTGTTGGACCATTTTGTCGAACTTGTACATCTTTGTGAAGGGAGGAAATCCATGTTAACTCTGTTGCAGTTTCTGCCATAGCTCGATATTCAGCCTCTGTGGATGATCTAGAGACTGTAGATTGTCGCTTTGCACTCCAAGAAACCAGATTAGAACCAATCATAGTGCAGAAACCTATAGCTGACCGCCTAGTTTCCTTGCAACCAGCCCAATCACTGTCACTAAAGGCCGTGACTTGGAGCGTTGTTGACTTGTTGATGTGAAGTCCCATTGAAACTGTTCCTCTAACATAACGTAGTA
Organism: Pugionium cornutum; assembly: GCA_018901935.1. Lineage (NCBI taxonomy): Eukaryota > Viridiplantae > Streptophyta > Magnoliopsida > Brassicales > Brassicaceae > Pugionium > Pugionium cornutum. Next base: position 37,490,193 of record CM032164.1, on the reverse strand, counting down.
TTCTCTTCAGTAGTGTGAAATCCGAGGAGGTAGGGATGTGCATCCTTTGACAGATTAAATTCACTGAGTATTGTATGTCCGACCTTGTTAGTGTGAGGTATTGCAGCTTCCCTACAAGGCTGCGATAGTAGGTAGGATCATGAAAGGGAGTGTTACCTTCAGATGTTGTGACAAAATTCAGTGGTAATGGCTTTGGCATAGGGTGACAAGAATACATTCCAGTTTGGTGTAGAATGCTTTCTGCATATTTGGTTTGGTGCAGAAACATTCCAGCTTCATTATGTTCAAATTGGATTCCCAGGAAGTAGCTCAAAGCTCCCAGATCTTTCATGGCAAATGTTGTGCTTAGATCATTGACTAACATATTACACATCCGTGTGTTGCTCCCTATGAAAATGATGTCATCCACGTAAAGTAGCAAAATTAAAGTATCTCCATTGTGGTGATATGTGAACAGAGAGGGATCATCCTTGCTGCAGAGGAAACCATATTCAATTAGAAAGGATGTGAACTTGTCAAACCATGCTCTAGGAGCCTGCTTAAGGCCATAAAGAGCTTTATCTAATTTGTAGACATGTAGAGGATGATTGGGATCAACAAAACCAGTCGGTTGGGCCATGTAAATGTTCTCCTTTAAATCACCAAGTAGAAAGGCACTTGTGACATCCAGTTGATTTACTTTCCAGCTTTTCACAGTGGCAATGCTCAAAACCTTTCTGATTGTAGCGGAACGAACCACATGACTAAATGTTTCCAGGTAGTCAATTCCCCCTTTTTGATGGAAGCCTTTAGCAACAAGCCTTGCTTTGAATTTGTCGACAGACCCATCAACATGTAGCTTAACTCTGAATACCCATTTACACCCCAAAATATTCATCTTTGGACTTGAGGGGACCAAATGCCAGGATTTGTTCTTGTGTTGGACAGCCAGATCTTCTTCCATTGCTCTTAACCATCTAGGATCCTTCTTTGCTGCGGTAACTATTTTAGGTTCACGTGGAATTTCAAGACTTGTGTTCAGTAGATACCTTGAATTTGGTTTTGAGATGCCTTTCTTTGCTCTTGTCGTCATTGAGTGATTGTTGGAGGGTGGAATTACATTAGAAGATTCACCACTAATTAATGGTTGTGAAGGAAGAGATCCTTCTGCATCAGGTTGGATGGCTGGTATATTATCTGTTCATGGTGAAGTCATATCACCAGTGTTGTTTGTAGCCTGAGAGGTAGCAGGAGCTTCACTGACAGGCATGGTTTTGACATTTCCAGTGGTAGAAGTCTTCTGTTGCATTAGACTAACAGGAGGAGGAGGTTGCACAGGATTACTCTCTGGTTCTGTCGATACACTAGGATCAAATAGGCTGTTTTGCCAAGATTTGAGCAGAGACGAGGAGTACTTGGGTACCAGTTTTTTTATATTTTGTAGCAAAGGGAAACTCATGTTCATTGAAGATGGCATGCCTTGTGATAAACACTCGACCAATTGGTGGATAGAGACACCGATAACCCTTGTGAGTTGAGCTATATCCCAAGAACACACTCTGTAGTGATCTTGGTTCCAGCTTGTGCTTAGCAAGTGACCTGAGACACGGATAGCACTCACTGCCAAATACCCTTAATGAAGTGTATTCTGGTTTATGGCCAAATAACTTCTCAAAGGGCGTCTGAAAGACAAGCGTAGCTGAAGGCAAAAGATTGCTGATATAATTTGCAGTGAAGAAGCTTCCCACCTAGAACTGTAGAGGCACTTGAGAGTGAAATAGCATTGAGAGACTAAGCTCAATAAGGTGTATGTGCTTACGTTCAGCTACCCCATTTTGTTGGGGAGTGTAGGGGCAAGACATTTGATGTTTTATGCCACATTTATCTAAGTGAAGTCTGAATTGATTGCTTGTAAACTCCCCTCCTCCATCACTTTGGAATACTTTAATCTTCTTGTCAATTTGGTTTTCAACAATCCTTTGAAACGAAAGTAATACTCCAAGAAAGTCTGATTTCAACTTTAAGGAATAAAACCAAGTGAACTTAGAAAAATCATCCACAAACACCACATAAAACTTGAAACCTTGAAGAGAAACAATTGGAAAAGGTTCTCAAGGATCACAATGTATCTTATTCAAAAGTTCAAGAGTTCTAGAATCAGAAGCAGAAAAAGACAAATGCTGATTTTTTTCCCATTTGACAAGGTTCACATAGTGCATCCTTAGCAACTTTATTGATTGAGATAGCCTTGTTTTTGTACAGGTGCTGGAGAATTTGATTGCTAGCATGTCCAAGTCGATAGTGCCAAATGTTGTCGTATGTGGCTTGTTGTCTACTTGAATAGTATGCTTTGTAATCTTGATTCTCCAACACGTACAACCCTATACGTCTTGGCCCTTAAGTCAGCACTTTCTGAGTTGCCAAGTCCAGAATGTAAACCTTGTTAGCATCAAAGAACACACCACAGGAGAAGTCTTCACACAATTTAGAGACTGACAACAAAGGCTTTTGTACAAAGGGACAAATCAGAATATCATTTAGTGGCACGTTACCTGATGAAACTGAGAGATTTGCAGATCCAATATGGGTTATTGGAAGATTATTACCATCTGCCACAATAACACTTTCAAGACCATGATAAGGGGTAACACGATTCAAACCTTCTGTGGAGGGGACAATGTGAGTAGAAGCTCCAGAGTAAGGGAATCATTCCTGTCCTGATGCATCTAATTCTTGAAGGGTGGAGAGAGCTTGAGGGAAATCATTGGTTTGAAAGTTGTTGTTGAACCTGCTCTAGCAACGGAGAGCCACATGTCCAACTTTGCCACAGATTTGACAGACAAGCCTGGTTCCAGTTTGTGCATTGGTGCCTGAGATGATAGACTGCTAAAGAAACCCTCTTCCTCTAGAGGAGAAACCTCTACGTCCTCTGTTAGCCTGAAAGCCTCTTCCTCTGAAATTTGTGTTCTGAGGTTGATGTGGTCTGAGTGTTGTGTTGTACCCAGGTTGAGTTTGAAAGGCAAGATGGGGATTTGCTGGATTTTATTCATAGGACTCTAGTCTAGTGTCAAATCTACCAATTTCAAGTAGCACTTCAGTGAAGATTGGAGCTGGAAGCCTGGTCATCTGGCTTTGTATAACAGTGCAAATGGGGTCATACTCCCGGCCAAGTCCATTCATAAACCCACAAATCTTCATAGATTCTTCAATAGGTTTCCCTATGGAGCTTAGTTGGTCGCATACAATTGTGTACTCATGAGCATAAGCAGCAAGTGTTTTACCTTGTTTTGTCAAGAGTTGTAGTTTCCTTTTAAGCTCAAACTCTCGAGTTATAGTGTTTTTGTTGAATTTGTTGGCTAGAAACATCCATATAGCCTGAGAGGTAGGTAGATTAAACACACTACCGAGAACTTCTTCAAATAAGGTGCCAAATATCCATGATTTTATGAATTCTTCAGTGCATAACCAACTTTCGTAGGCTAGATTTTCTACCCACAGCACATGATCTCCAACGCGTTGCTCAATGGTAGCTGGGGGAGCAGGAAGACGGCCATTGATAAAACCAAGAAGTTTTTGACTGTTTAGAAAAGACTCCATCTGTGTTTTCCACAGCAAATAGTTAGTATCATTTAACTTGAGAGTGACAGAACTAGCAACATGAATGTTGCCGGGAAAGGGATAAAGAGGATGTATGTCTTCCATGGGAGCCCCTGTTAAGGTTCAAGCTCTGATACCATGTAAAGGAGAGTGATAAAGAGAGAGTAGAGAATTTACGTTCTCATTCATTCAAGAAAACATTTTTTTGTGATACACTTTTTGTTCAACGCACACGTTTCTTAAATACTAAAACATACTAATTTGAATTCAAACAAAGCTCGTTAATGTCGCTTTTATCTTGGCTCTAAAGACATCCGTATCTATTGCTTGAGAACACGTTTTGTCTGCTGCCATTGTTTCTTCTGACAGTTTGAAGCCTGTAGAGCTTCGTGATGTTGTAGTGTTCAGACTGGTTGTAGGGGAAGGACGACATGGGCGCCTTGTCTCCTTGACTTGACTGAGTTTTGGGCTTGAATCCGAGCTGCATCTGCGTTTTCAGTTTGGGCTTTGTGTGAGCTTCGGAATTGACTGTGGGCCTCATCTTGCCGTGCATTGCTCTGTCGAGCTGAGACGACTCCAAGTGCTCTATTTCATTATCTGCAAACAGAGCATAATATGTGTAATAACATTCTCACTAACATGATGCTCTGGTATAAAATGAAATTATTTTATAAGACCATTAGGTTTTTATTATGATATAATTTGATTAATAAAATAGTTGCAATAATAATTTCGTTAAAAAATAATAAAAGAAGTTGAAAGAAGTTGAAAGAAGTTGAACGATAAAAAAAGGTGAAAGTAAAGATGTATTTCACTTCTTCATTTTTACAATCATAGTGGTGATATTTATAGTGTTAGTAAACCGACTTTATAAGTCGGTTGCTCAAGATAATTATTTATAACACTCTCCCTTAATTATCTATTATTATAAATTATTACGTATTGCCTCGTTAAACACCTTATCATGTAAAAACCCAACGGGATAAAAATTATGATAAGGAAAAAAAGAGTGCAGATACGTAATCTTCCCTTGAAGAAGATAAATATAATTTCTTCATAGATCCCGTAAATAACGCATTCCAATATTCTGAACATGTTTTTTGAATGTTGTTGTAGGAAGTGATTTAGTGAACAAATCTGATGCATTATCGCTTGGACGAATATACTCGATGTCAAGTTCTTGATTTCTCTGTAGTTCTTGGATATAGGAGAGGAATCTCGGAGGAATATGTTTTGTCCGGTCACTCTTGATATAACCTTCTTTGATTTGGGTGACACATGCAGCATTATCTTCGAATAATTTTGTTGGTTCCTTATTGTTGGTTAGTCCACTTGTTTTTTCGATATGTTGGATCATGTTTCTGATCCATACACATTCTCTACATGCTTCATGAAGGGAAATGATTTCTACATAATTTGAAGAAGTGGTAACCAAAGTTTGTTTTTGAGATCGCCACGAGATCGCAGTTCCACCAATTGTGAAAACATAACTAGTTTGAGACCGAGCTTTTTGTGTGGATCCGATAAATACCCAGCATCTGAAAAACCAACTAAACCAAACTCGGGGTTTCTAGAATAAAATAATCCCAAATCAATCGTATCTTGGAAATAACGGAAAGTATGTTTTATTCCACTCCAATGTCTGCGTGTAGGTGATGAACTATATCTCGCAAGTAAATTTGTAGCAAATACTATATCTGGTCGAGTGCAATTTGCGAGATACATAAGTCCACCGATGGCACTCATATAAGATACTTCAAGACCTAATATGTCTTCATTATCTTCACAAAATCGAAATGGATCCTTGTTTATATTAAGCGATCGATTAACCATTAGAGTACTCAAAGGATTCGCTTTATCCATATTAAATCGTTTTAATATCTTTTTCGTATAATTTGATTGATGCACAAATATCCCATCTTGGAAATGCTCAATTTAGAGTCATAGACAAAATTTTGTCTTTCCAAGATCTTTCATTTCAAATTCTTCTTTCATATGAGTTCTTGCATTATCAATTTCCTTTTAAGTTCTAATTATATTCAGGTCATCTACATAAACAACAATGATCACAAAGCCTGATGGAGATTTATTTATAAATACGCAAGGACATATCGCATTTTTAATATATCCTTTTTTCAATAGATATTCACTTAAGCGATTATACCATATGCGTCCGGATTGTTTTAACCCATATAATGATCGCTGTAATTTGACTGAGTATAGTTCTTTGGGTCCTTTAGAGATCTTTGATCCTTCTGGGATCTTGAATCCTTCTGGGATTCTCATGTATATATCACTATCAAGGGTTCCATACAGGTATGCAGTCACGACATCCATAAGGTGCATTTCTAACCTTTTGGATGATGATAAACTCATTAAATATCTAAATGTAATTGCATCCATGACCGGAGAATATGTTTCTTCATAGTCTATTCCCGGTCTTTGAGAAAACCCTTGTGCAACAAGACGGGCTTTATATATAGTGACCTCATTTTTCTCATTTCTTTTTTCTTATAAAAACTCACTTGCACCCAACTGGTACTACATCTTCAGGTGTAATGACAATGGGTCCGAAAACATTTCTTTTTTGTAGAGAGAATAATTCATTTCTCATGGCTATTTGCTATTTTTCCCAATCGGATCTTTTTGACACTCTGCTACGGACATTGGTTCTGCGTCATTATTTTCATTTTCAATTTCTTTGGACACAGAAAATGAGAATATTCCATTAATATCCTCTATTTCATTTCTAACCCATAATTTTCTATTTTGGGTATAGTTAATTGAAATCTCATATGTTTCTATATTGCGTTCGTCTTTTGGACGGAGTTCCACTTCACGGTTTTCAAAAACTTGTTTGCATATGTCTTCCGGACATTTCGTTTGAGTTGGTTCCTCTATAATATTTTCACAAATATTTTCGAGATATTTTTGTAAGGTTCTTCCAGAACCTTTTGACTTTGTTATCCAAACACTTTTTCTTACGGAGATTTTTATCTTTTGAGCCCATCAGTCTCCCCCTCTTTAACTGAACTCTGGGTTCATTTATTTTATCGCCATCAATATATTCTACAGGAACATTAATTCTTGATGGGACATTCACAGCGGATATATATAATTTCGTCACTCGTTTTGTATCTGTGAATGCATCTGGCAACTGGTTTGCAATATTTTGCAAATGTACGATTTTCTGAACTTCTATTTCACGTTGTTTTGTGGGAGGATCAAGATATAACAAAGATGGCGTATACCATTTAATATCTTCTTGTACTTGTTTAATTTCTCCCCCTAACATAGGAAATTCATTTTCATCAAAATGACAATCGGCAAATCGTGCTGTAAACATGTCACCAGTTCGTGGTTCAAGATACCGAATAATACTTGATGATGTAAATCCAATATAAATCCCTAATCTTCTCCGTGGCTCCATCTTTGTTCTTTGTGGTGGGGCTACAGGAACATAAACCGCACACCCAAAAACTCAGAGATGGGATACATCGGGCTTCTGGCCAGATGTTAATTGTAATGGAGAATATTCATGATATGCACTTGGTCTTATCTGTACCAATGCTACCGCATGCAATATAGCATGACCCCATACTGAAATTGGGAGATTTTTTTTCAAAATTAATGGTCTCGCAATAAGTTGTAACCGTTTTATCAAAGACTCAGCCATACCATTTTGTGTATGAACATGCGGAACCAGATGTTCAACATCGATTCCGAGAGCCATACAATAATCATTAAAGGCTTGTGACGTGAATTCACCAGCGTTGTCAAGTCTTACTTTCTTTATATTATAATCAGGGAATTGCGCTCTTAATCTGATTTTTTGGGCAATGAATCTTGTGAAAGCCATATTTCGTGTGATTAACAAACACACATGTGACCATCTACTAGATGTGTCAATTAAAACCATAAAATATCAAAATGGCCCACATGATGGATGAATAGGTCAACATATATCACCATCTATTCTTTCTAAAAATACTCAAGATTCATTACTAATTTTGGCTGGTGATGGCCGAGTAATAAGTTTTCCTTGAGAACATATTTTACACGAAAACTCGCGTGATTGAAAAATCTTCTGGTTTTTCAATGGGTGACCATTAGAATTTTGCACAATTTTTCTCATCATAACTGATCCAGGATGTCCTAGTCTTTCATGCCAGACTTTGAATGTACTCGTAAACTTCTGGTTTACTGTGATATACGATTCAATTATATTTATTTTTGTGTAATATAGTCCAGAGGACATCATTCGTAATTCTTCCAATATTTGTTTCTGCTCCCATGTAATGCAAAGATATTCAGTGTTATTTTTGCTCATTGTCTCTATGTGATATCCATTTGTACGGATGTCTTTGAAACTTAATAAGTTTCTATGAGACTCAGGGAAATATAAAGCATCATTTATTCAAATTTTGTTCCCCTTGACATTGAAAAACTAGCTCTTCTGGAGCCTATGATAATATTTGCATTACCCGATATTGTATTCACGCTTCCGCCATAATCTTTCATTTTAAGATAAGAGAAAAACTTTTTGTCTTTAAGTATTGTATGTGTTGTAGCACTGTCTGCTAGGCATATATCTCCATTCTCATTCTAAAAAAAAATACATTTTCTGGATTAAAATATTGATAAAGATGTATTAATAAATGTTAAACACACATATTTCAAAATCAACTTGTATTATAACAAAACTATTTTACATTAGGTAATTAAAGTTCAAACTTACATATATTTTTCAAAAAGACATTAAGTTTTGTTTTTTTCGTAAGGAAACTAAATACAACTTTATATATATAACATTAAACTTAATTATCTTGTTCTTTGGTATTCTCGGAATCAACCAGAAAATCAGCAACATCGAGATATGCATTTCCATCGAAAGAAGGTCTGGGTTCATCCGAGATAAAGTTGGTTTCACTTTCTTTTCCTTTTTGTTTTTGTGACTCTTGATATAGATTAGCCAAATGTTTTGGTGTACGACAGGTACGAGACCAATGTCCTTTCATGCCACATCTGTAACAAACATTTTTGTATTGTATATTTTGGCGTACAACAGGTACACGACCAACTTCATTTTCGTGGACTTTATTCTTTATCCCGAATTTGAATTCATTGGGACGAAAACCTCTTCCTTTTCCTCGTCCACGTCCACCTCCTCGTCCACGTCCACGACCACGACTATGGCCTCGACCCCGTCCATGTCCTTGCCAATTATTATAACTGGATGATGCAACATTCACTTCTAGGAATGGAGCTGATCCAGTGGGACGAGATTGATGGTTCATCATCACAAGTTCATTATTTTGTTCAACAACAAGGAGAACTTGCATTAACTCCGAATAACGAGTATATCCCTTTGCTCGATATTGTTGTTGCAGGATTACATTTCTAGGATGAAATGTTTCGAGAGTTTTTTCAATCATATCATAATCACTTACTTTTTCTCCACATAATATCATCTTAGAAGTGATTCCAAACAACGCGAAATTATATTCACTTACACTTTTATAATCTTGAAACCGGAGGTTTAACCACTCATGTTTAGCTTTTGGTAAGATCACATATTTTTGGTGATCAAACCTATCTTTGAGTGATTGCCAAAGATCTACATGATCTTCTTTTGTGATATATTGTCTTTTAAACCATCATGGATATGGTGGCATAAAAATATCATGGCTTTTGTTTTTTTCTCATCGGATGTTGTTTCCGACCTATCGATGGTGCCAAGGTCTTTTGTCTTTAAATGTGTTTTTGCAGCTACTGTCCATGCCATGTAATTTTTTCCAGATATATCAAGGACATCAATCTCGAGTTTTACTAAATTTGACATTATAACTTATTTTATGATCTCAAGTAGATGGTAGAAACACTCGTGCTGATAATGTGTTAAAAATAATAAAAGAAATTGAAAGAAGTTGAACGATCAAAAAAAGGTGAAAGTAAAGATGTATTTCACTTCTTCATTTTTACAATCACAGTGGTGATATTTATAGTATTAATAAATCGACTTCATAAGTCGGTTGCTCAAGATAATTATTTATAACAAATTTGAATTTGCTAAAAAAACAGAGAAACATATAAAATAGAAATATCATGTTCCGTGCTAAGTCCACTAGTGAAATAGAATGTGATGCCATTGCCACAAAGGTTTGTAGAGATATTGAGGCAATGGTAAGGTCAATATTATAGTGGCAGGAGGAGTGACTTGTGAGTGATAAAGCTCGTAATCTAAGCAGAACCGTTCGCTCCACCAAAGGACAAATCTCCTTCCGTAACTCATTTCTGTTCATTGGTCCTCTAAATACCAAAATCGGATTTACATAAAGATTCCAAATCGGACCCTTTTTCTCTCTCTACATTGTTGACTCTCTCGTAAACATCGCCATCACAAAGATGGCTTCTCTCTCCGGCCTCTACTCCTCTTCTCCTTCTCTCAAACCCGCCAAAACCCTTGCCGTTAAAACATTGTCGGCGCCGACCCGAGATTCCTTCTCTTTCCCACATACCCCCAAACCCGCCCATCTACCGTCGACTCTCTCCGCTGCTCGCTCGGTGGCGCGCGACATTTCTTATGCCGGTGCGAAGAAAGAGCTTCTCACGGATCCGGGTGCGCTTTGGACGCGATACCTCGATTGGCTATATCAGCAGAAAGAGCTCGGGCTGTATCTCGATGTCAGTCGCGTCGGATTCACAGATGAGTTTGTGGTTGACATGGAGCACCGATTCCAGGCAGCTTTCAAGGCCATGGAAGATCTCGAAAAGGGGTCTATTGCGAATCCAGATGAAGGAAGGATGGTTGGACACTACTGGCTCAGAAACTCCAAGCTCGCACCCAAGCCGACTTTAAAGACTCTCATCGAGAACACACTTGATTCTATCTGCAGTTTCGCCGACGACATAATCGCTGGCAAGGTCATTATTTGATCTCATCTTTTTTTGGAGTTTTGACCATTTGGCTTCAACCAATCGCATTTCTGATATTGGAACACTGTTCGATCTTTGCTAGCTCATCAGTTGAACTTGCTTGCTTGCTATTCCCACTCAACTTTTCTTTGTACATTACAGATAAAGCCCCCATCTTCTCCTGCGGGTCGTTTTACTCAGATACTCTCTGTAGGCATTGGAGGTTCAGCTCTTGGACCTCAATTTGTCGCTGAGGCCTTGGCTCCTGATAATCCTCCGTTGAAGGTATCTAATTGCAGTCAACATTGCATTCCCTTGCTGTTTAGACTTTTGGCCAGCCTCTTTTAACAAATGGATGTTCTTTTATCTTTGCCACATCGAAAGATCTCCTCTATTAGGTTTTTCTCATTAAAAGAGTCTAATTTGGTGTGTACTGTTTTGCGTGCTTTTGTGACGTTGCCTTGTCCTCTGGTTTTCGATAGATAAGATTCATTGACAACACCGACCCTGCTGGAATAGATCATCAGATTGCACAACTTGGGCCAGAGCTTGCCTCAACTTTAGTCATTGTCATCTCAAAGGTGTATACTTTATTCAGTTGTGTGCACCGGCTGTTTACATGGTGGTTGGTCCTGATATTGACAAGCATGACTAAATTTCTTACGTGTTTCTCAGAGTGGAGGTACTCCTGAAACTAGAAATGGATTATTGGAGGTGCAGAAAGCATTCCGTGATGCGGGTCTAAATTTCGCAAAACAGGTCTTGCTCCCAGGTTTTGTTTCCGCTTTTTGCTGAAATCCATGTGTCTACGAACATGGGAAGAATGCTGTTTTATAATGGCAAAGCTGGTTTTATACGACTCTGGAAATATTCTGAGATATGTAACAGAAAAAATTTAGCTTAAACCTTCAGATGTATTGCATACTTCTGCCCAAATGTAGTTCCTCAGCAGCGAATTCGCGCTGTATGCTTTTGCAGGGTGTCGCAATAACACAAGAAAATTCGTTGCTGGATAACACGGCAAGGATTGAAGGTTGGTTAGCTAGATTTCCTATGTACGACTGGGTGGGTGGAAGAACATCAGTAATGTCTGCAGTTGGCCTGCTTCCAGCAGCACTACAGGTAATTGGTCCATAAGCCTTGGTATGAACATTCGTTGCTGTTATGTATATCAATGCACTGTCATCGTATCTAGGGGATTGATATCAGAGAGATGCTTGCTGGTGCTGCATTAATGGATGAGGCTACTAGGATAACTTCGGTAAGTCTTAGTTGATGCAGCTTGTGTTGGAGATAAATTTACTTATCAGGGTTTTAGTAGAATATAATACCACACAGTATGGTTTCCTGACTCATACACTTTAGATAGTCTACCATGACTAACTCTAGCCTTTAAATTTCTTTCTTTTTTCAGCTTAGGAATAACCCTGCGGCGCTCTTATCTATGTGTTGGTACTGGGCTTCCGATGGCATTGGTTCCAAGGTATTCTTCCTAAACTTTTTGTAGAGCGTCTAATACTAGCAAGGAGACTTAGTTCTTATAGACCTTTTTACCCCTTGCTCCTGTTTCTACAGGATATGGTTATCCTTCCTTACAAGGACAGCTTATTACTATTTAGTCGGTATCTGCAGCAGCTGGTCATGGAATCACTAGGAAAGGAGTTTGATCTTGATGGTAACACTGTAAGCATACTCTTTCTTCACTTTTCACCGTAACAAGTGTTCATGAGCACTTAAAATGTCCTGAGAAGTGTAAATTGATCTTGCAATTTATGCTCACTCTTAAAAAATGGAAGATCTTGATTACTTAATTGTAGGTGCGCATGAGGAGTTTAATTGTTAAAATTGAAATCTGTGTTTCGTTTCATCAACCTTGTTATTACGATTGTGATCCCAAGGGGCTGTAATTCGAGTTTGCAGGTTAATCAAGGGTTAACTGTATATGGAAACAAAGGGAGCACAGATCAGCACGCGTGAGTTTCCTTTTTTCATATAGATATTCTATTGAGACAAAGCAAAAGAGGAGTTCTTTATGCAACAGTATTTAATCTTTTGATTTTCATTAGCTACATTCAACAGCTGAGAGAAGGTGTCCACAATTTCTTTGCAACCTTCATAGAAGTGTTACGGGACAGACCCCCAGGTCATGATTGGGATCTTGAGCCAGGAGTCACTTGTGGAGACTACCTCTTTGGGATGCTACAGGTCTGATTTAAGAATCTCGTTTCACACACCTTAGTTAAAGAAAATATTCACTCTTTACATCGATTAGCTGGTTTGAGTTTTTGCAGGGAACTAGATCTGCTTTATATGCAAACGATAGAGAGTCCATTACTGTTACTATCGAGGAAGTGACACCAAGATCTGTTGGGGCTCTTATAGCTCTTTACGAAAGAGCTGTCGGGTTATATGCATCACTTGTCAACATAAATGCTTACCACCAACCCGGTAGAATATTCCGCCCATATGTGAAACCAGATGTTTTGTAATTGCGCAATTGAAATTTGTTTTCTGAACAAAAAACACAACAAATTCAGGTGTGGAAGCTGGAAAAAAGGCAGCAGCTGAAGTTCTGGCCCTGCAAAAGCGTGTATTGGCAGTTCTTAATGAAGCCAGGTAAGAACAAGTTCATGCCTGCTTCTCTTTCAACACTTTTCAGGAGAGGCCACTTATATACTGATCCTTCTTTCTCTGCCTGTAGCTGTAAAGATCCGGTAGAGCCATTGACCTTGGATGAGATAGCTGATCGTTGCCATTCTCCTGAGGAAGTAAAATCCAAATCCTTGAGAAGATAAAACAACTTCTCATTAGTAACTTTTGAAATGGACATATCAAGAAGTTTTATCGTTATTGATTTGCAGATCGAGATGATATACAAGATTATAGCGCACATGTCTGCAAATGATAGAGTTCTTATAGCTGAAGGAAGCTGTGGATCGCCACGGAGTATCAAAGTGTATTTGGGCGAGTGCAATGTGGATGACCTCTACGGATAATAAACCCACCATTTCTCCAACTCCAAAGAATCTCATTCTCTCTTTTCCTTATTTATTTTCCTGCCATGTCTATAATTTTTTAGACGAAATTTATAGCAACAAAAAGATTGCAATAAGGGCAGGAAAGAATTGTGGACTTGTTTGAAATAATGATGTTTCAGAATTTATTTGTAGTGAAAACTTGGAGGAATCATCAATCAATGTTTTAGATCTGAACCACTATTGTGCTTATTTTTCGTTTCGTGTTCTCCTGTTGCATCTCTGTAAAACAAAACAAAAGCTTAACAAGTTAGATAAGTCTTGTCATGAATGCTCAGCAAATCTTCTCCGTACGGTTAGATAATAATATTAGTATTGCAACTCAAGCAAGTGAATTGTTTCTCTTGTTTGGAACTCCAGATTGGAACGTTGTTGAAGACCTAAACTCTTTCTCTGTGCGTGACAAATTGTTCTAAACTTTTTGGAGAACAGGAAAGAGAACAGAGCTTGGTATAAGGGTTCTAGAATTGCTGTGTCTGTAAAGCCCAATTAAAACTGCAGTTACTTAGACTGTATGAGCCAAAACTTTACCTGAGCTTACACAGATATTATATAAATTGCGTATGTGCAGACATTAGACGATACATTTGCAGCACAGATGCAACAGCTGCTTGGCAACTCGATAAGAAAGGAAGACTCGGAGCCTCCGAGATCAATCATGGAGGTTCGTTCAATTCTTTGCAAGGATGCTAAAAAAGACGAAAGCTCGAACCTGTAAGGATCAGATCTCATTTGCTCGTTTGCGTTGAAGTTGTAAGTGTTTTGCTTGGTGGAGCAAATCGTCGAAACCTTCAGATAGCTTTGGATGTATACTAAAAAAATACAATGGTTATCACTTACCACATTTTTCTTTAGTACTAAGTGTCAGTATACTACAAAGTGGCATTACATTCGATACGAGTTTCAACACGATGAAGTAAAACACAATACTCTATCAAAATTGAATGAAAATAACTCTTGATAATTCTGGGCAAAAAAAAGGACTTGTGTTCAGCAATATTCCTCTGAGCTCTCTAGTTTTTGGAAAACGAAACCTATCTACTGTTAAAAAAGGGTCCTTGCTTTGGACCTAAATGGCACTGTATTATGTGATGTGAAGATTGAGATGCCAATTTGTAGTGGAAAAATCCATTTTCAATTGTGAGCTCGAAACTATGAGTTGAACAGTAAAATGAAGAGCATAAGGTTGGAGACGTCGTCTTCATGAGTATGTAAAACAAAACTTAATAAACCCCCACGGGTAGGGCTACTTATATTCCCAGCTTGGATCGATGCTAATGATGTTTCATAACTTATTAATGATATCCAAAACTTACTATTTCAGTTTCTTTTATGCATTAAAATTTATATCAAGCTAATCTTTAAGATTACATGTTGAGGCTCTAATGGAAAAAGGAGGAGCCATCACAGAGAGAAAGAAGAGGCAACAAACGACCTTTGTACAAAGATAAATTGGTTAAACGCTGTAGAACATTGCCGAGCAAAGGCTGTGTTGTAACTTAATGATCACCATGTCAGATGTGTTTTCAGTTCAGACAAGCTTTGATATGGCATGGCAAGACACCCAGAAGGCTTTTGAGGCAATACTCAGGATCACTGGGTTTTGATATATCCTGTTACCAAAAGAAATAAAAGGGCAATTAGATTGGTGAAAGATGAGAAGCATTCAGAAACAGAAACTACTGATTGGATGTGTCAAAGAGGGTCTTTTTGCTCCATGTACCCTATCGCAGTTGCGCTCCACGATGCTACATTGTAAATAACTTTACTTCCCTCCCACGCTTTCCGAAGCTTCCCCTTTCTCTTCTTCACTGAAAACATTGTGCTGAGTGCTACATCGCCAGTTCATATGCAAATAATTAGAAGCTGATATAAAAGTCTTTTACAACGAGACATAAGAGGCAACCCAAATTTGAGCCTTAGGGTAGATAGAACTAGACTATTTTCTTTGGTTCAGGGAGAGTAATAAAGTGGAAATCATTTCTAATTGTAACACGTCATACTTCCAGGCTTACCTTTCTGAAGCTGATCAGGTGATATATCCTACACAAAGATAGCACTCAGAATAAGTTTACATGAAAAATTTGATGAGAAAAAAAAAACAACAAGCAAAGACGAGATGTGCCCTTTATGAACCACCTTTGTCTGCTTAAGGGATGATAAATATGTTGCCATGAAACACGCAATACCGTCCGCTATATCTTCTTCTCTAACAACCACATAATCTTCTTCTGTTTGACCGATACTTTCCTCACCCCATATATCATCTTCACTAATTACGTCCCAAGAGCTACCATCTTCTGCAATTCAACAAATTATTAGTTACCTCTGCAACACCAATAAGCGCAGACATACAGTTGGCAATCTTATTGGGTAAATAAACTGAAACTTTCTTACCACTAAGATCTTGTGTATGTGCTAATTCTATTCTTTGACGAAAGTCATGACATTCAACTCTAGATTTGATGAGATCATAGAACTGAAATGGAAGAAATAAAATAAAAATCATTGATCGAGTCACAAGCTTTTGTAGTTGCATATTCTCGCTTAGTTTAGTGGAGCAAGGATATATATAAATACATAAGCATACTTTATTGGCTTCAGGATCTTCTGGATCGGAAGAAGACAAATCTTCCCTATCCGCCTCCTCCGCCGGTCGCTCACTCGGTTCTCCAACGCGGTAGTTATTATTGTTTTGGAAACCACCGTTTTCATCGCCGCGAGGACTAATCTCCGATAGGTCTAGCAGCTCAAGAGCTCTCTGGCAATCCTCGAGCAAATTCTGCAACGTCTTCCGCTTAACACGAATACTATCCATATCAACGCGCTTTCCTCTGCTCTCGGTATCATGAGATACCTCGATTTCCATAGTTTTCACTTTTCACAGCATGGAAACCGCCAGGAGCGGCGAAATTGCAAAACTCTGCTGAAATTCTGAATGAGAAGACGACTGATTATCCTCTTCCGCTCCTTTTTCTCTTCTTTTTCGGTGACCTATTTGTTTATTGAATTTGCCCGGAAAGCAGAAAAAACAACGGAAAAGACTCAAAAGAGACGTAAGTAGGACAACAAGCAACTAAAATTGCTTAAATATAAATTAATGGCGAAATACGCTTTAAGAATCTAAAGAAATTTGATAGATTCAAATATCTTCTATATCTTTAAAAAAGTACACTTTTGTTTTGATTTCATGTTTTATGTTATTAAAAATACTACAGAATTGCATTAAGAATAAATTAGTCAAGTCGAATTACACATAATTAATTGAAAAAATTACATAATATCTATTGTATAAAGCAATATTTTTCAAAATTTTCTTCAAAATATATCATTATTAGTTTAAATTTCTAATAATATCATAAATTTAATATTAAAATAATTTATTATATTTTTGTAATACATAAAATCTAAATTATAAATTACAAAATAATAACTCAAATCTAGTGTTTTTAATTTTATATGTAATTTATTTAGATAAAAACATTTTTACATAACAATTTATACTATTTTAGAATTTTACCTTTTAGTATAGAACAAAAACATTTAAAAGTGCTATTTCAAGATCTCACATATCTTTTCTTTCTTTTTAGAGTAATACCCTAAAATAGCACCATTTTAAATTTATCTTCCAAATTTAGCACAATAAAACTAAAATTCCCAAAATAGCATAAATTATTATGTAAAAATAATTATTTACATTAAATAAAATATATATAAAATTAAAACATAATGTTTGGGTTCACTTTTTCTAATTTAGGGTTTAAATTTTTTTCATTAGGAATAAATTTTCAATTATTTTAGTATTAAATTTGTGCTATTTTTGGAAATTTTAATGACTAGTGCTATATTTGGAACAAAAACTTGAAATGATGCTATTTTAGTCAATTGCCCTTCTTTTTATTAGATATGAGCATTATGATTTAATTCTAGAATAATACCCTAAAATAGCACATTTTAAAGTTTTTCTTCCAAATCTAGCATCATAAAATTAAATTCCCAAAAATAGCACAAATACTTATGTGAAAATACTTATTTATTATAAATAAATTATACATAAACTTAAAGTATTGTATTTGGGTTCATTATTTCCAATTTAGGATTTAATTTTTTCTATTAAAATATAGTTTTAATGCATTTTAATCTTAAATTTGTGCTATTATTGGAAATTTAAAATAATGATGCTATTTTTGGAACAAAAACTTAGAAATGTGCTATTTTAGACATTTGCTCTTAATTCTAATTTATATAAAAATAAAAAACAAAAGAAATATTATAAAATAACACATTTGAAATTTTTTTATTCCAAATCTTAGATAATAATTATTTATTCTAAATAAATTATATATAAATTCAAAATATTATATTTGAGTTTTTTATTCTCAATTTAAGATTTGATTTTTTTATTTAGAAGAAATTTTGATATATTTTAATTTTAAATTTATTCTATTATTAAAAATTTAAACTAATGATATTATTTTTTGAAAAAAAACGAAAAAATAGTATTTTAAGAATTACACTTTCATTAAAATTGTTAAAATAACACAGCTCGTATGAGTAATCATTTAGACTACATTTTACCATCATTGAAAGTTTGAAACTCTGTAAATCCTAATCACCGAGAATTGACTATTTAACTTTGTTGAAAGGCTTGGAAATCACCGACGGTGCCACTACCTTCGGATCAATTGGGTTTTTGTGTGTGTAAGAAAAGGTTTAAATTATAAATTCTTAAAGCACATAGTATTATTAAATGTAAATCATGAAAATCAGCACCTATTACTTCTTTATAAGTAGCCTATTAAAAATTGGTTGCTATTAATAGAATAATCCAGCAAATTTCAAATATGTCGTCACATTCGATTCTCGAGTCTGTTTTCATAAATTACTCAACGCCTAAATTAACGTCGGTCAGTACGTAAAAAAATATCGGTTATCGAAAACGTTTATGGTAGTTAATAATTATTTTCCATTACTAGTAAACTTTGTAACGAAGTTTTCAATAAGTCGACAAAATTAAAGTCAATATAACGAAATTCTGCCATTATTATAATCAGCCATACAAATTTAAAAGAGTAATACCCTACTATTAGTGCTGTCAAGCGGGTCGGACCCGCCCCGCATGATCCGCCCCGCGGCGGGTTAAAGATTTTTTTTCAAAATTTTTTTTTATCCGCAAAACCCGCGAATCATTTTTTTAAAACCCGCACCCGCCCCACATTAATCTAGCGAGTTTGCGGATGACCCGCGACCCGCTTCGTTTTTAAAATTTTTTAAAAATATTTAATTAAAATAAATCTAAATAATAATAAATCTAAAATTAATACATCAAATATATCATAATTCAATTTTTAAAACATCAAATTATATAAATTTTGAATATCAAGTTTGGTATTAAATTGGTTTAGAATTAAATTGGTTTAAAATTAAATTGATTTATAATTAAATTAGTTTAAATTTTGGTCAAATAATTTTGACCCAAAATTTGCGGGTACCCGCCAACCCGCAAAATAATAAAACGAAACCCGCACCCGCCCCGCTATACCAAAATTTTGACCCGCACCCGCCCCGCATATAAACTTTTTTTTTTCTTTCGACCCGCACCCGCCCCGCGGCGGGTCAAACGGGGCGGGACCCGCGGGTAATGAGCCAAATTGACAGGCCTACCTACAATATCACATTTTAAAGTTTTTCTTCAAAATCTAGCATAATAAAATTAAATTTCTAAAAATAACAAAAATGCTTATGTGAAAATACTTATTTATTCTAAATAAATTATACATAAACTTAAAGTATTGTATTTGGGTTCATTATTTCCAATTTAGGATTTAATTTTTTTTTATTAAAGTATAGTTTTAATGTATTTTAATGTTAAATTTGTGCTATTATTGAAAATTTAAACTAATAATGCTATTTTTAGAACAAAAACTTAGAAAGATGCTATTTTAGACATTTGTCCAATTTAAAATAGAGTAATACTCTAAAATAGCATCATTTTAAATTTATCTTCCAAATTTAACATACTAAAACTAAAATTCCCAAAATAGCATAAATTATTATGTAAAAATAATTATTTACTTTAAATAAAATATATATATAATTAAAACATAATGTTTGGGTTCACTTTTTCCAATTTAGAGTTTAATTTTTTTTTCATTAGGAATAAGTTTTCAATTGTTTTAGTATTAAATTTATGCTATATTTGGAACAAAAACTTGAAATGATGTTATTTTAGTCAATTGCCCTTTAAAATAGAGTAATACCCTAAAATAACACATTTTCAAGTTTTTCTTCCAAATTTAGCATATCAAAATTAAACTCCCAAAAATAACATAAATATTTATTTATTTTAAACAAATTATATATAAACTTAAATTATTGTATTTGAGTTTATTTTTTCCAACTTAGAGTTTAGTTTTTTTTTTAAATATAGTTTTAATGCATTTTAATCTTAAATTTGTGCTATTATTGGAAATTTAAACTAATGATGCTATTTTTGGAATAAAAACTTATAAATATGCTATTTTAGACATTTGTCCTTTAAAATATGCTAAGTAAGTTGCCCACTACTTTATAACTCAACCAAATATCTCCAACTCAATAGTACTGTTTATCATATTTAACTATACAGATATGTAATATACCTATAGGTGATCTAACTACTAAACTATTTAGTTTTCAATACTGTCTATCATATTTTTCAGGCTAATATAGGGAATATAAGTACCAAAAATATTTTTGTATTACATAGATAATATATGCTAGTTTAGTCATTTTATCGTGAAAGTTTAGTAATTTTTAGAGAAATACCCTAAATTAGCACTAAACCAACTTTTTATGACAATTATAGCACTCCAAAGAAAAAATCTCTCATTTAGCATTTTTACAAATGAGAAAAGTCTATTTTCTCCTTGATTAAAATTAGAACTCACGTGAAGCGTTTCTCTTCTTCAACTTCTCCGACGCCAAAATCGTAAACTGAAAATTCGCTGGTCGTCTCCAACTCCGGCGACGACATCGTCGTCGTCTCCATTTCTCGCACGCGATTCAGCACATCTTCAACATTTCAAGCAACGAAATCAACAGGAAGTACGCTCGCATTCGTCTCCAACTCCGTCACGATCTCCGGCACGCGTTTCCACATTTCGTCTCCATCTCCGGCATGCTATTCAACAGAGGTAGAGATTCTGCACGCGATTTGGCAGAGGGAAAGATCCGGTATGTGTGCAACATTTTCCAGGTACTTTTTCCAACTCTTCTCCATCGAAAAGCACCACCTTCTATTACTAGCTCTGTAGTAAGATCAAATAACTATGCTGCATCACATGTTGGATAATAGTAATGATTCATCTCATTAATGCTATTGTAGCAAAATATTTCTTAGCTATGTAAAACTAGGCATTTTGATTGTAACCCCTTTTGGAGAAAGAATAGTTCATATTCTTATAACTAGATCTCTGGCTTTTTTGGTTCTTACATAGGTTGGTTTTGTTGTATTTTCTTACATGAGAGAAATGTATACAATTTTAGTATATAGTTTAGAAATGATGTTCTTGTTATCATGAGCATTATATTTGCCTCCAACTTCCATTTGAAATGTATACTCATCTTTACAAAATTATCATATCTGATATAGTTAAGTGAGAGATTACTCATTTTTTTACAAGCTTTACGAGTCCCATGTGCTAGCAGTTTTGTTAAAAGCATGACAACTTTTCTATGATGGTTTCAGGTTTTTATTGACAGCTATCTATCTTCTAATCATTCAGTTTGTCACTCGGTTGGGAGGCAAAGTATTTGTCAAGGTGATAAATCGAGAAATCAACGAAAGTGTGGAATATCGAACTAAGAGTTTGATTTACAAAGTAAGGAGCAACATTGTTTACAGATTGCTAATCAATTACTCAATAATCATTGCTATGGAAAATCTTGACATTGTAGTTATTTGGGCTCTATTTTATGCAGATATACATTGGAATCTTCTATCACATTTTCTACACTGAAACTTCATTAAATTTTAGGAATACTTTATGCAAATTTATGTAGTATCTTTTATGTTTTAGGAATTCTTTCTTAAAAATAGTAACCTTTTTCTTATGTTTAGATAATCAAGAACACATATGTTTGATTTTTCTTAAACTTATGTTATTTACGCTTCTAATATATATGATATAATTATGTATTATACTGCATAGTTTATAATGCCCAAATGTCATTCTAACATCATGTAAATACTAGTGTTTTGTTGCTCAATAATTTTAACATTTAAAGAATCAGTGCAAACTTTTAAATCAGTAGTGATCTTTTTTTCCTTGAACTGAAAATCTACATCTGCCAAAGAACAAAGATAGTACAAACTTATAAAGAAATGAAAATTTTATTAAACCATCCCAAAAGAGCATTACAAAATTTTGCTACAATGTTCAAAAAACTTGTAATACGAGGGCTCTAGCAAAATAACAACAACAAAAACGAGTTTGTTGGTACAATGTTCACAAATATTGTAATACTTGTTGCGGTTCTTCTCTGAAACTATATTGCAACTGAGGTAAAAGTATCTTAGGGGGAATGAGTCTCCCATGTTTATACCTATAAAAAAGATGCATTCGTTAATGTTAACAACAAATCGTAAAACAGTTAATACCACATTACCTGATTTATTTAAAATTAAGGAATGTCTTACTAAAAATATAAAATACCTTCCTAAAACGTAAAACTGCATAGGGTTTATTAAATTTTAGAAAGATTTTATGTAATTTTAGTTATTATCTCTTATGTTTTAGGAATCTCTTTATAAAATGTTGATTTTAGAAAGACTTTGATCAATTTTAGGTATTATCTCTTATGTTTTAGGAATCTCGTTCTAAAACGTTATTTATGTTTGATGTTATCTTTTTCTTCTGTTTAGTTAATCAAGAACACATATGCTACTCTATAAAGTTTTTAACTCAAAGTTTATTAGCACATGAAATTCGAATTAAAACTTACAATAGCAGCTGGAGAGAAAGTGGTGATACTGATTTTCTGGTAGCTGGTAAAGATGATCTGCAAATCGAGAGAATCAACATTCATACATTAAAAACTCATCTACCAAAAGATGAAACAAAAATAACATCTACCAAAAATAACATCTACCAAAAATCAACATTTTTGAATATTTTGTTCCATTCTACGTGTACACAAAATATGCTACTCTAATCATTGACAAACATTATATAAGTCATTCCAATATAATCTGTCTACAAAATCCCAACCATAGATTATAGTATATATGATGTTCAGAAAACATTCTGATGCAGATGATGAAACTCTGAATTTTTATGTCAAGTGCAGATGATGGAACAAATCAAGAAAAGAAGAGAGAAGAACAAAAATACATTGTTCCACTTAAAACAAATACAGAAACAGACTGGTACAAAAGACAAGGAGATTATTGTAACAATGATATCTCCAACATCTAAATAGCAATATCAAGTTTGATAAATCCAGACATGATGGCTGAAATTACACTAACATATTTTTTTCTAACATACACAAAACTAGATAATCTGAGAGCATCATCTTCCACAAACAATAAGCACAAATGTTACAACAAGCACATTGTTCCACTTAAAACAAATACAGAAACAGACTGGTTTATGGGTCTATACATTCGAATATTCAACATCTAATATTAATATCAGAGAATTAGTATTTTTCTAATTTTTTAAAATAGTAACAATGTAGTTTCTATTGTGATGTATCTCGAAATTTAGTACAGGTAATTTCTAAGTTTTTGTCCAGTTTAGAATTTTGCTCAGCTTTCTTTTTTTTCATCAGTACGTAAGTGCCTTGTGAGTGGACAATATACCCCTGGATACACAGCAACTACAATTCGCTCACGGACAAAGATCAACTACGTCCTATTTCTATTCCTAATATTATCCTGCAAGGTATGCCTCATCAAACCGTAGAGAGAACAACGAAAATCGACGGGAGTTGTAAGCAGATCCAAGAAGAGAACAAACAACGAAAATCTCAACCTAATTCCAGATTTAAGCAAATCCAAGAAGAGAATAAACAACGAAAATCGAAGGAGATTTTTACCTCTGTGAAGACGACGAATGTCGATTTCGGCGGAGGAGACCGTCAGAATCGTCGATGAGGAAGAAGGTGAAGGTGGAGCTGGATGTCGACGAAGATAAGAGAGATTTCGACGGGAGAAAGAAAAATCACCTGGAGTTTCGACGGCGCCATATCCTCGTGTTTGTGACAGTTTTAGGTTAAAATAAGAGAGGTTATGTTTGTCATTTTACATTTAAAAAAATGCTATTTCTAAGATTTTAGATTAGGGATGCTAATTTAGTCACTAAATCTAGATTTAGTGCTAAATTAGTCATTTGCCCTAATTTTTATTTATTTAATTCTAATATATCACTGGATAATAATGATTTAACCCAGGAGGAAACCATAGGTAGCTAATATCAAACCATAATCCAATTTACACCAAACCAGAAATTAACCAAAATCAAATTAAATAAAAATTGGACAGGTTGCATTGTATAATTGAGAAATCCCAATGCTGATGTTTTTCACAATAATAATTACAAAAGACGCGAATGAATGAGTCCCCATGCACGCAACAGCACTATCCAAAAGAATAAGTTGCGTTGCGTATATATATTAATGAGTCACGTATTTCTTTTGTTAGTTTGATAAAATGGGTCACGTATCTTTATAATCTATCCAAACAGATTAGATGCATCACCAGAAAAAATAAAAGACAATAAAATACAAATCAAAGGTGTCAAAACGGTCGTGCACAGCACGATTTGATTCACTGTACTGTGTGGGTCAGAGGGTCAACCAATGCAAGGTTGTACTAAGGTTGTAATGTCCATTTTTTTGTTTACTAATAATATTCCACAATTAATGTCTTAAAATGTACAGTAATATTGATGTAGACTATGGACATATAAAGAAGTGTTAATCTATTTACAGTATATGGATTATACGCATGTATAATTCATTCGATACGTTTCATGGTTGGAGAATTAAGAAGAGGTCAAAAGAAGGGAAAATTTTCCCTCCAAGAAGGGAGGGATGTTGATGACGTGTACAACTGCCTCATAAAATCAGTCTTCCTCTCTTTTCGCCCATTTTTTCCGCTTAACCTCCTCCTTCAACACATCAATCAATCTCACCCTAAGAAAAACCCAAATTGATAATTTTTTAATAATCAAAAATCAAGGTTTGTTTCTCGAATCCATGCCTCTTTTGATCTAAGATCAGTTATTTTCCTCCTCGATTTTGATTCGACATTCGTTTCTTCTTTTCCTGGATTTAGTGCCGCGCTTCAATGGCGTGAATCGCGTTATCGAATCATGGCTAACAAAAACGCAGAATCTTCACAGCCTCCGGTGCAGCCACAGCAACAGCAACAACAATCGCAGCACCATGAACAAGACCATGAGCATCATGTGCGTTTCTCTTTCCTATTTTTTCTTCCAATGTTCATTTCTCTTCCGATGTTGCTCAAGTTTTCTCCGTCATAATATTAATATATATATATATATATATTTTTTTCCGAATCACAGGGTGACACCTGTAGTTTTCCTCCTGCGCAGTCTGGAACCGCAGATTCGCGTGCCCGTGGTGGCAACACGGTAATTACTTATACTGTTTTGCGGTGGTTTGGCTGGCTTGTTCCGAATCCCATTTTCGATCGTGATTTTTTTGAGTATTTGGTTGAAATTTACGTCTACTTTATGTCTTCTCCATTGGCCATGGTGCGCATCATAGATTAGGCATTTGCTGGTTTTCTTATGAGCAGATTATATTCCAATTGCGAGGATCTGTATATATTTTGATGGATTTAGGTTTTTTAACTATGATTATTGCATCATTGACTTTAGGCCTTGAGTGACTTTTGTATTATCAGGTTAAACTACTATGCTTTCGTTCGAATGAAAACACAACATGTTTACTTTTCTTTTATTTTTCATGCACAGATCAGAGAGTATGTTCTCCTTCTATTTGCGTTTTGCGTTTAGCCTTAAAATTTGCAAAGGTCATTTGTTGTGATTTTCTTTGAATGGTTAACACAATATTCAATCATGTAAACGCAAACCCAAAGTAACAATCCTTACTACTATGTTGTTGATCTCAAGCTAGATATCACTGACTCTCAGTGAATTTATTTATGTCAACTTGGAATTACTGTGTAGGTTTTCAAAAGCGGACCGTTATCTATATCATCAAAAGGTATGTCTCACCTCTTAGGATAAGATACTTGCAGCCTTTTTTTGTGTTGCGATACTATGGTGAGAGTCGTTCTATAGAGTTCTAAGAAGGTTTCGCATTTCCAGCTACGTCTGGGGATAACCGTTACTGACAAGCTAGTAAGGACATATATCATGTGAAGTGGATTTGCAGGTTATGCTCCCTGTGGCGGCTATATCTTAAAATTGTCTCTCACCACCTTCTGTTTCATTTTTAAGGGCTTGGGTGGACAACATGGAAGAAAAGATGGTTTATTTTGACCCGTACTTCGCTGGTTTTCTTTAGAAGTGACCCGGTAAGCAGTAATGTACTGATGAAGATTGCTTTGTTTGAAATGCTACTTTCCAGTGTGTTTTCAAGAGGAGCAAAGGTCTTTCATAAAATATTATTACCAAATCTAAATTTGTTTTTCTGTGAACATGAGATTGCTCTCCACCAGTTTTTTAGCGTTTTTGAAATTGATTTACATGGGCACTAGTTTAGACTCCAAGGTATAAAAGCAAGAAATTTGGACTGGATAATGGAGGATGTAACTAGCGTCAGCTGCTTCTATCCGCCTCATCTCTCTAGTTTGATTTCTAGCGTATATTATTTAAATCTGTGAGAAAGTACCAAATACGTTTAACTATTAACCCATTCATGTTTCAAGAAATTGTTAAATGATTATATCAGATATAGCTTCTTCAAGGCTTGATTATTACAGATGATGTGTATCTCACATTTTTCTGCTCTATTTTCCAGAGCGCAGTCCAACAGAAGGGCAGTGAGGTCAATTTGACTCTTGGGGGAATTGATCTCAACAATTCAGGCAGGTTGGCTTTTTGTTTGAATCATTAACTTCTTTAGTACGATATTCAGAACAGTCTTTAACCAAAGTATTATGTTAATACCTGGTTTGTTACTAACATGATGTAACTTCGAACTATTTTTTAGTGTTGTTGTTAAGGCAGATAAAAAGCTGTTGACTGTTCTCTTCCCTGATGGTCGTGACGGACGCGCCTTTACACTTAAGGTTTTATTTTTTTCAAAACTTTACTTTTCTTTTTACCTCCTCAGGCTTGTAATTATCAATTGCATCCTTATCATCTTTGCATTCATAACCGCACCTTTGAGTTTTTTTCCTACATCGGTGCCACGCCGAATCCAACTATCACACCCTTGAAACTGTTCATTTCTAGTGAAAATTTATTTTTTATAGATCAAATTGTTGACTACCAAGAAATTTAGATCGATTGTATCTCCTTAGGCTCCGCTGTAATCTAACGTGTATCATCACTTAGCAGATTTTAGGTGAAATGTTTAAATTTTGAAGATTGTGTTGGTCTAATTATAAATCATTCACTGGCAGACACTAATGGATAAATTTTGACATCATGATTTGATTTTTTTCTTTTGTAGGCTGACACTATGGAGGATCTTTACGAGTGGAAATCTGCTCTAGAAAACGCTTTGACACAAGCACCTAGTGCTTCTCATGTTATGGGTCAAAATGGTATTTTCAGGAATGATCAGGCAGATGCTCCTACTGATGTTGATGAAAAGAGTATGTTTGTCACTTTATGGTTTAGTCTCTACATATAACAAGAAGATCGGTCTTGAGTGTTGTGAGATTGTCAAAGTTTTGTCCTCTCTAGAAAACCAAGTGACATGGGAATATTACCATTTAAAACATATCTTCCCTCTGTCTAGAGTTCAAGGCTGGCCAGTTACTGTTAAAAAGCTCACAAGAATGTTGAATCGTTCAGATAATCGGTGACATGCAAAGATTAGTTTCTCTTTCAGATAATTTAGACTGATGCATTTTGCTATTTAACAGAAGATGAGTCACCAACAAAATCAACCGTCATTGGAAGACCAGTATTACTTGCTCTAGAAGATGTTGATGGAGCTCCATCTTTCTTGGAAAAGGCCCTTAGATTTGTTGAAGATCATGGTATTATTCGCAGGCTTTCAGCTTGAATTGTTGCATCTTTTGGTCACGTTGAGTAGAGAAAGACAATTTTATCTTACAGGATCCAAGATAGAAGGAATCTTGAGACAAGCTGCTGATGTTGATGATGTTGAACACCGGATTCGCGAATATGAGCAAGGTTTGAAATTTGCTTATATGTAGATAGACGATTACAGATTTATTTCTATTTCCTTGATTTCCTACTGTGTGAATAATATTAATACGTAGTCACTTGGTGTAGGGAGAAATGAGTTCACTCCCGGGGAGGATGCTCATATTATTGCGGATTGTCTTAAGGTACCTGATATTCGTCACTATAATGCGGAGTTAGCCTTTTAATCTTAAACCTCTCTAACGGTCTCCATAAATGCGCAGTATTTTCTCAGAGAGTTGCCTTCCTCTCCCGTGCCTGCATCTTGTTGCAACGCCCTTCTGGATGCTTGCCGTAAGTATTCTCTTTTCTTTTTGCTCTTCATTTTTGTGTGTGTGAGGGCCCTTCTGCGGTGTTCCATCAACACTGGTTACCTTCCTTTTTCCAGTGAGCAATTATCTTCCTAATATGATCATTATTTGGCTTCCTATTAAAGGACGATTATATGTCTTTTAAAATGGCTGAAAATCTCTTTTTGGACATACAGATCTACTTTTATTGCATTTATTTCGCTGTTCTGTACAGAATAACATTTTATTGATTATATCTGGAATTTAGTCTGCATTGAGAAACCATGATTACGAACGTGAGCGACATTAACGTATCCATGCCTTTATTATTCAGTAACAAGAGTATGTGCTGAATGGAGCTTTTATCAAATCTCCTTTTGTTTTCTTTTTTCTTTAACTTCTCCCGGGATTTATTACTTTATTGATATCTCATATCTGAACATGTTCACATATCTTTACCCCAATTTTCTGACGCGTAACATTATCAGGTACTGACCGTGGCAATAGAGTCAATGCTATGCGAGCAGCAATTTGTGAAACATTTCCTGAGCCAAATCGGCGCCTATTGCAAAGGTAGTCTCTCATCTGCTTCCACATGTAGCTTACGAAGGTTTAGAGATGAACTTACTTGTAGAGAGCATAAGACCAGCTTCTTTTTAATTTATTTTCTACCAAATTTTTTTGCTAAACCACCAGTCGTTGAACTCCATAGATCCTCTAGAGCCTTCCATCTCCCACAATTTATTGAGTTTTCATAGGGATTTGAATAAATTTGTTATTAATTGCGTTTGTTTGTCCTGTTGCAAGAATCCTGATGATGATGCAGATTGTGGCCTCTAACAAAAATGTAAACCGGATGAACACGAATGCTGTTGCGGCTTGTATGGCACCTTTACTTCTTCGACCTCTTCTGGCTGGGGACTGTGAAATTGAAAATGATTTTGATGTCGGTGGTGATGGTTCTATGCAACTTCTGCAAGCAGCTGCTGCAGCGAATCATGCCCAGGCTATTGTGATTACCTTGTTAGAAGAATATGAAAGTATATTTGGAGTAAGATTTTACCTTTCTATAGTATTAATGGCATCCTTTATTATATAATCATAATGATTGTGAGGTTACCACTGTGCACAGTGATATGCTCTCTTTACTTGCAGTCGCGTAGTGAAAACCTTCGTTGTAGTGTGATAGGTCAATTTCAGTTTAATTATCAATGTGCTTATTTCCAGACACTGACTTCTAGCCACATTAATGGTCTATGTCTGTAGGAAGATTCCATGTCACCTGGCTTGTACTCTGATTCAGAAGAGAGTGGTAGTGGAACGGAGGAGGGAACTGATGATGAAGACTATGATGATGATGACGATGATGCCTCACAGGGATCTGATGACTACACAGATGAGGAAGAGGACCTTGATATTGAATCTAATGGATCATACAGTGACAGTGCCGCCTCGGCTGAATATCATGGGGAAGACATGGATCCTGAAGACCATAAGGCACGGTCTTATTACTAACCTTCAATAATTTATTCATTTGATAAGAAAAAAATCTTACTGATTACTAGGATCGATTAATTAAATTATTATTGAGAATTACATATTTGGATTCTAGAATGCATTGGTCCTCATTCCCTCTTACTTGTGGATTTAATTTGGGAAGAATTTAGACATTTGTTTTGTTCATATTGCAGACAAACGATTATTTAAGCTCTGATTCCAAAACCACAGAAGTAAGTAGGGACCGAAAAGTTACTAAGAAGCTTTCATCCGGCTCTAGGCGATCTTCACTACCACGGCAGGATGGTGCAAAAAAGGACGATAGTATCCTTGTTAAAGGTGCTGATAATTCAGAGGTGAAGGCTGTTGTAGAGGTCTCGAAAAATGAGGTTAAAAAGTTACAAACATCAGATTCGCCATCTGCTATTCAGAAACCGTCAACATTAACCAGTGCACCAGGAGGAAGTAAAAGGCACTGGGGCCGTGCTCCTGTAAGCTTCTTCCTAAATTTCCCGAGGCCCAGTTCCTGATTTTGTTCTTTCTAGCTCTTAAGGGTTCCAGACATTTAGTAAAAGTTTGGTTTTTATGTCCCCAGGGCAAGAGAAACCTTTCGATGGAATCTATTGATTTCTCAGCAGAAGTGGACGAGGACGAGTAAGTATCATCATCTGTACAAGTGATTTACATCTTTATGTTTCTTCCTCTTGCCTTCTTTTGGTTGAATGACATCTAATGTATAGATCAAAATTGAAAAGGAGAGTTTGTTAAAACTTTATACTTGTTTCGTCTAAATTAGAATCCGTGTAAATCAATGTGGTCTACTACTGTTACATGGGTACTTCATCTGAAAATGCTTATATTCTGCAGTGCTGACATTGAAAGACTTGAGTCAGCTAAACTGGAGCTGCAAAGCAGAATTACCGAGGAGGTCGTGATAAGTCCTTTTGAGTACTTTGCTTTTGCAAAATCGTTGGGCTATGCAAGAGGTGATCGTAACCATGTCCAATTTTTGCTTGAGTAGGTTAAAAACAACGGAGTTTTACAGGCTAGTTTGGAGCGACGGAAGAAGGCTTTGTACGCCCGCCGCAAAGCTCTAGAGAAAGATGTAAGTATAAATAGAATCACATGCTTAGCTAGCTATCTTGAAGTCCTTTGCTTTTATTTACAAGGTTTTTAGTTATACGAATGTGCTTTCCCTTTCCTCTAGGTGGAAAGACTACAAGTACAATTGCAGCAAGAGAGAGACAGGAAATCAGCACTGGAAGCAGGTTTGAACATGTCAAAAGGGAATAAGCCTATACCAGAAACAATCGATGAAAAGGTTGCTCTTCTTTATCTTCTCGAGCAACTTGTCTTGATTTTGTTTGGTAAAAACAAGGGGTATATTTCTAACTTGGAAGAAGATGTGTTTACCAGTTGAAGAAAGATCTGCAAGACGTAGCCCAGGCGGAAGCTGATATAGCCAAGTTGGAAAACAAGGTTGATGATCTTGAAACTGGACTTAGTCAACAGGAGGTAAAAGCCTCTGGTTCAACGCCTAGTGTCAGCAAAGAATCTCGCAAAATTCCAGAGCACTATGCAAAAATGTAAGGATTCATCAATAGATTCACATTTAGCCGCGCATGAAAAGCTAAGCACTAGTATACTTTCCATTTTTTTCACATAGGAAGGAGAAAGAAAAGGATACTGAAGCAGCAGCTACTCATGTTTCCGAAAGGTCTACACTTAGGGTAACACACTGTAAAATATCTGTCTGTCTAGTCAGCTTTTTATTTTATTTTTTATTTTTTGATTCACTTATGCACTATGGATGAGTAATATTTTGCAGGATGGGCAAGGTGTTGGGAGAGAAAATGAGATAGAGAAGCAACATGATTCACGGAGCAAAAGCTCACAACAAGAAATGCCACGTGGCAGCTCAAAGCTGGCGGGCATGCCTAAGAAGTCTGGCACGAAGGGAGAGGTAAGTTTCCATACTGAAACAACAACACAAAGACACCTTTATATCGTTCAGAAACTAGATTTTTGAGTGTGTAAACACTCAGGGAACCACAACAACAACAACAACTTCTGCACTTTCCAAATTGACAATGCGACTCAACTTCCTGAAGGAGAGACGGAGTCAGATCGCCAACGAGCTCTTAAACATGGACAAAGGAAGAAGCCCCGGGCTATCCAGTCCATCCTCGTTGCAAAACCGTGTATCAGAAAGTATGCAGGAAACTGAAAAAGGAAACCAGAACCAGGATTCAGACGACTGCAAACTCCAGAGCTCACATGTTCTTGACAGAGGAAGATCCGAAAATGGAGGAGACAAAGGCAAGGGATCTGGAGGAAGCCATCGAAACACTACAACCAGGACTTTTTCCAGATGATCCCTTTATTATTACAGCTGCTTAACTCCTCAGATGTACATCCGCCATTTAACTAACTACAGCTCCATTTATGCTTATTCTTCTCCCCAACAACAAACAACAGATTCGTTCTCTTTTTTTTTTTTTTCTCGAGTGTTTTACTGTGCGTTTGGTAGTGCCATTGATTCAGTATAGAAGAAAAAATGATTTGTATTTAACAACAATGTTTGCATAAAAATATATTGAATTCCTCACCCCTTTTGTGTTCGCTATTTCAAAAATGAATAAATAGATATAGGTGTAGTAAACACCAAATTTTAATCGTCATCATCAAGAATAAAAAAAGGATCAAAAATCCCAAAGCAGCTTCCTGACTTGCTCCAATGTAACGAAGAGAACAACAGTGAAAGGTCCTTGCCTACAAACCGTAGGAACAAAGCCTTTATAAAGAGCCATTGCTCCTTCTG
Organism: Pugionium cornutum; assembly: GCA_018901935.1. Taxonomy (NCBI): domain Eukaryota; kingdom Viridiplantae; phylum Streptophyta; class Magnoliopsida; order Brassicales; family Brassicaceae; genus Pugionium; species Pugionium cornutum. The sequence goes on along the minus strand of CM032164.1, from coordinate 37,457,699 downwards.
CTTGAACCGTCTTCACCGCATAATCCCACGCGGCTTTGTACGGAACCGTCTCACCATGCACCTCCACCTTCATATTCATCACCCTCGTCTTTATCACGTCTACCGGATTAGACGCCACCGCCGCCACGAACCCCGCCGCGAAACTCGCGACCACGTGAGTCCCCAGCCCATCCTTCATCACACCTGTCTCCACTATCCCTTCCTTGAACTGATCGTACGACACTAGCTGAGCAGCCGTCACTATCATCGCTCGGTTAATCGTCAGTCTCGAGCCACGCCACAAGCTCTCTACGCCTTCTTGCTTCGCCATCCTCATGATTGCGTCTCCTACCCCAGCGTAGTTACGACGCTGTGCTAGAGGAAGCCTCCCGTCAGCTTGCATCCTGATCATCGCCACGTCGGCTGGACTTCCGACGGCGGCTCGGAGAAGAGTAAAGGAGAGAACTGGACGGAGAAGAGTAAAGGGAGATGGAGTTTCGCCGTGAAGCTGTAGACGAACCTTGATGAGATCGAGAGGGTGAGTTGAACAACCGGCGACTACAGAGGCAATCCCACCTTCAAGTAAACTTTTGGCCCCCATTGTTATAAGAGATGTAGGAAGAAGAAGTTGTGGGTTAAAGCTGTTGAATGTTGACGAATGCTCTGAGCAAGTGAGAGTGGCCTCTCATCAATGAAGTAAAACCTTAATCGCATGGGTATTGAAGTCAGACTCGTCGGACTCTCATTGTTCGTTAAAATGGGCTTAGAAGCAAAATTTCTAGAAGTAAAATGAACGTCGCCTGAGAGATTCGAACTCTCGCGGGGAAACCCCATGTACTTAGCAGGCACACGCCTTAACCACTCGGCCAAAGCGACTTGTTGACATTGAATCTGATAAAGTTTTTTACCACCTACCAGTTCCGATCATTTTTCTTCCTTGACTAATTCAAAAACTGTGCAACCACATTTCGTCGGACTATCCTTACATAAGCAGAAATAAAATATTTGTTATTCTTTTTAGGAACTTCCTACTTTCTAATTTTCACTATATGCACTATAATGTATCCCAAAATAAGTATTTGTTTATATAAAAGAATTCCTCGTAATACGAAAGGTAAAATCTTCGATTTGGAAAAGTAATATTCTGCTAATTTCTTTCCCCTTGTACCGAAGATCTTTCCACTCTTTTCTTCTTCCTTTGTTCGAAATCCTAAAGAAGGGCAACCACGTTTAATATTGGAGGCCCCAGAAACAAGAAGTTGGGCTCGGGAGGGATTTCTTTTTGGGGGTTTCGTCATTTGGAAGCTTAACCCACCCAGAGGATCAACTGCGTTCTGGGTTTTCTGCATGTCAAATCGCAGGAGTTATCCTCACAGTCACCTCCGTTCCCGCCTAATACGTCGGTTAAATCTATGATTGGTGGTCAGATTTGGAGGTTATTTCCAACTGTTTGTGTATCTGGTGGAGGATAAATGCTCCTTGTGCCGGATCTAGGGATTTCGAGTGTAGTCCTTGTGATCTCTCTGTTTCTACCTCTGTTCACCTACTTTGTTCGGCGCAAATGGAGGCTTGCGGCCCGAAGAAGGGAGGAGATAAGAAGGCTTCTTATTCATGCGTCTGAGGAGGATGCTAGGGCAGAGCTAGAGGTCTCTGTAGAGTTCTCTTCCATCTCCGTCTCCAATAGCTTACATTGTCCCGTGTGCTTTTGTCCTGCCACCACTCGATGCTCTAGGTGCAAAGCCGTTCGGTATTGGTATGCAAATATCCTTTCACTTTAACCTTCGCTATGTCCAGATTAAGTTGTATGGTCCTAGTGTTGTGATTGCATTGAGACGTAATGAATTTGGAAGGGAAGAATAAAATAGTTCTGTAACTTAACCATTACTCAAAGTAACTTGACTATTGTTATGATTGCAGTAAGATAACTGACGTCCTTTTCTATGTCAATAAAATTATGGACAATCAATTACCTTGGGAGGAATGGCTGGTCTGTACGTGATAGTGCTGTTTAGAGATTTATGTCAATTATATAGCTTAAGCACTGTACTATGAACTCTGTCAAATCTCACTTTCTACCCTTCGCTATTTGTTAAATTGGAACTTATTTCGTTTTTTCTTCCAGTTCAGGGAAATGTCAAATCATCCACTGGCGGCAAGGTCACAAAGATGAATGTCGCCCTGCTTATATCATATTTAATACTGACGATGAGAAAAGTGACTCAGATTTGAAATTCAGAGAAGAAAATGAACAGGATATTCTTGATGAAATATTCTCTAATCAAGAACCAGTTGCTATACCAATAAGGGAATCAATATTCTCTAATCCTGCCAGACCTCCTGACCATGAGAATGGAGATATTGCAGATAACAAATATGACATTATTGATAAGAAAGAAGCTGTTTCTGTTGCCGAAACATCTGGATCTTCATTTTCTGACTTCTCCTCCTCCCCTCGTAATGACTCTGGTGATGATATTTCTCTTTGTGAGAGCTTCAATTCATTTGATTCCGAGATATCAGAGTCCCCACTTGATGCTCATGTTTCTGTAGAGTCAGAAGAGACCTGTTTCAGCACCAATGACGATGCTCCATCCAAACCGCTATCTCCTAAATTTGTGCATTTGGTTGAGTCTGTTGATAACCTTATTAATTTGCCTAAATTAAAACCTGGGGGTGATACTGGGCAGAATCAGAACCGATCAAGTAGCTTACACTCGTTAGTTATGGATAGGCATCCAGGATCCGCTGACCTGGGTCTTCTGAAGTCATCTGATTTTTGGGGTACGACTCTTGGATCAGCAGAATTTGTAAGCGAGAATTGGGATAGTTTTAGATCTGATGGACCCGGTAACTCCTCTCTGCATTTCTCTTTTGGGTCCTCTAGAGACACATCAGCTTCTAAAGTTTCTGAGAATAGGAGTAGCATTTCAAAAAAAGATCCTAGGGTTGAATTAGGGACTGGTAATTCTTATGAAGTGAATTTAAAAGGAAGAAATGCTAAAAGATCTGGTGAAGCTGAAATTTCGTTACCAACTTCCTCTTCTCCTAATGTGCTGAGTCCTTTGGACACTACTATTTCCCCTGCGGCCTTTCAGAAGTCAAAGAGCAACAGTAGTAAAAGTGGCTGTATGTTGGCTCCTTTGAAATCTGAATCAGTTCAAAGTTTGGCATCCAAGCCCAAATGTACTAGGGAGTGTAAAGATGTTGTGAAACATGCTCCTCTAGGTGCAAAATCTGGAAGATTCCTTGACCATCGCAAACAGAATGGTGTTTCCGTTCACCGTATAAATTCTCTACTTGCAGGAAGTGGTTTGAAAGCATCAGCACTGAAAGTTGTAGACCAGTGGACCAGAACGAACACATCAGCTGAGAATGAAAGTGCAGGAGGATGTGTTCATAAGGTAATCACGAGTTCTAGGATGCTATCGTCCTGCAACATTTACTACCTACATTAACAAATCAGCACATCTATTTATTCTTATCAATCTGTTTGTGACATGCAGGGGCTCTTTCCATATGAATTCTTTGCAAAGCTGTATACAAATAAAATTGAGTTCCAGCCTTGTGGCCTCATCAATTGTGGCAATAGGTAATCCTAATTTCCTCTTTCCATAGGCTTTTATCCTGAGAATTAAGCTTTCTTAAGAAGTGCATGTTCTTTAGTGGCTGTTGTAACTTTCAGCTTGGGATGTGATACGTATGAAAATAAGCACCCTCCCATATTATATCAATATCAGAGAAGGGCTAAGAAAGGGGAGAGTAGGGGACAAGAAAGAGAAGGAGAAGGAAGGAAGCAGGGAGGGAAAAAACCTGGAGTAGGAGACATAGTGGGCCCTACTCAATAAGGAGAAAGTCACCAAAGTCAAATGAACCAATCCCAAGGGGGTTAGTGGCAGGTGGGAAAATCGTAAGGTGAGAAAGAGGGAGAATAATTGGAAGATTGCTAAAGAGGGAGAATATAAAAGGGAAGTGAAGAGCAGCAGGGGGAGGACGCCATTTTTCTGGGAAGAGTGGATAATTGGAGTGGTAAGAGAGAGTGTTCATTTTCTCTTAATATTGTTGCATTTCTGGGATTTGTAACAGAATATTGGTTTGATCGATTTCTAATCTTATCAACTTGGTATCAGAGCAACCGATTCGGAAAGAAGATCATGGGTAAGAAGGCTGATGCTGGAAAAGAGGTGGAGAATGCTCTCAAGGAGCAGGTGGATAGGATGCACGAGAAACTGAGCATGATGGACGAATTGGTAAGCAGAGTAGACGGCTTACAGCAACAGATGGGCAAGCTTGCAGTTCTCGATCGTCTGGAAGAACTGTTGCGCCAGGGAGAGCTCAAGTCTGCCCTCACAGGAAAAGCGCAGATGGGAGACGTGCCAGAGAAGGGCAGCGCTGCTACCCATACCGCTTTCCGTGCAGGAGCGACCGAGTTAGGAGAAGGGTCTCGAGCGAGTGAGACGATGATCGCCGCTCGTACAGAGCCGGTAAACCGCAAAGTCGAGTTACCTATTTTCGACGGCAATAACGTCGACACGTGGTTATTTCGGCTAGAGCAATACTTCGAGATGAATGGGATGGGACGGGAGGAGAAACTCCACGTTGCTGCCATGAGCCTCGACGGGGAAGCGCTGGAATGGTACCGTTGGGAACGTGAGCGCAATCCTTTCAGAGAGTGGGAACAATTGAAGGAGCGGGTGGTGGAAAATTTTTCTCCGGGAGGAGTAGCAACTCCGGAGGAGAGACTAGTTACGTTGAGACAGGAGGGCAGTGTGCGGGACTACTGCCGCGAATTCAAGATACTTGCGGCGCAGTCAGGAGGTGTGCGGGAGTCGATGCTCGAGACATTGTTTCTCACCGGACTCACGCCGACGCTCCGACTCGGGGTGCGATTGTTCGAGCCAAGAGGACTCGACAGGCTGATGGTGGTGGCCCAAAGAATGGATGAATGGGCCCAGTCAGGAGGTGGGCCTGAGTGTGCAGGAGGAGTGAGTCGAGTGGGCCTACGGCCCAGAACCTTGGAGCCCGAAGTGAAGCGCAACCCACAGACCACATGGGCGCGTATCCATAATTCGGGAACACTCCCTGCACGCCCAGCCCCGCGAGAGGGAAAGAAGGAGACCTACCCGAGGGGAATTCCGGCCAAGGTGGACGATCGCCGAGCTCCATTCCGGAGAATCTCGGAGCTAGAGCTGAAGGAGAGGAAGCGGATGGGCTTATGCTTCAAGTGCGACGAAAAGTGGAGCTCGGGCCATAGATGCCGTTATCGCGAGCTTCAGGTGATCGTGATACAACCGGATGGATCCGAAGAGGAGATTGGAGAACAGGAGGAGGGAAATCCGGTGGAAGAAGAGTACGAGGAGGTAGCGACACACTTAGCAGAACTCTCGCTCAACTCAATGATCGGGATTTCTTCACCGCGAACGATGAAGATGAGAGGAGCGATACAGGATCGCGGAGTCGTGGTATTAATCGACAGTGGGGCATCCCATAATTTTGTAGCTGAATCAATAATGGAGCAGTTGGGTCGCAAAGCTGATCGAACACGAGGATATGGGGTATTGCTGGCCACAGGAATGTCGATTCAAGGAGGGGGCGTTTTCAAAGGAGTCACATTGGAGATACAGGGAGTACAGATCGTGGCTGATTTTTTACCGATACAGCTGGGAAACGCGGACGTAATATTGGGAATGGAATGGTTGGAGTCATTGGGGCATATGGAGGTCAATTGGAAGCTGCAGGTGATGCAGTTCGAGCTTAATGAGCAGAAGGTAACATTGAGAGGGGAACCTGAATTATGCACCGCTGCCATTTCTTTAAAAGGAATTCAAAAGGCACTCCGTCAAAAGGAACCAGTGATGATAGTAGAATTGGGAGAGGTAGTAACGACAGAAGAGGAAGGAGAAGGCAACACGCCGGCGGAGCTGAGAGGAACAATCAGTCAGTATCCAAGGGTGTTCGAACCGCCATATGGGTTACCACCCTCGCGTGGAAAGGAGCACGCGATCGTGCTACGGGCAGGAGCAGAACCTGTTAAGGTACGTCCTTTCAGATATCCTCAAGTGCAGAAAGAGGAGATAGAGAAACAGGTTGCAGATATGCTCGCGGCAGGGATAATTCAACCAAGCGAAAGCCCTTTTTCGAGTCCAGTGCTGTTGGTAAGGAAAAAAGATAAGAGTTGGAGGTTTTGCGTAGACTATCGGGCGCTAAACAAGGTAACAACCCCCGATAGCTACCCTATACCCATGATAGATCAGCTTCTCGATGAACTCAACGGGGCTACGGTTTTTTCAAAGCTAGATTTGAGGTCAGGATACCACCAGATTCGGGTCAGAACGGAAGATATACCAAAGACTGCGTTTAGGACGCACGATGGGCATTACGAGTTCAGGGTAATGCCGTTTGGACTCACTAACGCACCAGCCACATTTCAGTCATTGATGAATGACGTGTTCCGTCCTTTTTTGCGAAGGTTTGTTTTGGTATTCTTTGATGATATTCTGGTGTATAGCAGGGATATGGATACACATCGTGAACATGTGGAACAAGTTCTGAAGGTATTAGAGCAGCAACAGCTATATGCCAACCGAAGAAAATGTCAGTTTGGAAGTCTGAAAATTGAATATCTGGGGCATGTGATATCGGCTGCTGGAGTAGAGGCGGATGCGGCAAAGATAGAGGCAATGGTTAAGTGGCCCCTGCCTGGTTCAGTCACTGAATTGAGGGGATTTCTGGGGTTAACCGGGTACTATCGTCGATTTGTGAGACACTACGGCATAATTGCCAAACCTTTGACTACTCTCTTAAAAAAAGACCAGTTCGCGTGGACAGAGGAAGCTACAAAGGCATTTCAGCAGCTAAAACAAGCAATGGTGGAGGTACCAGTTTTACGATTACCGGATTTTCAGGAAACGTTTGTACTAGAAGCTGATGCGTCCGGACACGGGCTGGGGGCAGTGCTAATGCAACAGCAACGACCAATAGCGTATTTTAGTCGGGCATTAACAGACAGAGAGAAGCTCAAAGCGATTTACGAGAAAGAATTGATGGCAATTGTCTTATCAATCCAGAAGTGGCGACACTATTTGATTGGTAGGAAATTCGTGGTCAAGACAGATCAAAGAAGCTTGAGGTTTTTACTGGAACAACGGGAAGTGGGGTTAGAGTATCAACGATGGTTGATCAAGCTGATGGGTTTTGATTTTGAGATTCAATTTAAACCAGGTAAGGAGAACCGGGTAGCTGACGCGCTGTCCAGGTTCACTAGCGTGACTGCGCTCATGGCGATAACAGTTCCGACAAATCTTCAACTCGAGGAAGTAAGTCAAGAGGTCGAACAGGATAGCGGGTTACAAAAACTCTTGGCTGAACTACAGAAGGATCCTCGGACTCATCCAGATTATGCATTAATTCAAGGGCGACTGTTAAGAAAAGGGAAATTGGTAATTGCCCCAGGTTCGCCATTGATCCCCTTAATAATGCAGGAATACCATGGAGGGAAGTGTGGAGGTCATTCGGGGTTTCTAAAAACTCAGAAAAAAGTGGCAGAACAATTTTATTGGAAAGGGATGATGACAGATATTCGGCGATTCGTGGCTGAATGCACAGTTTGTCAGCGACAAAAGTACTCGACTTTGGCTCCAGGAGGATTGCTACAGCCGTTACCAATACCTGTGCAGATTTGGGAGGATATTAGCATGGATTTTGTGGAAGGAATGCCGACATCTCAAGGGAAAAACTCCATTTTCGTGGTGGTGGACCGGTTCTCCAAATACGCACACTTTGTGGGGCTGAGGCATCCCTATTCGGCTATTGACATCGCAACAGTTTTTGTTCAGGAGATAGTACGCCACCATGGATTCCCTAAAACCATTGTGTCTGACCGGGATAAGGTATTTATGAGCACCTTTTGGAAAGAATTGTTTCGATTGACAGGGACTTCTCTCCGTTTCAGCACCGCATACCATCCACAATCGGACGGGCAGACAGAGGTGGTGAATCGCACCTTGGAAACATATTTGAGGTGTTACGCGGGAGAAAAACCTCGCACGTGGATGACATTCCTGGCCTGGGCAGAGTTTTGGTATAATTCCACCCATCACTCGGCAATCCAAATGTCTCCATTTAAGGCAGTTTATGGTAGGGACCCTCCAGGGCTGGTCAAATTCGAACAAGGGTCGACAGTCGTCCGAGAGCTGGAGGAGCAGCTGTTAGAGAGGGACACAACACTTGAGCAGCTCAAACAGCATTTGATAAGGGCTCAACAGGTAATGAAAAAGACAGCTGATGGTCACCGCCGAAATGTGGAGTTTCAGGAAGGTGATTGGGTCTATCTGAAAATAAGGCCATACCGACAGAAGTCCTTGGCAAAGAGGGTCAGTGAGAAGCTGGCAGCAAGGTACTACGGCCCATATGAGGTGGAATCTAAGATCGGACAGGTAGCATATCGATTGATATTACCACCATCATCAAAGATTCACAATGTTTTCCATGTCTCTCTCCTTAAAAAGGCGGTGGGAGATAATGGCAGTAGCTCACCCCTACCTCGTCATTTAACGGCTGATTATGAATTAGCTATGGAACCGGATACAATCCTTGGATCCAGACGCAATCCGCAGACAAGGGAATGGGATATTCTGGTACGATGGAAAGACTCAGCTGAGCAAGAGGATTCTTGGGAGTCACTGGCGACTTTCAAGACAGCTTTTCCAACATTCAATCTTGAGGACAAGATTGATTTGGAGGGGGGGGATGTTGATACGTATGAAAATAAGCACCCTCCCATATTATATCAATATCAGAGAAGGGCTAAGAAAGGGGAGAGTAGGGGACAAGAAAGAGAAGGAGAAGGAAGGAAGCAGGGAGGGAAAAAACCTGGAGTAGGAGACATAGTGGGCCCTACTCAATAAGGAGAAAGTCACCAAAGTCAAATGAACCAATCCCAAGGGGGTTAGTGGCAGGTGGGAAAATCGTAAGGTGAGAAAGAGGGAGAATAATTGGAAGATTGCTAAAGAGGGAGAATATAAAAGGGAAGTGAAGAGCAGCAGGGGGAGGACGCCATTTTTCTGGGAAGAGTGGATAATTGGAGTGGTAAGAGAGAGTGTTCATTTTCTCTTAATATTGTTGCATTTCTGGGATTTGTAACAGAATATTGGTTTGATCGATTTCTAATCTTATCAGGATGTTAAGAATCAAATAATGGCTCACACTCGCTGATACAAGAAAGTACTTTATTTCTTGCAGCTGCTTTGCTAATGTTGTCTTCCAATGCCTGATGCTCACTCCTCCTTTGACCACTTACTTCCTCCAGCAAGTCCATTCTAGAGCATGTGCGTCCTTTTCCTAAGTTCTTTCCTATTATTATGTGACATATGCTGCTTATTTTGGAAGGTATGTTTTAATATCATCAGTATATCAAGCTCTTAATAGATCGTTTAACTAATAGGTCCAAAAAAAGAACAATGCTTCACTTGTGGGTTTGAAAACCTGGTCTTAAAGACAAAGGAAGGGAAGTCTCCACTATCCCCAAATGGGTTGTTCTCACAGCTGCAGAACAGTGGAATCTTTCTTGGGAATGGCAAGGAGGAAGATGCACATGAATTCCTTAGGTTAACTAAACATTTCTCGAATTGAACGTACTCTGATGCATATATGTATATTACAATTGGAAGAATCTTGTTCTAATTTCATTCTCCTTTCCATTTTTTCTTACAATTTGCAGGTTTATTGTCGACATAATGCAGTCTGTGTGCATTAAGGCATCTGAATATGATATGCCGAAAACTAGAAAATTTGAAGATACAACTCTTATCAGTTTGACTTTTGGGGGATACCTCCGGTCAAAGGTATTATTACGTAGAACATTTCTTTTTTGACTCATTATACATTGTTTTGGATGGAGTATGGTTGTTTGCTTTTCGTTTGAAACAATATGTTGTCTGCCAGATTAAATGCATGAAATGTCAAGGAAAATCTCAGCAGCATGAGAAAATTATGGATCTAACGGTTGAGATTGATGGGAATTTTAGCACCTTGGATGATGCTTTACGTCACTTTACAAGGACTGAGATATTGGATGGAGTAAACAAATACAGATGTGACAGGTTGTTCAGCATTTCCTTTCTAATGTGCTGAACATTGTGGTCCTTTGATATTTCAAATTCTTTTTTTCATGGTTTGGATGAATAGAGTTCTGTATGAGTTTTATATATGGTTCGATGACGGTTGGATACCAATTGATTTAGCCCTTTTATGTATCTCAACTACAATAACTATATACTCATGGCCAACTAAAATAGAGATGCCCTCTAGCTTTTTGGGCTATTATCATGGTCTTTTATCTGCTTAGTCACAACCAATCACCTGTAACCTTTTCGAAAATTACATTCAGTTCTGGCAGTGAGGTTTGCATTTCATGGTTGATGGGTGCTAACTTTTCTTTGTGTGAGCAGGTGTAAATCATATGAGAGAGCTGAAAAGAAACTGAAAATTACAGAGCCTCCAAATGTCCTTACAATTGCACTTAAACGTTTCCAGGTAACTTTTATCTTCAATGGATACCTGGTTTGTTTCTGTTGAGTTTCATCTGTGTTTTCTTGTTGGCTCACAATTTCATGTCACTTAATTATTGTAGTCAGGGAAGTTTGGGAAGCTCAATAAGTTCATCAGGTTTCCTGAAATTCTGGATTTGGCTCCATATGTCAGCCGTGGAAGTGAAAAATCACATGACTACAAACTTTATGGTGTTATTGTTCACTTGGATATAAGGAATGCAGCGTTTTCTGGTCACTATGTGTGCTATATCAGAAACAGTAAAAACAAGTGGTACAAGGCTGATGATAGCACGGTAAGTTGCTCAATGCTCATATATTATCCACACAAAAAGCTGATTGCAAAATAGTTTCTCAGTAAACTCTATTTGCCGTTACCTTTTTACTTGAGTTTGTTATTTGTTGAACTTTGGAAGTCACTAAGAGTTTCCTACCTCTCTGACAACATTTTAGGTTTTTACAGTGTTCTGTTTTTTTGTTAATGAATTTCTTAATTCTGAATTATATAATTTTCCTTCCTTTTGATGAGGAAATTATATTGGAAATAGAATGTTCTAGCTGGTTCCATTTGGTTTTCTAGAAGTTTCTACCTTTCATTGTAGTCTGAAAAGTCTTAGGATTGGTATCATTCTAGGATTGGTTTTCTAGAACATTTGTACCTTCTTCTACTCATTTGTTAGTCTCCTTGTTTAATGAATTTTAAATGATTAATTCTTCTGTTGTGCATTTATTATTTTCAGGTAGTAACTTCCGATGTTGAAAGGATCTTGACAAAGGGAGCATATATGTTGTTCTATGCAAGGTAAATAATATTATAATGCATCTCTCACACTCTTTTGAGATTGTGCATTATGCTCGATCTAGTTACTTATGTATATATCTAATCAATCGACTACAGGTCCTCTCCAATGCCTCCAAGATTAGTAGTATGTACCAAAACTGGAGCATCAAATAAAAAGAGCAGCGTGCCAGTTCCTAAGGCTAGTGAGAAAAGTGCCACATTCATGTCACGCTCTGTGTCTTCTCTAAATCCTGTGGGGTCTTCCGATGGTGGTAGATCTGGCAATATACAGTCGTTTTACTCCAGTTTCCAACGGCTGCAGAAAATCTTAGAAGATGATTCGTCCAGTGACGGTTCTTCTCTCTTTGACAGCAACTCAGATGAATGCTCTTGTAGCACAGACAGTACAAGCATGGACGACTTTCCTGATTTCATTTTTGGAGATCATCAGGGACGTGCCAATGGACAGTCTGAGGTTTCTTTGTCAGCATCATCATCATCTTCCTCACCTTCTCCTCCTTCGCCACTAGGTGACTCAGCTCGTTCTTCTCCAGAAACTTCCAGGACCTCAAGACATCACTTACCCTTTGCAGGAGAAAGAAGGTAAGGGAAACGATGGGTTTTTTTTCCACTGGCCCAACTAAGTCAAAGTAGTAGAAGACAGTAGATTATACTTAGGAGGAATGGTTTTATTAACAAACCATAGGCTTGGTGAAAGTGGTTAATAAGAAATTGGGTATATAATTAGTGTACAGTGGGAAGAAAAAATTTTGCCCATGGAAATGTATCACGGAATTTATAAGTTGTTTTGATTCTTATTATAATCATCAATAAAGATCATCTAATCTTATCTGTATCGTCTACACAACCAGATAATACTAAGAAGTGTCAAAACGTCGCACCTTTATTTCTTTGCCACTTGCATAACATAGGATCTTGGAGAAGATCAAGAAAAAAATTCCTATGGATGCAGTTCTGCAGATTACATGAAAAGAGATTATATTAAAGTATATGATTATACCAAACGAAAGGAAAAATATATAAGTAAAATCCAGATAGAAATGGCAACATTCAAAACATACCGTAAATGCATCCTCTTAGAACTCTGAACAAGTATGATACCAAAATGTATCGAGAAGAAAAAAGAAAAGAGAAAGTACTTAAGACATACAAGAGACAAACATTATCATATCCGAGCCACATATGAATTGGCCTGTCACATACCTCACCTAACGATATGGATTGTAACTACTTGGTTTCTTTGCTATCTGCAAGTATTTGATCTGCATCATACCATATCGCTACAGATGATTAAAGAGGATGGCTAATGGTAGAATATAAGAAGGGCACCGTCTCAAGAACCGGCATTTTACTTTACCTTAGAAACACTGTACATTGGTATATACATGCTGACGGCCGGCCCTGCTTCCGTTGTGATATTACCTAAAACGAATCAGTAATGCTTTATTTTTCTCTGAGAAAACACACAAGAAAAACTTTTATTCTTGAGAGAGTCACCTTGAAATTCCTGTGACAATGTCAGCTTTGCACGCAATGTATGTTCCGCCCTGCCAACAATCTGAAAGACAACAGTTAACTAATGGAAGCACAATACTATATAGTTCAATATACTAGCAAACCACGTGAGAGAGATTCAACCCTTGCCTTTGTAAAATTCCATCGAAGTATTTTTGCTGGATTCCTTAAAATCTGTCCCCTGTCCAGCTGCTGCTCTAGGTTCTAACTCAAAACTAGCCCTGTCATAACAAACATAATCCGTTGAATCTATCTCTTTTTTATTCAAAATTCTCGGTTATGCATTTGTATGTAGTACCAATAAAAAAAGAATTATGTTACCTGGATGTATAATTTGGCAATGGCATCTGCACAGTAATCGTGTTTGCAATATGTCTGAAGGGTTCTCGGCGTGTATTATAATAACCACTTCAGCTATATTTCAGCAAGCGGAGTTAAATGAATTAAGCGCTGGGGTAAAAATACATATGAAGACGTGTACGCATGAAATTGACCTTAAGCCGTCCAGCCTCTTCAATCAAGGTATTAACATGAAAATGTGGCTTGAAATCCTGGATAATACGGTAATTCATTACTGAAAACTCACCATCTGGTGGAACCTGAAAACAGAACGCTAATTAAAGACTAAAACATGTTATGACAAGATGTGTTCTGGGGTAAATTTTTTGAAGCTCAACTGGGACAAAGTTCTGTCAGATTCAAAACTATCAAGACGAACAGACTCATGAAAGTTACAATCGTCAAGTATCACCCCTGAACCTGAAGAACTCCTATAATCTGCAACAAAAAAATGAAGTTATACTTCCTTGTGATGTTACCATGGGCTAGATTGCAATACCGTATCACATCAACTTTACGTGCAAGTAGGTGATAATGTTGTGCCTCAAAACGCAGAAGAATGCTACAGTACTACCTATATATAACCTTGTTGATAAATAAAAAAATTATGGATAATTCCAGGAAGAAAACTAATATTTAGATGCAACCACATATATTAGGACATGGTGTTGAACTGCATAAATGAACCCTTTGATGTGGCAAGGTAAAGAGAGCCTGCCAAGAATTCGAGACTTGTGATACAATAAACCAGAAAAGTAATTGCTCACGCTTGAACTAAAAGTAACACTGATTTTCTCGATGATGTCCAGAAAAATTTCCTCTCTTTTCCGACCCCTAGGATCATTAGCTACAACCGATTTTGTAACTGCTGTTCCAGACATTCTTTTGGCTCCTTGCTGAATAACATTAATTTAAGGAGTCAGTGATAGACGAAAAGGAGGAAAAAAAGAACTAATCTTACTGTGAAGACGGCAGCAGGATCAGTAGGTTGAGGACGCGCAGGAGCAACCTGAATTGGCTCATTGAATAATAGGATTTCAGAACCTCAGTAGATGTAGTTGCACGTAACCAAAATCCTAATAAAGAGAGCATAGATTCATATTTAATAAAAATCAACATTGGGGAAAATATTGCTACTATATACAGAAATATACTTCTAATTATGATAAACAAATCAAGATGAGACTTAAAATTACTTCATCAAGCAGCTCATACACGAGCACAAAAATTTTCCTGAATGAATCTAAAACAAGATAATCCTTAATAACAGAGCGATCCTTTGTAGCAGCTCTAAAACAAGAGACAGTGACACGTTAACCCTTGTTGTCTCAAACAAAGATAGGTGGTGACTATGCATTTCCATCATCCTTCCAGAACTTGACTTTACGGAAAAATGTCTCTGTACTGCCTTTGGGTTGTTCAGACCGGTCTGTAGCAACAAAACGTCTGGATTCAATCAAATCGCAAACGCTCAAACAGAAAACGTTCTTATACTACATACAGAGAAACCAATGGGATTACTCCAGATATCCAGTGATCAGCATGATGCAATAAAAAATCCATCGTCCCAACTATTTGGATAGTTCTAGTTTATTCAATCTGATTTAGAAACTCGACTAACGTATGTGGGACAACTGGATAGCAAATGCTGATAGATCAAACAAGATCAGTGAGCTTTGAGCAGCTTCAAGGGAAGAAAAAAACTGACGGAATATGACAAATAGTCTCAACTCTGAAGAAAAAAAAACAGGACAAAGAAGAGAAAATCGGATCGGGGAAGAGAGGAAAGGGAGCTTACAGTCACGGAAGACGATGTTAACTCCTCGCTGAGATAAGACGAAGAATTGAGAGATCATTAGGCTTCCTCAGCGAACGATTCTGACTGTCCACCGCGAGCTTTGAGTCTACTGATCGCCGATCGCTCTCGTCTCCGTGTATCTTATAAATTGTACATCGTTGGTTCTCAATTCGAAACCATCATTTTGATGTGCTAAGTTGGGTATAAATGTAAATCTTACTTTTATGTCATCCATTTCTTTTTTATAATTCTAATTTGGATATAGATTTGATTAATAAGCTTTGGATTGTGATGCAATAAGAAAGTGACAATTGGATAATCAAGTCGAGAATCGAATATGCGAATAAAAAAATTACAAAATGTAATAAAAACAGCATTTAGTTTATTACGTGCACCATAAGCGCAAGAGGAAATCAAATATGTAAAGTCACATAATCATATTATTCACCTCATCCTTCAGTTTTGCAAGTTCTTCTTCAGGCATAACCACACTTACAATTCTTTCAAACTCTCCCTTGGGAAAAACCAAAACCACCCCTTTGTCTCCAACCCCATAAATCGTGTAGTTTACAAAATCTGGCTTCTCTCCTTTGATCTCAAACTCGCACACATTTACCATTTCAAGATTCACAAACGTTAAATTTGCACCATACGTGATAAAATCCCAAGACCCTTTATGTTGTTCTATCGTCCTCTTGATCACACCGTTTTCTTCTCTTTTTTCGTTAGCAATGATTGCCGCAAGTTCAGATATTTCAGATATTTCGTGCTTTCTTTCCACTACGTTTATTACCAAGTCGTCATTCGAACATGATGAAGATTCTTTACGATCACAAATTGTAATAACATTCGTGTCTGATTCGCCACGGATATTAAGCATCGACTTCCATATCAACGCATAGAGGATATCAACTTCTGAAAATTGTTGGTTTGGCGTTGTGTACTTGGCCATCAAAAGATCAATTTGGTCGAGGTTAAGATTAAAAATATATCTCCCCATATTGCGTTTGTTAGTAAGTAACCAATAGTCACTGACCGGTTCTATCATTTTTATGGACATGGCTTCGCCAACACCTTGATTATGAGCATGAGGGGTCAGTTCTTGATTTTCCGGGTAAACGAGTTTGGGTGGGGCATGACCCGACATCACTTGTCCTATTGCTTTCATGAAAATTGATGCTGAAAATATATCTCCCAGAATATGGGCCCAACTCACCCCGAGTGAGAACCCATCACATTTGAACTTTGTTATCTGAAAAAAAAAAGTTCCAACGAACGAAGATGTATTAGCGTTAATTACTCTTTTCTCGTGGACACTTATCTTTTAGACAGCTAAGTGAGACACTGAGGCAAGCCATTGAAATGGTGTAGATTTTAAAAGGTTGTAGACTATTCTGGTCTAATTTTAGTCTAATATGTAGTCAATTCTAACATGTAGTAGATTATTCTCACGTGAAAAGGTCCCCAATTTTATTATTTTAAGATAAAACTAGAAAAGAGTTTTGATATGAATGTTTGATGATTAACTAGTTTTAATGTAGTTTTCTCGATTTTTTAGCCTGAGATCACTGGGAAAAGTGGTTATTTATTTCCCATGCTTATTTCAGAGATCTATAATACTAAAACTCGTGTATGTAGTACCTGGAGGAAAACAAGTGGAGAGAAGTCAAGATCAGGACCAAGGACGTGGTCGTAGACAAGGAACCGGTGGTCAATGGAACGGTCGTCCAAATCGAGCCATTCCTTGACCGTGAACTCTTGGACGTTTGCCTCGACAATACGTATGCCACTGTCGTTGCACCGAATGTAAGGTATGGCTGGAGCTGAAGGGTGGTTGTCAAGCATTCGGATTCGACCGGAAACGTGGTAATAAGACTGGAGAAGATTAAACAATGTGGACTTCAAGTCGGTGATGGTGAAGGCACATGTAGCCTTGAAGAAGTAGACCGCTCGGACGTAGTGGAGCTTCATGACCAAGTCCAGGGCAGAGAGCTGTCGTTGCTTGTTCTCGCCTGTCACAGAAGCAGGCACCACCGATGAGATCTTGACACCTGTCACTGGGCTTGTCTCCATGTTGTTGAACTTGAGAGAGAGACGATTGATGTGATGCTTAAAGACCTAAATGGGATATGTAATAACTTATAAGCTTCAGACATGGTGTGATGTAGGACAGCTGGAACAACCATTTCGGTGGCATTAATAAGTGTGGGTTTTTTTTGGAGTTAAGTATATACATCAATTGCAATGATCCAACAACTAACACTCTTTATTACATCCACCATATCCAATAGCTCCAATTAATATGTCCACCTATCTTATAGCCTAACATGTTTGGTCCAGAACCACATTGATATAACAGAACAGAAATGCAAACCGAACTCAAACTATACCAATTGATCCACAATAGATTTTGTTTTGTTTTGGTTACTATTATTCATACAACTAAAACTGAATTGAAACCGTGCTTTTCACACCCCGATTGCTAACCATTCTACTCCCAACTGACCCCTCCAAGATAACCATCATTCTCTGTTGTGTCTCTTTTAAGAATATAAACACAAGTCATGGAACAATACTTGTTTCGAAAGAGTAATCGGTGATCTTTCCAGACATCCTACCTGATGGTAATCTAGATGCTTGGATTTGCTGTTTTCAATTCGGCCAAATTGTCCTGATCAATTGCTAGGTTCATCGCATGTATCCTCATTTGAAGAAGCAGCGAGGTACTCAGCAAGGCTCTGCTGATTATTGCTTGGTTTGTGGAAAGCTTCGGAGATCATAGGTTTCTTTGGTGCTATAGAATTGGGAAGCCAAGCTTGACTTGTTGAGTTGCTGCTAGAAGCACCTGAGCAACTCTTCCATAAGACTGGCTTAAGATACTTCCATGGATCTTCAGCCATGGAGTTGGAGTAAAATCGTTCTGCCCCTAGTTCCATGGATCTTCTCCCTCCATCTCTCCCAAAGCTTGTTTTCTTTCTGCTTTCTCGACTTCTGCCTCTTCCTGAGCTGAGGTATGATTTTCCAACCCAGTTAGAATTTTGTCTTCCGTAGTGGGAAAATTGTGGAGCGGTATTATTGTAGCTTCCTCGACCACCAAATATATTGTCTCCCATGTGGGGGCTTTCTTGAGAGAAAGGAAAAGGGTGACGTACCCACTGAGTTGCACCTAATTGGTTAACCGGTGGAGGCCTAAAATTGTTATCCCAAGCAGTGTGTGAACCTCTGTGTGAGGTTGAAAGATGTGTCATCCCTCTTGGTTCAGTATGCAGATTATCACCATCACAATGAACTGCTTGGAAACCGCCATGATTAGTATGTTGCTGATAGTAGTCACTGCCCAACGATCCTGTTCACAGTTATAGTGCAATGATCACAACTAGATTACTGTTCATTGCAAGACATAGCACAAAGATTATTGATTTCGTAAGTGCTGTGATCATAAATTTATAATACTGTCACGAAACATAAAGGGGTATATCAAATTAAGCTAGCTGAAGCTAATAGGTTCGAAACTGATTCCTGATGAAAAGTGACAAAATTCTTCATTGATTGATCTTGCATCGTTGGTTACAATAAAAATACACATGACCAAACACTAACAACAACAACAAAATATCCTATAAATTTGTTGAAGAGATCACCAAACTCTCCCAAAGCCAAGAGGCTTCCCAACCAACAACCAGATACCAAAAGCTCATTTCTGAATTTGTTCAATCCTATACTTATATTGACCAAGGACCAACTTACATGTTAAAACACAGTTAGTTAAACTGATATGGTATTAGGTATGCTTCTTTATGAAGATTTCTTTGGCCTCACACGAATTAGCGAAACGAAAATTACGATAAATCATTGACTCTCAAAAAGCCTTTTGCAGCAGAAACGAGGGACAGTGTGAGAAAACAAGCACCTGGAACAAATGGTGGAAACTGTGGTACTGGAGAGCTGATTTGATAACTAGGAGATGAGATGGGTTGTTGCTTAGGGGTCTTGTTTCTATTGAAACTAGAATAAGCAGACATCGGGTCAGTGTAATAATCAAAACTCTGAGTTTCATATGATTCCTGCTGGTGAGTGGATGTCTCTGCCAATGGATTGGAGAGGTGACATGTGTTCATAGAAATTTCAAGACTTGTAGAACTATCATTCTGTGCAGCAGCTTCCATGCGCATTGCTTTTAACATTTCTTTCCTTTTCTCTGAATCTTCCATTGTGGCTCACATCCAGAGCTAATCAACTATAAGATACAAGAAATTTCAGAATCATCCATCAAAACCATAAGACGAGCTAAGAAACTACATTCGAGTTAGTTTATGCATATGAAAAGATAATTAATAATATACACCGCATTGTAAAGACCAAAAGGTAAGACTTTTGAGGCGAGATCAATCTAACCCTAAACCCTAAACTCTTAAATTATATCCAAACTGGAAAAACGAAACTGAGAGTAATGCGAACCTTCGAAATTACGGTTTCCTCAAAATCTCCACTTCCTCGTCTCGAGGTTGAATGAAAACCCAAAATCTCCACTTGCTGTTTCATAGACATCCGATTTCTGCTTTTTTTGTCAGCACGAAACTCTGGAGCCATCCACTCAGGCCTTTTCACAAAGTAGTATTCTTATTTCCAGATATTTCAGTTTACAGGTTTTGTCCGGTTAGGCCGAGACCAAGAGAATAGTAGTTTTTTTCTTTTGGAATTTTTACTCTCGATTTTTTACTTCATCGTGTCCGTGACCTCTAACATAGTATATATCTTTGATGTAAACAAGAGAGATATAATGAGGAGAATATTCTTGTTTTTTTTAAAAAAGCTTCAACTGCATTCTGTTAACAAATCTTTGACATTGAGATTATTACATTTTCTATCGTTTTGGTTAAGAAAGATTTTCAATAATAACTCAAACATGATTTTGAAAGGCTACGTAATCCCTCTTTGGAATTTTGGTTGATAACAACAATCACAATTAAGAAGAGAAGGAGAGTATGCACATTGGGGTTATCTTACCCAAATCATCCCCTAAACTTGGTTCCAAAGATACCCAAACGCCCTTATTCTTGATGTTAAGTATATTCAGTATTCTTTTTGACCTCAATTTGTAGTTATTTTCGTGCTAGTTATATTCTGAAATGTATTGATTTGTGAGGGATTTTACCATTTATGGTTAATAATAAGTCTCTTCAATCTGATAATATCGTCTGCAGACAAGTAAATTTTCTTCCCTCACAACAAACTTCACCATGTTAATGGGTATGGTTGCATACACAGTGCAACACTTACCGTTATCAAACTTTGAAACCTTAAGACACCTGATATGGTATTTCAAATGAGGTTTGGTTATGATTTCTATAATACATGTGGTCGCTGAGAAGATAACTGATTCTACAAGGATTTCTATCTTCTGATTCTTATCACAGTATTTAGTGATTACCTAACAGATTAGATTTACCCCCATTAGCAAGAGAAATCAAGGCAGTGTGCTCTTCTGCAGTTGCATGTTCAGAGTTCGCGTTGTTAGCATCGGCATCACTCCCACCCTCACCCTACATTAAGCCACACAATGAAGCTTTATCTTTATGTGTTAACCAACAACAAACACAGAGATAAAATTATACATGTTTTATTATAGCCATTTGATTCTCTTCTGTTTTCTTGAAGAGATCCCTCAATGTACCCTACAAGATTTGAACAATTTTAAAACGTCAAAAAAAACACATTTACTTTACCAGTATAGTGAAAATAAAATGAATAGGTGATGCGTTTATATCATTTGGTTGAGATTTTATACGCACCCTGTTAGCCCAAAAGAGTCCACAGGCATTGCAGAGAGTTCTGGGGCCTGAAGGGCCACGTCGCATCATTGGTGTACATTTGGAACTAATGCCGCAATGAGTACACCTATGTAAGACACAGTTAAGTAAGAGCAAGAAGTATTTTGCACGTTTGTGGAGAACAGGAATTGCAGAAGCAGTTAAGTGGGAAATGTAAAACGCACGATATTTCTGGCTGGCCATCATCTTGTGCAGAATCTTGATCTGTGCCCGAGTTATAAGCTCCATCGGTCATCTTAGAAGAGGTGAATTGACCTTTGTTACGTGCCATTCTGGATTAAGACTAAAAAAGGTCAGAGTTGTAGAAAAGGTTATCTCTTCCAGATGATATAAACATGTTGATTATTCTCAGTTAATTATATCATAAGCTCAGTTCTATCCTGCTCAGCTACAAACAACCTCATATATTATAGCAAGCTATAGACACTTGAATAGGAGCAGGTTTTCTCTTAAACCATATCACACAAATATGAGGAAGCATTTAACAAACCATTTTCCTTACAGATAGATCTGAAATTTATAGATACTGGTCAAGCTTTCAAGGATTTTGTGAAGATCTAGCTTACAACAAGTGCTAGCTAAATACTAAGGTTGCCCCCAGGCCTAAGAACTTGGTTAGCCTCCTTTGCTAACCAATGTGGGAATGTAATAGCCTTCCGCATAAATTGGTAAAACTCAAGAGTGATTTGCAGGTGGTGTAGCACCTCAATCTAAAATGGCAACAATTAAATAAGCGAATAAACACCCTGACCTTAACGCCACTTCCTGGCGAACACCATATCTAACTTTCTTTTCGAAACACCTAGCATTCCTCTTCTTCCGAAACCTATCCAACGATTGCGCCCGTTGCGGAAGGCTACAGCGGTTCTGGTATTCTGTAGCAGGCTAAAAAGAACACCAAATTGACATACGAGGAACAGAGACAAAACAAACATAGATGGCGTGACCAATGGGCAGTATTTGAACACAAACAACAAAGTTTTACCAAATGATTCTGCTGAGCTAGTTCCATAACCTGCGGACCAGAAGAGAGCTCAGTGGAGCCAGCTAATAGCGACAACACAGCATCGACCTACAAAATCAATTACCAAAAACCACCAGATGTTGATTTTCAGTAGCATCATTGAGACTTGTCCATTACTAACCAAAAATAACAAAAGGGACAAAGTGAAATACCTTGTCAGGACTAACGGCATCGAAAACGTAAACCTGGCCACGGAATGAGATCGTAAGCTGATTGGCTCCCTCGGATCGGTGACCCACCAATTGAGAGCCATCGGGAATCAAATCGGGGGCAGCACCGTGAACATAGATGGAGTCAGGATGGGGGATTTCGTCCATATCGTCGTAAGGAATGTGACCGGAAGTTACAGAGGCAGAGACATGGTCATCAGTACCGGGAGCAGAGCTGCTACCAATCACCGGTTGGGAATGGCGACCAAACATGAGAAACTGCCAAAGAGGACACCTTTCACATTGATTGGAAGGAAAATAAAGCAAGCGATTGAGAAGACAAAAACTCTAACCCTAAGTGGCAATACAGAGAGAGATGGTGATCGGCGCGTGTGGAGGAAGGAGATTAGCCGTCGTGGAATTCACCAATGGCGACGGTAAAACGGTGACTTAAGGTAAATCGCAGCAATTTCCGAGACGACTCCACTTACTGGATTTGCCCATTTCCTTTCGGCCCATTTTCCATTACGTTTGTACTCTAAAAGTTCATTTTCGGCTCACTTGGTTTTTTCTTTCTGTTTATTGCTACTACTGCGTTTTTTTTTGTAAAAGAGAAAACTTGAGAATGGTCAAAATATAGGGAAGCAGAATGAATCTTAACTGAAAAATGGCACTTTACATTAACATTCTCACACAAGAAAAGTTACACAACCAAAAATGTGAATTTTGGACTGATATTATCTCGATCTGACGTAATTTTCAATTCTCTATAAAATCATGGCTTATGTTGGTGAAGGGAGTTCAATCGATTGTATTTATTACTGGATTGCCCACATAGCAAGCATAATCAGTTCCCTCAATCAAAACCAATCCATTTCGAAGCAACCGAAATTACCGGTTTGAAAAGACGAGATGCCTTTAAAAAGGCGGTAGGATATAAGAAGATATGTGCCATCTCAACTGTTAAAAGGTAGAGTTAGCCTCAGATTGTCTTCTAAAGATCTTCCTCTAGCTAGCCAGCTCGGCTTAGAGCTCTCTTATTGCATTGAAGATATGTGCTGAGTTTACAAAGTGGAAAATACTCAAAATCTATTACAAAATGGAGTTTTGTATATTTTCCGCTGGGATGTGAATTTACATCTCACCGAGTGCAGCTTAGAATCACATGCAACTATCTTCACCCGTCTCACATTTTCTTGACCATCGTAACTTCTGAACATTGCGTCCTGTAATATGAATGTCCAGACGTTGTCACAGAACCTGTAAGTGTGCAGGTGCCCCTATCATATTAAAGAAGAAATGACATTTATATATCTGATTGTTTCATCTGCCAAAGTTTTCTACTATCTTAAACATTCAGGAGATGAGAATACGTATCTTCCGAGCAGAGAATATGTTCAATACTTGGTTTTACACCACATCTGTTTTTAGTGTATTTGGCTATGAAGCAGTGTTTAGCAAGCAAATTAATAGCAGTGGATGTGCCTCAGAAAATAATTAATGTCACGTCAGAAACACTACTTCACTAGTACAAATGTAGATAAGACTATCCAAATTAGCGAATAACACCAAAAAGCATTGGAATAACAGATATCCCTGCCTTCTGATAAGTTGATCAGTAAGCTTCCAAAAGTACTTTGAATATCCAGAAAACCATGCAAAGGATATGATGAGAAAGGGATATTTTCGAGAACAAGTATTCGCTGACAGACAGTGAAATGTAAAACTCCTGTCCTTCCTATAGGTAGATTTATGTATACAGCAACTGGATATTTTCTTCTGCCTAATTCCGTTGTATAAGATTCAATATTTCTCAATAAATTAAACAAAAACGATAAAAAATGCAACAATATTGAAGATCACCTTAATCGTCACCTTGGTCTTCACCTGGCTCTCCAGTGCTTCAGCCATTGACTACAAGAACACGGATATGAAAAAGAATACAACAATAGATAGGAAGAAAAAAACAACTAAACAAGACGCCAAGATCAGTCAAAGAAAAGTTAAATGAAACCTTGTCAAACTGAACAAGAACTTGGATGGCTAGCCCAGGGCTCAGCGTACCGCTCTGAACCATCTCGTCCAGGGTCTGCGTCAGACACATCCCGATCGTCGACCTCCTGTACAACTCAAACGTCGCCATTTTATACCTCCGACCGATCTGCCGATAGAAATTTCAGAGACAAATCGTCGAATCAAATTCGCTACTAATCCAAGAACTTGATTAATCAAAAATGTGAAAGTTCCGACACAAAAGAAGAACATAGAGGAGCTAGACGAATCCAAGAACTCAATAGAGACAAAAATCAAATAAAGAAACGGTTTACAAATCGCCGGCAACGTTAGAAAAGAGATGATCGGTAAGTGCAGGTTTGATCGATTGCGAAAGATTTGTCTCTTGGGCGGAGAAAAAATTTAGAGGCTTTTATACCCTAGCTTTCGCGGGCAACTGTATATATAGCCAGCGATACATCGGGTGCTAAAATGACGACCCTTGCGTTAACATTCAAATATCTGAGATTAGAAGAAGGCCCAACACAAAATACTTTTAACGTTTTCATGTTAGTATCTATATTAACCCGTAAAAGACACCAATTGCATATATTTATGATGACGGTCTACAAAAAGAGAAAAAAATTTATAACAATATGCGACTTAGTGAAAATTTAAGGAAAAAAATCGACAGGAAAGGCATTAACCTCCGGCTTTCGAGATTTTTTATTCGATTCTATCCGATTTGAATCGAATTCTCACGCTTAAAATGGCGGATATGTAGCACTACATGAAACCATACTTAGATTTCGAATGTTGATATATAATGGGAAACTATGGTCCCACTGAATATCACATGACCGTGTTAAAAAGAATATTATAGTTTACGCTAAGTAGCATCTCTTATGCTTGTTTAATGTTAAAATAATAACCCATGTACAAGCAGCGATTTTATCAATATTTATGAACAAAACTTCAAGATTAATCATATAATATTGCACAGTCTTCATATGTAGTCAGTTTATCAGTTTACAAGCAACTTCTTAATGCATGGGGTTACGTCACCCATCCCTATTAGTGTTTTCTGTGGCACTTGGCAGCAGGAAATCGATGAATGAGAGAATCATTGGCTTGTATGCTTCCTATAAATGCAATATTTACAACCTCCTTCTTTTAATTCTTGCAGATGGCAACAATTTACATTAGTTCGAATGATGTACTCAACCCGAAAGAAGGTTCACATATCAGCCAGAAAATTGGTGTGGAAATCTAGCAATACATTCACAAGCTGGAAATTTTCTTTACGAATTCTACCAATATCAATATGTTGGATGCTTACCAAATCATCATTCTTTATTTCCATGAGAGTCACCTCGCACATCTAGACCATCGATGAGAAGGGAATAACCCAACCCCTCTCCACTCCCACTTTTTTATTTATTAAGAAAACTAATGTAGCTAGCTAGCAAAGGCAAATCCTTAGCTATCATGGAGAAACCTCAGACATTCCAGACAGAAGTTTGAGATCTTTTTGGATAAATGCATGTCCAAGTCTAAATGACGATATATGCATTGGATTTTCAGCTGGAACTGAATCCGAATGCAATTGAAAAAGTTATGTATGCAACATCTGGAAAAGTCATGAATGCATTCTATGTACTTGTTTTATACCTAACTTCTGAAGGATCAGATTATAATGGAAGAAATTTTTACTCTTTTTAAAACAGCTGAACTGAGAGATGTGAGCTCGGTTCTAATTGCTGTGATCTAGGGACTTTCTTACTGGCTGGGGTTTATGGGGCAGTTCCACTAATTTCCTAGCGCTTTGGTAGCTGATGTATCCTATGCCGCAAGGTATACAAGAAACTAACTAGGAACATAACAATAACAATGGATTTCAGGCCAGAAGCATCTTAAAATATAGGCTTGTGTTTTGCAAGTGTAGTGTGTAAGTGTGATATGTTGAAATGAACAAGCTATGTTCCTGCGAAAAGCATAATAACTATTGCAGATTTAGAAATCGGTGGGGCATTGGTGCAAATAGAAAAACCCTTCTCACAAATGGTCTAGACATGAGAGACAACTCGAGCAAACCTGTCGGTCTTCAGTGTAGTAAACCACACCAGCCCACGATACAAAAAAGTGATGTAACAGTATCTCAGCTGGAGGATCAGATCGTATCTCGATTAACTGTAGCAGCTGCAACTGCATTAACAAAAGCAGACGGATTTACAGATTCACACTAACAAGAATATGCAGATATAAACCGAAAATTCATGCATTGCTAGTTTATACAACAGCAAAGTACCCTTTTGAATTTTAATGATTGTAAGAAAAATATTCAATATATTTAATCAATTAAATATTTTAATCTCCCAACAATTAAAAAAACAATCTTCACTTTCTCTTGTTAGAAGACATTGTGTAAAAAGCACTGAACCTTCGCAATGTACTGATATTTCTATTGCCATTGCTTTCTCAATTAATAACAATGCATTTTTGTACAATTAGTGAATACAAACAATGAACACAGATGAAACTATCCTATATTTTTTGTCTAAAAAGGATGTATCACTCCCAAGTCCCAAGGTGTTTTTAACTCTCACCCTTTAGTTTTATGGGGTTGATTTGGCCTATATACTCTTATCATATCGTTGTTTGAAAAATACTAAGTAAAATGACAAGGAACTCAAAGATCAAGCTTTAATTCTAAGAAGCTTCCACTTCCAAATAGATCATCTTAATTAGTCTTCAAGATCAATTGAACAAAAATGTTTCGCTATATATGTTTCCTACAACTTGGTAAGTCTTTCAATGAATCCCCTTTAGCCTTAAAATGCGGTCCTCTATATATAATATAACGATACTTTCAAACTCTTTTTAGGTATAGCTAAAGAAGACGACAGAAAATGATATCAAAAACAACAAGAGAGTCTGAGTTTGTTTAGATCAATTTCGTTGGTCAGGAGAATATAACGAATCTTTTATTTGCTTACATTTTATGCTCATGACTATAAAGTTGTTCTTTAGGTAAAATTATAACAATCAGTACTGGATTTGACAAGGATCATAAGAAATATATGTGTTTATCACATTAACGAAACACAAAAAAAGTCAATGGTATTTTACAAAAAAAACAACACAAATAAGTATGATCAAGATGCATCTATAACAAAACTAATGGACATGAGAAACCAAACCTGCAAACAGGAGACAGATCCAGAAAGCTCTCACCCATCCATTGGCATCATTCTGCACATGCAGACCAAATTTTACAATACATTGTTACTAATAATCATTTTCTTCATTGTCTTAACTGATGATTTTCAGAACAGTAAAATTGGATCCGCAGCTTAGAACATTTTAATAAGTAAAGCTCATGAAGCTGATCTATAAATGAT
Organism: Pugionium cornutum; assembly: GCA_018901935.1. Taxonomy (NCBI): domain Eukaryota; kingdom Viridiplantae; phylum Streptophyta; class Magnoliopsida; order Brassicales; family Brassicaceae; genus Pugionium; species Pugionium cornutum. The sequence continues at coordinate 37,430,325 of CM032164.1, read as the reverse complement.
AAGTAGATAAATCTCAAGGAAAGTCTCATATATCACAAACGATTCAAGGAAAAAAATGTCCCATCTGTAAAATTGAGCACCTTAAGAAACAAGATACAAGGAATTAGACTAACCGTTAAAGTAAATCGAAGTTAAAGAGAGGCGTCAGTTTAACAGCTTTCGAAATGGCGATTACTCCGTCACGAGATTCCCATTGAAAATCGACGGAGAAACAGTCAGAAAATTCATGAAGCCGGTGTGGGCGATTCAGAAAAAAAGGAAGCTAGGGCAAGAGAGAGAGGTAGAACAAGAGGAACTGAGATAGCAGAGAGAGGGTTTTATATAAGTAATTGTTAAGGACAATAAATTAAAACTTAATTATTGATTAGTGCGTTAATCAGATTTCAATGTATGAGAAAGCCGTAGCTGAAGCCGCTAATATGCTTCCTTTCTCTATCAAATCCGTTTTTGTCGGCTCCAAAAACACTAAAATCAGAGTATTTTAATACATAACATGAAGTTGTCATGCCGACATCAACCGAAATTTATTAGGTTTAGAGAAAATGAAATTAAAAGCATCATTGATAAATTTACAATTGTCCAGAAGAACTTATCATCTTAACTGATAAAGTCATATCCCTAATATATTATGAAAAACTTTTTAATAAAATAATTTTATTTTGATATGTTAATAACAAAAATATCATAATAACAAAAATATCATACTGACATGTGAACATCATAGAGAATTTCATGTTAAATATATAAAAATGTTTAACTTATTAGAATAATTACAATACATGTCACTGATATTAATTTGGTTAGAAAATAAATATAATTTATTCAAATAACCAAAAACTAGATTTATACCCACGCCATGCGTATGGAAAAATATTCATAAATTATATTTTATTAGTAAATATAAATTAAATATTTATATAATTTTAATTTTTATTTAAAATTATTTTTAATATTAATTTTTGTATATTTAAATTAAGGAAAAGAATAATTGTTTTTAACGTATTTAATAATATTTTTGGTTAGTTTAATAAAATATATTGATTCTCTAACCATATTAATAACAATGACATATATTGTAATTATTCTAGTAAGTAAAGCATATTTATATATTTATTTGAAACTCATTGTGGTGATTACATGTCAGCATGGTATTTCTGTTAATAATACATTAGGATAAGGTTATTTTTTTAAAATGATTCTCAAATAATATATTAGGGATACTATTATATTTGCAAAAACAATACTTTTTATTTTTTTAATTTTTTATACATTAATTTATAAATAATTTCAAATAAATATAAATAGATTTAAATTACTATCGTAATCCTTAATATATTATTTGAGAAACATTTTAATAAAATAACTTTACTCTGACGTGTTATTAACAGAAATATCATGCTGACGTGTTATTACTAAAATAAATTTCAAATAAATATATAAATAAGTTTAACTTACTAGAATAGTTACAAGTATATCATTTTTATTAATTTGGTTATATAATTAATATATTTTATTAAAATAACAAAAAATACTATTAAATTCGTAAAAAATAATTATTTTTCTTTTCTTAATTTGTATATACAAAAATTAATATTAAAAATAATTTTAAATAAAATTTAAAATTATATAAATATTTAATTTATATTTATTAATAAAATATAATTTACGAATATTTTTTCCCTTATATAATATGGGTATAAATCTAGTATAATGTTATAACAATAGAACAGCCGGTGAAGCCTTAGCTGAAAGTGATATTTTTATATATTTGTGTAAATCTAAAGAAAAGAAATGTCGAGAATCAAGAAGAAGAAAAAGTGGAATTGACAAATGTACAGCTCCAAATAGAGTTAAAATCTAATGAGGTATCTCCTTGAATGAATACAATTTGGTCACGTTTCGTTTCTAGCTCTTTCCGGATCTGTCAGGCTCTTTTTTTTTATGTTTGTTGTTTGTACGATTTTTATATATTTATCCATAATGTATAATAGAGAAGAAGAAATATTTCTTACATTCAATTCTCTCGTTCATCTAAACCAAGAAATGCAAAATAATCCAAATTTCAGGGTTTTATAAAATTAAATTAGGGTGTTGTTATAAAAGCATACAACCCCATTATATATTTTTTAAACAACTTTGTTGTTAAAAAGAATTAGACAAAATTTACTGTTCCAAAAATATAATTATTACTTAGAGAAAATATTCCTCAAAATCATTAAAAATTTGGGTAGTCCTAATTGCTCGCTTAACCCACTTGCTTTGAGTCGGACTATTCAATAATCCAAAATATTTTATTGAATAAAACACAATTCTTCAAAATATTAAATGTGTTTCAGTACACCAAGAATATATATTTTTTTAAATGATTAAACTTTTCATAAAAGAAATATAAACTTTAAATTAGAATATAAAAATTCAAATACAAAATTTTAATTCTAATTTCAGTTTATTTAATATAAATAAAAAAATTTATCGATAATTTGTAGTTAACAATACTTCGGCAAACAATGGTTATAAAGTTGATAAAAATTATCTACCAATTTTTAATTATTTTTTGATGAATTTTTAACTTTTGTTTTAGTTAATAACCTTTCCAAAAATTTACTATTTCATGTGTTTTATATTAAGTGATATTTAAGTCAAATAAAAATTATTTGTTTTAATTATTTATATTTTGTATTTTTTTATTTATTGGTTAAATTAAATTTAACTAGATAATGATTTTAAAGTAATTTTTAATATCCCTAATATATTATTTGGGAAACTTTTTAACAAATTAATTTTATTATGACGTGTTAATAACAAAAATGTCATGCTGACGTGTCAACACTACAACGAATTTCATATTAAATATATAAAAGAGTTTAAGTTACTAGAATAATTACAATACATGTCACTGATATTAATTTGGCTAGAAAATAAATATAATTTATTCAACTAACCCAAAAATACTATTACATTTGCAAAAACTATAATTTTTATTTTTTTAAATTTTTTATACGTTAATTTATAAATAATTTCAAATAAATATAAATCGATTTAAGTTACTACCATAATTCATAATATTAATTTTGAGAAACGTTTTAAGAAAATAACCTTATTCTGACGTGTTATTAACAGAAATATCATGCTGACGTGTTATAAATTTTAAATAAATATATAAATGAGGTTAACTTATTAAAATAATTACAATTATATCATTATTATTAATTTGGTCAAAAAATTAATATATTTTATTATATTAACAAAAAATACTATTAAATTTATAAAAAATAATTATTTTTCTTTTCTTAATTTGTATATACAAAAATTAATTTCAAAAATAATTTTAAATAAAATTAAAATTATGTAAATATTTAATTTATATTTATTAATAAAATAGAATTTAAGAATATTTTTTCTTAATACAGTATCATTTAAAACCAAAGAGATGAAGTAAGAAAGCTTCGCACACTTGTTCCGACAGATTGAGTCAGTCACTGTCATTTTTTTTGTTGTAAAAGTAAACGCAAGAGTATTTCTTATGGTATTAAACTAAGGTAGAATGTAAATCTACTGATCAATAAAAAGACATTTAATAAAATCAAGAAAACAAATAGCAACAGAAGTAATAGCGGTTAAATACAGTTCGCATCTGAGACTCGGTAAGTTACAGTGAGAGATTATATTCGATGGTGAAAAACAACATTAGCGCTAAGGTTTGTGGATATTATTATTCTCGCGTAAATAAATTATAACGTCAAACTCAACATCAATTTTTTTAATTCTAAAAAAAATTGATAGAATTAGTAAATGAATTAGTGCTTTACATATCCCTAATATATTATTTGAGAATCTTTTTAACAAAATAACCTTATCTTCACGTGTTAATAACAAAATTGCCATGCTGAGTTGTCAACACCACAGCGATTTTCGGCTTAAATATATAAAAAGGTTTAAATTACTAGAATAATTACAAAACATGTCATTGGTATTAATTTGGTTAGAGAATCAATATATTTTATTCAACTAACCAAAAAATAGTATTACATTTGCAAAACTAAAATTTTTTTATTTCTTTAAAATTTTAATACGTTAATTTATAAATATTTTCAAATAAATATAAATAGATTTAAGTTATTAACTAATCCTTAATATATTATTTGAGAAATAATTTAATAAAATGACTTTATTAACATAAATAACATATTTACGTTTCATCATTACAGTAAATTTCAAATAAATATATAAATAGGCTTAACTTATTCAAATAATTACAATATATATTATTATTATTATTAATTTGGTTAGAGTATTAATATATCCTAATAAACTAACCAAAAAAATACTATTAAATTCATAAAAAATAATTATTTTTATTTTCTTAATTTATATATATAAAATTAATGTTTAAAGTAATTTTAAATAAAATTTAATGTTATATAAATATTTAATTTATATTTATTAATAAAATATAATTTACGAATATTTTTCTCCACGCATGGCGTGGGTATAAATCTAGTTATTTCGTATTAAGTTATAATGACCCGTTTTGTTCATCCAAACCCACCTTTATACACTAAAACGAAATTATTTAGTTTGTTTTCTTGATGGATTTTGGATCCAATGTAATACTTGTACTAGTCATCAATGTGGTAATGTGTAAACAATTAGATGTAGTAAGCAAACATAAATCAGGAGAAACTATAAGCAGTTTTCTCTTCATTTAACAATCTAGTTTTTTGGTATCGCATGAGTAAATTATAACATTTCTATGTATTCATAAACTGAACCCAAATCAACAAGCTTCTACGTATTCATTCGACTAAAGAAAGCAGTTAAGAAACACAGAAAGTTAAAGATTGTTTCGACCAGTCTTCTTTGAAAGCTCTGCTTGGATATTATAAAACATGGATTCAACGTCTTTTACTTTTGGTTTTGGTAACTCTATTTCTCACAGATGCATCCGGCGGCTTCCAGATGATATCATCAAGCTTACCACAAAATGTCTTATAGAACTGCAAATACATACATTCTGGTTTAAGTGTTCTGAGAGATGAGTCATACAAAGCATCTTTAAGGTGTTCTTCGGCTACTAACCTTAAGGTATTCTTCTGCGTCTCCGGCTGAATTTTGAATGTCTACCATGAGAAATGATGGTGCAACTTTGAAGACCTGCAAATTTTATATGATTAATGAGACATACAGAGACCAAAGTAAAAAAAAAAAGACATGGATTGGTTTGAAGAGACGTAAGAGTAGGTAGATGATGAGAAGTTTTACTTCTAGAATGACGGAGAAATGAGACGTCTTATTTGCAGATAGTCCTTCTACTCTCATCTGAAAAAATGAAATGAGTTAACAGGGAGCCGAGGTTTACATGATGAAGTGAAATAGTGAACACTCTTTTAAGCTACACATCATCAAAAACAATGAAGCAATTGCAACCAAAGAGAATGCCTAAACCAACTCTTACTCTAGTTTCTTACCTTGTAATTGCGGATGTGCGTCTTAAAGCCCATGGACTGCGACACAACTTCCATGCTTGAAAGAACCACGTTTGCTGGCTTTTGTGAGATGAACCTTGTCTGATGCTTCATGGAGTCCTGCCAATAATCTTGAAAATTAACGCAATAATTGTACAACAGAGAGAAATGACAAAGAACAAATGAAAATAAGAAAGACGAAACACACACAGCTGGTCATGCACACCACAATACCTTTCCACGGTCAAAAAGAGTAGCGAGGTTCAGGCCCTGAGATAAAATAATTAGGTCAAACGCATTTAGAGTCAGTGGACCCGTGTCCCCTGTTCCATCAAGTGAATCTTTTTGTTCCTGCAATGTATTAAGTTACATTGAATATCAAAATGCTAGATCATGCTAAGTGCAAGCAGAATAATAATTGATATTAGAACAAACAGTGACTCTGGACACATGCTTTATTACACTATGCTCAACAACAATCAAACAAGTGGGGAGCGAAGAATTGTGCCAACTGAATCCTACCTCTGGATCATCAAAAGCAGCATATACATCATCCAAATTTACATGCTCATAGTCAATAAGTTGTACAGGAATGTAATCCTTTACGAACCACTCATCTTTCCTGATTTCTGCAATTGTAATTCGCTGCAACACACAAAGAAAAAATTGCAAGACTACAATTGTCAAATTTTTAAACTTGAGATGAAAAGAATAACCGAGAACAATTTCGCTCAATAACTATGTAGTATTTGGCTTTCAATTCGCACATTATTTTTCCATCTTGAGTAGACCTTCCAAATAATCCACCACAGCAATAAACTAGGCTTAGAATTTTAGGGTCAATTCAACTGTAGATAAGAATAATATGATTCAACTGGTACGATCAAAGATTTTATAGCATAATTTAGATATGTGTTCCTTCCAGCTGTTGTTCTTTCAACATGTAATTCATTTCTCAAATACAAGAGCTGGGATTGAAAACATTAACACAACGCTTTCGGTAAGGAAAAAAACTTACAGTTTCAGGATTTGGATCCAAAATTCTACGAATCAAGGACTTTGCTCCCAAGGCAAAATATGAGGGGCAAGAAAACTCAGCATTGTCAATCTGAACAATTGTGGAAAATAAGAAGAAAAGGAAACAATATCAAAAAGAATGTATAATCCAAGACAAAAAATATTTGGAGGATTCTTCTGACCGATAAAAAATCGATAATAGTTAGCAAAGTTCTTTCTTTTTTTCTTTAAATCCCAAGAATTCTTATTACTTTATATGTAGGTTATCCATTCTGCATTATACAAAAAGACTCAAAAAAAATTATCGACATTATATCGAAAAAACTCTTAACTTTTTTTTTTTGAAAATCTTATTCATTTTTTAATTAGACTACATAGAGTAGAAAGAGTACCATGTTGCATCTGAACTTCAATCGGTTTAGCTTTAACCATGTTAATTAATGGTCCCAAAATTTTGGTTGAGATCACTTACGAGCTCATAATTTAGTCATTACAATATCTGTTACAGGTTCTGTAGATATTCCTTGTTTGAAAATCCTAATGCTTCTTCTAAACTTGGCAGAACAAGAAACTTACAATATGAAATATCATGAATACGGGAGAACAACAGTAGATCTGATACCTTGCTGTATAATGTTGGGAGATCAAGTTCATCAAATGGAAGATAGCCTGCCATAAGAACATAAAGGATGACCCCACATGACCATACATCTGCCACGGCACCGTTGTAACCCTTATGACTGAGAACCTAAACCATAACAGAGAAGTTCATATGAGCTATGATAAAAAATCACTATGTTTCGAAACATTGTGATATTGATTTACCTCAGGAGCAACGTAATTGGGAGTCCCACATGTTGTTTTTAAGATAGTAACTCCCTTGAGATCAAAGTAAGACAAATTAGTTGATAATAATTCAATACCAAAATAAAAACTAATTTGTCAAAGATTTGTAAGAAAACATGGAACAGAGACCCTCCCCTCTCCACCCCCCCCCTTACTTGCTCGGGTAATGCACTGAGGCCAAAATCAGATATCTTGAGATTCCCTTGAGAATCTAGCAGAAGATTTTCCGGCTGCAATCAACACAAGGCAACCATCAGATCAAGAGGTAAATGTAGGCTGTGTTGATTCTAAGTAAGAATCACCTTTAGATCTCTGTGGTAGACCCCTTTACTGTGGCAGTAATCAACTCCATCAATAAGCTGTTGAAAGTATTTTCTAGATTCTGATTCACTTAGACGTCCACTGCGAACCTGTAGAATGAAACAATTGATAATAATATTTTAGAGATAAAATTCGTAAATCATCACCAGAAACTACTTGGGTTGAGTTACTCACAATTTTATCAAACAATTCACCACCTGTAATGTACTCCAAAATGATGTAAATCTTTGTGCGGCTTGCTAGAACCTAAGGAGCAAAAACTCAAATTCCATATGAAGCAAGATTTTTTTTCAGAATAAGAGAAAAGAAGAAGAAGAAGCAAAACAACAACTTACCTCATAGAGACGAACAACGTAAGGATGGCGAACAAGCTTCATTATCGAGATCTCCCTCTTAATCTGATTAGCGCAACGGTGATAGCAATCTATAATTACAACTCAGCTACACAAAATCAAGGAACTAGTAAGCAGAGAGAGAGAGAGAGAGAACCTGGTCGGCCATCTTCCGCTTGATGATGATACTGCGATCCACAATTTTCATGGCGACACTCTCACCGGTCTCGGTGTTTTGAGCGAACTTCACTTTGGCGAAGGTACCTTCGCCGATTGTCCTACCTAATTCATACTTGCCCACCTTCCTTATCACCATCTCAGCTACAAAGCTTAATCCGATTTCTACTGCATTTCCAGTCTAGTTGAGAAAGAGAGAGGAAAGAAGAAGGCACAAAAGTAATGTTGATGATTCTTTTCGATGTTTGAATTAATAATTATGATGACAATTACACAGAGAGATAATTAAGCAAGCTTTTAATCAATAAGAATGTCCCTTGAAATAAAGAGAGAGGGTAAAATGGGTAAAGCAATGTTAGAAAGAGAGACGTGTTCGGCGACTACTTTCCACATTCTTTTATTGGTTGTTTACACGTCATCTTTTTAGGTCAACATTTATACATGGCTCATGTCGTAGATTTTGAACAAAAATAATTACCAACCTCTCTTATAATCGATTTCTGTTGAATGATGGGTTAATCATCGAGTCTGTTAAATTAGTTAGTTAATGTCCTGTGATCGAGACTATGATAGATGATTCATTTTCAAGGCCCATTAAACGACAAAGTTAAAAAGACCAACAAAATTTCTACTTTGATAAATTATCGGGTTAAAACTTGAAACACTTTCTTACGTTTTGGTGCGAGGCAAACGAGCACGACTTATCTCTATGCAGCTATTTACCAGCTTTAACTTCTCTCCATGCTGAGTTCGCTACGGATCCAACAATGTGTCGTCCTATTTCTCTCGTCTCCGTCGCTCTGATTGCTTTCCTCTGTCTCCATCATCGTATTCTCGCAGCTTCCCACTTCGAAGGTTTTGATGCTGAAGACGACGATATTTTGGACGATTCCACTGAGCTTCACCACTTGCTCCGTCCTCCTCTTGTGACTCAATCTGAGTCAACGGTTCTTGATCTGGAACCATCGTCTGAATCCGATTCTACTCCGGACCCTCCGAGTCAGACCGCTTCAGAAAAGCCCTCTTCCATCTCGTTCGATTTTTGGGATGACGATGAATTCGAGGGATTGCCGGTCGACGAAATAACGGCGGAATCTCCAACTATCGCCGATCCAAATACGCCAGAACCGGAGTCTACCTCAGAAGCTCCAGACACTGCTATTCTGAGGAAGAAGCCGTCGTACATGGTGGAGATCATCTGCGTCTCTATCTTGATTGTTTACGCAATCAACTACTTCACTGGAAAACGCGAGAACGAAAATCTCGCTTTGGCATGGGCCTCAAAATTCGGTCTTAAAAACACGATATTCGAGAAAAACTTCAGCTTGCTGGGAGTTGGTGAAGGAGAGGACTCACCGTTGTTGCTGAAAGAAGCGACGAACGTGTTCAAGTTCTACGCGAGCGGGCGTAGGTATTGCCATGGGCTGTTGGCGACCATGGAGCTTAAAAGCAGACACGATCTGATCTCAAGGCTCTTCAATTCGATGGTACCTTGTAAAGATGAGATCAGTTTTGAGGTGTACATGAACGAAGAAGCCATGGATCACATCGTGTTTGCGATAGCGAGGAAGAAGGCAGCTAAATTGATGCTCAAGGAGCTGAGAGATCTGCAGAGATTCGGAGGGGTAGTGCCCCATCCCGGCGGGAGGAAGTGGGTATCGGAGGAATTATCTGTGATCTCTGAGTCGAAGGAGGTAGCTGGGGATATGATCACAGATATTGCACTTGATCAGGTCAGATGCTGAATCTCTTGTGTTATTTCGTTGTTTGATGATTGACAATGATGGCAGTTTAGTTGAGTTTAGTATAGTTTCTTCTTGGACTTCAGCTTAAACATTTAATGGATAAACATAATAGTTCATAAGAAGTTTTGAGAGAGTTAACTGATTTAACTCCATTTCCTTATATTGATCTCATTGGTGAATTGGTATTCTTTAATCATGTTGAATAAGATCAATGAACTATTCTTACGCCAAAGTGATGTGCTCGATCAGAGTAAAGTCTCCGCGAAAAAAAAGAAGATCCGAGTTAAACTTCCAGTGATCAAATAGTTTGGAACTGTAGCTGGCAAGTTCCCTTTGCTAAGAACCACGCCAGCTTATTTTTTTGAAGTGTGAATCCAATCGGGCTTGTCTCTCTGTCAAACTGCGCAGAGAAATAGGGTGAAAACTTGTGATGTACTGCAATTCTTTAGGTTCTTCTTGTTATAATATATTTAGGTGAGATGGTAGTGATATGTTGAAAGAAGATCGTTACCTGAGTTCGGAATGTAACAAGCATGATGTTCCTCTCTTTACATCAAAAAGTTTCAGTAGAGCACCTGATACTGTTTGTATCTCTGATGTTTGATCACTAATTAAAGAGTAGCATGCGTACATGCCAGTTACCAATGCCTTTGCTATGGCGTGGCGAGTGTATCATTTTTGTAGTATTTAGAAGGCATATCCCCAATTTGTATATGTCAATGTTGACGTATAAATTGTTTTGTGTGAATTTGTACATGATAATTGTCATCCATTGGGGGGTTATCTATGTCCTCTTCTGTTGATATGGAAAATAGATTGCAATTTTATTGGAGTTTGATTGTTTAACTTTGCTTATTTGTGCATGACTTATTGACTTGTAGGTTTTTGGTGACAAGTCTTTTGAAAAGTTTGGGAAGTATTTCATGTCACTGCATTTTTCGGACCAACTTCCTGGCAAACACAGGAAGATGCTGCTTTTCAAGTTCGCTCTACCTGATGCTAAACACATGGATGATATGGTTCGGTTGGTAGCACTAATTCCGTATTACATTGACTTAGTTGGGCGCTACAAACTCAGCTCCCAGGTATAGTGGCAAACTAATAATCACTTGCCATTTTATCGTGTTAATGTTAAAAAATTAAATCTCTGTATGCAGGCACGGAACAAAACCGATGGTGCTAGGCAAAAGGCAGCTCAGGAAGCGTATAAGGAGCTTGAGAATGTGAGGCAAGAGGCACTGCAGAGAAAGAAAGCTGAAAAGAAGAAAATATTAGAGGAGGCAGATGCAAAGCTTAGTGCCGAGGCTCTAAGGAAGAGAGAAGCAAAAGAACGTGCACGCTGGATGAAGAAGTCAATGCCAAAAGTTAAGATGAGTCGTGGTCACTAGACTCAAACACTCTCCAAGGTCACAGTCTCATATGTTTCTCGTTTGAATATAGCTATTTATTCCTACATCCTTTTCTTACTTCCATGAATCTGTCTCTACTAGCAGTAGATTTTTGTACTTCAGTACGATTTCTCTTATAGTAGAGTGCCGAGGCCGTGCCTGGTTGAAATGACTGTCAAAGCACATCTTAAGATGGTGCAATATGGAATCAATTCATTGCTATGTGTGTTGGGTCCTGAATTGGCTTCTTGAAGACTCAGCTAATCAATTGGAGTATAACATAACTCAGATGTTTTGTATATTAGGTTATGTGCATTTTCTAGATCCAACAAATTGTCTTTGCACTGAAAGCCGAAAATTGATTTTGTATATATATCCAATGTCAACTCATGTATTTTAGATTTTAAGTGGAATCATTCATGCTCCTGGATTTATTAGTTTTCTTCTCCATGCGAACAAAAAAAACCTCGTCCAGAGATAGGAAATGTACAAGACTTGCATTCCCCTATCTCTCTCTCCCTCTCACACATACACACCGTTACATTAAATGACAAACGGCTGACTAATGTACACACAGAGACACAAACAACCCATCCGATTTCTGTCTTGCTCTTTGGCCTTTTTATCTTAATTTGCATAGGATTCGTCAATCGCATCATCTTCCAATATCGCAGTCAACAGGGAATACTTCACCTTCAGTGAGATTTTGCCTTTCTCCACCAACAATCTTGCACCTGACACAACCCAATACCCGGGTGATTCTTGCGGTCCTCTTGTCATCTCACTTGTATCCACAAATTTCAATAGTTTTGGAGCTTGCACGGGTACTGGTGGTCCCCCAGGATAGATAGCCGAGTTTATATTCACATCTGCAGGTCGTGGGGGTGGCTTTTGTGCTGCAGTGAAGTGGTGGCTTATTAGCGTTGAGATTAGTCCTGATTTTGGAGCAAAGCCTACCGCCTCATCCCATTCAGGATTCTTTACAATTGTCGCTCCCACAGCTTTCGAGAAACAAAGGCGCAAGAACAGCACGTTCTTGAATCCGTGGCTCTCTACATGGAGCTGTGCACCCGTTACTACCAAAAGATCATCTTCTGATTCGACTGGTGCTGTGCAGACGTGAGAATAGTTCTTCCAGTTTACTTTCTCATAATATCGGCGATCATGAGCCTCTTGTCGGATACTTCTATTTGGATTATCTTCGAGTTGGAACATCTTGGGAAGAGAGGAAAGGTGCTGCAAATGAATTGCCAAACGGTTGCTTCTTCTACCCTCTAGGTAGAGCCGCATGCCAGTGATTGGCCGCTTACCAACATCAACCTGAAAAGCAGATAAACAGGGGAAACAAATGGCTAACGACTTGAGGATTTCAAACAAAATCTGAACTTCACTGCCTGCAGAACCGCCAATGCAGTGCTATGGAGATCACACTTGACTGAGCAATAAATCTGCACTCTGCATCAGCTAGCTATATATTTAAGGATGAAACAAACACATACCGGAGTGGTGTTCACATATAGCTTAGGCCCGAAGAAACTGAATTGCAGGGACGCACAACTTTGTTGCTTCCTCTGCGGACCAAGAGGAAGTTCGCTAAACACAGGAGCCCACTGCCTAGGTAGTTGAAACTCTAAAAACTGGTGTAGCTCTTCAATTGGTGGCTTATCTACAGAAGCAAAACGCAAATACTATTGGATTGAACACAAGGCTTTTATTCTGTATGTTTAATTTTTTTGCAGACAATAATAAGTGGCAGAAATAATCAATTCTTGGACTTACAAAAACCACAAGAATCATTAAGGAATGCACCTATTTATCAACCTATCTAACCCGCTCGTCTTGGAGATTATTAAACTGTTAACTGCCAGAAAAGACCAATTCAATTTCTGCGTTCACGTTTACATGTAAAGATAAGGTCAAAAAAAACAAAATTTCACATTTTGAAATATGAAATCTCTTTGTTTCATGCAATATTTTTGCAGAGTGCAAACCTTCTATTTGGATTTGGCCTTTAGGTTTAGAATTAACAAAGGTAATTTACTTAAGATACTTGGTTATGGTTTAGTTATTCCCTAATAGTAAAAGACTTGAACAGAAGTCAAATTCTACAGTTCTTAACTATCACAGAATTTCTTGGTTTGTATAATAACTTTGCTCACTGTATTCATAGAATAAATTTCGGAAGCAAATAAAACTGTAATAAAACCAAGTGAGATTTTAACACACACACTGCGTGGGAACTGGAATAGCCATGCTGATGAAAAATTGAAGTAAAGGTAAGAAATCAAACATAGCTTAAGCACATGAAATTAAGCAAAGATGGAAATTTCCAACAAGTACGTAAATGGTTTTCTTGGAGTAAAATTTTCAGTTGGGATTTATACTAGTCTTAAATTAGGACCTGTATCAAACTCTAGTCCAACGGGAAAAGAAGCCACTATTATGAAGACTAATTGAACAAAGAGTAAAATGCACACAACGAGAATGATATGTAGGCTTACATCTTAGATACAGATTTATGGCGTGGCTCAAGAATCCACTTCCTGGAACTCCATTAAGCAAAGACGTGATTGGAATAAAGGACATTGAGATAACATCAGGCTCCATCTGAACTGTTTGCAACCATTCATTATGCATTAGGTTTCTATTATCGTTTCCACCTCGCCTTTTGCACATAAAGACGATGTCCTACAAATACCTTAGTTCATGAGAAAAGACGCTAACACACAAGATAACATATCTTTTAAGATACGCTATGGTACCAATAGAAATCACCTCCTTATTTGCATAAGAGCCCAAGGAAGTGGTATCTGCAAATCTCAGGCGCTGCTCCTTTGTCTCCACCTGAAACAAGTGATAAAGACGCATGAATTACAGGCTTGAGAGTTGCAACACTAGATTGTTAGTAGTAATTCTTCTAGATGTCTAAAAGCCACAGCATATCTGCCATGCACAATCGAAATATTAATAGGAAGATTTTTATAATGGGGAACAAAAAAATAAGAACTGTCAGAAACCTTGCTACTTGCATGTATTCTTTCTGAAGCCATATTATGCACTCCGCTAGCTTCCACAAACCTCTTATCTGCTACCTCTTTTAACCTTTTTTGTAGATCATCAGGCTGAAGTTTTGAGGAGTGCTGTTGTTTCGCATAAATCACATCTTTTCCTCCCATCTTAACACCAACAATTATATGTGTCCCGTAAATATCTATAAACCTGGTAAATAAACATTTAATTAAGTGTTAGTTATAATCTCCACCCTCCGAACAATAAAGAATTCTTATCAATGAATAAATGCCAGCAACAAGCAAGATGCAATTCTTATCACGTCCTACAAAAACATTTTCACCTGGGCCAAGGAAATGAATTACTGAAATCCTTAAGGAATTCGGACATATATATATATAACAGCTGCAGAAAAATGTCTACCTAAATATAGATTCTTGCCATGTAAATGAAATCATCAAACATATCCAGAAGAACTGCAGCTGTATGTAAAATTCTATCATGAAAACGGAAGATTTACCTTGCCAATGCAGCAGGGTCCCATGATGATGGGACAGCTTGTTTTACATGCTCACGGAGTAACACTTGAGATTTGTCCAAAGCAACCGTATATAATGAGATGAAAATCCCATCAAAAGCAAGGTTTTTGGTATAGGCAGCATCTTTCTGCCAGCAGCTCGAGAATTCAAACATGGAATTGAAAAGACCTGAAGGGATTTTACCAGCCAAAGATACTTCCTGGTTGAACTGCTCTGCCATCTAGAAAACCAAAAGAAAAGAAAATTAACAAATAAATTAATTAGCATCCAAAACAGCATGCAGGACATTCCCTTTCTGTAGCATTGCTGAGAGGAGTAACATTATAAAATTTACGAGCAACGTACAAGTAAACTAGGCTAAAGGTTTCAACATACGGTGCTTTTATCCACTCAAAAACCTACAACAAGATAAACCAAATACTTGACGGTCCGACAGAAACTAGAGTTACTTTGTTTTCTTTTTTAGTAAGACCTACAAATTTCAAAGCAAGGATACAAAAATTATGAAACTTTACCTGTTGGAAAGAAAGAACATCAGACCTAAACCGCATGCGTTCCCCTTTATCACATTTGATAGACTTTGAAACATTAGGGATGGAGATTCCACCAGGTAAAACAATCTCGCAGTTGTCATCACCTTTAATGTCAAGTAATCGTGAATCTTTTGAACCTCCTTTGCAATACTTCAACCGTACATCAATTGCTAAATCATAGCCACAGCCAATTGATCCTATCGCAACTTCAGCTGCTTTAGAAGCCGGTAGCCGAAGTGCCATGCTTCAATACAGCAAATCTGACCAGTAAGATAGCATCGAAATCATAAAAAAAAATCGAGTATAGAACAAATCGTAGCTCGATGACCTAGGATCGTGAACAGTGGACAGACGACCGGGTCCAAATGTTACCTAAAATGGGTATACTGTAAAAGAGAAAAATGTAGCTGAAGGAATATCTTCAAGAGAATCGCCGACAGAGCTGAAAAGGAGGATCTAAACGAACGCTGAGAAGAATCAACGCGGAGGAGAAGCAGCACCTGGTGAAGTCGATCATGAAGAGAAGGAAGAAGAGAACCCTGAATCGAGGAGCAGTAAATTAGGTTTTCTTCTGTAAAAACAAAGTTAATCAAAGTGATTAAGAAGGTAACAGGTGAGATGAGTAGAATAAAAGACTTTAAATGATTAGTTTTGAGGAAGAAAAGTCAACGGCTGGTCAAAGAATGGGGAATTGTGCGTGGCCACTGATCTTCCTCCTTTACTCTTTCGTTGCTTTTATGTCCTACTTTCATTTCACAGCCTGTTTACATTATTATTACATGCTCGCTCGGATTCTAAATTTCCAGAGGTATTTTTGTTAAAGAGAACATTAAGTAGCACAAAGAAATTAGTTATAAGTAATATTAAAGTATTAATTGAAACAACAACATATGATAATTGGTATTGAGAACTCAAATAAAGAATATACCACATTTTGATAAAGATTTTGTAATCATCGATATAATAGCTGAAGATTTAGTTTCGATTTACGAATCTAATTCAATACACATGTTTTTGGGGCTCTGAGCTTACGACATCTTGAACCATCTTGTCTTTGAATGAGCAAGGTAATCTTATCGTATAGGTTACTAAAACGTAGCTATCATGATTAATATGGGTGACCAAATATAAATGTTGTTCACAAGCATTGCTTTAATTCATGTGCGTCTCAACACAAGTTTTATACAACCTATTAATATCATGTGTTCGATAGACCCACTTCATCTCGCATGTATGATGGATTCAAAGCCGTTTTCAGTTCGTTTTCTCATTTGCTGTCTGTGAAGTCAGCATCGATCACATCATCACCATCTCCACCTTTACTTGATGAATCTGCTGTTGAAGCACCTTCACCTCCAGGGGAAGGACCAGCACCTGCAGCTCCTGTTCCAGGCTGGTTGTATAGAGACTGGCCAATCTGCATTACTTCTTGGTTAAGAGCAGCCATTGCATCTTTGATTTCTTGGGTTGTTCCACTTCCTATCTTGTTTTTCAGCTCTTGCAGCTTAGCCTCCACCTTCCCTTTCACTTCACCTGGAATTTTCTCCCCTAGCTCTTTAAGTTGCTTCTCTGTCTGGTACACCACCGAATCTGCCTGGTTCTTTGTGTCAATTGCGTCTCTCTTCTCTTTGTCATCCTTTGCAAACCTTTCTGCTTCCTGGACCATTTGGTCTACCTATAACGTACATCATCCACACCCACTTTTGTTACCACTAATATGATTATTAGCTACTGCAATTAAGTGATAACAACAACAAGTGCAACAAATGCTACCAAATTCATAATCAGTAGAAAAGTGGCTAAACCTCAAGGAATGAACTATAAGAAAGCAATGTGATTAGATTCTTTAAGTGTACGTACCTCATCCTTGGGCAATGTACTCGCTCCAGTAATGGTGATGTCTTGTTTCTTTCCAGTGCCCTTGTCAACAGCACTGACTGATAGAATTCCATTGGCATCAATGTCAAATTTGACTTCAATTTGCGGAACACCACG
The DNA here is from genome assembly GCA_018901935.1 of Pugionium cornutum. Classification (NCBI taxonomy): domain Eukaryota; kingdom Viridiplantae; phylum Streptophyta; class Magnoliopsida; order Brassicales; family Brassicaceae; genus Pugionium; species Pugionium cornutum. Next base: position 37,412,958 of record CM032164.1, on the reverse strand, counting down.
TGGTGCTGGTGGAATACCATCCAGACGGAAGCTGCCTAGAGATTTGTTATCCTTGACAAACTCCCTCTCACCCTGCAGCACATTAATCTCAACACTTGTCTGACCATCGGCAGCAGTCGAAAAGACTTCCGATTTAGAGGTAGGCAGTGTAGTGTTCCTTGGAATAATCTTAGTCATAACGCCACCAAGGGTTTCCAAACCAATTGAAAGCGGTGTCACATCAAGAAGCACAATGTCACTCACATCTCCAGCCAAAACACCAGCCTGGAATCAGTAGAGAATGTCACATTCATTGCAGAAAAAAATTACTACATTGCTAGCAAAAGAAAAAAATCAAGATATTGGAAATGTTCTCTATTTCAAAAACGAGAATTCTTTTCCAAGAATCTTATGTAAATGCAATTGCAGAAATTGCATTGAAACAAATGAGACCTAAATGACGTAAGAAACACAAGTTCAAGAGAAACAAACCTGGACTGCAGCGCCTAGTGCTACAACCTCATCTGGATTTACTGTGACATTAGGTTCCTTCCCAGTCAGCTTCCTTACAAGTTCCTGAACAGCAGGAATACGTGTTGATCCACCAACAAGGATCACTTCGTCAATATCTTTAAAACTGAGCTTCGCATCTCTCAAGGAATTCTCAACGGGAGTCTTACATCTATTAAGGTAGACAAATGGACAATAACATGACAATCTGTCTACTTTTCTGAATGTTAATATCAAAGCCATACAAACTGTAACCAAGATTACCTGTCAAGTAAATCTGAACACAATTCTTCAAACTTTGCACGAGTGAGGGTGGTTTCTATGTGTTTAGGTCCATCAGCTGTAGCTGTGATAAATGGCAAGCTGAACACAAAAAACCATGTAACTTAGAATCCACATGCTCGTAAAATTACAAAGTCGAAGTTTGCGCGAGAAAAATAATATTAGTATGTACCTCATATTTGTCTGAGTCAGAGAGGAAAGCTCAATTTTAGCTTTTTCTGCTGCCTCTGTTAACCTTTGAAGTGCTTGCTTGTCCTTCAGAAGATCTATACCTTCATCTTTCTTGAATTCTGACGCAAGCCAATCAACAACTCTCTGCATTGCAAAACTTGAATCTATCAACCAAAATGATGAAGAAAGAGTAAAGAGATTCAAAGCTATTTATTTTAAAACTTTTTAAGTTTTATGTTTACATTAAACTAACCTTATCAAAATCATCACCCCCCAGATGTGTGTCACCGGAAGTGGAAAGCACTTCAAACACACCATCACCAACCTCGAGCACTGTATGATAAGAAACATAACAACATACATGTTAGATAGTGTTTTTACATTAAAAGATGCAACCAAAAGAATGCTCTCAAGAAGATATGGAGAATTTTAGCAAAACTATAATGTCAAGTACCTGATACATCAAAGGTACCACCACCAAGATCAAAGACTAGAATTGTTTCGTTACTTTTCCTCTCAAATCCATAAGCCAACGAAGCGGCTGTGGGCTCATTGATAATACGAAGAACTTCCAACCCAGCAATGCGACCAGCATCTTTTGTAGCTGTCCTCTGAGAGTCGTTGAAGTAAGCAGGCACAGTGATGACAGCCTTGGTCACTTTGTCGTTCAAGAACCTTGAGGCATCATCCACGAGTTTTCTCAAAACCTGAAACAAACACAAACTCATAAGAAACAAACCATACACAGCAATACCTGAGCTAAAATTTACTCAAAACGAAACTCTAACTTAGCAACAAGACAAAATTGAGTGAGTGGAGAGACTTCAATACCTGAGCTGAAATTTCCTCCGCGGCAAATTGTTTGCCGATGGCAGGGCACTCCAACTTGACATTCCCGTTCTCATCCCTAACAACTCTATAGGAAACCTGCTTAGACTCTTCATCTACCTCGTTCATCTTCCTACCGATAAACCTCTTCACCGAGAAGAAAGTGTTCTCGGGGTTAACAACAGCTTGCCTCTTCGCAATCTGCCCGACAAGCCGGTCACCACTCTTGGTGTACGCGACAACGGACGGCGTTGTCCTCTGACCCTCAGCGTTGGTCACAATGGTAGGCTTGCCTCCTTCCATGGCAGCAACGGCGGAGTTAGTCGTACCCAAATCGATCCCAACAACCTTCTCGTTAACCACACGCACAGGACCTACCGCGTACCTAGAAGAGCCGCCATTTCTTGTCCCCACTCTAAGGAAGGCAGAAGTGGGGGTAGAGAAAGGTCCGGTTTTGGTGCCAAAGAAGGCGCTTCTGGGCATGAAACTTCCCTTACGACTGAGATTCCTCTTCGATGAAGAAGTAGCGAACCCAATTCCGCCGAGAACGTGAATCTGGGCGGCGGAAGAAGCCATTTTTAAGCTTTATAGGAAATGATAACGACGGAGGTAACAAGAAAGATGTAAAATGCAACTGGACAGGGAGAAAGAGATATGAGAAAAGGAGGGTTTGAGAGAAACCCTAGGGAAGTTAGGAGGAGGAAGAGATATAGAGGAAGAAGAAGAAGAAGAGATAAGAGGAAGTTTCGAGAAGGGGACTGGAAATGGATGGCTGGGCTTCAGTAGCCCGACGAGTGTTCCATAGAGGGATCTAGACTTCTTCTCAGAAACATCCACACTTTTCACAAGCCCATCCCTCTTGAAACGCTAATAATACATAAATCTTTTTATTGACATTAATACTTTAAAATTAATCACAATCATCTAAATATGTATAAAAAACATAATTCAATCGTAAAAATGTGTCACTAGAGATATTTCAAAAGGTATTATCGTTTACCTTCATTTGACATCTCTTTAAAAATGGTTAACATTTTAATCTTTGGAGAGGAAGAACTAAAACACTTTGTCATGTATTTTCGAAGTTTACATGGAAGAATTCATTTCTAAATATACCTGGAAATTGGAATCTTTTGTATTCATACCATTTAGAAAAGCAATGTCATGTCATTAGTGGCAGAGCCTTGTGGGGCCTCTGCTAGATTTGTGATAATCAAACGGTCATAAAAATTTGAAAATTTCACAAAAAGCTAAAAGAAGATGCTTTCTTTTGACCTTTTTTATGCCTCAACGGTTACAAACTAGTTCTCTTGTTGATATAAAACGTAGTTACTTTTTCTTTAAGCCTTATGTAGTAGCCAATGAAGGTTATGAAAGCAATGAAGAAGCTCAAGTTCTGGTCAAGAAAGAAAAGGAAACGTAAGCAAGCTTGTCCTTCTCAGGCTCACCAATGCTCTTGTGAGTACTCCTCAACTGTGCCAGCGGTTGAGCCCACAGCACCTCCTCTGTCGTTTTGGTTTGATGAAACTCAGTGTCTTTCTCCTACAGAGACATCAGTCTTTCCTTGTAATACTCAGTTGCCTGACGAACAAGAAGAAACCAATATCGTTGAGACAAACCCCTTGTATCAAGTGTCTGATCTTCGCATCTATCAGTCTTATCAGCAGTACATGGTGCCGAATCCAGCAAATTTTGATGTTCCCATTGTAAAGCCAGATGCAGCTCGAACCAAGAGATCAGTTGGATTATTCGGTTGCGTTATCGACTTAAGTGCGAGTGTAGTTCGTTGTTTCTTTCCGTGTTTTAACAATTAGGATCGGTGTGCGAGCGTAATTCAACATCTTTTGACATAATGCATGTATATTTTCATTTTCCCATTACATCATATCATCACTTTTTGCATTATTTGGAGCAAACTCTGTATCCATCTGTGTTTTCATTTGCATGTTGTAAAACTGAGCTGGAATATAATTGAATATAGTGCAAGAGTATGAAGCAGCTATTGAGCTCGACCATGTTAACTCATCAAAATGAGAAACCATATTTTATCTTAAAAACATCATTAACATAAAAATACTTTGACATGATTCAATCTCCATCAGATCCACAACGTCCCTATCAGCTCGATTTTATACTTAAAATAAAGAGTCAACCCGATACGTTTATCCTGTATGCTTTTAATGGCTTTTGAGGCTTTTAAAAGCCTGAAAGACTTTTACTCAAATCTCATTCTCTCTACAGGTGGAAACGATGCCAGAAATCGAAACCTCTGTTCTTACATCCTAACTAGACCATTTGGTTATACTTACCCGATGGTTTAGGCTTTTTCCCATTCGGTGCTTTTGGTTGAAGGAGATGAAGAAAACAAAAGATAGCCCAGACGACAATCTCACATTAGTTTTGTGTTACTGTATATTCTGTTTATGTTTGTTCTTTTAAAACACTTTACATTTTACATTTTGCCAATTGAAGATTAAGTTAGTAACTTTCTTCGCCAAAAAATATTTAATATACTGTAGCCAAATATTTCCAACCTATTAGCCTTACCATTATTTAGCGTTACCTTGTGGAAAAAAAAAATTCTTAAAAATTAGGGATTTCTTTTGTGGGAAAAATATATTTTATAATATTATATCCAATCGAAAACTAGAATAAAAGTAATTATGGTCTATGGGTCAATCTATTTTAAAATTTATTGAATTTAAATTAAAAATCTATGAAACCTGACACATATATGAATAACTTGAGGACTTTTTCTAACTCTCACTTAATTTGTTCTCGGAAAAAATATTAAATCAAAGTTTGGAAATTATCTTCATGTCATCAACTTGTATTCTCCCTCTTTTTCTGATCAAATTACAACATATGGATTGCACGACGGAACCCTTAACACAATCTATAAACCCTGTCACGATTACAACAATTCTTGGAATTGATCAACAGTTCTCTTGTTTAATGGCTCTCTAAGAAACAAGAAACAAATCCAATATAACTTCAGATGAGAACAAATCATCCTATCTTCACTGAATCATTATTATCTGTGGAAGATGTTCGATGCAACGATCTCAAATATGCTCTCTGATAAACCAAGCTCCATCAAGATACCACCCGATAACGTGAATACCTCTTTCCTCTACCAGATTTTGATCTACTTTCTCTTATACAACTCTAACCAAAATTTTATCAGAAATTACGAAACCATCGATTTATATATACAAATGCCTGGTATTCTGCAGGATGAATTCGGTCGATGGTACTTCGAGCTATCCTTAACAACTAAGGCCATTCTTTATATTATAGTGTTGGGTACATTAATCTCCCATATAACATATATGCTATCTCTTATATTTAATGTTGTGCTAATTTGCTTTTTGTTATTGTTTCTCAGGGACTATAGTGTTCATTATATTTTGGATATTAAAATTCCTGAGCGATTGTGACACGGAGGATGAAACGGAGAGGCTACCAGTGGTGGCAGGAGAAGAAGTCGTCACCGTTTGTACTCCGTTGGTCAACGAGCCGTCGGAGTCAACGGCGAACAGAGATTTAGCTACGATGTCGTTTAGCTCGTCGGAGGATGTGGACTATTCGACATTGTGTGTCATATGTTTCGAGGAACGGAGAAATTGTTTCTTCGTACCGTGCGGTCACTCTGCCACTTGTCGCGGTTGTGCTTTAAAGATCCTGTCCGAAGAAAGTAAGGTGTGTCCGATTTGCCGGAGAGTAATACGCAAATCTAAGAGATTACTGTTGAGGCTTTGAACGCTGTTAATCTCTTCCGAATCACCATTTTCTTGTCTCGTGCTCCCAAGAAAATTATTCATCGTCTGTGTACTGATGAGCTTTCACTACATTTATCTAAAGGAAATTTAATTATGTTTGGCGATTCAAAAAACAGAGAAGAAAATTTAATCCATTTTAGATGAAAACATTTAGTCTCTTAGTTTTTACGCATTAGTCTTTTAGTGGAAAATTATTGTTTTTAGTCTTAATTTTTTGGGTAAATGGTCAAATTCATACACGATTTATAGTAAATTGTGACAATATGCGTATATATATTCTAATTCACCATAGCAAGTCCTACAAAGTAAATCAAAATATTACTAAAAGGATTTTTATATGTATGTATAAATTTTTGATTGCTAGTGGATCATATTGTTTATGGTTTATCTACTGCAATTTTATACTATCAATTGCATTATATCAGTCATGCATTAAAATTTTTATTGTAATTTTTTAATGGTAGATTAAAAAATCATTGTGATTAAAATCTACAATTAGGTGAAATGGTAAACATCGTTGATAAACAAAACTGTAACTCTAATTGCAATCCTTGTTGCATGTAATCGGCAGCTACAATAAAACGAACATAGCCATTATCGCCATTGATCGCATGATACGTAATAAATGCAGTTATGGTTGCCGATGGTGCAAGTGGTCGATTACCAATCAGTTTGTGGTATTTTAATCATTGTACGGCTTGTTCATGTCCTTTAAACGACAACTCCTAACTGTAATTTATGTTATTAGTATGGTCTTTAATTGGAATGTTGGAAACCTGACTCAGAGAACTTTATTCGCATCTCAAGTTGGAGTTGTTTAGACTAATTTGGAAATATCTTTATTTGGTTTCATCTTTGGGATTTTGGATTTCAAGTTTTAACAGAACTATAGCATGAAGTTCTGTAAATATAAATATTCAGCCCTAATACTTAAAAATAAGGAATATGCAAAACCATGAATGTATTTAAAACGCGATAAATTAAGCATACGTAGAAGAGGTACAAATCTTATTGAGAAACGTGGATGAACAGATACGTATTGGAATATGAAATGACTAGTTGTTTAAAAAATAAGTTACTTATAACTTATATGTACGATAATTTTTAAAATATGTTCAAAAAATATTATTGATCTAAGAATATTAAATAGTATCTGACCTATGTGTTCAAAAAATTCTTAAAAGTAAAAAAATAAAATGTATATTTAAATATATTGAATCACTTTCTCATCAATCATATTTAAAATAAATATTTTAAAAATATATAGTAGTTCATTTTAATGAATTAATTGGAAGAAAAAATAACATAAACACATATATACATATATATTTGACAACTGTTATCTCAATTTGTGTTTAACCATTTTAGGGTTAGAAGAGTTGGTTTCATTGAATTTTTTCTAATTAAATAGCATATTTTAAAGATTTTTTACATAAATATCATTTAATATTTTATATAAAATAATCCAACCACTCAGAAAATTTCCCTAAAATAAATGATCACAAATTGTTAAATACATTTAGATTTTATATAGAAACTTGCAAAACAATTTATAAAATGAAACAAAGAAAACAATTCCAAACATCTTATAAAATAAACGAATAGAGTAATTTTTAAGTCTATACTTGATTTGTTAAAATATTTTTTTTTTCATATTCTAACAAAGACAATGGAAATGTCGATTTAAAAATCATTATCACTTATTTACAAATTTTAATAATAGTCATGTATTTGACTTTATTGGGTTGCCTAAATTAGAAAAAACAAAATTAAAGTATATTTATTTATATTTTTGGTTGCATTGCATTATTAATTAACTGAAAAAATAGATGAAAATTATGATAATTTTTTAAAGGTTTGGAAAAATTAACATTATTTTTTAAGATGATATATAAGTTATTTTTACTATTTCACTTCCCAAATTAAAAGATGACGTTATTCTTTAAACCTTCGCAACCATTGGATTAAATTGAAATGACATCATCAGCTTAAATCCCAAAAATCTCGGTCGTTGGATCTGTTGTTTTTCTGGTGAACCCAATGGGTTTTTGTTTTGAGTAATAACTGGACAAGTTGGTACATAATGAGCCGGCCCATGAGTCCTTACCGGCATCCCCCATATGCCACACGCTTCGCACGTGCAGTTTGATAGAACGCGAAATTAGAAAGCAGATGCATATTCACCAATCCTCTTCCTAAGATTTTAGTTGTTAAAATATTTATTAACCAAACAATAAACGAAGAAGCAGCCTTTTCTTCTCTCCTTTTTCGCGACAACTCTTTTCCAAGAAGAAGAAGAAGAAGAAAAAGAAGACGACGAGTTTTCTCTCAGAACGGCAAATCGTCGTTTCTGGAGATAGAGCTGCGATATTGTAACATTATAGAGATATATACATATATAGAGGAGGCAGGAAGGGATTAGGAGATGCGAGTGCGCATCGGTTCTGTAGGAACGGCTAACTCGCTTGACCTAGGGTTTGGTATTCCTCGTTCTCGCTGGTGAGACGGGTACTTCTTTATTTCCCTCTGTGTAGTTTCAAAATTCGCCTAGGGTTTATTAGTGGTGTTGCTTCAGCCTTCTGTCTTCATTTATAACTATTATCTGAATTGATCATTTAAACCTTGTTCGACGGATTGGTCTAATCTCTTATTCTTTGCCATGTAGTTTCTACATGTGTTGAATTTCGCTAGTTCTTCCGAATTCTAGGGTTTTGATCCTGGAGACGGGACTTGGTTGGCTGTATATTGAAATAGATGTACTCTAGTTTCTCAGATGGGGGCGATTTTCATTGTTTTCATTTTCCTCTTTTTGTACCACTGTGATTAATTTAAATTTGACTGTATATTGTAGTTGTCCTGCAAATTGTAGTTACTTATTTTGGTGCTATGCCTGATGTATATTTATATTTCTTCCTCTTGTCAAATGCCATAGTTCTATGTTATTTCTTGAAAATGGAGTGATCTTGGATTTTTAATACTGCTTAGTTTTTCAAGGCATGATGTACTCAATATCTCATATCCAAAAATTTCAGAACAGTTAGATAGTGTTTTACTGTTTTATGTGCTTGCCAGTTGCCACAGTAGGCTAAGGCCATTAAATTTGTCTTTTTACTTTTTTTGCCCTCAGGACCTTGTCAAATGGGAGAACGAAACTTTTTGCCTCCTAAGAGTGTTCCACATTGTTTGAGTTGTCATATGTAAAGCAGGATGACTCTTGAGGATTTTTTTACCCTAACAGAAATAAAAGACGGACTCACAGTCGCTTCTCGTGTTGAAGAGCTTGTGTCTGTTATGCAGAGTAATAAAGATTCAGTTTTGAAGATTGCTGGTGACGCTTCTAGACAATGGACAGCTGTTGCAAGCACAATTGCGGCCACGAAGAACAGAGAATGTCTTGATGTTTTTGTAAATTTAGATGGACACCGCTACTTAAGTAGCTGGCTAGCTGAAGCTCAAATGTTTGCTAAAGATCCAATTGACAGATCTATAGAAGGGTCAATTCTTGCTTTGTTAGAAGCTCTTGAAAATCTAGGTGTAGACAGTTCGAGGTTAGTTTCTTCTGGGATTTGGGTTGCTGTCAAGAAACTTGTTGACCATGGTAGTTCTCGGGTTCAGGACCAGGCGAGAAAGCTCTTTGGTAGCTGGAAGGATAAGGAAGTTTATGACCATTCTGAACGTGACACTGAAAGCTGTAGCAAAATTCATGAAGATGAGATGAGAGTTGTAGCAGCAAGCAGGGAGAGCAGTGGGCAGCAATCTGCTGTTACTCTTTGTTTAACGCAAAGCAATAATGAAAACGATTGTCTTGAAAAAGCAAATGAACCCGTGCTGTCCAGATGCTCAGAAGAAAACAACCCAGACGAAGTTAAGGATTTGGAACTGCAGAACGACAAGGTTGGGTTTCACTCGAATGTGAACTCTCACTGCTCTAATACAATGACTGAAGTTTTAAGTGGTCCTTCTACTGATAATATCGTGAAAGACGTTCAAGAAAATATTTCTGTGAAGGAAAAAAGCTCCATGAGGGAAACAAGTGGTCCCACAAATTTTGGTATTATGTCTACTGGTTCTAGTAGCCTTCTTAATTCAGAGCGTGATAATGTTGAAGGCCCATCAAATGCACCACTGGGTGCTGAGATATCTAAGGAAAAGCATATGGGAATCTACGTAAATTTTCCTATAAAAGTGGGCGGAGCAGTAGCAGTGACGTCAAGTTCAGCAGAACTTGCAGGCGTGTCTTCTGATTCTATTGTTGTCAGTATGGAGTTGGAGAAAAGTAGTCTTGATTCAAATGAGGTGAGCAGGAATGCGCCTGAGACTATATGTGGGTCACACGATGTGAGCATAACCCATAATAGCAAACAAGTGCCTTCGTTCACTCATAAAACAGACAATCAAAACTCAGAGAATTCATCGGGATTGTCAGGTGGCCATGGTGGAAATAAAAAAGTTGAGAATGACAATATAACTGCTCATGCGGACTATGAAGGGGAACAAGATGCTAAGGGCCATTCTGAAAGAAAGAGAAGAGTAAAACGGAGAAAAAACTGCAGGTCTTCTAGATCAATGACCATATCCCAGCGCCTTGGAGCAATTGACAAGACATCTGCTGATATTGAACTTGGTATTTTAGATGCCTTGGAGGTAGCTACCAAAGTCGCACAAGAAGTCGCAAGAGAAGTTGACTCCGGAGAACCTTCTTACAGTTCTTTTGAAGAACCATCCGATGAAAGCGGGCACTCTGGTTCGCCAGAATCTCGTGAAGATGATCTACGCATAGGCTCTCCCTCCAAGGGATTATCAGTGGGTGAAAACCATTCCGTTGAGGAGCCTCATGTTGGAGGCGATGACATAATGGATGAGAAGAAAAGCAAACCTGAAAATGGGATGATGAACAATGATGATTTTGAAGAAAGTCACCTAGCAGCAGCTGTTAGATCTGAAGTAGGCAGAGAGAAAAGCCCATGTGACTTTGATCTTAATCAAGATATATGTCCTGATGAAACAGATGTCATTATGTCCTCCATATCTACCTCTGATACTCCTATTATCTCTGTTTCACATTCTGTCTCAATTTCCGGACTGCCTGCAGCAGCACTGTCGCAATTGGAAAGATCTTTTAATGGGAAAGGATCGGCTGCTACTAGTGTTTTTCTCCCAGCATTGCCTCATAAAGTTCCTAGTGAGGAATCAAGAGAAAAGCAGGTGATTTGCCGTGGTATCGATCTGAATGTGGCTGAGGTAGGAGATGATCAAGTTGAAGGACTAACTCCCTGGAAACAGTTTTCTTTCTCCGCACCAAACTCTAGGGATGGAGAGTCTTCACATGAAGCTAATCTCAGGGGATCAAGCCGGTTCAACCTGGATTTGAATTGTACAAACGAGGATGATGACATGCCTCCACCTTCTGAGTTGAAGATGGAAACAAAATTGTTTCTAAGTTCCAATGGTCAGCAAAGTGCATCACCTGTCTCTTCACTGTCAGTTGCTCAGCAATCAGGCAAGGAAGTAAATTTTGATTTAAATGACAGGCCACAGTTTTTCATCGATTCACATGATCAGGGTCCCTACTATGGGCGGCACCTCTTGAGTGCCGCTCCGTACGGAGGGCACAAATTGGAAGAACAAGCTATTTCTATTTTGGGTACGAAAGTGGATGTTGAGAGAAAAGACTATGTATCCCAAATGGCTTCTTTCTTGTCCAATGGTAAGTCCGTGGAGTCTGCAGCAGGCTTATACACGGGGAGAACGGAAAACTCTTTGGGTTTAGCCCGCGGCGTCTCCTTTTCTCCAGCCCCTATTTATGGCTACAACGGATTGACTGCTCCTGGTTTGTCAATGTCATCACCCATGTATGTTCCTGGAACTGCTGTTCCATACATGGTGGACTCAAGGGGTACTCCAGCTATGATGCCTCAAATAATCGGATCGACTCCATATGTGCAACAACCATTCCATCATCAACACTTGTTCATGAGCTTGGCGAGTGAATCGCTTAGTTTGAATGGATCAGTGCGGCCAAACTTGGATCAGAGTTCTGTGTTTGGGGTTGAGATAGGAAACAGAGAGTCGGTAGGTTTGAGGCAGTTTCTATCACCGGGACAAAGTGGTCGGGGAAAGCATTCGGGAGCAAATGTAGAGCCCTCGTCGAGTTCATCAATTAGCATTGGTGGAAAGCGAAAAGAGCCGGAGACACGATGGGAGTTCCCTCCATGGAGGTGAATGCTTTACAAATGGTGGGAAGACGAGTCTTGAATAGGTCGATGATGGATTGATTGATTGATTGGTCAAAATATGACAAGTGTTGATGTAACCTTATAATTTGTTGCCTTGTTGAACTTTTCTTTCTTCTTTTTTCCCTCATTTTTACCCTTTGTTTTCAGTTTCATAACATATATAGGAGGATTAATTCAAACATTGGTATATGTCATGCTTCTTTTTAACCTTGTTGGGGGGTTTTCTCCATCAATAAATATATAGTTATAAGATACAGCGATCATATTGGTTTGATTTTAATGGCTCTCTCTGTTGCCTTTCGAAACGCAAGAACACTGTTCTTCTTTTGTTTCTTTCATTGTGATATATATTCCAATTTTAGTGATCGCACTTTACATACTGCTAATAATGACGATGATTTCCGGAAATTGATTGACAATTAGGACCTTGATTTCGCCTTTAGGCGAGACTTAGACAGCAAGAGTCCATAACCCTCAAGCCGACCAGGGAACACTAAAAATGAGACAAAAGGACATGAAGTGAGGAACAGGAAAAGAAACAACAAAATCATTACAACGGAAACAAAGATGATTTAAAAGTCTTAGTCTCTTCTGGTCTCTTTTGATTCAAATCGCTGATTTTGTTCAAAACATAAACTTGCCAAAGTTATACACAATATCCTTTTGTGTTTATTTACATGATGACTATATTACGGTTTGACTAGTGGCTGACAGATTGACCTATATTTTCAAAACGTTACAAACAATTTAGGTAATAATAACTATACTTCAGAATAATGGAATTCGGTGAAACAACCAAAAACATATATATTAGCAAATGAACCATAAAAAATAGTTATGATATTGTGTGGAATGTATGCCATTCTACCTGTGGCGAGGTGATGTAGCCTTTTTCGTTTTTTTTAGTCAACTTTCGTTAATTGTTTAAAATATTTTCTCTTTAATTTTTATTGGTTTCAACTTTTTCAAAACAATGATTCAAATTCAAACCTTTACAGAAAACACATAGAATTTTTCTTCTATATATAACCTGTTTTGAATTTTTTGAATATATATATATATATTTCAGAAAAACAGTTAAAATATAAACATTATAAACCGTCTATTCTATGTATGATGATGAAAAATAAAATAACAAATATATAGAATCATTCTATTCTGTATAGTGTTAAAGTAAATAAAATAATTCATATTTAGTTTGTTTCACTTATATTTTGCTTTAGTTTCAAAGACACATGATCTAGAGCTTACACTTATTGTAAATTCTTTTTATTTTTGTGAAATTTAGAATACATATTATTAATTATTATTTAATGATATAATATATTGTTTAGTATGTTTAGAATAGTACCATGAATAACATAATAGTTTTACACATAAAAAGAAAATTATCATTACGACATTGTATTGATTATTTTTTATATTTATGATTTTATGTGACTGTATCCGAGGTTAAAAATAGTAAAAATGGTAAAAAGAATTCTGATCATCCATCGGTTTACTACCCGTAAAAATTGAGTCCGTTTGAAATCGCTCTCCGAAGGGCAAAGCCTATTATGATTTATGGCCATATTGGCTCATATGGGCCTTAATTAATCCATTATTTACTTTCACTTAAAAGTTGTCCATCCACGTCATAACCAGAAATCCATGTCGATCCACGTCAAGGACAAAACCTTGCTCCAATATAAATCTACCACGTGGTTTCTCAACAACATCGAACCGTTGGATCTACCACGTTGACAAAACATGACGAAGTTCGCCAATCACTAGAAGCCTAAATGTAGGCAATTTATCATTGAACTTCTTCCTATTTACGGAGCTCTCGAGCAGCTGAATCATCAGTACTGAGTAAACCTCAAAGCAAGTTCCAGAGATTAGTTTAGGCTACGTTCTAACAAATGAGGAAGAGGACGTTCGTGTCCGTTTTGTTCCTTTTCTCGCTTTTGTTTCTTCTTCCAGATCAAGGTACGATCTAACGCATTTCTTCTTAATAACCCTTCGGTGTATATTATGTGGTTTGAGTAGCTAAGTGTTGCTTGCGATTTTTCTATGCTAACTAGAGCTATGTTTCTGTGGTAAATTTTCACAGGAAGAAAATTACACGCGAATGCAGAAGATAGTTCGAATGAAGTTGCAGATCCACCCAAGGTAGAGGAAAAGATTGGTGGTCACGGCGGTTTGTCGACGGATTCCGATGTGGTTCACAGGTTACTGTCCTCTGTCTGTTAGTTTTAAGCTAGAAATCTTGGCTTCAGTTGCATAAATCTCGCCTAATTCGAATTCGTTTATTGACAGAGAGTCTGAGTCGATCTCAAAGAAGTCACTTCGCAGTAACGCGGAGAAGTTTGAGTTCCAGGCTGAGGTCTCTCGGCTTATGGACATTATTATCAACTCTCTCTACAGTAACAAGGACATTTTCCTAAGAGAGTTGATCTCTAATGCTTCTGATGTAAGCTTGCGTCTTTATCAAGGTTATTGCTTTTCGGACTTGTTTAAAAAGGAGCTAATAAGCTTCCGTGTCTGTTCATTTTCAGGCCCTGGACAAAATTAGATTCCTTGCACTCACTGACAAAGACGTTTTGGGTGAAGGTGACACTGCTAAGCTTGAGATCCAGGTAAGCTACCTCTTTACGAATAGTTTCGTAGTATATAGCCGGTTGTTTTTGTACACTGAACTTGAATTTCGTAGATTTTTTTCATCCAAAGCTGATCCCAGTGCTTCCAACCCTTCGTTGGATTCTTTCTATTGCAAGCCTTATTCTCATAGTTTTCTAATGACGCAATGCTATGCAGATTAAGCTAGACAAGGCCAAGAAAATTCTTTCTATTCGTGACCGGGGAATTGGCATGACTAAGGAAGACCTAATCAAGAACCTTGGCACCATAGCAAAATCTGGAACGTCAGGTACGTTGCTTATGTGGTGATATGTTGCATAATATAATATGCAGGGAACAATGAAATTCCATGTATTCAAGATCTTGCCTTTCGCAGCTTTTGTTGAGAAAATGCAATCAAGCGGGGATCTTAACCTTATTGGACAATTTGGAGTTGGATTCTACTCTGCCTATCTTGTTGCTGACTACATTGAAGTCATCAGCAAGCACAATGATGACAACCAGTAAGTTGATTCCAGAGTGGGCATCCTTTGGGAATATACTAGTATACATGTAAAATCATTTGAAAGCTTTTGTGATAACTTCTTGTTTCATTTCAGGTATGTATGGGAATCAAAGGCTGATGGTAAATTTGCTGTATCCGAGGATACATGGAATGAGCCTCTCGGCCGTGGAACCGAGATCAGATTACATCTTAGAGATGAAGCTGGCGAATACCTGGAGGAAAATAAACTTAAGGTGAGTAATGTCTGGACAAGATTGTAAGTAAATATCTTCTTTATTTCTTGAAGAGAGATGCAAACCAAAAGTCACCCAAATGTGAAGAACCACCCAAGGGGTTGTTGAAGAAAACCCCAAACTCTCCGGAGAGCAAGTTGTTCAACATAATTAGGAATACAGTGCACTGCTTATTTCTGTTTATCGTCTCATTGTAGTTGCTTATAGTCATCGCTGTCTGATACAGGATTTGGTGAAGAGATATTCTGAATTCATTAACTTCCCTATCTACCTTTGGGCTAGCAAAGAGGTTGAAACCGAGGTCCCAGTTGAGGAAGATGAATCAACTGATGAGGATACTGGTGGGTTTAATGAAACACCTCATTGTAATTTTCTGCTGCAATTACTCTTTATTTCTACAAGTCAGGCGGTCCTGAATTTTATCAATGGTACTTCACTTCAGAAACAACCTCTACTGAGGAGGAGAAGGAAGAAGATGCTGAGGATGAAAACAGTGAGAAGAAGCAGAAAACCAAGAAGTTGAAAGAAACAGTTTATGAATGGGAGCTTCTGAATGATGCTAAGGCTATATGGCTGAGAAGTCCAAAAGAGGTGTCGGATGAAGAGTACACTAAATTCTACCACTCTCTCTCAAAGGTGAAAATCATGCGTGAAAAAGATAGTACTTGTTACACACGAGGTGTAAGAATTCTTTCTCGTGGATTTTCCTGACCCGAGTTGCTATACCAGGATTTCACTGACGAGAAGCCAATGGCTTGGAGTCATTTTAACGCTGAAGGTGATGTTGAATTCAAAGCTGTGTTGTATGTTCCTCCGAAAGCCCCACATGATCTTTATGAGAGCTACTACAACAACAACAAGGCGAACTTGAAGCTCTATGTAAGGAGGGTCTTTATCTCGGATGAGTTTGATGAGCTTCTGCCTAAATATTTGAGCTTCTTGAAGGTAAATTCGAAAAGATATTGCGGGGTGCTTTCATTACAAGTTCGAAGCAGAGTCCATAATGTGAGTTACTTTTGTAGGGTCTTGTTGACTCTGACACATTGCCTCTTAATGTATCACGAGAAATGCTTCAACAACACAGCAGCTTAAAGACAATAAAGAAGAAGCTTATCCGAAAGGCACTTGATATGATCCGCAAGCTTGCTGAAGAAGACCCTGATGAAGTCCATGATGATGACAAAAAAGGTACACTTTGACTGTTCCAGATATTTGTTTTATCCATGGTAGTTTCATCTTTGTGAAACTTGGTCTAAACTTACTGAATTGTTGGCACATAGACATGGAGAAGTCTGGTGAGAATGATGAGAAGAAGGGTCAATACACAAAATTCTGGAATGAGTTTGGCAAGTCGATTAAACTCGGCATCATTGAGGATGCCTCTAACAGGAATCGCCTGGCAAAACTTCTTCGTTTTGAGACGTATGTGCTTCCGTCATATAATATTTTTAACATAAGTTTGTGCTTATTAGCAGCAGCTGGCTAAAGATATAAAATTTGCTATAACAGAACAAAGTCGGATGGAAAATTGACTTCCCTGGATCAGTACATCAAGAGAATGAAAAAGGGGCAAAAGGACGTATTTTACATTACAGGAAGCAGCAAAGAACAACTTGAGAAATCTCCATTCCTGGAGAGACTGATCAAAAAGGGATATGAGGTTTGCATCGAACATGAAAATAATCTTCTCTTGCTCCTTAGATTGCAGACAGGCATCACACCTTCCAATACTTGTGTGTCGGCAGGTAATCTTCTTCACAGACCCGGTTGATGAATACTTGATGCAATACCTGATGGATTACGAAGACAAAAAGTTCCAGAATGTGTCAAAAGAAGGACTGAAGGTTGGGAAAGATGCAAAGGACAAGGAGCTGAAGGAATCATTCAAGGAGCTAACCAAGTGGTGGAAAGAGAATCTGGCTAGTGAGAACGTGGACTCTGTCAAAATCAGCAACCGTTTGGCTGACACTCCCTGTGTAGTTGTAACATCCAAGTTTGGATGGAGTGCAAACATGGAGAGGATCATGCAGTCCCAAACACTCTCTGATGCTAACAAGCAAGCTTACATGCGAGGAAAGCGAGTCCTCGAGATCAACCCACGACACCCTATTATCAAAGAACTCAAGGAAAGAGTTGCAAGCGACCCAGAGGTAAAACAATCATAAGACCCATTAACACTTTCGTTTTTCTTTTTCTTTTTCAAGTGTCTATGTGATTGAGAAAAATCCAACACACTGTAAAATCCTTACACAGGATGAGAGTGTGAAAGAAACAGCACAGCTCATGTACCAGACAGCTTTGATCGAAAGTGGTTTCATACTCAACGACCCAAAAGACTTTGCAGCCCGTATTTACAACTCCGTCAAGAGCAGTCTGAAGATCAGCCCCGATGCAGTGGCCGAAGAAGAAGTCGAAGCAGAGGAAACAGAGACCAGTGAGGATGCTACCGACACTAAATCAGATGACTTGGCTGGTGGTCTAAACATTGAAGCTGAACCCGTTGAGCAACATGCAGAGACAACCAAGGACGAACTGTAGATGTTTTTTTTGTGTGTGTTTTCTCTACTCGAATCTCAAGATTAGCTTTTATTAACTTGGGCGGCTTTGATGAATTATGTAAAAAAAAAAACACAAGAATTTGAATTCTAGAGAAGAACGAATCCAATCTTAAAATCTTTTCCACACCTCATTTATTCTCTTATGTAATGTCTAGTGAAATTGGATCTAAATCTGAATTTTCGTTGTATTAACCAATCCATCCCCATTTCGGGCTACAAGAATTGTTTTGTACTTTTATCCGACAAGATGTATGAATGTACTTGTTCATCAATCTTTCTAACGATAGCGAATGGCAACGATCAATACACGAAACTTTTTCTGTTGGTTATCCTTGTAGCTTTAGTTGTAGTGGTAGCCACCTAGAGTGCTTATCTCTTTGGAGTTATTTTCTACATAACTAATTTTAGAAAATTAAGTTAAACTTTAAAACGTGAATTCTGTAAAGATATAGATTTTATTTAGAAAAATGACTTTAAACCAATTCGTGATAACATATCGCTTTCTCTTGTATCACTTTACAAACCATAAAGGAAAATGGTCATACTTTTTGTGAGATCACGAAAAACTTGAGCTTCACCCTCTAGAGAAGGTATATATTAGAGCCTGCTGATGACATCGTAAATGCTATTTAAATTCTTATCTCTTTAGAGGAGGCTACATATATTTCGTTGTGTCATCACCAAATATACTTTTCTTCTGAAAAGACTTAAAAAAAATAAAGAACACAACAGTCATGATCATAACAGTTCTTCATTCTCCTGTCTCATTCTATTTCATCAGCATCCTTAGCATTGCATTTGTTTTTGTAGGAAGTAATGGTGCTACAATCACCATCGTAAATCGATGCAGCTTCACTGTCTGGCCTGGAATTTTGTCCAATGCCGGAAGCAGCGACATAGGAACCACCGGTTTCAAGCTCGTCTCCGGTGGTTCGCGTTCCTTCCAAACTCCGGCTAGCTGGTCGGGTAGGTTTTGGGCACGAACCGGTTGCAATTTCAACTCGGATACTGGCCAAGGTACGTGCTTAACCGGAGACTGCGGCTCTAACCAGGTCGAGTGTAATGGTGAAGGAGCTAAACCGCCGGCTACACTAGCGGAATTCACAATCCGGTCGGGTCAACAAGATTTCTACGACGTGAGCCTCGTGGACGGTTACAACGTCCCGATGGTGGTAGAAGCGAATGGCGGGTCACAAGGTAGTTGTTTGACAACAGGATGCGTAGCGGACCTAAACAAGAAATGTCCGAATGAGCTACGGTTCGGATCCGGATCCGGGTTAGCTTGTAAGAGCGCATGTGAGGCGTTTGGTAGTCCAGAGTATTGTTGCATCGGCGCATACGCTTCACCTACCGAGTGTAAACCGTCGATGTACTCAGAGATATTCAAAACGTCGTGTCCAAGATCGTACAGCTACGCGTTTGACGACGCTTCGAGTACGTTCACATGTACTGATGCAGATTATACCATCACTCTTTGCCCTTCATCGCCTAGGTAACTTATTTTTCTCATTTTCAATTGCCTTTTTTAGTATTCACACGACGAGCAGAGTATTGTGATTGGCTTGAGCCATTTTCTGTAAAGGTGGTTGATTCTTTTCTTTTTTATTTATTACACGTAATAAAGGAACATATAAGAGTCATCCGATCAAAGAAAAGAAAACAAAAAGGTTTATTAGAATGTACAATAGGCCTACTACCATCATGAAAAACTAAAAAATTTATTATTCTAAAAAAAGACTGATTAAAGTTGGAAATGTGTACAGTCAAAAATCTGCAGCGAATGGATGGAGTCGAGAAGGTGGTGGATTTGAAGAAAGCTCACCGTCACCATTATCGACGTGGTTGTCTGATGTTTTCACTTCTCACTCCTCAAATATTCTTCAATCTTCCCATTATTTACTATCTTTAGCATTTTTCTTCGTTTTTGGGAATTTTGATCTTTTTCTAATTTTCGGGTGTATAGTTTGCATCCTATTACATTTGTATGTTTTATGATTGTGCACGTTGGTGATGATCCAACCACATTTATTTGTGTTTGACTCAAAAACAAATTTGGAGGCACTACAAATAATTACCATGTGCAATGCAAAATATACTATGTTCCGCTTAGGTTTGAACATTCGGATATTCGATTCGATTTCGGTTGGTTATTTTTGGTTTCGATTTTTTTGGTTGATAAGATTAAACATCTAATCGGTTATTTTTATATTTTGGTTCGGTTTTGTTTTGGTTAAATCTCTGTTTCGGTCAGTTCAGTTATTAAATCTAAAAACCGAAATAATCGAAATAAGCGAAATAATCGAAAATAACCAAAAATAACCAAAAATAATCAAAATATCCGAAATATTTTCGGATAACCGAAATAACCGAAAATAATTTGGTTTTTCGGATATTATTTCGTTTTTCGGTTCGGTTTCGGTTAGTAACCACTAACCATGGTTTTCCAAAATAATATCCGTTCAGTTTATTTTTTTATAACTGAATACCAACCGAAATTTGTTTTTTGATTTGGTTTTGGTTCAGTTTATTCAGTTCGTATTATTTGCCAAGGCTTAGTTGGCTTAGTTCGGATCCAAATGGACATCGATAATTTGTAATTGTTATGATGGAATTAATTCTATGAAGAATATGATCAGGACACTTTGGGACATAAGTATGACAAGTGTTTCCCAATTTTCTTTTAGTTAATTCCGGCGGCGAGGACACTGCCTCTTTGGCTCCATATATCATCATCATAAACTTGCTTCGTGGGTCATTTTGAATACAAACACCTTGGCTGTGACACATTAATCGACAATGGGATGTATAGTAATATAAAGTATCTCGAATAGTGGTGTTTAAAAAAATTGAGAGACAGATTCAAATCTTAGAAAAAGTATATCAAGATTTATCAGGCAAATAGTGGTATAATTCCTTGTCTTGTCTTTCTTGTTTAGCGGTCTAACCCTCACCGACACTTCTGTTCTCCTGCCGCAGCCATCTTTTCTTCCTCTCTTCTCTCTATGTAACTGTTTTTCAAATCAAAACCCATTAAATATGCTCAAATCATTATTATCAGGCTTTAGATATCATAAGGGAAAATGACTATCTCTCTCTCTTTCTCTCATCGAATCAGAAATCAACGCATGAAACATTCAAACCTTTCATTGCTAGTCACTGACCAAAACCAATTGACAAATATAAGACTCGATCGGATCACCTTTTGATCCTCAACGGACTGATGCAAACTGAGAGAAGGTAAAACTTTTGATTGTGAGGGATAAAACTTAAAAAGGGTTTTAATATGAACAATTCCCGTATAGACAAAATCAACGAATAATATTAATTTTTTTCAATGATGAGGAGAAGATTTTTCTTGAGTCAAAAACCCCTCTGTACGTTGTTGTCTGAAGGAGAACATGTCGGCATGGTCGTTGCAAATAAGAATGTTACTCGTTGTAACCTATTTTCATTTCCGTTGTGGTAATTACACTATTGCCTTGACATACAAGGAAAGTTAACCTTATGCTGTTGGTCCCCATTTCAACCACATACGATTTTAAATGTCTTGTTTCAAAAGTAAACGCAATAAAACTACGATTAGCCAAATTGATTTGGGCGATTATTTCGGATTATGTACTAAAGATTACATTAGGATACCTTAATAAGATAACATTTGGAACACTGGAGAGGTTAAGAGAAACCAAGAACGCTACAAAGAGGTCTTGCCGTCTTGAAACTCCAAACACAACCATAAATTCTTTTTTTTTTTTTATAATTATGTTCTCTTTTATGTATTCTTTTGTACATATATGATAGAAAACAACTAAACCAATCGTAAACTATAAGGGAGTTGATGATCAGATGAGTCTTGAGATATATACTTACGGCAAGCATAAAGCACTGCAGAATGAAAACCAGCTGGGTTGTCTATGAACACAAAATGACCACCCTGCGACATTTCCATCAAACACAATCTCACATAAGCGCCTCTTCTTCTCTACATGCTTCTATTTAACGTTAAAACAAATGCATTCATTTAGAGACTGACCTGTGGAACACGAATGATTTCACAAGGGACCTTCATGTATTTCCTCGCTTCCTCTGCACCTTTATAGTTCATCCAATCATTCATTCCATAGATAAATGTTGTTGGCACTTTCCACTCTGATGCACTGTACAAAAACAAAAACAGTCACCAGATTTGAATTATTTGCAATACCATCTGCAGTGTGCTTAGATCAGATTTGGTGGACAAACCTTTGTAGAAGGGGCTTGCGAGCAAATGCTCCAAATGAGAAGATGTATTTCAAGCATAATTCTCCACTAGCCTTTGCAGCCAAAGTATGATACACGTAATCTACCATGCAAACCAAACCATCACTATCAGTACTTCATCATTTATCCTCCATAACTTATAAGGATAAAGAGAGTATTACTCACCGGTTAGCAACTTGGATTCCTCATCTGTTAAAACAGTTCCCTCCGAATGTACACCAAATCTTGCATTTGTATACCGATTTACCAGACCTGGACCCCAAGGACCTAAACCTCTGTACCAAAGCACATTTAGAAAAATTATAGTGAATCTACTAGTCCTGCCAACTTACTTCATCGTTGAACAAACGTTCCCAAATTCGGAACACACTCATCAAAAGGTGTCAATTGAGGTGCAATATATTTGTATCAACAAAATGAGCATCTATATTGCTGAACAAGAAAATATCATACCTAACCAGCTTCTGAGGAGTGAAATTTGACTCCCATAAATGATTCAGGAGGGCGCCTTTCCATGTTGCTCTAAATTTAGTGAGCCATTCTGATTTGGCATCTGATTCTGCTGAGAACCCAGCAGATCCCACCAGAATTAAGTGTTGAACATGCTCAGGATGCTGAAACATCCAGAAATGTGCCCGATGAAAAGTCAGAAACCATAAATCCAAATTGTCACCTTTTACTCATTGAGTTATATCTAGAGATGACAATTTACCTTAAGCGCGTATTTAGCAGCAACATAACCTCCAAAAGAATGTCCTAATAGAATAAAGTTACTGAGATTCTTGGCTTTACGCCATTCCTCAAAGGAGTCAATAAACCATGCCTCTGTTTCTGCACAATTAAAGAAAGGGTCAATACAGTTCTGTCACTTGTATCACAACTCCATATATACAAGCCATTCAGAAAGGGTTCCAATGAAATTTTAGCCATGAGACGTTACAGTAGAAGGAAATAATACCTTCTGTGCTTTTACACGTAAAATCAGGCCTACTTGATCCACCCCACCTAAGAAGAAAAGGAGAAAATGGCCTTATTAAAAACAAAAAAAAAGGATGGGAACATCATGAAACATTTAACACTTAAATCAGCCAAAAGGCCATATTGTGACTAATATTCCAGGAAGACAAGCTGGGAGCCTTTTAGAACCAACGAACAGTACATGATACTAAAGTTGCTTACCCAAGTTGATCAATGGCAATGACCCTAAATTGACTGGCAAGAGCATCAAAATTACGGAAGAAAAAACCTTGAGAGGCACCATATCCATGAACCATCACGAGTGTAGGAGAACCCTCCTTGGCATCAAAGGTAACAGTGTTGATGTAGCGTGACTCATTGCTCGAAGACCGAAACCACCTGATTTTGGACCCTGGTGGTCGTGAACCAATATTGACTTGTTCTTGTACATAAGGCGTCCTGAGATTAAACAACTCCAAAGAGTTAGAAGCAGCTTAACCGTATTTCAGGACATAAAACTTTGATTCTCCTTTTACATTTCGTGATCTAGCATCCAGATAAATTCATGCAACACAAACAAGAGACATAGATTTGATTTTGGAAACTAGGATCAAAATTCTGAAAACCAAGGCGAACTTCGACTTATGTCATCATGTATTACAAAACAAATGTCGCAGAGAAAAGGGTAAAAAAAAAATCACATTTATAGTATCTACGAGGATTTCAAATGTTCATCCAAATGAAAGAAAATCCCTAGAGCTGTGCAATTGAGAGAGAGAGAGAAGGAAAGAAATATATACTTGAGGATGGAGAGAAGACGCTTCTCAGCGGCGATGATGTAATCGGTGGACGTAGGGATCCAACGGAGGGAATTGGGCCACAAGATTTTCCATCTCGATTTCGCCGCATTCGTAGCAGCCGCCGCAGCAGCAGGCGCAGATGATGAATCGGCTACCGCAGCAGTAGAAGAAGATCCGAGCTTGGTCTTAGAGATTTCCTCCGCCATTCTTGCCGCAAAACGGTTCAAGTTCATACACGAACAAAATCCTCCACAGAATTTACGCGGTGGAGAAGAACACACGAATCAAGGAATCGAGATTCTTAAATAATATTTTCTTATTAATAATTAACCAAACTTTATTTGTAGAAAGATGAGTCGAGAGGTTTTGCTGCGAAGCCGCAAAAGTATTTATGCGTTTTAAATAAGCTCTGTTCATGCCACACGTCACTGCCGACGTCAAGTCTCCTGTAAAGTGCAAAGCCAAATTGGACCGCACCGTTGACAAATCCAAATATAATTAAGTCAAAGATCGTAATTATGGACAAAACAGAGAATTGTTATTGAAAATGTCCGTAAATAACTTATTAGATTGCGATTCAAGGCAAGGTGACTAGAAGAACACAAATTACAGAAGAAAAAAAACATTTTCCCTTTATTATTAATCATCGTTGACAAAGTACAGATTTCTTTTATATGTTAACCTTCGTATGTCTTCACTTACCTTACAGTTTTAGGACTTCATTAGAATACGACATTACATGCTAACATCTAAATGTACTAAATTAATGAATTGTTTGCATGTCTAAACGGCGATATTGTTCTCGATTCTCATGCACCGGCCCTTCATTACTTACCAATTTGTGATGTTGCTCAATCGGCGTGGAGTAAGGTTTGGCGTCAAGTAATCCGGTTTCAGTAATAATATCCAAAGTGTATTTGCGTTCGGTTAAGAAAAATCCACTTTCTTGACGTGCGACTTCAATACCCCAAAAATATTTAAGCTTTCCCAAATCTTTTATGTGAAAACATTCACTAAAATAGTTTTTGAACTTCGTCATCCGAAGCAAATCGTTGCTTACAACTGCAAAGTCGTCAACGTAAATAAGCACATGAATAATCGAACCCTCTTTGGTCCAAGTGAATAGAGAATAGTCTGACTTGTTTTGAATAAACCCATATCGCGTCAAAGCAGATGAGAGTGTTACAAACCAACAACGTGGAGCTTGACGGAGACCATATAGTGATTTCTTAAAGCGATAAACCATATTTTTGTTGGCACAGTGAAAACCTTGCAGAAGTTTCATATAAACTTCTTCTTCTAACTCTCCATGTAAGAAAGCATTATGTACATCCATTTGATGTACTTCCCATTTCAATGCCGCAGCAACTGCAAGCAAATGTCGTACGGTTGTTAATTTTGCAACTGGTGCAAAAATTTCTCCATAATCCACATCCTCTTCCTCGTCCGTTCTGGCTATATGTGCTACGTCCGTCACGACCTCCTCGATTGGTAGGTCGTGAGGTTGATGTACGAGTTTCCCACCAGTTTGGATAACCAACAATATGAAAACAGTCTTTGGTTTCATGACCTTGACGTCCACAATGAGTGCATGTTACGCTACTACGAGGTCTTGTTAGCACAACGTTCGCAATGGGCGTTGATGATTCAGCTTTTGCTAAAAAACCTATTGCATCTGGTTTATGTTCATTCACTCGTGTGTTGTTTAGATGTTGTTCCTCACGAATCACTCTTGAATATACTTGATTAAGATTTGGAATAGGATCTTGGCCGTTTATGTTTGTCCGTACTGAGCCAAATCGTGCTTCATCTAATCCCATCAAGAATTTGTGCACTTTTACCTTTTCATAGTCTTGTGCTATTTTTTCAGCCGCGCCACACACACATGTGTGATTAGTTCGATAAATTTGAAATTCATCCCAAAGTGTAGAAAGTCTGCCGAATTATTCAAGCATAGATTGTCCATCTTGTTTGCATGTTATGATTTCAGCAGAGATTTGATGTTCTCGAACACCATTGTTCACCGAAAATCTTCCTTTAAGAGTTTCCCAAAGTATCTTAGTGTCAGCAACAAACGTCACCGTAGAACGCACCTTTGGTTCAATAGATGTTCGAATCCACCCCACAACCATTGAGTTGTTTGTTTTCCACATAGAAAGATTTGGTTCAGAGATCGGTTTCGTAATCGTCCCGTCGATAAAACCGATCTTCTGCTTTGCTTGCAAAGCATTCCACATCTCCACTGCCCATTCGGAATAATTATCTTGACGAAGAAGAACAGAGGAGATGAGAGAACCTGGATTATCAGAAGCGTTTATATGATACGGAGACATTGGTTTTGTTGACGAAATCTCCGTTTTTTCTCCGGAGGTTATATTGCTTTCGTCATCAGAAAAAGCCATTATTGAAAATATAAAAAAAATTATTGATTAAGTGTTTATTGAAAACCCTTGCTCTGATACCATGATAAGTATTTGAATTTGTTGATTTATTATTGATCCATCTTTCAGCTATTTATACATCAGCTATTTATACATGTGAAAGCTAACTAGATAAACATGAATAATATAGAATATTCTTAAATATATTATAGTATATTGAATATTTCTCAAATATATTATAGTATATACTTAAATATATTCTAACGTATAGAATATTCCCCAAATATATTCTAATATGTTTAGTTTAATCTTTTAGTTGTTGTTCTTAGCTTGAAATGAATTTTAAGTGTTTGCAAAATATTGATGCAGGTAATTCACAAAATGGTAAAAGTTGCAATTCCATAACCTGTAGCACAATTGAATTTTAGGAATATGAAAAACGGTTGTTTCAGGCGCTTTTCCATGATACAACAACAAATGACTAAAAACCGATTTTGATTTGTAATCACTAAACTTGATTTTTGACTTGTAACCAACACAACTCGTGTCATGTTTTTTTAGCTCGAGCTTCTGCTGCAGCTACTAGTACTTGGGTTGTTAGAGACACCAAGATACAGTGCTTCAGCCAATGGTCCACCTGGTGTTGTTGAACAGAGCCATGATGGACCTTCATGGCTAGCCCACGGGTGCTGGTTTGTTCCCTCTGCTTCCTCCATTACTCCTCCAGCCATTGATAGTGTCAGAGAGCTCCCCATTGCTTCATCTTGCTCCCCTTCTACAGCAAACCTCCTTGTCTCTTGAGCATGTGGTGTCTGGTTTAGACTCAATAGACCCTGCAATTCTCCAAAGCTCTGGTCTACTAATGGCTCCTTCTGCCTGAAATTCAGATCATAATTGAATCCACGTTTTAGCTCTCTGCTTGATCCAACCTTCAGCTGGACAACTTCATGAATCTCTGGGCTTAATATTGCAGTGGAATCGTCTTCTTTCATAAACCACCTCAACCCTCTTCACATATCAAACCAAAAAGTTTCAATGTTTCAAATAGTTTAAACTGGAATGGACTTTCTCCTTTGATAAGAATAAAAGTGAACACGCACCTATGGTGATCATATGAAGAGGAACCTGAAGGAGTAGAAAGGACAGAGAATTGGCTTTCGGCCTGTCCGTAAAACGGAGTATAAGTTCTAGCAAACTGGCTAGTATCATTTCTAGCAGTACGAGTGTCATCGTGATGAGATGATTCCACATGCTTTCTTGAACGAGGACGACTCTTGTGTGTGTGTCTCTCACAGTATTTCTGATCAGGGATCACGTTTCTAGAGCATCTCCATTTTTTCCCATCTGTCCTCTTGCACCTCCACGGCTCCTGATCAGCAGCGTTGTTGCTTGTGTTTGAAGCAATACCCAGTTTCAATGAACCTCCATGGGCCACTGTCACCCACATAGAACACAGCAAATTCTTTGTATTAAGCAAAAATACCAAAACATTCGATTCCTATGCATCCAATAAGAGGAACACTCTACTACCATCATAGTGGATTTTAGTTGCATCAAACATGATAACAAAGAGATCAAGAACACATGTAACCAAGAAATTGACAAAAATGGGGAACCTAAAGAAGTTCTAGGGCGATATTACCATCAGGGCAAGTGTTTGATGGGTTCTTGGAAAAGGGTGTGAGAAGCTCACAAGGAACAGGAACAGAAGCCATCATGTACTTATATATATTCCTCTGCCTCTCAAGCTCATGCCATTGAGATTCACTGAAAGCTGCACCTGCCTTGCCACTCATACATCTTTCCATCTCCCCTGGAACATCCACCAATTTCACGTTAAAACCAACAAAATTGTCATGTATATAGCTCAGAAGTCATAAAGGTGAGAACTTGGGACCTGAAGAGCTCAAGGTGAAAAAAGGGTCGACTACTGAAACCGCAGCAGAACTAGAACCAGAACCAGAACCAGCGAGGGAGAACATTTCACCGAGTGAAGAAGTGTATGCTTGATTGCTTGAAGCAGAGAACAAGGGATCGCCAACACCAGCAGAGCAGTAACACAAGGAGGAATAGGAAGGAGACGAATATGACGGGTGGTGATGATAATGGGGCAGTACCATAACGTATTTATGCGAGTGTAATATGTTAACTAGAAGCACCACCTCTGGGAAGCACAACAGACATACACAGGGTAAAGAAAACTCGAACACCCTTTGTGTTACTCTCTGTCTCGGTAATGAAGACCTTGGTGATACTCAAAGCTTTATCCTTCACATAGCAACACCAAAAAATCCAAGAAAGGAAGAAAAAAGAAAATAAGAGAGAAACAGAGAAAGAGCCCCCGCTTTTTCTCTTAGCTTAAAGTCCGGAACACAAGAACACAAAGACTCCCTCCTTTTTTGATGTCCTTTAAAAGATGAGGATGGGGAGAAAAATTAGGGATTTAGGTTAAAACAAGTGAGAGGAGCGGTGACGCTATTTGATAAGAGACTAATGAGCCATAAAGCTTCTTCTGTTTTTGGTTCCTTAGTCTCCAACATTCGACCTTATTTCAGAATACAGACAAAAATCTACATTAACTCTCAGCTACTTACTCCTCTCTCTCTCTCTCTCTCTCTCTCTCTCTCTCCTCCTGACACGGACAGTAGCATCTCGCGTAGTCGTCTTCTTCACTAACGCCGTTAATTACACCGCCTCTTCTCAATCTCTTACTTCGACGTTAGGTAACGTTTTTTCTTACCTTCTCTTAACAAAACAAAAAACGACGACAAAGTTCCGTTAAGTAACAGCGTTAAAAAGAAATGTATTAGTAATGAGACCCACATGGAGTTTCCATGACAGCTATGGACCAGAGAGAGGGATGTGATGCTCAAACTAATTTATCCCTCTCTTCTTTCTTTCCATCGATCTTCCGTCACTTCGCTTAGATTTTACTATTTTTTCACCACATTTTCATGCCTCTATTATGTTAGGGTAGCAATAAATCACAAACATGTTACAAACTGTATTGCCCGAGACTAAAGTTAAGATTAATTGCAATAAACTCACCATCTTCCTATCAATATATATATTTTTTCATTGGTTCATAACATACCGACTTAATATTTCAATATCTTAATACGAAAATTTAACATTCTCATGCCAGTCACGGTGGAATCGAACTCCATACTTGTGAAATAAATATAGAGATGGTATAACCAATATATCATTTGCTCCTCCGTCTTCCGATCAATATATACATAGAGTTTCGACAAATCCATATATTAATGGAGTGTCTAATATTAACTCACACCCACATGTTAGTTAGCCCGTGTGTTTTGTATCGGATCAGTCAAACCATTGGATCGAAACACTAATAAAAATAATAAATAATAATTTCCGATTTTTAACACTGCTCATTACAACAAAACATATAGTTTTTGGACCATATTTCCGATGATATTAAAATTATTGGAAATCTTTGACAGCATACTGACGATTATACCATCATCGAAAATTCATCAGGAAAGTATCATTTATTCTGACGATAGATTTGTTGACCGTCGAAACTCTGTCGATATAATTTTTGTAATTACCGATGGATAAGTGAACGTTGGTTATTTTCGACAATTTTTCAATAAAATCGAAATTTTTGATGTTTGTTGATATTTTGTTAGAAAGCTATTAGTTGATGGGTTCCACAAACATTTTGAAATATCTAAATAAATCTAAAAGATCATCGGAAATTCTGATGATTTCCGACAAACAACTATTTCTCGGGATCTTTCGAGATATATACGTTATATATTTTATAATTATTTTGTAAAAATCATAGAAAAGAATCGTATAAAAACTTGAAAACCCAAAGTAGCCACGGTTAATTTACGCATAATTTTTAGTAATGACAATTTTATATTTTATATTTTTGAGTTTAATAGGTATTTTAAAATTCTTCCCCATCGAGTATAACGTTAAACAGCGGATTCTCGGGCAGGTTTCAAGATTATTGAAAACAAAGATCATATCACCATGGTCGTTGGGAGACAGGATGAGTTTGCCAGAGATCGAGCTCAAAGATATTTTAAAGACGTCTCTTTCTCGTCAATATTATGTTTGATGGAAAACCTGTGACTGATTATCATCAATTGATTTACGTAATCGCTGGTTAAATACTCTTAAAAGCATTTGTGGTAGAATGACATTCATAAACTTACATGACAAAAATGCCACCAAATCTCGGAAATCGTCTAATCTAATTTTCTTTAAGATCTCACCACAGCTTCATGCGTTTATGCATGTTCTTCAAAGATGGCGATGAATTAGTGGTACGTTGATGTTTATGGTGAATCTTGTTAGATTAAGTTACTAACTTCAAAAAATTATTAAGCTTTGTGGTTTTTGGATATATTTTTCGATGGTAAATATTAGTAAATGCATGTGAATGAGTAGGCGATGATTCCTTAGAGGTTGGTCAGATTGGTTGAACAAATTTACGAATATTAATGAATGTCTTGGACCTATCCAACCATATTATTTAATTTATTTTGCTACTTTTAAAGCGTATGTATATACTAATTAATGTTATTCAGTTTATAAGTAAAATGGAATGATGGGAAGTCACTCGTTTTATCTGCAAGTCAGAGACTTATGAATAACCATTAAAAAATAATTACTGCTCCCTTTTTATCAAATAATAATAATCATTGCACAAAGTAAATAAATATATAATATTATTGATAGTAATGGCTTATAGAGCAAAGACAAAACAAAATCACCCCAAAATACAATAATCATAAGAAGAAACTATAAATTATTGAATGGGTTAATTTTTGGGATTCTCCAAATAAAAGTTGCGTTTCTCTTCCTCGTCCATGAATGCTGTGACGTGGAATGACTTACCAATTCCCATAGAAGTCTTGAAGTAAATCTTCTTGCTTTTGGGCTCTTCCTTACTCATCTCCACAATCGGTACCCACAAAAACATCTGCTTACTCTTCACTCCTACATTTACTCAAATACATAAACAAATCCATATAATCAATATACAATCACTTTAAGTAGTACGTACCTGTCATCTTCTTCATACAACACTTTTCGACATAGGCGGTGACCTCGAGACCGTATAAAACGCGAGTGTTGGTGCCTTCGAAAAAATGTTCGTAAGGAGTGTTTTGCTTCATCCACACGTAACCTGTGTCTCTAACTCTTCCACACTCCACAAGATTCTTCAATGGCATCGCACCTTTTGGAAACCCTAGCTCCTCTAGAAGCTCCACCGATTTCTGGTAACACTCTTCCGCTCCGTACACGATCTCAGCTCCTGCTCTCTCCCCTCCGACCACCACGACTTCCTCGCTCGCCATTTTAGTTAGTTACGAGGTTATAGAATTCTACAAGAAACAATTATTGCTTCTGTTTTAGAGGAATTAATAGAATGTTGTTGTTGTGAATGTGAGGCTTTTGGAAGATATAAAAATTTAAACGTATATAATAAGAAGAAGGGTTTGGTAGTTGAGTGGTGGGTTGTGAGTCATTTATTCGTTTGCCTAATTCTCTTTCTCATGTTACTTTCGTGTCGTTTTCTGTTTGGTTACCTAATTTCCCTCACAAATACATATTTCGTTAAATGCAAATAAATATTTCTTTGTCAATCAGATAAATATTTCTTTCTTAATCAGATAAATATAAGAAAAGTCAGATAAATATTTCTTTGTTAGTGATAAATATTTCCTTGTTAGTCACATAAATATTAAATATTTCTTTGTTAGTCACATAAATATTTTTTTGTTAGTCAGCTAAATATTTACTTGTTAGTGATAAATATTTCCTTGTTAGTCACATAAATATTTCCTTATTAGTCAAATAAATATTTCTTTATTAGTCAGATAAATATTTCTTTGTTAGTCAGATGTCAAATAAATATTTCTTTGTTAGTCAGATAAATATTTCCTTGTTAGTCAGATAAATATTTCTTTGTTAGTCAGATAAATATTTCCTTGTTAGTCACATAAATATTTATTTGTTAGTCAGATAAATATTTTTTTGTTAGTGATAAATATTTCCTTGTTAGTCAGATAAATATTTCTTTGTTAGTCACATAAATATTTCTTTGTTAGTCAGATAAAAATTTCTTTGTTAGTCACATAAATATTTCTTTGTTAGTCAGATAAAATTTTTTTTGTTAGTCAGCTAAATATTTACTTGTTAGTGATAAATATTTCCTTGTTAGTCACATAAATATTAAATATTTCTTTGTTAGTCACATAAATATTTCCTTATTAGTCAAATAAATATTTCTTTATTAGTCAGATAAATATTTCTTTGTTAGTCAGATATCAGATAAATATTTCTTTGTTAGTCAGATAAATATTTCCTTGTTAGTCAGATAAATATTTCTTTGTTAGTCAGATAAATATTTCCTTGTTAGTCACATAAATATTTATTTGTTAGTCAGATAAATATTTTTTTGTTAGTGATAAATATTTCCTTGTTAGTCAGATAAATATTTCTTTGTTAGTCACATAAATATTTCTTTGTTAGTCAGATAAAAATTTCTTTGTTAGTCACATAAATATTTCTTTGTTAGTCAGATAAATATTTTTTTGTTAGTCAGCTAAATATTTACTTGTTAGTGATAAATATTTCCTTGTTAGTCACATAAATATTAAATATTTCTTTGTTAGTCACATAAATATTTTTTTGTTAGTCAGCTAAATATTTACTTGTTAGTGATAAATATTTCCTTGTTAGTCACATAAATATTTCCTTATTAGTCAAATAAATATTTCTTTATTAGTCAGATAAATATTTCTTTGTTAGTCAGATGTCAGATAAATATTTCTTTGTTAGTCAGATAAATATTTCCTTGTTAGTCAGATAAATATTTCTTTGTTAGTCAGATAAATATTTCCTTGCTAGTCACATAAATATTTATTTGTTAGTCAGATAAATATTTTTTTGTTAGTGATAAATATTTCCTTGTTAGTCAGATAAATATTTCTTTGTTAGTCACATAAATATTTCTTTGTTAGTCAGATAAAAATTTCTTTGTTAGTCAGATAAATATTTTTTTGTTATTGATAAATATTTCCTTGTTAGTCAGATAAATTTTTCCTTGTTAGTCAGATAAATATTTCTTTGTTAGTGAGATAAATATTTCTTTGTTAGTCAGATAAATATTTCCTTGTTAGTCAGATAAATATTTCTTTGTTAGTCAGATAAATATTTATTTGTTAGTCACATAAATATTTCTTTGTTAGTCACATAAATATTTCTTTGTTAGTCAGATAAATATTTCCTTGTTAGTCAGATAAATATTTCTTTGTTAGTGATAAATATTTCTTTGTTAGTGAGATAAATATTTCTTTGTTAGTCAGATAAATATTTCTTTGTTAGTCAAATAAATATTTTCTTGTTAGTCAGATAAATATTTCTTTGTTAGTCACATAAATATTTCTTTGTTAGTCAGATAAATATTTCTTTGTTAGTGATAAATATTTCCTTGTTAGTCAGATAACTATTTCTTTGTTAGTCAGATAAATATTTCTTTGTTAGTCAAATAAATATTTCCTTGTTAGTCAGATAAATCTTTCTTTGTTAGTCAGATAAATATTTTCTTGTTAGTCACATAAATATTTCTTTGTTAGTCAGATAAATATTTCCTTGTTAGTTAGATAAATATTTCTTTGTTTGTGATAAATATTTCCTTGTTAGTCAGATAAATATTTTCTTGTTAGTCAGATAAATATTTCTTTGTTAGTCAGATAAATATTTCTTTGTTAGTCAGATAAATATTTCCTTGTTAGTCAGATAAATATTTTCTTGTTAGTCAGATAAATATTTTTTGTTAGTCAGATAAATATTTCTTTGTTAGTCAGATAAATATTTCCTTGTTAGTCAAATAAATATTTTTTTGTTAGTCAGATAAATATTTCTTTGTTAGTCACATAAATATTTCTTTGTTAAGAAAAGTCACATAAATATTTCTTTGTTAAGAAAAGTCAGATAAATATTTCTTTGTTAAGAAAAGTCAAATAAATATTTCTTTGTTAAGAAAATTCAGATAAATATTTTTTTGTTAAATTAATAGAGGCTTATTGGTTTATTGTGATCCAAGTGATAAACATTTTCGAATTCAATGGATTTGTTTGGTTTTTGAATAGAAGATTTTACTTAATTTTAATATGAATTCCCAAATAGTCAGTATATTTTTTGCAATTTTAATTTGACGATCTATTTTCCCATCAGAACTACCGTATAACACTAAATATCCCTATAACTAATGTCACGATTTGTATATATAAGTTATAGAAGTTGAAAACATATTTTTTCCTTCGATTGAAAGTTCGAAACCAATTAATCACAAATTAAAAATTCGAAACCTAATTAGACATGGTTGTGGTTAAATGTGATTTATCGTGTATTATGCGAATCGTTAACTTTAAGTAAACCAAAAATTACCCAAATTAAAACCCGATATCCACGATAAAAGAAAACTAAATCTTTCCCAATTGAGATCATAATTTGGTTAATTGTTGATTTTCTTTTATGGTGAGTTATAGTGTTTTCATTTAGATAAATATTGGTTTAATTAATGTTAACTATTCTCATAATAAGTAATAAACCACATTTAACCACGACTATATCTAATTAGATTTCGAACTTCTAACTTTGGGGTAAATTGGTTTCGAACTTTTAATCGATTGAGAAATATGTTTTCAACTTCTGTATTATAGATATACAAAACGTGGCATTAGATATAAGAGTATTTGATGTTATACGATAGTTATGAGGGAGAATTAGATTGTGAGTCCAAAAATTTTTCAAAATAAATCTGTAAGATTTACTACTATATTTAAAAATCCACCACATTTTAACTAGTGTTTTCAGATTTTTTTAATAATTAGACGTTTCGTAATCAAATTAAATATAAATGTAATAAACCTAGTCTAGAGATAAGAGTAGTATTTTAAATAACACTTTTTAAATTTTATTCTAAATTTAACAAAATAAAACTAAAATATCATAAATTTTTATGTGAAAATATTTATTTATGTTAAACTAATGATAAATAAAATTAAAATTTTTTTTTCTAATTTATAGTTTATTTTTTATTAAAAATATGTTTTAAAGTATTTTAATACTTGCGTTATTATTAGAAAAATAATTATTAGTACTAAATTTTAAATAAATTTAAAATAATACAGAGTTGCCTTATATAAAATACAAAAATCAAGAAGAGAATAAAATAAAATTCAACAAATTGTCTTCTGTGCAAACTGTGAAGCCGAGGTTTATATATATGCACCAAGCCCATGACTGTTTCCGACAGCCCAATATAAGAAGCCCAGGTTTATAAGTGTGCTGAGAACAGGAAATGAGACCAAACAAGATATGTTGACGAAAGAAGAAAATAAAAACAGAGCACATGAAAATTAATTATCTATAACAATATTATTTTGATTAAACGATGATTCCATGTAAGTATTATTTTACATTTAATTCTACAAAAAAGGAGATGTTGTGGTTCACAAGCTTGTTGTTATTCTAAAAATAGAATGATTATAAATTATATATATCGTTGACATCTTCTAACTGCTCTAACTTCATAGATCATACATATCCTATGTTGTGGTCTTCTTCTCTGTTTCACTGATCCTATGAAGCTAAAAATTTCATACATATCGGAGGTTTTACTCCGGCCAGTGCAAGAACCGCCGCTGGTAAAGTCCAAAGCCCTTCGCCGCAAATTAGCCCAGAGGCGACCGCTGGAACCATAACCTCTGCTTTCTTCCGGTTCATCTTCTCCCAAACAAACACAACCAAAGTCCCAACACACATGTCAATCGCGAAATAAGCTCCAACCAGAAACGGAACCGCCATCGCCGTCGGAAGGGGCATGAACCGCCCAACCGTCGCTGGAGTAAGATCTCTAACGACGTTGACCAAAACGGCAAATCCAAAAAACCCGTAACACATTTGGAGGCAGTGAAGAGGCAGAGCAGAGAAACCTTGCACCCCAAGAATTGCCATGTTTCTGTAAATCAAAGCGTAAGGAGCCTTGAATTCGCCGTTAGGGTTTCCAACATCGAACGCTCTGTAGAACAAGAAGAAACTTAAGGGCGTCACGATGCAACCAACAATCGTTCCGATCATTTGGCTAGCAAACATAGCCTTAGGTGACGTCATGGTGTAATGAGCCGTCTTGAAATCTTGCATCAAAATACAAGAAACCGAAACAACCGATTTGATCAATCCACAACCGGCAAGTCCAGCCACAACTCCGTTCTCTCTTCCCGTCACAGCCGCAAGAACGAACAGGCCGATTTTCCCGTAGTTATAAGCCATGTTAATGTCTGTAAGTCCAGCTCCATAGGCATTACAGAAAGCAATAGAGGGCGCAAAAATGTAAGCTACAATAACGTAATACCATTTGAGCTGTGGAAATATCAGAGGTACCACGAGGGTTGAGACCGCAGCGAAGGTAAGATATCCAGCAATTCCGATCCACATGGGGATTTTTTCTCTGAGGAAATTCTCATCTTCCTTGAGATGTTTCGATCGCTTCTTCTTGTGACCAACGTTGGCGAGGTCTTTAGGTTTGTTCTTCAATCTTGAGTTGATATTGACAATGGTGACACAGAGGATCTTAACGAAAGTGTAGAGACCATCGCCGAGGATTAGAGCTACAGATAAGAAGACTTTGTAGCCGTATATGCTCTTCATGTTGTGTTCGTCGAGATTCTCAGGGAACCAAGAGCCTTTGAGTTTATCAAGAAGAGGCCACATTAAGCCATAAGAGAGAACAGCTCCTAAAAGCAAAGAAAGGTTAACCAAATGTGAACATATCATTCCTGCTCCTACAAATGTCATGCTGAAATCAAAGAAGAACCTGTAAAAAAAGATCCAGAAAAGTTTTCATGTTCATGTTTCAAGAACTCGATCTGAAGAGAAAATTAAATGTCTAGTTGTTTCCGTATAATTGATGCTTGTTGTAAAATGACTTTTCTTTATACTTAAGGTTTGATATGTCGTAAAGTTTGAAGTTTATAATCTCTGTTTGTGGTGTTTGAGTTTAGAGAAGTTTGTACGAAAAATAAGAACACACGTCAAGTTTTACGAGTTCGGATTCCAAATTGAAATCCTACGTCTCGCCGAGATATAACTCGGAATCCACTAAGAAAACCGTCTTGCTCAAACGAGCCTTGTTCTTACAATTCAACTCTAAAGACTCTCTTGAGAAAACTCTCCTCACACCTCTCTGTTTTTCAGTTTTCCACACTTATATCTTAAACTGTAAAACTTGCTTGAGGTGCTGCACTTTGACAACACATTACTCGAAGTTGTCTCCCAACAGACCATTTCTTGTGTTCTGTGAAGCCGCCTGAAACTTCTTCACTCCACTGTTCTGTCGGGTACTATTGTGCAGAGTACGATCGTCGACTTGTCGAACAAGAAGAAGTCAACTTCTTCTTCTTAATTTCTTCAACTTTGGGCCTAATAATTTCTTCAAGCCCAATGACTTAAGTGTAAACCAAAGCTTTATCTTAACAAATCTCCTCCTTGGTTTACAACTTAATTTCACTCGGTTTTCTCCTTGGTTTCCCAATCTCGGATCCTCTTCTTCTTTTACGCAGAAAAAGACAGAAGCTTCAAAGCTTCTTCAAGTTTCTTGACTGGAACAATCTTAGTAAAGATGTCTGCTGGATTCCATGAAGTTGAGATTTTTATCACTTGTATAATCCCTTCAGCTACCTTTTCTCTGATGAAGTGATATCTAACGTCAATGTGTTTCGTCCGATCATGATGGACAGAATTTCGTGAAAGTGCAATAGCACTTTGTGAATCACACATGATCTCCACATGATCCTGTTTATACCCCAACTCCTTTAATAATCCATTCAACCATATAGCTTCTTTTATGGCATCAGCAAGTGCCATATATTCAGCTTCCGTGGTTGAGAGAGCCACAACCTTTTGTAAACAAGATTTCCAGCTGATTGTATTCCCACCTACTGTAAAAACACAGCCAGTTACAGATCTCCTCCTGTCAGGATCTGTTGCATAGTCGGAATCACAATAACCTCTAACCTGAAAAACTCCTCCTGAATTCTTGAACGTGAGACACATATCTTTGGTCCCTTTTATGTATCTCAAGATCCACTTGACAGCCAACCAATGTTCTTTTGTTGGGTTTGTCATGAACCTGCTTACCACACCAATGGGATAAGCAAGATCTGGACGAGAGCCAATCATCAAATACATCAAACTCCCAATTGCATTTGAATATGGCACCGACTTCATGTAGTCCCTTTCTTTCAAAATTTCACCTTCTGTAGCTGATCTTAACTTAAAGTGAGCACCCAGTGGAGTTACAACTGGTTTGCAGTCCTCCATTTTGAAAATTCTGAGAATTTTCTCAATATATCGTCCTTGAGACAGCTTTAACCATCCTTGTGATCTATTTCTTGTTATCTCAATGCCCAGAATTCTTTTGGCCTCGCCAAGATTCTTCATCTCGAAGGTCCTTCCCAACCGGTTTTTCAACTCCTGAATCTCAGTTTTGCTCGTTGAAGCGATTAACATATCATCAACATAGATGAGTAAGTATATATATGATTCATCAGTAAGTTGTTTAAAATAAACACATGAATCAAACTTACTTCGAGTGTATCCAGATTCTGTCATGAAACTGTCGAACCGATGATTCCAGGCTCTAGGGGATTGTTTAAGTCCATAGAGTGACTTCCTCAAGTGGCACACCATCTCCTTGTTTCCTGTTTTCCTGTATCCCTCTGGTTGATCCATAATGATGAATTCTTCAAGATCTCCATGAAGGAAAGCCGTTTTCACATCCATTTGTTCCAACTCCATGTTGTGCTTCACTACCATTGAAAACAGGATTCTGATGGAAACGTGTTTCACAACTGGTGCAAAGATCTCTTGATAGTCTATGCCTTCTCTTTGACAGTATCCTTTGGCAACCAATCGAGCTTTATATCTTGGAGGTTCATCTT
This sequence comes from Pugionium cornutum, assembly GCA_018901935.1. NCBI lineage: Eukaryota > Viridiplantae > Streptophyta > Magnoliopsida > Brassicales > Brassicaceae > Pugionium > Pugionium cornutum. The sequence goes on along the minus strand of CM032164.1, from coordinate 37,373,865 downwards.
CTGTTAAACCTGCCTTTCTTGTGAAGATCCATTTACATCCGATACACTTCTTTGCTGCAGGTTTTTCAATTAATTCCCATGTTCTGTTTTTTTCTAAGGAGTGCATCTCTTCCTTCATTGCTTCTTTCCACTTGTCTCTATCCACACAGTTGATGGCTTCAAGGTAAGTTTTAGGATCAGAAAATTCTCCATCCACTGTGGTTGTCAAAGCATATCCCATTAGACTCATTTCATCATCATACCTCTGAGGTGGTCTTATCTGCCTTCTAGAGCGATCTCTGGCCAACTGATATGATTCTAAGTCTTCTTCTTCTTCATTATCAGCTTCATTCCTCTCAGAGTTAGAGCTAGACTTAGTTCCTGATTCCTGCATTTTTTCCCAGTGTGTCATCTGATCTTCATCCACTGTCTCAGAATTTCTTGAACTAACTTGATCATTTATCTCAATTGTTATTCTGTCTCTTTCTTCTAATGATCCACCCATGTCAGGTTCAACTTCTTCATTCAAATGTTTGAACAAAACTTCCTCCTGAAACACTATGTCTCGTGAAATAACACACTTCCTTTCTTCCAACAGCCATATCTTGAATCCTTTAACTCCTGAAGGATATCCAAGGAAAATTCCTTTCTTGGCACGTGGATTCAGCTTCCCCTGGTTTACGTGAACATAAGCCACTGATCCAAATCTCTTCAGCTGCTTATAATCTGGAGTTCTTTCTGCCCAAATCTCATCTGGGATCTCAAAATTTACTGAAGAACTTGGACTTTTGTTTATCAAGTTCACAGCTGTACAGGCAGCCTCTGCCCAAAACTGTTTCCCAAGACCTGATTCACTCAACATACTTCTGACCTTATTCATAATAGTCCTATTCATCCTCTCGGCAACTCCATTTTGCTGAGGAGAATAGGTGCAAGTTCGATGTCTCTGAATTCCCTTCTGTTTGCAGAAATTGTCGAAGTTAATGTTGCAGAACTCAAGACCGTTATCTGTTCTAAGGGTCTTGATCCTCTTTCCCATTTGATTCTCAATGAGAGTTACCCACTCAGTGAAGCACTTAAAGGCCTCATCTTTGGTTTTCAGAAAGAAAATCCAAGTCTTCCTAGAGAAATCATCAATAAATGTAATGAAGTATTGGCACTTACTTAGTGAATGTGGAACTGAAGGAGACCCCCAAAGATCAGAGTGTATGTACTCTAATCTCTCTTTGGTTTCATGCCTTCCTGATCCAAAACTCACTCTGTGAGACTTGCCATATATACAGTCCTCGCAAAATGGTATATTCTTGATTTTGACTCCATCAAGATGTCCCCTTTTGCTTAGAACTTCAAGTCCCTTTGATCCAATGTGTCCTAGCCTGCTGTGCCATAGTGATGCTTCATTCATTCCCTCGGAGGTGTGTGATTCACCAACATATGTTGATCCTTCCAGATAGTAGAGAGTATCCTTCTTTACACCTGTCAAAACTGTGTCATCTCCTTTAAGGATTCTGAGAACTCCTTTCTTGGATTCGAACCAGCAGCCTTTGTCTTCCAAGGTTCCCATGGATATTAAATTCTTGGACATATCTGGTATATATCTAACTTGTGTAAGTAAGATAGTGGTACCATCATTGTTTAGAATCCTTATATTTCCTCTGCCTTTGACACTTGACATAGTATCATTTCCCATGATAACTTTCCCATTTTCTTCTGCAGTATAATCTAACATCCAATCCTTTCTGCAGGTCATGTGAAAAGAGCATCCGGTGTCAAGTATCCACTTATCTGATCCTCCATGTTTGGTGCTGAGAAGCACGTCTGAAGCTACTAAAGCTGCTGCATCTGTCATGGACGTTCTTACAGTAGATGCTTCTCCCTTCTCATATGTGCTGTCTTTTTGTTTATTTCTTTCTTTCCACACAAAACACTGTCTCTTATAATGTCCTTCTTTTCCACAGATCCAACATGTTTTAGCTCCACCTCTTGATTTCGACCTGGTCTTTGACTTCCCCTTCTCTGTTCCTTTTGCAGTTTTCTCTACAGATCTCCCTCTGTCCTGAGTAAACAATGCATCAGAAGGACTTTTCAGCTGTTTGCCACTCACTCCAAGCTCCAGACTTTTCGATCTAATTGCAACATGAATGTCATCCATCGTAAGAGTGGTTTTGCAATATTTGAGTGTCTCTTTTACTTGGTCGAACTGTCTAGGTAGTGACATGAGTAATATAATCGCTTGATCCTCCTCTGAGACTGAGACTTTTACATTTTCAAGATCAGCAATGAGCTTCAGAAAATCATCCATGTTTCCTTCTATGGACATGGTTTCACTCATTTTGTAGCTATACAATCGTTGCTTGAGATAAATCCGATTTGGCAATGACTTTGCCATATATAATTTATCTAAGATATTGATCATTTGAGCAGCTGACCTTTCCTTTATGATCTTCCTCAATACATTGTCTGCTACACTTAAAATGATTGTTGACCTTGCTTTCCCTTTCTTTTCTTTCAGAGTCTTTTCCTTCATTCTGCTTTCTGCAGCTTCAGCTTCACCAGTTTCAGCAGTGGAGGCTTCTGCTTCTGAGATTTCTACTTCGTCTTCCGTTAAACCTTCCAGAAGACCCAACATCTCCAGGTGAGCCAGCAGTTTTTCCTTCCACAGAATGTAATCTCCCTCCCCGTCAAACTTTTCTATGTCAACCTTCCCCGAAGCCATTTTGTTTCCTTCTTCCTCTGATCTGATTGTAAGCCTGTGCTCTGATACCAATTGTTGTAAAATGACTTTTCTTTATACTTAAGGTTTGATATGTCGTAAAGTTTGAAGTTTATAATCTCTGTTTGTGGTGTTTGAGTTTAGAGAAGTTTGTACGAAAAATAAGAACACACGTCAAGTTTTACGAGTTCGGATTCCAAATTGAAATCCTACGTCTCGCCGAGATATAACTCGGAATCCACTAAGAAAACCGTCTTGCTCAAACGAGCCTTGTTCTTACAATTCAACTCTAAAGACTCTCTTGAGAAAACTCTCCTCACACCTCTCTGTTTTTCAGTTTTCCACACTTATATCTTAAACTGTAAAACTTGCTTGAGGTGCTGCACTTTGACAACACATTACTCGAAGTTGTCTCCCAACAGACCATTTCTTGTGTTCTGTGAAGCCGCCTGAAACTTCTTCACTCCACTGTTCTGTCGGGTACTATTGTGCAGAGTACGATCGTCGACTTGTCGAACAAGAAGAAGTCAACTTCTTCTTCTTAATTTCTTCAACTTTGGGCCTAATAATTTCTTCAAGCCCAATGACTTAAGTGTAAACCAAAGCTTTATCTTAACACTTACGTTTGTTTCCAAGCTTTCAAGCCAAAGGTTGGGAATTGAGCAAACCCACAACCTTCAATACCAGAGAAAAACCACTGGAAAAACCCCCACAAGAAACTAAATGAGAAGTATTTCATGAAGCCGCGCACTTGTTTCCTGCAAATTGATTCCAACTAAAGATTAAGAACTTAAGTAACAATCACTTCTTGTAAAATAGTTTGATTAACTTACTTGGCCTGTGCATCTCCCTGTGTGTGGAAGCCATTGATGAGCACAGCGGTAGCTAAACCACTCGGATATGTTAAATTCAGATCAATAATCATAACCTTTCGGAGAGGGATTAAGACGAAAAGACCGATGAAACAGACAGCAAAGAGATAAGCAGTCATCCAACCAAGGCCTGGTTCTTTCACACTCTTCGCAGAGTTACCTTCCATGGTTACACCAGATAACTCATATGTCTTATGGTTTAACCCGAGAAGATATGAAGCAAACCCACCTGAAAAAAAATAAATATAAAAAAACACACCACAAAATCAAAACTTTATTTCAAAACTTTACAACATGATTTGATATTATATGTACCCACAAAGGCAAAAACAACATCAACTCTGTCGTTGTGACTTAACTAACCTAAAAGTTTTCATTAAAGTTAAAATGTTTTGAAATGTTTTACAGATCCTTTGACCTGAATCTTTGCTTCTTCCCCAAGAAAAAGAAACTAAAAAGCAAAAAAAGAAGAAATTATTCTGTTCTTAACCTCCGACGGCAATGCCGTAACAAGCAACAGCAGATGTCTGGATCATTGTGTTCTCTTGTCTTGTGAAAGGCTTTGCGACAAAACCTGATTTCTTGAGAATCTTAGTCCATGTCTGGACGAAAACAAAAGCCAGTAAAGCTGCAGAGCTGTTGAGATTTGGAACAATCCCTGTCGTGAGATTTAGCTTCTGAGCTATCACACTGAACACGACTCCGATCACCATGCTCACTAACACTCCTCTCACCGTTATCTGCTTCGTCCACGGCTCGATCGTCCTCCCAGACATCTCTCCCTCTGTTTCTTGTTCTTCTTCTTCTAGTGATAATTGATTGTTGTTCGCTTCATTTTCTTCGTCCCTCTTCATGATCTTTCTTTGCTCTATTTCCATGGAAACCAAAGAACAAATATTTGAGCTTCTTTTACGAATGGATGTATCTCTGATACATATATATACCAGAACTGTTAGGAATATAAAACTCTGCTTTCACTTGTGTGTGTGTTTAAAAGAATAAAAGGAAAGCTGAAGAACTCATTATCTCTACCCTCTTAAGTGCGCATGTCCAACACGCGCATTGTCCAACGTAAGAAAATTTCCGTCAAAACACAAACGCAAAAGAAGCAAACGCAAATTGTGTGAATAAAAATGGTAAAGAGTTGGGGGAAATTTGGTACACAAGTCAAGTGGCCATGTAGATTGTCGTTGGCATCTTGTTCCTAAAGGACAATTAATGATTTTGTAAGAATCTTTGATTTTCTAATTACAGCCAAATCAAAATTGATGGTTCGTCTGGGTGCAATAATTTTATTGTCCCTTTTAATCAACTATTGACTTAAAGTTATGTATAGTGCCTTTACTAATATCTACACATTAAAACTGAATCAAAACGAAATGTAATACCTGAAAATTATATTTCAAATAAACGTGACGAATTGTTCATATATGATAGGGTTCGACTGAAACATTATATAATATCCAAAGTCATCATTATGCATGCTTATAAAAGGTATACTGAACCTAATATCAGTTAATGGTAAGGGACTAGGCCTCTTCACATGCACACGTATATATATATACTTTTATTTTTAATTATTTTTAATATTAATTTTTTTATGTAAATTAAAAAAAATATTTTTTACGAATTTAATAGTATTTTTGGTTAATTTAATACAATAAAATAATTTTATAACCAAATTAAACAATGAAATATATTATAATTATTTTATTAATTTAAACTTATTTATATATTTATTTGAAATTCACTTTGGTCATAATATTCGGTTAATAACACGTTACAGTAAAATTATTTTTTTAAAATGTTTCTTAAATAATATATTAGGAATAATAAATTCATATTTTATATAGTATATAATATTATTTCTTTTAAACACATAATATAATATATGCATGCATATCTTTATAGATAATATATATTATATATGAATACTTAATGTAATTATTTTATTCTGGAATTTAATTGTTTAAACTGAATACAAATTTAATAAATCTAATAATATGGAGAAATAGATATTCCTATATATAATAGAAAAGTATATCGGTAGTCATGGCGGAGTTTCGGCCATGTGGAAGTACCAGTCATGATGAAACATCGATCATATTGGATATTTGGATATGATTTGATTATTAAGATATTCAGATATGATTTTCTTACCAAGAATATACGGATTTAGCTATATTGATAATTTAAATTCATTTGAGATTTCATTATATATTTTATTTTTATAATTAATATTAAAAATTGTAAAATATTTTAAATAAAAAATAAATTATGTAGATATCTAATTATATTTATTAAATAAATAATTAATTATATCATGTGAAGATTTTTCCTACATAACTTGAATTTAAATCTAATTAATTATTAAACATGAAGATGTTTAAAGCTGTACAAAAGTATTATACTATTTTATTAACATACATACCAAAAACCTTTAAAACAATCAAAATTTTGATACTTTCTTAACTATAACATTAATATAACATCAAGAGATGAATATCCAAAAGTCAAAATTGCAGAATAAATTGAAAATGAGATGTATAAAGATGCTATAATTGTGTATAGATGTGAATGTGATGAAAGTAGTGAGATTCCAAATGAGTGTGGCACAATGGACCATAAGTTCGATATTAATACATATGACGACAAAGACAATGCACTTTCTTCTTCTCTCTTTTATTTATTTTTCGTTTCTCTTTCTACACAGTCCATCTCAATTATTCTACAAAAGTCCATTTTATATACCCCACAGTATTAATTCGTGATAATCTAACGAGAAGAAAACCAGTTTACTGATCTACGATTACGTAGTTGATGTTAATGATCTTGGTACCCATTTTAAAATGAAATTTATCTAACCTTATTTCACCAATTACCTACAAACAATGTTTTAATATAAGAAACATTTTATCAAAAAAATTATTTTCACGTATTATTTATAAATGTGTTATGTTAACGTGTCACACCATAACAAAATCACACTAATAAAATATTTTAATATAAGTATCACATAAAACATAATTTATTACATTATTTACAAAATAACATTACACAAATATTAATAGTATACTATATGTAAATTTCTTATATTTTGACGTAAAAAATATTTTGGCTTAGAAAATATTACAAAATATAAAACAAAAATATTAAAGATTTTAAAAAATTAATCAAATAAAATATAAAATCCAAATCTAGTTTAATTGAATATTTATTGTATCTACAATTTTTTACCTAATTAATAATATTATCTATATAAAATAGAGATAATTTAAATTTATTTGTATAATCCAATTTTATTATTTATTTTATTTGTATAATCAATATTTCTTATTTAAAAAATAATATTTTAAATAAAATATAAATTATATACTTATCTAATTTATAGTTACTAAATATATAATTAATTATAACATGTTAATTTTTGGTTGTATTACATAGTATTAGGTCTATTAGGGATTAGATTCGTCGAGTTATTATCTAAAAACTAAGGAAATAAACGAAAAGAAATATTAAAATATGAATAGAGTGGTTGATATTGATAGGTGATGGAGACGAAAGAAAGAAAAATTAATACTACTCCTTGACACCATTCATTTGAAAGAGAATCTCATTCACTCTTAAAGTCACAACTTATCCTCCCTATTCCTCTACCTTCATCCCAAACTACGACAAAGACTTTTTAGACCCTTTGCTCTATAACAAACAAATCTATTTCCTTTTCGCTATAACTTCTGCGTTTGCGTCCAAACCACTTATATGGATCAAGCTGTACTATATTCTTTACTTTCAGTGTCATGTTACCTTAAGTTTTTGTTTTTGTCCGAAAGGTTTTCTTTAGACATTTTTAGTGACTAGTTGGAAAAAGATAAGAGAGAAATGATCATGTTCTTACTTACATGCCCATGTTACCCTAACTTAGTTCATGTCTACCAATCCATTTAATGACCCTAAAATATCAGTCACATGCAACTACTTTCTTGTAGCTGATTCTGGTTTAATCATATAAAACATAATAAAAACGAATCAAATGAGATAAAATTTGCTCACGGTCTTGCTTTTAAACAAACTATAGAATAATTTTTGTTCTTGTTTTTATTTATCATCTTTTGGTCTTGTTTATAGATCGGCTTTTTTACTTGCACTATCCATTGTAATAGATTGAGATAGGTGAGATCAAGTTTAATCACATCGTTGCTCAAAGAAGAGCCAATTCGCATGGAAAGGAGATAAACTTCGGCATGCTCCTTTCACGTCTAAGTGAACAAACTCTTCACCCTCCATATTTCACATTGTAACTAATATAGTAGGTGTTCCGGGAGAGTTACTATCTCCACTCATGTAGTGTCCACTCATAAAGAAAAATGTTGTGTACCAAAAGAATCAGGAAATATCCGGTCCGAAGAGAACCGAGCTTGAATCCAAGCGGAACAAACCCGTGTTTGTGGAATTCATATTTTTGTAAAAAAAATCGATTCTCATTGAAAATATTATAATAAAATAATGTAAAACAGATTTTTCTTTTTTTGTTTGGATTTTGTTAAATTTAGGACCGGTCCTGTGTGCGCATTATATTGTTTGTGCAGGGGAGCATTCAACGGTCAAGTGGTTGATCATTTCTACCTCCGCCCAACATCGTGGGCCCTTTTTCTCACCTGAATGCTATCATTGGTATTTTATCAAACAATTGGAAAATACATTGTCACACGAAATCGTTAAGCTTTCATGTATATTTTTAATTTTCAAACTTATGCCAATAATGTTTTGACATTAGATCATTGAAAAGAGAGTTTACAAGCAATAGGAAAGCGATCTGTGACAGAGCTCGATATCCTGATTTGACCGTATAAGTATGGACTGTGATAGAAGAAGACAAAACCATTGTCTTCATACATTTGTGCAACTCAAGGGAAACCAAGTTCATGCTGAAACTGATCGCTTGCTGATATTTTAAACCGATGCAACGGTTGTTTAATGAGCCAATAAGCTTTATTTTTCTACAAGAAAATATGACATTTCGTCATGATATCCACGTCAGCAGCCAAACCGTGTGCCACCCCCAGAATCTAAAGAAAACCGTAGCCGCAAAGACGCCATGTTCTCTATGCTTCCCTGTAAAAAAAGGCCGATCCTTTTACAGGTTTCGATCAGAGTTTTGGAAAGGAAGATAAAGAGAGACGTTTCGAAGAAACCCAGATGAGAGAAATGTGTAGATCGACGGATTTCGAGCGGTATGTTGAGAAAGAGAGCTTAAAGGTTAAAGCTTTCTTTTTGCGGTTCACGGGTTTACCCACCCGAGAGTTCTTACCCGATTCTCTCACTCTTCTCTACCCACCCCGAATCAACGAGGCTGCTTTCGAGCTCGACGGGTCCAAGATCCGACCCGATTCACCAGCTTTCGTGACGCTCCACACGTCAAGGGAGGAGACGCGATTTACGGGTCTAGAGAACCGGTTCGGGTCTGGGAAGGGGTCCGGTTGGAGGTGTACATGAGTGAGGAGAGGATCATTAAAGGTATTTTCAGAAAAGACGAAGGAGACAAGTGGAAACTGGAATGCGCGTGTGAGATGGATGAAGGAGTGCCTGAGGTGATTGTGGTGGCGGAGGGAAACGTTGCAACGTCGACGATGACGAGAAGACATAGAAGGAGAAGGATGCAACGGATGGGGTTTGAATGTCTGGAGGAGATACCGGAGGGGAGAGAGGAGGGAAGGGAAACGGACGGTGGTGTGTGTTTTTGCATGGGCAGAGGCGGCGAATCGAACGACGGAGAGGGAGAGTGGGAGAAGGTAGAATGGACGGCAGAGATGGAGTCAGAGACGGAGCGGATGGGATGGGCCGTTGATTTGGGAATTTGGGTTATGTGCTTGGGTGTGGGTTATTTGGTATCCAAAGCCTCTACCCAAACCTTGAGAAGTGGAAGAAGGAAAACAAGAAGTTTCGTCTAGGTTTTTTTGTGTAATCACAGTTTGTTTGGTCGCCTTGTAATCAGTGAATTTAATTGTGCAATAGCATTCGAAGATAATACTAGAGATTAAATCAATTATGTAAAAAGAATGAATATGAGTTCCTCTTTAACGGAAGCATTGGATGAAATTTTCTTGTCTTAATCCCTGAACTTGAATAATTAAGGCAAAATCAAAAGAAAAAAGAATGCACAGAACATGCGAGATACTTAAAAAAGAATCTCATGAATATAGTCAAGTACGTCGATCAAGTTGCAGAAGGATCCAAAACAATAGCTTTCTCCTTTGACTTACTAACAATTATATAATACACCAAAAAATTTGATCAAAACGTGTGACAATAAATTAGAAGTAAATAAGAAAATATGAGGGGTTGAGACCTCAAAGGCCCTTTCTTCTCCTCTCTGTTTCTGTATTCGTTTCTGCGGTCTTCAACTGTTAGTTTACATTAGAAGACGCATCGTTCGTACGTGGTTTTCGTCGTCATCGTCGTCTGAAACCCACACAGAACCCAACTGGAGAAATTGATATGCTTTTGCTTGACTATCTCTACGCTTTGTTGTAAACTTTTGTCTAGTAACCAAAAGAAACTTTACTCTTTCTCTTACAGGTTTTGTGCAGCTCAGTGTTTCTAGTGTCACGTTCCTTTATGCTTGCACTTGCTCCCGACCTGTGAATGCTTTCAATTTCTGCTGTAGCTGTAGACAGACATAAAAGAAAAACAAAATGAATTGCGTGAAGGAGCGGTTTATTGGGTTTTAATGCGTTAAAAAGAAAAACTGTATATTAACTTACTTCGCTGTATTTTGATTTCTCTGTATCGAGTTCCTCAGTTAAGTCGTCCAGCCTGAAAATTTTGGAAGTTAAAGCTCCCACCACGATGCACTTAGAAAGACTTCACTACATTTTCGAGAAAGAAAAGCTTTGCTTGAAGATGAGGACTAACCTAGACCGGAGCTCAGAGATACTGCTAAGCAGTAACCTCTCCCTCTCGGAAGCCACAGATTCAACCTGTAATCAGAAGAAGTGGTGGAGAAGATGAAGCAACATACTCACATAGTTACATAGCCGCGACCAATATCGTTGATGAATTTCTTGAGAAAATATATAATAAATCGACTTACGCTTCCATTACTGTCTGAGCGAGGCAAAGGTGGTAACTTTCCAGATTGAGAACCTATACAAAAGAAAATTGAAGGTACCATTACTGATTAGACTTAATAATTAATTATGACGTCACAGTAGATTGAATTATAATTTTCTATATACCTTCTGTTGCTTCTGCCGGTTGTACGCTATTCAGTAAATTCATAATAAGATCCTGCAGTCAAATAGTTCAATTCCAGTAGTCAAAATCCTGTTAATTAACTAATAAGATATAAATGTCGTGTCTTGATGGATGTTCATGGACCTGTTGTATCGAGGTCTGCTGGAATAGATGTTGGAGTTGAGGCATGATGGGTGAGGGAGACGTAGGATGGCTACTTAACTCCTTACTGGTCTGAGACTGAGCTGTTGACTGCAGGATGGAAAACAAGATTAAGACTAAGAAACAGAAATCCTGTCGACTAAATTACTAATGAATGACTGGAAGGACACTTTGTGGTGGTAAAACTGACCATTTTGGGCTCAAGTATCCAGTTACCCACACTTGCTGATTTTCTTAGTGGGGATGTCTGGGAATTAAGTGTATAATTTATCAGGTAAATAATTCAGGAGAGGAGATGTCATTAGTCTACATTTATAAGTCAGAGACTCGAAACCAACCTGTGGAGATCCACGAGGGACAATGCTTAATGGAACATCCTAGAGTTGATTGTATGGTTAGTTACCGTCAATTATACAAGAAAACAAATAGCGGTATATTACATTCCCACCTTTGGATCTAGATTTCCTGATGTTACTGAAAATCTTCCTTTCTTAATCAGGTTAGCCTTTGAGTTTTCATCCACAGAATCGCGGAATCCTATTCAAGATGGACAGAACACACTTGCATTCAACAAGATAAGTAATGAAACCACGAAGCTGTATGAAGATTGCCAATGTCACTTGCTCACCTCCTGAGTATTTAATAGGAGCTGACAAACTGTTTGCAGAAGCACGGGTTGAAAGATTCAAAGGACCACTAAAACTGGGTACTTTTCGGACTGATGGTGTCGTTTGCTGTTCACTCTCGGCTCTAGCAGAAAGAAATTACAAGTTGGATTTTCTCAACGTTTCTCAATAAAGGACAAGCAGATCTGAGGCGTAGTCTAATTAGCAAATGTCGAACCTTTCAAGGGTATGACCTTTCTCCGAAGCCGAGTGGGTTAAAACGGTCCTGCCTGTAAGTGGTCCACTCTGACTTTGGCGTCTTACTGGCTTAACCTTGGCCTCGGGAGTTTCATGTTCTGAATCTGGTGTCATTTGTTTTACAGAAGAAGCAGTTGTAGTGAAAGAGAATTTCTCTTCGCAAGTTAGTTTTTCCACCTCAGTATCGGAAACCTTTTCCTTTCCGTTCATGTTTTGACATAGTAGCGGATTATCAAATTCTTGCCCTCTGTCATCCACCTGCAACGGTTTTCCAAAATAAGTTCAGATCACAAGAGATTAAGGACACCAAGGAAGTGATATTTTTATAGATGCCAATTTTCTAATTTAATCCACAGAATACTCGCCTTATTATGAAACTGTGAACGGAATATTTCTTCATCTTCCTTACTCTCTTCTAGAATTAGCTATTACACAAAGAAAGAGTATAAAAACATGGATTATGTGATGGAACCAATCAATGGTGCAATCACAGATCACTTGTGAAAATCAACTTACCAAAGATGCTTGTGTTTTTAAGTCTTTGATGTCAAAATTCCAAGCGCTCACTCCTCGTTGGTATTCACTCTGACATTAGAAATATTGTTTTATGTCAACTTTTGCAGTTCGACTCCTACAATATTTAGGTAAAAATGTCAAACTAAGGCATCAGTCACCTGTGATAGAGCTTCCTCATCGGCAGTGACCATTTTCTTTAATGCAAGCTGTGCAGCATCCTTGGCCTGTCATACGACACTCCAACCAATAACGTAAGATAATGATTAATTCAACAAAAATGCTGAAACACGATAAGAACATGGCTCACCTGAAGAGATTTTACACGTTTCCAAAGAGGTGGCAAATCGGCAAATAACTTTTTCACCGAAAGCTCCGGAGGCTTAGTGTATTTGAAACAGGGGTGCTTAAGCAATTTTTCAGCAGTTGGCCTTTTTGTTTGATCTTTCACCAAGCACATTGCGACCATTTCTTTAAAGGACTGGGCACAACTGAAAGTCCTCTAATTAGTTTAATGAAAATATAATTGCAAATTAATAACAGAAAATTCCGAATATCCAACAAAACTAGAACAACATGAGACACTACACCTAGAAAGAACACGAGTACCTTAGAAAATTTCTTATCACGATCATAATCAAGGCCGGGAGGTGCGTTTTGAATAGTCATTAGGAGTACCTGTACCAGAAAAGAAAAAGAGAATCAAAACCGTTTTAACAGATTCAAACGCAGATATAAGCCGAAGCGAGATATTTTAAGCACCTTCATGGGGGGATATTTTGAGAAAGGTGCATGACCATGAGCCAATTCAAGCGCTGTTATACCAAATGACCAGATATCAGCCCTGTTAGGAATGACAGATGAACAACCAACCAATAAGCTTTTATCGCCTTTCTTTTTTTCCGACACAATATATACGTATTTGATATGCCTCAGCAAGCAAACGTGTTCACATTCGGATTTGAGGTAGACTAACTTGACAAGTTGTCCTAACACTTCTACATACAAGGAAACAAGCAGAAAATTCTAGTATTTTAGATAGCATTTGAGGTTAAAGTACAAACTCACTTGGAATTGTATCCATTTCCCGGCTGCAACACTTCCGGTGCCATCCTACAATCAGAAAAGGAGTTAAATGTAAACCACTGAATATAGAGCGATGGTAAAGCACGAAAAGAAATACAATTACCGACCAGCAAGGAGTACCAACAAATGTATTTCTTGCACGTTGCCTATCACCGTTATCAAACAAGCAAGCAGAGACGCCAAAATCACCAAGTTTAATCTCCCCATTGTCATCAAGAAGAATGTTTCCAGCCTGGGATGAAAGAAACAACAAAATTGGAAGACATTAGCTAATGGATGGCTGAAATATAAATACAAAACTTGTTATCTCATGTTTGCTTTTCGTGAAAAAAATAGTATTACCAACCTTAACATCCCGATGGATGTGGCCTTGCTTATGAAGATAATCAAGCGCTTTAAGAGTTTCTTTCAGTACACAACATATAGCCGACTCTTCAAATCCGTCTGAATATGCAGTCTTCATAAGATGCAGACATGAACCTTGTGCCATGAATGGCATGACGACCCAAAGACTATGGTCGACAGAAAATGAACAAAGCGACTTAATAACATTGGGATGGTCTATCAAGCTCATAGTCTGAGATTCCCTCCTAATATCATCCTAAGAACCAAGAAACAAATAGATCAGTTCATCGAAGAGAGATCTAGAGACAAAGGAAAAACCAGTTGAAGCACAGATAGGTAGAAGATACAGATACGTCAGTAGTTCAATACTGGAATGCTACAACAAAAATAAATCGCTAAGGACAGATCTAATAACATTCTCGTCGTAGATGCAAACTGGGAAAATCATAACTAACTAGCTAATATAGTTGATCATTAAGTTTTTCAGCTCCATTCTCTGCTGGTGAAAATCATCGGGAACTAACAAGATGTTTAAAACTTGACAAAACAGAACAATTCGTCATAGTCCCCTCCCAAGACGACAAAAGTTTTATTACTGGTGCCATTTTGTATCGAGTAGCACATAAACTTTCGCTGCTTTCCCATGATCTCGAACTTTTACTCTAGTAACAAACATAAAAATCAACACCTAACGCAGAGGCTCTCAAGCCTCTCCCAGATTGACCTAATTCAGATCAAGGAAAACGAACCAGATTGCTGTTGCATCGATCGAGATCCAAACACTTGATGGCGACGACTTCATTAGTCGGCAGATAGATCGCACGGTAGACGACAGCGCTAGCTCCATGGCCGATTTCTTCCATAAGTTTGTAGTCCTTATGATTTAAAGAGAAACCTCTCTGTTTACCACTACCACCACCACGATTAAATGCACCACTAGCTTCCGCCATCTTCTTCCGTCGCCTGGCACCAAAAAACGCCCTGAACACCACCAAATCAAAACCGGTAGTCGATACAATTGCACGAAAAAAGGAATCAAAGTAATTACTGAAAAAAAAAAAAAAGAAATCTGTAGCGTGAGAGACTAGTATAGTACTCGAGAACAAGTTGAAACCCCATTGAAACAAATTGGATACTAATTTTAAAATTTTTATAAATAGTTTAGCTTTTTAATTTTTTTTTTGTTTATATGTACTTCGCTGGCCGCTGCTATATTTCTGATCTGTTGACCGCTACAATAAGCGCGGTGGAGAGCGAGAAAGAAAAGAGCTGTTGTGCTGACGTGGTCAATCAGTAGACCTCTAAGATTTATACACGTGGATGCAGTATAGTAATGAATGACTGGGAAATATCCTTGACCCCATCGACATCGCAAACAACTTTTAACAATGATATTTTATTTAATGGATATTTCCATTGTTTTTTCAATATCTCCATTGAAATACTGAGTCGATTTCTCAAGATAGCCATTAAAATTTTTATTACAAGGTCTCTAATGAACTTTGCGTAAAAGTCTCTGCATTTTAAATTGTTTCTTCTACATCTGAACAGAACTGGAAAATGGTCTTAGTTGAAACTCAAGTCCAAAGTTATGGACTGAGACGCAAATATCATGACGCTTCTGAGACACCAAATCGGTGTTGTCTATGTCTAAGCCATGTGAAACAAAGCTTTTCCCAGCTCAGCTCCAATGGTGGACTTCTGCTCAACATAACAAGTCGTATAACATCAAAAAAGTCCCACACGTCATTAATCACTGACAGATTATAGATTCTCTTTAAACAACCAAAGGCGGAATTTTCCAGCTCACAGTTCCACACAGTATAACAAGACAAAGAAAAGTCTTTTTCTTTTACTATTTCCCTTAAGCTTGTGAAGACATATCATTTCAATAACAAACGCAAACGCTTTGACCAACTCGAATTTTGATTTTTGAGTTAAATATTTGAAGTTAAGCATAATCGAATTGTACTTTTGGAATGGTATCGCTACACTTCTAACAAGAAAAACCACATTTACGTCGAAAAACCACGTTGTAATTTTTTTGTTTGATAATTAAAAAATCGTTTCAATAAAAAAAGTATGATCAGTTTGCACTTATTAACGGGCAGACAAACGCATCATTAACCGCAACTATCAACGACCGAACACGGATCGAATTCACTTTTCATCCCGTACATATTTCTATTATCATGTAACTATACTACATAGTTCAATGATTGTCTTGCCTTGCGGTGTTGCCTTACATGATTAATAGTATACTAGGTGATTACATGTTCAATGTGAAAGTCGGTATATTAGGGGATATAATCTGTATGAATAACACGAATTTTAATATGACGACCCAAGTCTACATTATAACAACCAACGCTCAAGATTTTCAGTATATACAAACGAAAAAAAGAAGAAACAAAAGTTGGTTTTTGCTTTTCTTTCTAGTTAGTTTAACTTTATGAAGAGACACGCCTGAGGATGCAGACCTGTGTCTTTTAGAGACATCGAGAGTTTATCTCTATTGTACACTGTTCTCGGGAAGATGCATATTAAACTGTACTCCTAGGTTTCTAAGACCCCAAGCGAATAAACATAATCATAAAGCGTCTGGATCGTGGTTGTGCTTTGAAATCTCCGACCTTTTCTTTCTCCACTCGGGAATCGCACCAAAACCTACGTAAAACAGAATTGACCAAGTTCAGATACCTATTGGTTTTGTTTGATGTCTTGTGAGATCAAATTCTTGTTTCGGTACTCCAATGCGCTAACATAAAAGCAAGAAAATGATTGTAGACGAATCATAAGAATAAACTTCGATGAGCACAGTTCTTCTATTTGTGAAAGGGTGCAAAAATAACCAACTTGTGTAACAATCAGGGCCTTTGTCAGGTTCATCTCCAAGAGCAAGTGCTTTCTCTTGTCTCATTCTTACTCTAGCCGCTTCTCTCGCTGCAGCTTTCTTGCTCTGCTCTCTCCCGAGATTCTTCTTCCTCTTTGCGTTTCCTCTCTGCCTCAGCAGCTTCTCTTACTAAAAGCTCTCTCGCTTCCCGTCTCTGCATCTTCCTTGCCTTGAAAACAGAATATACAGAAACTAAGGCTACAGTATCTTTTTGTCTTTTGAGGATCTCTTTTAACTCCTAAAAGAGAGAGAATGCATACTTGATCGGCTTCAAGGGCTGCCCTGTAAGCTGCGTCTTATTTCTTCTGTCATCCGACTCAACTCTAGGCGTTACGAGAACAGGTGAACTATCTTCGAGCACTCTTTGGAGTAAGGCAAACATTTCCTCCGGAGTTCTTGGGCCCTCAACCTACCATAACCAGAATGAATACCAACCTAACAACTAAGAACTAGGGCCTCATCCATCAAATCACACAATGCTAAGCTCAAATCAAATAGGCCTCGTCAGTGGTATTGGACAGTTGATGAACAAATAATCTAAGTATTTAACAATAATGCTACCCTCCGCTCAACTCACTTCAACAAGATATAATAGACGGTTTAGTTCCAATGTAGCTCTCTATTCTTGTAGGCAAAAACCCAAGTTGCTGGATTCTAATTCACCAATCATTTCTAGAAGTAGCAAAGGGAAAACATTTTAAGTGCCAGAAAATTAGCAACTAATAAAAGAATGTTCCTTTACCTGCAGAAGAAGAGCAATTCTCTGGTTAGCAGCAGGCATAACAACACCGCAAAATGGAAACCTCGAAGCCTTCAAGCTAATGCTCATCTTAAAGCCTTCACTAGCCCTAATACTACCTCCCCAAGAAACGAAGTTCTCGTTGATGAAAGCCGCAAATGTTTCGTCCCCTAGCGTCCTCTCACAGAATGCAGCTGTGTCAGGATGATCTGGAGAGTGCAAGTTAACAAATAACAGTTTCGAGATCCCAGCCATGAGCCTGGAGGATCTCGGTACACAAATCGACATCTTCAAGGTCTGTAATCGCTTGAAAATATGCCACTTTGTCGACAACGTCAACCATTTATGACGGCAATGAGTTTTCCCTCGCTTTTTCTTCTTCCAAAAGAGTTATCTTATCATCTATCACTCGTCCTATCTACAAACTGGACAAGGGTTTGATCTGCTCAATGGCTAAATCACCGAATACAGCCCTTTAGTAACAGGCCTAATAGAGATACTACAATGTTTTACGTGGTTTGATCTTCAAAGGCACAGCCCAATAAGTTATGATAGCCCAATAAGTTATGATGGACCAATAAGTTATGATAGCCCAATAAGTTATGATGGCCCAATAAGTTATGATAGCCCAATAAGTTATGATGGCCCAATAAGTTATGATAGCCCAATAAGTTATGATGGCCCAATAAGTTATGATGGCCCAATAACTTATGATGGCCCAATAAGTTATGATGGCCCAATAAGTTATGATGGATTTGAGCTGAGAGTGCTTAATCAAAATTTTATCAAAATTTTTGGTAAACAATACTAATGTTTCGGCGGTTTTTCTTACCAAACCATAAAATACTCAGAATATAAAAGTGAAAAATTATGTAGAAGATTTCTACTTAGAAATTCGAAATACTTTTCCATCGGATATGAATTCTTAGTTACCAAATATATCCCTTACCCATTATTTATTCCATGATGGGGAAAATTATTATTCTTTTGTAATATATATTCTTCTACCTCTTATCTTATGTAGTGTTCATTACATGTAATGATCCATCCCATCATCTTCTAAATTATAAAACTCAACTTTCCAAACAACTTGATTGCTACTTTAGACCTACAATTGTTATAAACTCTAAATTTATTGACATAATTCTCATAGATTTTTTTTGTGACAAATGTAAGGTTTGCTTAAAGATTGTATTAGTCATAGTTAAAACTTTTCAATCTAAAACAAAATGTTACAAATTTGGACGAATATAAACTCTCAATTAATTAGTGGCAGCGAATTTCAAAATTAAGACAACTAAATTAAGATTCAAACTAATTTATATGGACTTGGATTTATAGCAGAGTTGTTGAACCACAATCTAAGAGAAAAAACTTATCAAGAAATCTATTTAATTTTATTAAAGTTTTCCATTCCTCCACTATAACGTATCTTTAAGATCACATCCATACTTCAACAAAAAAACACACCGAACTAAAAAACTTAGTGAGGAAGTATGTTTGAGTCAGTGTCACCTTCAGACAAAATATTTGTCCTTTGACTTCAATGTCTGTGTTGTTAAACGCTAAAATTAACTCGCATTATTTAATTTTTGCCACTTAAATTTTTTATTCAATAATTAAAATAAAAAAAAACTTATTAGAGTAAATATGAACAATTAGCTGAAGATAAATTAAAAGTTACATAATTATAACTGGCTTTGATTAGATAATGAAATAAATAATATTAGAGAAATAAACAAAGGGTAAGGTGAAGATCTAGATTGATGAAAACCATAGTGGGATGTATTATTTCAAACACACGGATTTCAAGGAGAATGTTTCTATGGGCCCCAACTTCTTTAATCGTTAGACTTGTCACTTGTCTCTCACATTATTCTTCCCTCTCTTTATTTTCATTTGTCGGCTTCTTCACTCTACACATCGAAAACCAAACAACACTTTTCAACTTGTTTTCCTGCCCAAAATATAATCTGGAATAAGTCCATGAAATCAACATTTTCCACTCAGTCAACTGTTTCTGGTCAGGAACAAAGCCAATTTAGATGCAAATTAAACCTATATATTATGGTTTATTAGAGATAAATTAACCAGCTTTAGACGAGTGTATAGATAGGTGTATTAATTTGTTTTTCATAGTGTAAGCAACCAATGTATCACTTATAATCTGTGTTAGCAATTGATAACAATATTATAGTCATTCAATATGCATGCACCTCAATATATCCTTAACTCCAAATTAACCCCAAACTTAATACACAAAAGAAAGACACCCACCAATAAGAAAACTCAAAGTGAAATTAGAAACAGATTGATTAATTAAATAAATATCAATAATTAACCATTAATAGTACTATCTTCATCAAATTAGCACCATGATCCTCCACTCAGCATCCCAGTCCAATATCCAGCAGAAGTAGCAGCTGCATCGCCACCACTTCCTTGCTTCTGATGATCATTAATTGATTCTGATGAAGAAGAAACTGGCAATTTTGAATCTTCAAAAGGAAACAAATGTCTTCTATTCCCATCATCACTATCTTCTCCTCCTTGAAATCCTCCATGGAATCCATTATTATGATGATCTAATGAAAACCCTAGCAGTGTTGTGTTCGTGTTGCAAGATTTGTAATGATCTTGCATTGAAAATCCTCCGGATGTTGGATCTTGATTATGAACTGGAAATCCCATGAAAGAAGAATTCCCATGATTACTATTGTTTCTTATGAGATCAAGTGAAGAAGTTGACGTGGCAGAGCATGAAGAAACAAGCAATGAACTGTTAGTGTTGTTGTTGTTGTTTCCAATGTTGTGGGTGAGATCAGTGAAGTTGGCCCTGATCAACCCGTGCGGTGAGAAACCCAAACTGAGATCTTGTTGGGGTGTCTCAAGGAATTTAGGGCTTTGACGACTAGTCAAACCTTGTTGAGACAAGTTTACGAGGTGGTGGTCATGATCAGAGAGATACTTCTTCGTAGCTGGTTGTGTAGAATCCGAGTGACTATTACTAATATCAGAAGAAGAAATTGAACTAGAGTGAGATCTCTTGTTCTTTCTTGAGCCACCACCAACAGGAATGTTCCTAAGCGAACCACCTTCAGTCCAATACCTTCTACAACCTTTGCAGAAGTATCTTGGCTGCGTCAAACTGTAATTGTTGTAGTAACAAAACTTTGTGTTGATTGAGTTACATCTTGGACAGTTTATAGCTTGGTCCTTTTCTGGTCTTGTTTTCCTCTCTCCAGTGGCTTGTGGTTGCGGCTTTGGATATGCGTTTGTTACTATTTCTTCCAAAGGCTTCACGACAATCTCCTGATCATCAAAATCACAAGAATAACTCTTCCAACCATTAGCAAGGAAAACTATACCTCTACATAAGGTAAACATATATGTGGATGTGAACAAATCAGTGGGTTTTCATCAAGAAAAGAATCGAGAAATGTTTTAGCTGTAAACATAAAAGAAAAAAAAGCAAATGATGCCTAATATGAGTGTGTGCGGGCGTGTATGTTTGTGCATACCAATGGCCATTGAGCTGTATCCATCGATAAACTACCTCAGATCAGCAGAAGCAAAAGCTGATATTTCCTTTCCTAAATTTAATTCTTGATTTGGAAGAAAGAAGTTATGTTTTTCGTTGGATGAAGAGAAAAGGAAATTTGATGGCTGAGAATCTTTTTTGAATGTGGAACTTCTTTGTATGGTTGTCTGATCGCATTTGCTTTATGGGAGAGAGAGAGAGGAGCAAATTGAATAATATAAGATTATTAAAACATTCCTAGTGGGAATTTTTGTCGTGCTGAAAATAAATAAATTAATACTTTAGTACGCATTCATATATAATATAATGTATGTGCTAAACCATGGGTTATGAATGGAAAATCTATAGAAATTCCTTGAGTAAACTACTTATATATTTGAAGACATATGAAACCGTTATGCACATTGAGATCTACATTTGTATTATTCGTTTTTAACTATATACATTGTCTAGAAGATTATTTTCGTAACTAATTATTTGACGAATGTAAGTACTTATAAATTGACGAATTTGACATCTTATATTCTCTTTTATTTGGTCGATCTCTTTTATTCTTAAATCAATTAAAGACAACACATTTCATATATACAGACATGCACATATACAGTTACTTTAACATGGTCTATGAAATTATATTTACACGTACGTCAATTATAAGAAATATTACTAAGTGAAAATGTTAAAAAAGAGAGCTCCAAACACATCCTAGTGAGGTCCACATGTCCGAATTAATAAAAGCTAATCTATTACTAATACACTTATCCGTCTTTCACGTGTGTCTTAAGATTCCAATTAGGCTATGATTACCTGTGTTGCTGACGGTCACGATCTATCTATGGATAGTAATCATGACGTTGTGTTTAATGTTTGATTAAGGTCCTATGATTTCACATCTAATTTCATCACTCTACATTCCAAGATTTAACTCTTATCCATTGTTAATCTTCGTTTTTACATCGCTAACCATAAAAGATAACAGCGTTTCATATGATGACAAGTGTCATAATTTGAGTTGACCGGGTCGATTAGTGAACGTGCTGTTAAGACTTGGTGTTGGCTACTGGCAGGTGAAATTGGGTCCCACATTTTTCCTCATAATTCTCACCGAAGAAAAGGTCTAAGGATCTGGGCCGTAGGATTATTACCTATGGGTCCCACGTAGTGCGTGGATAGCATCGTTGAAGTTGCGTCTACACAAGAAAAGGAAGCAAAGGCCCAAAATGTATCCATAAGCCCAATCCAAAGGTCCAATGAGACAGTCTTCTTTACCATTTGATTCAATTTGCAAACTAAAACAATGGAGTTGTATGTTTCCACATCCATTTGCTTAGGAATTGTACTCTAATCACGTTCCATTGTTTCTTGCATAAATACTGTGAGATAATTAGTTAACATTTGCAATTGTTAGTAAGTATCAATAGTCAACATCTTTGCGGTCAATTCTACAGAAACCAAACATGGCAAGCAACAAGTTTTGATGATAATCCCCGCAAACGTCACTGTCCTGATCAAGAGAAAAGCACTATCAGAATCTGATACCAGTAAAACTGAAGTTTGCTTCATCAAGAGGAAGCTTAACAGAATCAAAGTACACTTTTTTTTTTAAGGCTGACATATATACAACTGTAGATATATAATTGAGTTACTGTATCAAAAGTTATATATATCTCGTTTGGTTACAACTTTCAATCCAAAACTCAATTATCATTTTTGACGAAAATTTTGCCCCCCATATATATTACTCATATCTCTATTGCTGGCACAAATGTTGGTTCGAGAACACATCTGTAATGTTGTACTTCAATTCTCCGATTAAAACTTTCAGCAAACTTAATATCAGATTTTAGAGATAATGGAAAACAATCGAGTGATTTTTTATTAATCAGTTTGGTTGTATAAAGAGGTGCCGAACTCTCTATAGTTAAATACTTCCGATCTAATTAATTATGCTCTTATTTATCGCATCATCGTCCTCTTTTTATATCACAGGCCATCTAATTTTCAACAATTTAATCATTATATGTTATTAATACTCATAAATATTGTTCATTGAGAGACTCATCGCCATTCTCGAAAATTGGTGAACTCGGACGTTTCACTAATCTTTACGACGGCTCTTTAAGAGTAGTACAACAACTCTCACCATTGAGCTCTTGAGATAATGGACTGATTCTTTTGAGCCGAGCTCTGATTTCGAAGAGTGCAAAGCCCACCTCCAACATGTTGTTGGAACTCGGTTTTATGAAGTAGTTGTCGATCACTTTCCGATTAGTTTTCTAACAAAAACGTTAAAACCGAAGTTCATTTGAATGAACAATAAGTATCTAAAGTGGATTGCTTGATAAGCATAAAATAAACAAATGTAATTTGTTCAACATTAGAAATTAGAGGTGAAATCTCTCTTGTATATCAAGCGGAGAATCAATAACAAAACTCAAAACTTTAGATACAGTTTGGTGTATTAGTGGAAGGAGATAACCGAACTCGAAATTTGAGTTTTTGGAATTTAGCAAATGAACCAATAGTCGGTACAATTTTTATTGTGGTTTGGTTTAAACCTTATTTGTTATTTGTTGACTAAGTTAACTAGTCAATATCTTCTTAATTGAATTAAGTTACAATATACAACCAAATTAATTTGGTTTATTGTTTTGTAACATTTGTAACATAAAAATCACAATTATTTTTAGTGGAGAATAGTTTTAATTAAAATGGAGTAACCTCTCTATAAATTCATATATTGATCATTAAGAAAAATGGTCAATGAATAATAGAAAATAAGGATGAAAAAAAAGGAAAATAATCCTTTGATTTTCTCATTTTAAAAATGTAAAATACACATAAAAATCTATCACATGTTGAGTATGAGAGTACAACATAGAAAAACGTTCGTTGGATTCTGTTTTTAGGTTGTGCAAGACACAATAGTTGCAGTTGTATCATGGGATTCGGAACGGCATGCAACCGTCACACTACGGGGCGTTTTCAGAATTAAAGAAAGAGTCTTTCGTCTATACAAATTCCATTTTTTCAAAATTATTGTATCGATATTTTATATTTTATTATATGTAATTTTCTTTATAATTATCAATTGTCCCACATTTTATAAAATAACGTTCTTACACATGTAACACCCTCCAAGTTCTTATGAATACATAAGAAATATGTACGTTTAATTAATAGGATCAATGTTTGCTGCTATCTAAGGTTAAGAAGAAACTGTGATATAGAGTAATAGGAGACGAGAGTCCTTTAGCCAGCAATCTCAAGAACAACACAACATTAACCTTTACTTAGAATTTAGTATATGTCTTCTCCTACCAAGATCTTTACAAATATTGGAAAAGTTCAAGGCTCTTTAATTAATTTTGTTTTAATTAAGCATAAACTTTACAAAGTCGTCTTTAATCCTTAAACTCATCTATTTGGAATCTAAGTTAGTGATATCTTTTTTATCATTCCCACTATGAGTGAGGGAGGGTCACCGCTCAAGCTCCAATACCACCAGAGAGATCATATACAAGAAAATGTTTATAATATAGTTAATGGTAACCTAGTGAGATGTTAGTTCGCAATATTCATTAGTAAGCTTATATATCTTGATCTCTATGTGTTAGATGTTCTTGTCCACAGCAGATATTATATTGGTATGATATAAGAAGTTTTAAATAGCTATTTCGATAAAACATTGGAATAATAGAATTAAGCAATATATATATATATATATATATATATATATTCCCTAATCAAATATGTCAGTGAAGAAAATGGCCAAGTTGTTCATAAACAAACATGAAAAAGAAAAGCTATCTATCACTAAAGAAAAAAGGGAGAAAAGTGATCAATGTGGGTCACAAAACAAATTATAAAATCAATAAAATTTTTCCTAAAATCAACGATACACTAGGAAATCTTGTTCTCTTGGATGATTTATGAAACTTTCATTGGATAATTTTGATCATGAGATATTGATGAATAAACAATATTTGATAGCTAGGTTGTCGACTTGTTTCGAAATCTTATCTTAAATATATAACTGAAAATTCCTAGATTTGAGTGCAGAATCTTGTCCTAATCCAACCGAAAAGACCATATGGCATCTTCATTTAAGTAATCACCACTTTCCCAAAGTTAAAGAGATGAATAAAACAAATGAATGCTTTTATAAAAATGTACATAATTCGAATAAAGTTGGTAATGGATTTTTACTGCTTGCATAGACTTCACCACCACGAATTTTAGATTTTGGTATAGAAACCTATTTCCCAAATAAAAGTAATAGAAGTCTATTCATGTTTCAATTTTTATGTACCATGGAAGGATGGAAAGAAAAAACCTATGATCGATGCAGAGAAGTGTCAAATAATGTAATAACCAAAATGAGTCAGCAAATGAAATGATGGGTTATAATTATACAGGTCCCATGTTATTGAGGATTAAGAACATTTCAATCTAATCCTTAAGCATTATAAAGTTTCTATTCATCTTGTTTAGTGGAAGTTCATCACCAGCTTATTCACTTTTTTTGGGTTAAAGATAGTTTAAGATTGTTTGCTCGCCGTCACCGATTGTGGTTATGGTCAGTATTACAACTACAGTATATGTTGTTTGTTTGTCTATTATCGACGGTTGTTATTATGGTTGATCACAAATTTTTATTCGCACCGTTATTTTAACCAGTGGTAAAAAAAATTACGACGTCGAACGAAATGTCTGATTGTTGCGATTGACCATAGATCTATGCGAAAGCTAAACGAACAACAATCTACCACAATCACAACTGTAACAAATTACGGTTGACAAACGAACATAACTTATGTGTTGAAGTTGCGGTTTTATATATTATATTTATATCATTATAGAATCTAGTACAAATCCAATATGGTTGCACAGTTAAGTGCTTTTGGGTAAATATACACATATATATGATATCTATATATACCTCTCTTGTGGCTCCTCAACTTCCATAAAAACTTCATTTCTCATTTGAGATTTTCCTTTCAATTTTATAATTTTTATAGAAAAAACATTTAAAGTTATGGTTGATCCTGAAACACCAATCCCACCTCACTTATATCCACAAGCAATTCAACTCAAACTCTACCAAGCCTTTATCTTCTCCATACCTATCTTATTCTCCATCATTCTCTTCCTCTTGTTCTATCTTTTTTACCTTAAGAGAAGAGCTTCTTCTCTTTCCTCTTCTTCCCCAATGATTCTTCCTGTTTCTTCGACTCAGCAGATTTCTTCTCATCTCCCCTCGGTAAGTGTCCTAATCTCTCTCTTCATGTATATATATGCAAAACTACTGAATCATGACAGTTAAGAGCTATGGTTTCATGGGATGTGAGGTGACAAAATATGTGTTTATCTGATATCAATATTGTATAAGGGTTTTCTCTCTGTTATAAAATTATATATAATTGAATGAAGAATAGTGTTGAGATTGATTGTGTTTTATTTCGCAGTTGTGTTCGTTAGGTATGAAAGTAGAGCTCAAAGACAATCTTCATGTCGTTTTGTTCAATGAAGAACTAGGAACAAGAGATTCCTTGTAAGTTACTATTGTTTCTTTTCATCCTTTTCCTTTATTTTGTCTTACTTACAAAAACTTCCATGTCTACAAACAATTGCTCCTTTTAAGAGACATCAAATTAGTGAATTTTTGTCCAGTCATTTACTTAGCCAATTCATTTTAGTATTTGTTAATTGTCAAGATTCGTCTAGATAATTCTGCTAACAGTGTTAATTGAGAGAGAACAATTATTCTCATGAAAGTTGAAATATACGAATTGAGATGCTCTTTGCTGATAAGTGTTTTAGACCGTTGCTTAGTACTAAGGAATATTTAAAGCAAATACAGAAAGTTTAAATTCCAGATAAGACCAAAATCAAGTTTTTTTTTCAGAAAAGATACATATTTTGTCATCATTCTAAATAGTAAACTCAAAATACTAATAAAAGTTTGCATTCATATCCTAATATAATGAACGTACTTTTTGAAGTCCTTATGTTAACATATTCATTGTTCTTATATTGTTTTGGTGGATTGATTTGTAAAATTGGTGCAGATGTTGTGTGTGTTTGGGAGAATTCGAGTTGAAGGAAGAGTTGGTGGAAATGCCTTCATGTAAACACATATTTCATTTCGATTGTATTCACCTTTGGCTTTATTCTCACTCTACTTGCCCTCTCTGTCGCTCCTCTGTTTCCATCTCCTCCACTAAAACCTCCATGGACGACCACGACCATCCTCATTCTCCTCGAACTTCACTGGTTTGACTCATCTCCCGATTGATATAAAGAAATACAAAGTTTTGCTAGTGGTTAGATACTTAAATGTTAATTTTGCTGATTGAAGAGATCACAATTTTGTTCAATCATATTACTTCACATTTTGTTCTCTCGTGCTTCCTCTTGAGAGCCTGATGTATTATTTATTGTTATAAATTAGCCTTTAAGGGGTGAAGTTACTTGAGGAAGAAGTAAACTCATCACAATATGAAGATCATTTAATAATTTCCAAAAACTATTCAATAACATATCAAATTGAATAAGGAATGTTTGATAATTCAATTGTACTAGAATACTACATGTGCTATGCACAGTTTAAAATTAATATTTTAAATTTTTTATTATTTGAATGAAAAAATTATAAATATATTTTAATTTAAAATATTATATATATAAATGAATGATATTACTATTATTATATATTATTCAAATAATATTTCATTATTTTATCGTTGTTTTTAATCAAAAATACATTTATAAATTTTTTAATAAAATATTTGAAATATTTTTTAAATTAAATTAATAAAATTAGTAGTTTTAATTAATTTTGTTATGTTATAGAATATACTTATATATAGAGTAGTCATACTAAAAAATAATTATTAGTTATTTAAATTTAATATTACAAACAAATGATATAATATAAAATTTTATTTGTAAATATATTAGATATGCCGACTATATTATTACGCAATATAATATATATATATATATATATATATATATATATTTCTATAAAACAATTATTATTACAATATATTGAATTTAATTATTGAGTTAAAAAGTAAAATTGCATATAATATAAAAATGGAATTAAATAGTGTTAATGAAGTTTCTATATCTATAAAAATTCGACATATTTACTTTCCTTATATATGTGTACAATAATTAATTATTTATGTAAAAAATAGTTTTCTATTTTTAAAATTAGCGAGTAATTAAATGTGTAATTTACTAACTCAAAATTTCCTAATTTTTGAATCTTCGTATATTTGAAAATTAAATAGTGTTTGCAAACTCATTAAATTCTATAATTAATTTATATAATTAAGATGTTTAGATAATAAAATAAATAATTTATATTTAAAATTAAATTAATTAGTAAAATTGTTGAGAGTGAATATGGTGATGACACCTAAGCAATTTTTACTTTCAATGCTTTTCCTTTAATATATAGTAGATCATACTAATTAGTTTTTGATCATTATATTTCACCTCTTATATTTGTCTTATCTTATAATTTTATAAAAATATAAATCATCACATCATTTCTTTATCATGACTAAGTAATTTCTAGATAGCTTCATATCTATTAATTCATTTTTTTAATCTCAAAAACTATATCGAGATTTTGCAAATACAAAAAAAATTACTTGTTACTAAAAAAATTTATCCACTCCAAGAACGAAATATAAAGAGTTTCTATGATAATTAGTAACACATTGACATCCTAATTTTCTTCTAAACTTTTGGTTCATATCAGCCTTTTCCATGGATTTATAAATAAGAATTAAGGCACAAAAAAAAAGAGAATTATGAAGAGGACCCGTTTGAGGAGGAACTGTAGCCGCAAGGGTTATTGGTAGCCCAATTCCATAGATCCCTACACATCTCCTCAATCCCATACTTAGCCCTGCGTTCATACCATACCAAACAAAAACATTGCCTCAATACGAATTAATTCAATTGAAACAAATGCATGAGATAATGATCTTCATGTTTGCAATTCATAAAGTTATGGCTAACTTGTAACTTCCATTATGTTGACAAAATTATATGAACTTACTTCCAATTTAGCTCGCGTTCTGCTTTTCCCGTTGAGGCGTAAACGACTTCAGCGTCTCCTGGACGTCGTCCAGCCATCACCAACGGGATTTTCTAATTCGAAAATAATCACAAAAATGTTAAAATCAATGATAAAAAATTGGGGTTTAAAGGCCAGCGACAGCTCATTTGGGTAGAACAAACCAAACAATGTTTACCTTTCCGGATGTCTTTTCAAACGCAGCAACCATTTCTAGGACCGAAGTTCCAGTACCCGTTCCAATATTGTAAACCTCACAACCTGACCGTTTCCAAGAATTTAAGCTTGGATCCAATGGAGAATCATAACAGAAAAGAGTTTAAAGTCAATCCTTACGGCTTTTGAGATCATCTAATTTGCGCAGAGCGGCTATATGTCCATCTGCTAAATCAATGACATGAATGTAGTCTCTAACCTGAAAAGTAAACACAAAGAAAGAAACTGATATGTAACTTTGTGTTAAGAATTAATTGTGTTATCGCTCACATACTCCACATTCCAACACGACATGAGATTGTAATGTAACTCTGTTTTGTCTATGGGAGATACCATAAGACATACATACCCCTGTCCCATCCTTTGTCTTGTAGTCAGCTCCAAAGACGGTGAGGTGAGTTCTCCGGCCAACTGCAACTTGCTGGACATAAGGCATGAGATTGTTGGGAACTCCGAGAGGATCTTCACCAATGTAACCACTAGGATGTGCACCAACAGGGTTGAAGTATCTAAGCAATATGATCTTCCATTCAGGGTCAGAACGATGTACATCCCGACAAATTTCTTCGATAAAAAGCTTTACATAGCAATAAGCAAAGAACTTCAATCAGACTGATTTTTCTTGATAATCACAATCACAAGGTGGGTTTTTGTAAATCTCAGGCTAAAGTTACTACCTTTGTACGGCCGTATGGGTTCGTTGCAGAAATTGGGAATTCCTCTGTGCAAGGAACCTCTTTTGGCCAGCCATAGACAGTAGCTGATGATGAAAACACAAGCTGGAAACAGAGTAGTAAAAGCTAATCACGAGATCAAACGAAGACAAAAACTCAAAAGAAGAAAAAAAAATGAAAAACAAGAATCCATGTGGTGGCACAATTAGCAAAATGCAGAGGAAGATAATTTACCTTTTTGCAGCCGTATTGAGTCATAACCTCCAAAAGCGTAATAGTCCCAACAAGATTATTTTTATAATACAGCAAAGGCTTCTCCACACTCTCACCTACTGCTTTAAGTCCAGCAAAATGTATCACTGCATCAAACCTATAATAATTCCACGTTTCATCAAACCAATTATATGAACACTCTAATCAACGTTAGTCATAAATTATTATTTTTTCTTTCTACAATACTTTGTTTCTGAGAAAATCTTCTCAAGCGCAGGCCTGTCACGAAGATCCACCTGCATATACATTAAAAAAAAACAGAGATTTAAGAAACTATGTTGATCCAATAGATTATGATTTCAGCAATGTCAGGCTCTAATTTTATTATTCTGATTCGCCTTCCCTAATTCCAGACACATCAGTGTTTGTCAATATATAAATTTAGCATATTATATTATTCTTTCACATGGCATCGATGCTTATTCTGATTCTCGAAATTCGATATTATGTATAGATAATCAAAAACTGCCACATGGTGTACAAAATATTAACCAGAACACCGGAATCAAACACCATCATCGAAAATTTACGTGTTATAAAAATTTGATCAAAACCCCGAAATAAAAATTTATAGATATTTCATACATAAAGGATAATTCCAATTTCGTAGAACTCCAAAACCACAGGAAAATGATGATAAGAAATTCTTCAAGCACACGTTTCTTAAACCTAATCAGCAAAAGAGCCAACAGAACCTGGTGGAAGGAGAGGCGGTTTCCGTTTTCACCGGCGAGTTTCTTAACTCGCTGGAGAGAAACAGCAGAGGAATTGTCGAGATTGTCAATAACAACGGCGTAGTAACCACCGTCAAGCAGTTGAAGCACAGTATGACTTCCGATGTAGCCAGCGCCACCGGTAACGAGAATTTTTCTCCCCATATCGTTTAACGGAGAAATTCTAATTTGATAATGTTAGCATTCAAAATTTGGAGAGAGCGTTTGTTGAGAGATCGAGCAAAAGGGGTTTTAATTTATAGAGCTGTTATGAAAAGTTTGACCGTATATTTACTTCATTACTTGTGAATTCTACGTTTCTATAGAGACGGAGAGAGGAGAAGTGAAAATATTCCACGTGGCAAAATTGGTACAGGTGCGAATATACCGGATTCTTCTGAATTGTCTGATATACCCTTTGACATTTTATCAATGGAAATGTATTTATTATAGTTGTTTTTTTTTTCTCTTGATAATAAATGAAATTTATTAGTAGTTTGGAATGCATATTAAGTTAATTGTAACGAGGATGCTTAGGTTTCATATATTTAACTGATTATAATGAGACATAGAACTTTCTGTTTGTTTCAAAAATATTTATTTTTTAAGGATAAGTCTTGATTTTAATCATTTTATATCTAAACCAAATAACTCTTTAGAGAGTCTTGATTTATGTGGTTCACTTTTTCATACAGCCTTCGCGAAGTCAAACTAAAGCCAAGTTTTTTATTAAAAAACTTAGAAATACAAATTCCGATTAAGGCCGAAAGTCAAGCAAAAAAATTGAGACTAAAAGTGGATATGCTTCAATGTTTATCCATTGAATAGTTTGCTTTCAGTTTTATGTCGCATTCAATTACATGTGTCAACTCTCAATCTTTAGTTGGTTAAAGCACTGCACCTCTCAAGAAAAATATACTATTTATTTTTTTATAAGAGATGATCTCGAAAGTTTATTTAATATTTACTGCTTTGGAAGCAGTCATTGATACGTGTGATCAAGGGTATAATATGAAAACGAAATGTATGTTTCTCGGGTTCCAACCACGAGATGTTTGATTCGGGGATCAACATTTATCGGGCAGACCCACCACTTTCAACTGCAAACCGGTCGGTTTTGCCGGCTTCAAAACAGCTATCAAAGGTTAATCAAGGAAAAGCCATGGCTAGAAGTCAATATAAGGGAAGTAATGGGTGGAAGAGGCTTATGCAACGGAGAAAAAGGTATTGAGAAGGAGGCTCAAGAGGAACATAGAAGAAGACCAAGAGTCATCAAAAGCTGAGAACGAGACGGAGAAAGTGAGGGATGACAATAACTTGTCGTTTAAACTACCTGAAAGCGGTTTCGAAAAGAGATGATGGGTCTAAACGGAGGATTTCCCGGCGGCGAAGAGGGAGCGAAACCGCCTGACCTGCCTCTTCTTGTGCCGGGGATGATTCCTATTGTTAAAAATCTGAACAATCCGTGTCACATGTACTGTGGGATTGTGCAGAGAATAACGGATGGAAAAGGTGGTGTCTTGTTCGAAGGAGGAAATGGGACCCGTCTCATTACTTTCAGGCTTGAAGAGCTTGAACGAAGGGAAAAAAGTCCACCGGGTAAGAATCCAAAGTCTTGTGTTCTTGAGCCTCTTATCGAACAGATGCAAAAGGAGGCAGCACCATAACTGTTCTTTTTTCTACTCAATCTATGGTGAATCAGTATAGAAGATATATCAGAATAGAAGGAAAAACTTTTAAGACAGCGATGAAGTTGACTTAGTACATGCAGAAACCAAGACTTGACTACTCTTGAGTATACTTTATGAATGGCAAAAGAAGAGAAAGAGTCACCATTTCTCGTAAAACATATGATGCTGTCTGATCAGATGCACCCACCCAACTGCAAAAATTTTAAGAAAAGAAGAAGTAAGATACGAAACAAGATTATCAAATACTGAAAACTGAAGCCCGTATTTTTCTTTATTCTTGTCAAGAAACTTAGTAGTTGGGCACACCATTAGGACTGGACAATCCGCAGACTTGTGTTTATATATCGCAGGTAAACTCAAACAAAGTAAACATAAAACGTTGCAGTAAAACTTAACCCGTGAAAATGGGTAGTCTTATCTATTTCCAAGAAATTGCTTACCAATATGGCTTCCATTTCTTCGTTTGAAATTGGCGTACGCTTTGGCTGCAATGATGCCTTCCCGCCCACAGTCTTTGGGATGTTCAAATTCGAGAAGAAATACGTATCAGCTCCATTTTCCACCTGCTTTTTGCCCTCTGTTATTACAGAAGCTACACTTCTTAATGCCATAAATTAAACCGCATATTCATGGAAATTGCCATCATTAGATAGATTTTTAGTACCTCAAATTAAAAGAGCACTTCTAAAGTTATGATTACAAGTTGATAAAGAAAATGAAATAAAAAGGAAGTAAATGGCAAATTATATCTTAGAAGTAAAACAAAAACTATACTTATAAACGAACTTGTTTTGGTACATCCCAAAACTCCGAAGCGTCTCCACTCAAACGGTTCATCAAATTACCCTCAATACTTTTTTAGATACTCAAATCAGGTATGTGAAACACTAAAGAAACAGATGCAAATCAATGATTCCTTCGAGAAACAAATTATCCAAGGCAATGAAAATGTAGACAAAATTATCCGATTCGCGACGATGAAACTGTAGACAAACTTAACACGAAGAACGAACAAAGAGTCATAGAGTACGAATAGAATTTCACAATAAAAACAAAACCTGAAGACTTCAAATGTCGCTGAGGAAATTTGATGCGAGGAATCCTCTTTAACCCATGAACTACGTTCATCTCTTTCGCTCTCCGCTCTCGTCCGTACGGAAGAATGTTGACGGCGACTGGTAAATTTGTCTATGTTTCGAATATTCGACTTTATTTACAAGTTTTCTCCAATCGTGGGCCATCTCACAATGGTTTGGACCAGCTAGACATATGGCCCAAGCTCTTCCAATAATTTTTAATTTAGAAGAACGTTTGATGGTAAATGGTAGAACCAGGACTTGGTCAAGCGCAAAAAGACACTTTTAGGTAGTTGGTTGTCTTCACCAAAATTTGATTAGCTTTAACGCGTTATCTAAATTAAATAATTCCCTGATTTAGTGATATAAGGATATAAAATGGTCAAATGGTTCTATAAAACTTCATAGTAAACTTTGTAAAGTATATTAATTTTCCAATATGATTTGGTAGTATTAAAAAATTGATTGCTGTAATAAAAAATGAATAGTAGTGATGGTTTTGGGCGACGGTCAATGACATATTTTCATATAATATTTGTTAGGACATCATAATCAGGTTATCAACCAATATATAGACGATAAAAATAGAGATATGAGGTTATTAACTAATAAAAGAACATATAAATCTGTTGACTAAACATGTTTTCAATTTTTGGTTTAGTTTGCAATGTGTGGATATTACTGAGATACTATGCTACTGTTTTATTTGTTAGACCAATTCAACATAGAGAATTTGACCATGTCATAGAGAATGAAACCAGTGATTGAAAATATGATAATGTGATAAATTTACTCAATGTCATTGTCATCCTCTTACCCCAAAACACACTCCACTACATGTCCCACTAACGGAGCCTGACCGACGAGATGAATTGTAATCTCCCCGTAAGGATAAAGTTTTGGTCGCCCACTAATCATAAGTCGGTCGCCTATATATACTATGTCCTTCAATAATTCAACATACTAAGAATTCCAAAGCAAGAAGATATACAAAACTCTCTCTCTCTCTCTCTCTTTTTGTTAATAGAGAATAAGTAAGAAATGATGGATTCTCTATCTAAATGCTTCAATGGTCTTCCAAAAAGGTATGAAAACGTTCTAGAAGCAAAACCCATATACAGAGACGACTTAGATATAACGCTGCCTCTGAATGAATCAAAGGTTTCAATAGAACCCACCAAAAAGCCTCGGCGTTTACAGAGAGCCAAAAGGATTGACAATTCCCTGAGGTTCGAAGAGGAAGAGGAAGAGATGACAAAGCCTCCGGAGATAAAAGAAAGTCTCAAACCACGTAAGGTGGTGAGGTTTCAGTTAGAGAATAATAAAATCTTCGAGCCCGAGAAGAAGGTGAGGTTTGATCTTGATCATGTACTCGAACCAAAGGAGGTGAAAGAGAGTTTGAATATGGTTGATGGGAAGGAAGAGGTTGTGAGGGTTAAGATCAAGATGACGAAGCAGGAAGCTCAAAGGTTGTTGTCGAAATGCAAAAACGATAGCGTTTTGGATTTCGAGCATGTGGTGGACCAAATCTCACACGTCCCGATTCATCAGCTTCAAGTCGCTGTAGTGCTTCTTGCTTGTAATAACGAGCGACAAGGAGATAGCTCCGGATTGTCCCAACTGAATTAAGTTTTTATTTAATTTCGGGTTTATTTATTGAAGTTTTGTAGTTTTAGTGTAGTATCTGTGTTTATCTCTCTCACTATATGTAAATATATTGTGATAAAAGTAACAGTTTTGTGGGAAATATTTGGTTGGATAGTAGAGTGAATCACGAAATTGATGGTGTAAGTAAATTTGTGATTCGTGGAAGAAGTGTTCAACCAGCACTAAGCAAAGCTGAGTGTAAAATTGAATTACCAATCAACCACCCTTTATCATATACAAACTATCGACCTCCTTTTTCCAAAATAGTGACTTATTTGATGCACAAACCACATCAAATTATCATCATATTGAGGTAAAAGTTTATTCTTTCTTTCTAAATAGCTCTATTATTTTTCCAAATTGATACCTAATTTATAGATCATTTTGTAGCTAAAAAATTAAATTGATTTAACCCCACATTGGTCAATTGTGAAGTTTAATGAAAATCAATTTTTGATTCTTATAGATAAGACAACAAAACCAATTTATAATAAACCACTTATTTATTTATGTTAACACAATGAACCATACATGAAAGACGAAATAAAAATACATAATTTCGTGTTTTTTTAGGGATTTTCTGTGGAGAAAAATAAGCCTTTTACCAATTTCAAACACCGAACATCTCTCACTCTGAGATTAAACATTTTTCTCAGATGAAAAAAATTCCTCGGGAAAAAGAGAGAAAAAAAAATCAGGAAAAAGCAAACTTCACCACAAAAAATCACGTTCTTAAGAAATTAAAAGAAACTTAAAACCTTAATTAATTATCTCTAAAAAAGGATGATTACGAAAGTACTTCTTCAGGCCATTCAGTGATTATTTCCAACGACGGCCTCCACTTTCGACATCTCAGGCGAGACTTCTCCTCTTCCTCCGACGCCTTTGCGGCGGCTTCTCCGGCAAACCTCTCCGCCTCTAATTCCTTGAGAAAATCGCCGAAAAAAGCCAAAGTTGTATCTCCTTTGCCGTCACCACCAGCGTTTAACTGGAAGAGAATGAGTTTCTCTAACTCATCTCTTCTTAGAACAATCTTCACTTTCCGATCCTTTCTCTTGTAATCTTTCTTCACTTCTTCTTCTTGAACCACTCTTTCATTATTGTTTCCTCCATTTAAACAGTTTCCCATTTTTTATAACTTTAAAACAGATATAGGAAAACGGATTTTCTTTTCTTTTCTTTTTGGGAAATACCCAGAAAAAAAAGTTGGAAGAAGAAAAAAAACTTGGGAAATCCCAAGAAAAAAGTCTTTCTTCTTCTGTGTGGGTCAATTGATGGAAAGCTAGAGACTTGCATGGATCAATGTGTGATAGTGAGTTTATATACAATATGTTGAATGTCTCTGTTTAAAGATAGATGAATGACTCATAGTAAGGATGCTGATCTGTTGGATTTATATTTAAAAAATGTTCATTCGGTTATGAAGATGCTATTTCTAATTTCAAGTTTAGCTTAATTCATGAACTGAACCGTTAAAATGAAATTAAACCGTATCGGTTTAAATTATATCGTTACAAGTTTAGTACTAGTTATACCGGTTTATAAAAACTTATTACAAGACATTGTAGAACGAAGTTCCTGCTCGTTCCGGTTAATTGGGTATCTTTAAACCAAACCAAAACCGTGTGGCAACGCACATTTATGGTCCACCAACCTGTATTGATTTTTTTATAATTATTGTTAGAGTCAATAATCACAAAATATTTTAATTTGAATATAAAACTCATTTACTCGTTCATTAAAAAAAGAGATATAGCATGTTCGTAGTAGATACATTCATCTTCATTTACTCATGAATTTAATCAGTTTATTAATAGAATCCAATAATTCATAGTATGATCTGTTTTAAACAATGTAAAACGGATCCATATCCTTTTGAATTATTTTCTTAATTACAACCATTAAACTATATCTATTTGAGGCTAATAAAAAATTGTATATGATATGGTGCACAAATATATTTAAAATCTATCGTTTAGCTATTTAAATATAGAACTGTCGTTTTAACGTTGGAAAGTATCTATCTGCGAGTTAAACCGATTGTATTAGTCGTGATATGATTTTGGATGTCTAATGTGGTTATTTAACCCAATTTTTATATATAATGGGATGGTTTTGTGATGTGATAGCAAAGTTATTCTAATTGCAGACGTAAAGTCACTAAGAAACGGTGTCTCAGATGATCATATCGTTAAGCCATAAGTGTTATACTACAATTATTGAATTGGATTGGATCAATTCTTATATCTGTGAAACTTCGTGGAAACTACAAAAGGACAACAAGTACGTGGCTGTGTCACGGGGGCTGTCGGGACCACGAGCTTTCAAAGCTTTGAACAGTACTTATTTTTTCCTATAAGAATAACAAACTAAATAACTGACATGGAAATATTCGGTATCGTTTTCTGACAAATTTGTTTTCTGACAAATAATTTTTTTCTGTCAAGCAACAACATTCATCATAAATTTTGTCATAGCCCGTTGAGAGAAAAATGTTATATCCCACTTTTATCCTATTCGGCCTCACATGTCGAATCAATTTTGTCTTCGGAGGCCCAAAACCAAAATTGTAGAACTTTTTATGGCCCGATTTATAACACTTTTATCCCTTTTTTGTCTGCATACTCTGGTAAACAGAAGTTTTCTTGGTACTACCTCTTCTTTTAGCATTTTCAGAGTATTTCCGATTTAATATGTGATGGTGTTTGAGGTGGCATCTGGCCTATAAGTGATCTTTACGTTACCAGTTAAGATATGTCAAACCTCATACGCCAAATGTAAAAAGTTGTTTACATAACTTAGGAAAGAGACCGACAAGAGAGCAGAGGAACCTCTTCACTAATTTTGAAACCAACGAAACAACAAACATAACTAAAGAAAGTTAACGAGAGATGTGGGAACAAAGTTTTAGTATCTTAAATCTGTTAACTCCTCTCTTTATCGATAAAACTCAGTCTATCCTTCTGCGTTTGTTTTTCAGATTTGCAAACATTTGCTCAATATCTTCTGCAGTTATGGCCTTTGATGGCCCAGCAGCCTCCTACAAAAACAAAACGATCATGTCTTTTTAAAGTGTGCATCAGAAGAAAAGTTTCTAAGAAATAAAATTCTTTCAATAGTATACCAGTAAACCGCGGAATTCTTCTTTGAAGTCTTTGATGCCGTGAAGGATTTCAACTTTGGCTACATGGTCAAGATTGTTCAGAAGATCAAGTGCTTCACCTTCTTGTTTCTCCAGTTTTTCTGTTCTTTTCTCTTTTGCCTTCTTCTCATATTCAACAATGGTGTCCTCTGCATCAAGTAAATAGCTTACCTTTCTTTGGTTATACATCTCAAGGCACTTTTCACATTTGCATAGCATGTTCCTCCAGTTTTTCGTTAAAAACAGTGGTTTCTTTTCAAACTTGGTGCATGAATTTAGATCCGTCCCAATGGCACAAACAGTTGTAGTAACCGGTTCAGAGTTATTAATCTCCTCAGAACAAGTTCTCACGACAGATTTTTTGGCTTCAGCACTATTCACAGGCAGGGATTCAGAATCTGTGTTGGTTTTGTTTAACTCGACTGTGTATGAACAAGCATTAGCAGAACCAGTGGAGTCTACCTGATCAGCAACCCACAATTTCTCGGAATAAAATGACAGAAACGAACAAGCTGGGGAGCAGTTTTGACATATGAAATCCTCATAGACAGGCTCTCCTTCCTCATCCCTCGGAATCTGTCACACCACATAAGAAAGTGAACTAAAATCAGCAAAACAAGTTAACAACGAGTAAGCTTTAGCCAAAAACCTGGCTACTAACACTGTCTGAAGGTTTGAGACCGAGATGCTCCTCGTGAAACCAATCCTCACACATACAACACTGTATCATATCCACTTGTTCTTCCACGTTTGGGTCAGGGTAAGGCTGGTCGCAAGCGCAGTACAAGCCTTTGAAGTTATGGTTGTAAGAATTTTCAGAGTTTTCTATATCTTTGCTGGGGAGAAGCTTACACGCTAAAGCTCCAAACTTTGAGTTCCCACAATCACATCGAAAATTTCTCTTCGTCCAC
Source organism: Pugionium cornutum (assembly GCA_018901935.1). Taxonomy (NCBI): domain Eukaryota; kingdom Viridiplantae; phylum Streptophyta; class Magnoliopsida; order Brassicales; family Brassicaceae; genus Pugionium; species Pugionium cornutum. The sequence goes on along the minus strand of CM032164.1, from coordinate 37,334,482 downwards.
AGCTCCAAAAGCTTGATAACCAAAACAATGTTCAGCCAATTAACAAATCAGAATCAGATTTTCTCATAAAAGACACCTAATCTGGCTATATCTACGATATTACCTCATGTCCATCATGGCAAGACAAGCAACAAGCAGTGCAAACTCCAGCATTCCCCTCTGGGGTACATGTAATGCATGAGAAAATTGCCTGTCTTTTCATGTAACCCTTTGGGTACGTACATTCGTCTCCCTCATCTCCACCCAACACCAAATCCGCTTCCTTTAGATCAAAACCCACAAAAGCAGTCAATGATTGCACAAACAGACACAGAATGAACCCCAACTCACAGAGTTCTGTATTAAAAGAAAACAGACTAAAGACACACACACAATCACAAGTAAGCCAAAAGCTCGAGACTTTACAATAGCAATCCCAGATACTATACAAGATCCAGAAATTTCACTGAATTTAAGGTTGCAATTCATTTTATAGATGTTTGTTTACACTGAAGTCTAAACGAGCTTCAAATTTTCAAGCTTCAGCATTAAGTGTTGAGATAATTAGAAAGAAACTCAAATTAGGAGATATATTTCCCTTTCTTCTTTTCCCAACAAAGAAGCGAAAATGCGAAAAAGTATTAAACTTTGGAAAGAATCAGGAACATAGGCTCTAAAATTGATCAGAAAGAGAAACAGAATCATTACGAGCTCTTCTGCGTCCATGCTTTCGATATATTCATTGATCGATACAGTTCCCTCAGCATCATCCTCAAAATCACCCGATGCCATTTTCGTGATTACCTAACAGAATAGCTCCGAAAACCCGATAGTTCTTCAGATTTTCCCACCTGAATTCACCAAAAAGTAAGATGAAATTGGATATTTGAAGACATTCCTTAATTTCCACAAATATAAAAACCCTAGGTTTTCTTTTGCAGAACATGAAACGGGTAATGTCAAACGGAAAGTACCAGTGAGACAGTTTCAGCCTTCTTATAAAAAAAGGGACTTCTCACTTCTCAAATCAGAGAAAAACAAAGGCAGAGAGATGTGAAAATTTACGACAAGAAGAAAAGCATAAGGGTTTGGAGAAGGGAGGATATAGCGAGTTAAAGAAGAATCTTAAATGCGTATGTTATATAAACCAAAGGACTTTATTGACATTTTCCCGCCTATAACCCCCAAATCTCACGAAATTACATTTTCAATTTTCCTTCATTATCCACTTGTCGTAAATTATCAACACACACAAACATCTCAGTAAATTTGGAGATATGAAAAGGGTCAGTTCTCATGTGGAGGCATCTCCATTTTGTGACAAACTTGTGTTCAGCAAGGTTAGCAAATATCTAATTTTATGAAATAGAGTCATAATTCTCTCTCTTCAGCATCTCACAGAATGTGATCGATGAAATGTATAAGACCACAAGTGACATGCAGACTGTACATTTTCCTCAACATGGTTCTCTTGTTTTGCTTTTTCTTTGGATCGGTCATTTTGAATGACCAAGATTTTGTTAGTAGTCTCTTCTTCTACCATCTGTGTAGATTTGGGTTTTCATAGCATCAGATCAGAGCTGCTACATTTTTTTTTCATTTCTTTCTTGAAATCTAATTCTATGTTGATACTTGAATCTCAATGCTTCTATACATTTATGTCGAAACTCTTGAGCAGCCTATCGGTTTTTGGTCTGCGAAACTTTGTTGGTTAAGTGTAATCTTATTTCAGCCTAAAATACAGAACAAGTAGTAACAATGTAGTAAAACATCTCGTACACTTGTCTTAAAAGCTTGACAAATTCGAGGAAACGAAAATGAGGTTACCTGTCAATAAGACAAAAGAACTCTCCTGTTTCTTTTTTAGGTAATGCTAAAATACAACTTGTTCAGCCCTTTTGCTTCAAATCAAGTGGGATCATTGACTTGCAGTACCACTCACGAAGTCAGCCAGAATCTCTGGTACACTGGTAAATTCTCCTTCCCGTGGAAGCAATCGCGATAAGGGTGAATTTTGTAGAGCAACCAACTCTTGCCTATTGTACTTCACCCTCTGATCTGTATCCAAAGGTATCGCACAGTTAAAGTAGGAGCCATATTAATCACATCACTTTCCTTATCTTCAACTGTTATAACAAAGGACGATAGTGAAAAGGGCATACCTAAGAAACTCCTGGAAACAGAAGTAGAAGTCTCAGGGCTAGGCTTGTTCTTCCTCCTCAACATCTTTGTGATAATCTGCTCAGGAGATGACCGAGGAAGAAACTGATTTTGGTCCAGAGAAGAAGAATCATGTGCAAATTCATGCCTAACTTTAATGTGAGGGTGCCTTTTGCAGAGACTAGCAATAGCGTCTCTGCTTAAAAGCCAACAACCTTTAAGGTCAAGTTTTATCAGTTTTAAAGGCGGTCTAAACTTATCGAGACCATGGTTTGTCAAAACTGCATCTTGGACTCCGAGACTAACTAGGTTTGGCAGAGATGAGATATGGTGGAGTGTGGAATCTGTGAGGCAAGTGCTTTTTAGAGACAAATGTGTTAATCCGGTCAGGCTAGTTAGTGGGGAGACAGCGGTGTCGCTTAGGTATGGATGTTCTAGACTCAGGATTTTAAGGGAAGTTAGAGACTGTAGCGCTGCTAGTAACGGGTTAGCTTCTTCTTGTTGTGCAAATTGTTGCTGGATGAATCCTAAAAGATAGTCTTGCAGTTAGATTATAATCAGTATTAACTGTTTGATGGATTGTAGAAGGCCCATACATACCTCGGATGCTGGTCATGCTCAAGTCAAGGACTTTAAGGCAAGGCATCATGGTGCTAATAAATAAGATGGAGAGATCGTCGACACGTGTGTGGGACAGAGATATCGTCTCGAGATGGGGTACATGTCCGGAAAGAATTTCAACCCCAGCAGAAGTGATTTTTGTATCCGAGACATTGAGGTTCCTCAGAGTACCACCAATACATGCTACAAACTTGACGGAATCATCCCCGAAAGCTGTGGAGCTCAGATCAAGATGTTCTAGCTTCGTCATAGTATCTAAGAAGCTGAAGTTTTGGAGGGAAGTCTTGGAAACATCTAAGTAGGTTATAGAGCCTTTGTTGGTGAAGGATAAAACCTCGGTTTCAGCACTGAAAGTAGCTCCGGATAAAACAAGCTTTTTCAAAAAAGCTAGTGAGGAGCTGTGAATTTTGGATATAGAGAGAACGGCACATTTGTTCATGTGTAAGCATTCAAGATGCGGTATGTTTGGAGCCTGTGTGACGCTGGTCCAGGAGAGATTGAGGAAGCGTAAGTTTGAAAATTTGAGAATGGCGACAGCTCCTTGGTTAGTTACATTGCTCCCCCAAATGTCAAGGTACTTTAGCTTTGTCAGTGCCTGAGGAACAAAACGGAACTGACGGTCAGAAAAACTTTTTAAAAAATTGAACGCATAATGTTCAAGATCATTTAAACGCATAGGCATGTTTGTAATTAGTGAATTTGGACCCCAGAAAATATCTTATGGCAAGAATACTAAATTGACATACACGTGAACTTCCTTTTGTATGGACTAATGGGTTTAATCATCCATACTAAACATAGTACCCAAAGCTGTAGAACATTACAATTTTAGCACATTTTTTACAATTTAACTAGATAGGTAACAACCTTTGAAGTACAACAATTCAATCACATACATCGAGCAAATAAATTTAAATGTATCACTGAAATGGCATAAGCGGCTACAAAATATAGTACGAACAAGGGCAAAAAGTTTTACCTGGAGAGAACTCAAGTTGTGATCAGTGACAGGTAAGCCACCCAAATCTAGAAGAGACAAGTTTTTAAGTGACGCAAGAAGAGGAATTCCAGCTTCTGTAACACCCGTCTGTGAAATCCACAACTTTTCCAGATTTGCAACAGATTGTAGGTGCTTTATACCAGCATCTGTAACCTTTGAACATCTTGAAAGATCCAACTCAGTCAAACTTGTTAATCCTGAAAATTCAATATCATATTAAAAAAAAGTTACATTCGTAATAAGTTTCATTGCAACATCTATAGTATTTCGTTTAACATACCTGTGATAGGCCAGAGAGTGGAATTGTTGATTTTCTGGCAATCTGAAAGATTTAGAGAAAATAGATTAACGAAGCCTCCAATGTAGGCCATCCATTCGGCATTAATGGAGCTCTTGCCTCGAAGATCTAACTTCTCTACAGAATGTTTGAATACTCTACATAGAAAAGAGTCTTGTTTAGTTGTATAGAGATGAATGCAAAAATATTCTTCAATACCACGCTTCTACACAGAGTAGCCACAAAGATATCCATAAGAGAATTGTTATAGTTCTAACTTCTAAACACAATCAAATGATTAAGTAACACAACCAGCTATTTTAAATTATCTCGTAGACATAGAAAAGAAGATAAACAACAAAAGCGGTCACTGGGAACATGTGTAAGCCTGTAAGGGCTTCACTGAATTTTCCGCTAAGATATTGGGGCAGCATAAGTCAAATTCCCTAGAGCATCAATCAGATTGACACTCATGGGTTCAAAGCCAAACAAGCTAAACATCTAAACGCACCTTTAACTCTTACAAAATCAATCAAACAATGTATCCGTCCTTCAATCTACGCTTCTAGAAACTTTTAATTGGTCGGATACCAAAGTGAAAGTTCACGGTTGGAAATGAGAGGAATAAATTTTAGTCATATTTTCTCGGAGTGAGATCCCTAAATGAGCTTACAATAGTTCAGTATCGATGCAATCAATCCATTCCAAAGAGCTTTGAATATCGATGCAATAGATCCATTCCAACTAGCTTTGAGTGATTTAAAATGAATTTATACCTCAAAAATGTATCAAAATTCTAGACCCACCAGATCAAACAATTCAAAGATAGCTTCTTGACATGAAGTCTAATGAAGCAAAGAAAAAAAATTTCCCAATCGGACTCCTGCAAAAGCTAAAGATCTCAAAGATCATTCAACATCTCAAATCCAATCATTGATATTTTCACCATTTCGAGATCAGAAGAACAGTAGCAAAACATAAGACCGAAACTAAGATCAGATTCATGATAACTTTCCATCCATTCCCATTATAAACGATCAGAAACTCGGACAAGTTTAACAGGAAATTAATAGTTTACTCGAGTAACGAAGGGAAAAGCAGTCGACGGAGGTGGAGGCGGTGGATGAGAGCATCGGCAAGGTGAGAAGGCAGCCGCTCAAGGCTCCGCCGCTGAAGACGCCATCGTTCGACCGCATCTCTGCTTTTGCATGCTTCCTCTAAGCATAGATGCACCAATGGACCCTCCATCTCGATATCCATCTCCATCGTTGAAAATTCTGAATCTTTAGTTGCTTGCTTATAAAAGCTCGCAATTTTACAAATCGAACAAAACTCGAAATAATAAATAAGCAAAAAAAATTAGAAAATTCCAAAACATAAAAGTAAAAGTAGTCCCCCGACATTTAAGAGCCTTATTGGGCCGATGGTTACACAACCTATGGCCCAAAATATCTGAGATCCATATCAAAACATTCTCCTCTATGATTTTGATTAATCATCCAAATCGAACCGATCCAAAATCGAATCAAAAAATGGATTTTAATCGGTATTTAGTTATAAAGAAATAACCAAACTGAAAATCGAAATCTATTCATAAAAACCAAATTTTTTTCGATTATTTTTTGTTATCCGAAAATATTTTGGATAGTTCGTATATTTTGGTTATTTTTGATTATTTTTCATATATTTTTAGTTATTTTTTGTTTTTTTTTATTTTTAATTATTTTTGGTTACTTTAATTATTTTCGTTTATCCAAACTATTTTTGGTTATTTTTGATTTTTAAATTTAATAACCAAATCGACCGAAACTAAGATATAACCAAAGCGAAACTGAATCAAAATATAAAAAATAACTGAATTGATTTTTAATGTTATCAACCAAAAAAATCGAAACAAAAAATAACGGATCAAACTGAACTGAATATTCAAATACCAAGATCTACTCTCCTTAATGTGTGTGTGTCTTATGACAAGATTTTAGGTTGTAAACATTTTTCGAATCACGACCATTTCATTTGGCCTTGAGGCAGAAATAATACGACTCTATTCAGAGTATCAGGCTCGTAAGGTGTAAATTTATGATTAAAGATTTGAAGAATGTGATTCTTTTGGCATTTGGTGTGCTGTTGACTTAAAAAACAGGACAATAGAAACACTAAAGTTCAGTAGACCAATTCTAATCGATTTTTTTTTCAAGAATTCTAACGAAATCATAATCTCCAATGTTTTTCTTTTCCAATATTAATGTGAATCCTGTGTATTCGATGAGAATATGTATTATGTTTTTGTGTTATGTCAAGTGTGAAACGTCGACTTTGTGTTGAGTCTGTTGAAATTGTCAAACGAACTTAAAAGCTGTGTTTACAAAATTATTTTTATTTTTTATAGTTTGGCCTTTTCCCTACTTTTGTTAATTTAATGTTCTTTTTAACGAGCCCAGTTTACAAAGTTGGATACTAATTTTTGGACAAATCATAAGTTAGTTTGTTACAGTCTTGTAGTGATATCAATTGTGTACTTATCATTTTAGTCATTTTTATAGTATGTTTTTGAACTATCAAACACCTTCGTGTTGGATGTAAAAATCAAAAGACACATTCACATTGCTTCACAGTTTAAAATAATTTGTTTTCGTTTTTAAAATTCGAATATAAAATGTATCGGAAAATGTGGAGTTGTGGACGATGAAATGATGATTCAGTTTTTTGTAACATTAGATGAAACAAAATTGAGAAAATATAGTGTATGAGAAGAAAGATAAAAAATTATATGGTCTAATACTTCAAAATATAATATAAATTTGGGTAATGATCTATAAAGCATTTTAAGCTTTTTGTTGTAAATCTACTACAGTAAAATTAAATTTGTAAAAATATCACAATTTATTGGTTTGTTCTTTTTAATTTGAGATTTAAATTTTTTTTAAAGGATTTTTTTAATTATAAAATTATATTAATATTAATTTTTTTCAACTAATGATGTTTTATTTAAAATATAAATAATTGCTATTTTAAAATTTTTCCTTAATATTTAATATCGTGAAATTTTCTAACGGTGTATAAAAAAGAGAGAAAGAATCTAGAGATAAGAATGTATGATGAGTGAATGACGTAAAGAGAGTGACGTAATTAAAAAGAGAATCTAAGTAAAATAATGAAAAGGGAAATTTGACGCGTAGAGATGTCTGAAATGTTGTTTGTCCAAACTCTTGACTCATCCTGTCCCTTTGAAACTTTTTTTTTGTCACGGTCCCTTTGAAATTTTATATGTGAATCTTTTTGATTATTTATTAATAAATAAATATGTTCATGGAAAATTCCATTTTTCTACGTTGAAAGGCAACTTTTACAATAAATAAGTATCATAAGACATAAAATGGTATTGTATATATATCAATAAAACTATGTTTTGCGTATATTAAAAAAATTAGACAATAATCTTCGTAGTAAAATAAATACTCTTTAAAATTAAACCTAAATGTTTATATAATTTTCATAGGCATTTGGTCATAACTTTGCACTACACTTAGCTTGTGTATATCCAAATCAGCTATTAATTATTGTAACTTTTGAATAATGGTTCAAATGAAACTATGGATGGATAATTACAAAGGTTATTTCCAACATGAAAGTGGTCCAGAGAAATTAAAATAATATTTTGATGGCAAATAAAGTTAAAAAGAAAAAGAATGTTTGGAGGGACTTGTTTGAGAGAGCTTAAGTTAATGGTGGACTTGGTCAGCAAAGACTAAGTCATACTCTTGGGTTTATATATGATCACACATTTTAAGTGTGTAAATTACTGGTTATTCTATTTAGTGGAAATTCTGTTATATAAATTAAAAAATGTCCAAATACATGCTCATGTTCTCTTCCAATGATTAATAGTTTAATATTTCACATTTTCATACTTATCTGACTCTTTCAGATAGCTTTATGACTTCGAATTGGACATCATCAGATTCACAATACAAACACCATTTTCCAAAAATAGATGAATATGAGCTAAAATAATTATTGTCGAACCGTATATTACGGTAAATGAAAATGTTTATATTTTTCGGCATCATCACAACTTTTAAAAATAACAAATAATAAGTGCATGACATTGACACCAAATAAAGATCAACAAAAGAAAAATGTGTGATTTTTCGTGTTCCGTTGAATTTTTTAAAGAAATATAATCCTGAATATTTATAGAAAATATCTATCAAAAATCCTGAATATTTATAGAAAATTTTATTGTTAAATAATAATTAAAAAATCATACTAATTGATATAAAAATTAGTTAAACAACTGAAATAACATTGATAGAAACAGTTGTTGCATAATCCATACTAATAAGTAATATAATCATCAAACAATATCTAAATCGCATGTACAAAGGCATATAGAGTTTTGAAAACGTACAAATTGTTTAGTCTAATGTTTTTTTTTTAATTATTTGATTAATCACTATACTTAATATTTCTTTATGCCAAAGACTTTTCTTTACTCTGAAAATTTTGTCTCTATCTCTATCTCTCTCTCTCTCTCTCTTACTTCTCTCTCTGTTACTTCTCTCTCTCTGTTAAGAGTTAAATATAAAATACATTTTAATTATTTATAGTTGGTAACTTGGTCAAAAATTCAAACTCTCAAATCCGATGCCTTTATATTCCAAACCATCGATCATTAAATTTTTCCACAACCCTATAACATTCTCATACTCATATGAAATTCAGATAATATAGTTCATTCTTATATAACCCATTCTTGATTATATTTCTTTTTCATCTTATTTTGTTATCTATTCTCGCAAGAGTGAAGTGTTTGTTAAGTATCTAAATGAAATAAGACATATACAAAATAAAGGTAAAAAATATATATTTGGAAATCGTATTACTGAAAATGGAAGGTAAAGAAATGTTAAGTTGGGAGCAGAAGACATTGCTAAACGAGCTTATTCTTGGACTGGAGGCGGCGAAAAAGCTTCAGACACAACTCGGAGAAGCCCCATCATCAACTCCGGTGAAAGCTGTAACGAATGAGATTTTACTGAAGCAGGTATTTTCTTCTTACGAGAAAGCTCTTACCATGCTAAACTGGTCCTCCTCACCGTCCGTGCAACTTATTCCGTCGCCGGTTGTTGTGGTCCCGGCGAAGAATTCCGGCGGACTTCCGAAATCTCCAGCGTCGATAAACGGAAGTCCGAGAAGTGAAAATTTAGTTGATGGAGGAGGCTCTAGCGAGAATCATCGCCAAGATTACATTTTCAATTCAAAGAAAAGGTAACAATCCCTAGAATCCCAGACAAATTGAGGATCTTTTTTTGGGGAAATTGAATAATGTCATGATGTCATCTGATCTTTCTATAAGTTAATTTGGGAAAATTTCGCAGGAGGATGTTGCCGAAGCGGACAGAAAAAGTGAGAATAAACCCAGAAAGAAGCTTAGAAGGACCTCAAAATGATGTCTTTAGCTGGAGAAAATATGGCCAAAAAGACATTTTGGGAGCCAAATTCCCCAGGTAACTTCATCATCTTCAATTTAATATGATCACAGTGATATTAATTCGATAGATTTTCTTGTTTCGTTATTGTTCTGCAGGAGTTATTACAGATGCACACACCGAAGCACACAGAACTGTTGGGCAACGAAGCAAGTCCAAAGATCGGACAGTGATCCAACCGTATTCGAGGTGACGTACAGAGGAACACACACTTGTTCGAAGGCGGTTACATCACCACCAGCAACGCCGGAGAGGCAAGACACCAGACCAAAACCCACCACCATTGCCGAAAACCCAGTGGGCTCTCTCGAGACTCTCAAAACTAACTTAGCCGTTCGCACCGACGGGTTTGGCTACGGTGACAATGTTACAACCTTTCCCGATACGCCACCGTTTTATACTTTAGGGACTACCAACAGCGGCCTTGAGAATTTTCCCATCTTCGACGTTGGTGATTGGTTCAATCCAACCGTCGAGACTGACACGTCACCCTTTCCCACGTTTTTACAAGAGTCCATCTTTTATTAAACAAAGTAAAAGAAAATTACTGAGTTAAAGGTAGCTTGTGTCCATTTTACTGGTTAAAGTAGTTTTGAGTAATACAACGACGCATAAGGAAATGTTCAATAGGATTTGAATATATTACAATTTCTAAGAGATTTTTGCCAATCCACAGAAATGTGGTCCGTATTAGTCTAATTATCCCCAGAGAACCGGTTATCTATTCTTCCGGGTTCGTATCGCATATTTATCGTCCGGTTTAGCCATTTACTATGGTCTCCAATATAACATCATTCAAGTAATCAAACGGACCAGGCAAGCACCAATGCAAACAATCGTTCTGTACCATTGCATTTTTGTCTTTATCAAACGGTCTGAACTGTCGATACGCACCCGGATGGCCGTCTGGCCGGGTCAGCAACATCTCGGTGAAATCCAAAAGCTTTAGATTCCCACCATCCTGAAGCATCTTCTCTCTAACCGCCCTCTTGAACTGACTAATCTCCACATCTCTTAGTATCTTATGTACATCCTTAATCTCAATCTCCTCTTCGCTCACCGGCTCTGTTTGCTTACACTTCCCGCCGCTATGCCACTCTCCATTTTGGAAATGATCCGGAGTCGAAGTACGGAAAAAAATCGTGCCTTTACCGTTAGTTTCTGCAGCTATGAAGTCCATGACATTCCGCAGAGTTGTGTTATAAGCATAGTCGAATCCTAACTCTTTCATGTGAGAATTTTCCGGACAGATATGGCAACCGACAGGTTTTGCTTTTTCATGATAAACCGCAGCTTTAAGAAACCATTTACCCGTTGAGATAATTGCATAGTCGAGACTCGGTATCAGATTGGTCCATGTCTCATCGAGTCTATCAAGATGTAGCTGAACAGAAGCAGTGGATACACCGTTTGAATCTTCGAAAATAGCAGCTTGAACTAGAAATGGCGACCAGATGTTGGATATCGTTAGGTTATGTAAAGGGAAATGCCATCGCTTCGATTTGTACTCCTTATCGTGGTATACTTCAACCGGTTCTTCAACCTGAGAGACGGGAAGAAAAACAGATTCTCAGAAAATAAAAAATCGAAGCAAAGAGCAGGTAAAAGCGAGGATGATACCGTGGAAAGCATACACAGCAGAGATTCGACGTGGTTACGCGATATGGAATCACCAATCAATGCCCAAGATTTGTTCCTCATAAGCTGAAGAAATCTTCGAGGGTCAAAACGTGGTAACAAACAGTCGTGAGGCTTCCATTTCCAGTAGAGAAAATCTAAGTCAGGCCGGCCATTGGTGATGCAGTTCTGGTGACCATCGATGAGCATCCCACATGAATTATTTGTGTAGATTGGTCCTAATGAGTCTGGGATCCATTTTCCAGCGAAGAGATCGCATTTCTCTATTTCGATATCTGATTCAAGAAACAATAACAAAACACAAACCTTGATATTTTTTATCGCCAATGTGAGATCAACTTTGAATCAAAATGTTGCAAACAGTAGTGAAGATTAATCCATCAGAACTAAGTCTTTGAACATTGCAGCTAAATGATACAAAACATCGCAAGAAGTTTTGAATGTTAAGGATGAAAACATTGTGAAACGATCCATGAATCATCACTTCTTTTTTCAATATTACTAAACCACAGTCCCCAAAACCCGTAAGCAAAACTTTAGAACTTGCAGATCGAGAAACATCTTCCAAAACCACTAGATCTAGATCTCATAATTATGCTCATAAACAAGATTTAGACACTTTTACTAAGAAAAGGAAAAAAAAGAAGAGGGTTTAGACACAACCCACTCAATGGAGTAATCAAATAGAAGTCAAATACTTATCTTTCTACAAACTCAACTTACCCTGAGGAATCAGATCTTCGTTTTCCGGCACGATAACTCTCAGCGGAAGAAACCGTGCTTCGAATTTTCCGGTGACAGACGCAAAAAATGGAGAAAACTCGCTCGAGTGGAAAATGAAGAGACGGAAAACAAGAGTCGTTATCAAAGTAGCGGAGACGAGCTTGACGACAAACACATTCTTATAAATCCACTTCAGCTTCATCAGAAGAAGATGTGCAAACTGCAAAGTGTGTGTTTTTTTTGGGTATGTTCGTATTATTCGACCGACAAGAGCTCTGGACTTTTCTTTATTCTTTGATATATAAATCATACGACCATTTGCATTAAAAAAACCATATAGTAAAAGAATGAACATCACTGACGATTACTAATTAACGAAAATGAAAATATTGACAGGAAAGAATTTTCGGGTTACCAAAAGTTTTAGTATCCACTTATATATAAATGAGGGGTTAAACTATTGAATATGATTTGTCTTCAAATTTATAACATTTTATCTTCTTTGAAATATTCATCATACAAAACAACAATGGGAAAACATGACGTGACACAAATTACGAAACTGAGAGTGTTACATAAATTCAATTATGTGATTTCCACTTCAAAGGATTCCAAAAAAGAATTGGAACAAAGAACATTATGAAGGTTTCTTCGTAGCAGATGCTGCTCCCTCGTAGTCACGATCTTGACTCGGTATCACAAAATTCTTTACTTTCTGGTACATTCATTGATCAAAACAAAAAAGCAAACCATGTTAACGGAAAGTAGAAAGATTTCGTTTGTTTGCACTTAAACAAAGTTTTGTGAGGATTTATGTTTGAAATCAAACAGTAAGAAAACAATTGAGGACAAAAGCATTGATCAATATCAAGAATGAAAACAAAATTGGCCCCTACTTTGATGGCTACCTTTAAAAAATTAACAAACATTGTTAGATGGTTATAATATTCAGATTCATCTTTCTCTAATGACTTCCTCCAGAAAACCTATAATTTCTCAACGAACATCATTGCATTCTTTCTGCAAACCTAACTATTAACATTATATAATTACCAACTACAAAGATAAAATGTTCCAAAATCGAAAGTAAAACAAACAAAAAAAAACCTAAGATTCCATTATTGCTGCTAATCGCAAACCATTAAAAAAAGAGAACTGGCTTGTAAAAATTGAATTGCGAACTCGTAGATCAGACGTAAACGCAATAAAACCAACCTTCGAGAGAACGCATTCTCTGAGAGAATGCAAGAATCGGAGGCATTTCTCTTGATCGTACGGAGACTCCGTGACGCAATTGAGAAGAGCGAGAGCCTCTTTGCCGCAAACTGGTTGGGGGACCTGTTTCTCCATGGGAAAATTAAACCCTAGAGTGATTTTTGTGTTTGTGAAAGAGTAAGAGGGTTCCGGGGAGAACTTTCTACGATCACGGGGCGGTGCTCAGCGGAACAAAGACATTAATGGGTCATAAAAGCCCAGTTTATTTATTCAATATGGGCCTTTTAATTGTAATTATTTTTCTGTTCAAACTTCAAAGCCTTTTGTTAGGCCATAGTTTTTACTTCGAATGCCTGAAAAACGGCTTCAATTCATACATAACAAAACATACGCAAACCATTCTTTTTACGTTTTAAAAAAAAACATATCTTATTCGACAAATATCTCAGGTTTGTTTGCAGGGTCGATTAATTCGTGTACGTTGTATCTCAGTTCCTTGATCATGAGTTTTAGTAAACTGGAAAATATTGAGGTGATATTTATTAATGAGTTCGGTTGTACAAATGAGTACCGAATTCTTTAGAGTTAATTTGTTAAACACATTCGAACTAATTAATTGTGTTCCTCGTTTATAGCGCTATCATTATATCTTTATATCTCCAATTCGTCTAATTTTCAACGATTTAATCATTATCAGTCATAAATGATCATAAATACTCATTAATAATATTTTTCCTTGGAAAACTTATTATCGTACTCGAGAATTGTTGAACGAACGTTTTACTGATTTTTCAACGGTTTCTCGAGAGTTGGTGAGATCGGACGTTTTATTGATTTCTCGACGATTTTGTAGCAACTCTCACGTTGGATACTTGGAGTAATGGATTGATTCTTTTTGGACCGATCTCCGGTTTTGGGAAGGACGAAGCCCACATCCAAGAATGTATCGTGACGTTGACCATAGTTTGAGATTGTTGCAATATGGAGAGAACCGAAAGAGTAGTTGGAACTTGGAAGGTTAGTTCAGTGAATTAAAAGGAAGCAGAGCGAACATGTTGTGAGAGCATTGGAATAGCACGAGAATGGTACGTGAAATATGATATTAATAAACGAAATCTTTTAATTTCTTTGTTGGTCCTTCTTTTAATGTATTTATTAAATGTGTCTCTGCCACTCTTCATGAGACATTACCTCACTCACACACCACATGTCTTTGAATCTTCGCGATCTTATTATGCATCTAATTTGTTATAAGGTTTATATGCAAATGTCAAGGATAATAGACGATTAAATTTACATGTCAGAGATTTGCTCACTAAAGAGTAAAGACCAAACTAAAATACGGAAAAGTCAACTGAAATTTAGCCACGAAGAAGTCAAACTACATTGAAAGTTTGAAACCATGTCCTTTGACCGAGTACAGTCGTGTACCGGTACAGATGACAGGATTATGGTTTGTTTACAAAACCGAATATTTGGCATTAGTTTGATAATTAATAAAATTATTAAAACCGAATATTAATAATTGATATTATTTTTTTATAAAAATAAGGATTAAATGGATTTTTCCAGTTTAAGTTTAGGTTCGGGGCTGATCGGAAATAACTGTTGAAAATATATCATAAAAATTAGAAAATCACTAAGAAGATCTCATGAAAGGTCCCCATTTATCTTTTGGAATAAATCTTGCAAATGCTAAAGACATGTGTTTGTATGTATGAACGTAAATGCAGGCATGTCTCTAAACCATAACCATCTTTTTAAGCCTTACAAATTTAGGAAGGGGCAAATAAAAATCATGTGATTTTTGTTTTTAAAAAACGAAATATAAATGCAACAACTTCTTTAATAGACGGCCTAACTAATCAACTCCGTGGGATGGGTTTCGTTGATTTTCAGTATTTTAATCAGGCACTTCTAGCAAATACGTGTTGGAAAATAATACTGAGACCTCATTGCTTTCTATCGAGAATTTTAAAAAGTAGGTATTATGATAAAGGAGATCTTTTCTCTGCTGCTGTGGGTTCTAGATCGTCTTTGGGATGGCAATCTATATTACACGGGCGGTGTTTACTTCAAACCGGATTACATAGAATCATTGGGAATGACTCAGATATATCTATTGGTGATGCAAATTGGCGGCCTATAGTACCTTTTCGTCCTCCAAGGTTGTTACCCTACACAAACCCATTGTTGAAGCTTGATTGTTTTATTAATAAAGAATTTGGGCAATGGGATGATGAACTACTAAAGGATATGGTTGAAAAAGAGGATCATCGTCTTATCCATAATATTTACTTGCCTACGACTCCATGTAAGGATATTTGGTATTGGAAGCATACAAGTAATGGAATGTATTCGGTTAAGTCAGGTTATAGAAATGCTATTGAGGTATTCCGTATTGATTCAGCCACAAACCGACCAGTATTGGCGTCACAGCCGGATCTGACGAAAAAAACTTGGAATCTACATATTCCTCCGAAGATAAAACATTTTCTTTGACGTCTATTATCAGGTGCATTATCGCTGAAATGTCAACTCTATCGGCGGAAAATTATTTATGATGTCACATGTAACAGATGCTGTGATTCTGAAGAATCTGAACTACATACTTTTTTCCTATGCCCATTTGCTCAAATGGTATGGAGGAAACTCGGAATCTCAACAACTGTTATATGCTCGAATCGGACAAATATCTACGATAATATCAGGTATTTGTTTGAAAGCTATTGTCAATTTGAGGTCTCAGAAACTCAGAAATATGTTCCTTTCTACATCTTATGGAGACTATGGAAATCTAGAAATAAACTCACTTTTAACAACACGGTGTTATCGGACGCCCAATTAGTAAATAAAAGTTATGAAGATGCGGTGGAGTGGATACAAATGACGACAAAATCTGACTTTGGGATACAAAAATCAATGCGTATACCGAACTCAATAAAATGGAGAAAACCAACACATGGTTGGATTAAATGCAATTATGATGCTGCTTTCCGTAATGGTCCATCACAGTATGGATTAGGTTGGATTATTCGAAATGATAAGGGTATGTTCCTAAACGCTAGCAGAGGTAAATTCCAAGAACGGGCTTCTGTTATTGAAGCTGAGTGTACAGCTCTTATCTGGGCATTACAGGCTACCTGGGCTTTGGGTTATCAGCATGTAATCTTTGAAGGAGACAATCTCTCTTTGATCAATCTCATCAACAACAAAGCATCATCTATACAACTTCAACATTATATTCATACAATTCAACTATGGATTGCAAAGTTTGATGGTGTTAAATTTACACACACCCCTAGATCAGGAAATCGAGCAGCTCATCATTTAGCTTTTTCATCCACAACATCTGAATCTGCATGGAACATTTATTATTATTGTCCTTTGTATTTACTATTGTATGTAAACAATGATGTTGATCATTAATAAAGTATTTATTGGCAAAAAAAAAAACTAATCAACTCCATATACAAGACTAAACTATCTACCCAAGTGTTAAACTTTTATATGTTTGATTAGTTAATTATAGTATATACAACTCATGATAAGTAGATATCCTTCAATCCCTAATATATTATTTGAGAAACATTTTAACAAAGTAACCTTAATCTGACGTGTTAATAACAAAAATACCAGCTGACGTGTCAACACCACAGCGAATTTCAATTTAAATATATAAAAAGGTTTAAGTTACTAGAATAATTACAATACATACCATTGATATTAATTTGGTTAGAAAATAGATATATTTAATTCAACTAACCTAAAAATACTATTACATTTTCAAAAACAATAATTTTTATTTTTTTAAATTTTTATACGTTAATTTATAAATAATTTTAAATAAATATAAATAGATTTAAGTTATTACCGTAATCCCTAATATATTATTTGAGAAACATTTTAGAAAAATAATCTTATTCTGACGTGTTATTAACATAAATATCATGATAACGTATCATCACTACAGTAAATTTCAAATAAATATACAAATAAACTTAACTTATTAGAATATAATATATATCATTGTTATTAATTTAGTTAGACAATTAATATATTTTATTAAACTAACCAAAAAATACTATTAAATTTATAAAAATAATTATTTTCATTTCTTAATTTATATACACATTAATGTTAAAACTAATTTTAAATAAAAATTAAAATTATATAAATATTTAATTTATATTTATTAATAAAATATAATTTGCGAATATTTTTTCCACGCATGGCGTGGATATAAATCTAGTTATTATTTTAAATTTAAAGAAGTTATCGATGGTCTATTTGTCTTAATCACACTTGGATACGATATTCAAAAGAATTCAGAATTCTGTACGCTGATCACATTGATACACTTGGATACGATATTACATTGATGGGTATGCATCAAAAATCACGAAATTCACATGATCGGACGGAGCCCACCTATTTAATTCTTTGTTATTTTTAAATTTATATTTTTTTAAATAATACTTTAAAATAACATTTTTAAAAATATTTTTTTTATAAATTTAACATTTTAACATTAAAAGTTTTAAAATAGCATAAATAATTATGAAAACAATTATTTACATTAAATAAATTATATATAGATTTACAATTTTATATTTAGGTTTATTTTTCCAATTTAGAGTTGAATTTTTTTCATCAACAAAAAATTTTAATGTATTTTAATCTTAATTTTGTGCTATTATTAAAAATTTAAATTAATGATGTTAATTTTGGAATAAAAACTTAAAAATATGCTATTTAGAGAATTACACTATTTTTATTTTATTTTTAAACTATACAAATTTAATCGATTGTATTTATATCCATTTCAATTTTAGAAACTTTTTATTATTTACAAAATCTTTTATTATTTACATTAAATTACTTAATTTTCTTTTATTTTGTGTATTTTAAATATATAATTATTAATCAATAATATAGTAAAATACGCAAAATATAAAAATTCTGGATAATTTAATGTATAGAATAATCTAGTTCTATAATAGAGATCTAGTTTTATGATAGAAATCGAACAACTAATACTAGTTTAGTCCTTAGTCAACTTATATTTAAACCATAGTCTATAATTTGACACAACACGTACGACAATCCGACTTGACCTACGCACTCTCTTATGTCATTTTCTTAATTGAATTTGGAAAAAAAGAATACTGTCTATTGTCGAAAGTAATAGAAATAGAAAAAGAGAAAAGGAGAAAAAGAAAAAGCGGAAGAGATCAAATGAAAGACATGAACAACAAATCTTCGAGTTCAAGTGGAGTTTGCTCTATAAATACTTTTGAAATTTGTCGATAAAATGCTAATGCAGAAACGCAATTGTGATATTCAGCTCAAAGACTAAGGTTGAATTCATATCAAAGATTCTACACGTGTTGTTATGGATGATAATGATGTTCATAAAATTATATATATAGACATGAATATCCATATAAAACTTAAAACATTAATTAATAATATCACCATTATATATTCATAAAAATGAATATATAGACATGAATATATATATATATATAACTTAAAACATTAATTAATAATTAATATCACCATTAACAAGTAATATCACCATTATATTACAAGAAAAAAGAAGACAAACTGATTTATAAAAAAATGGAGACGAACTGGTTAAACTATCTCACCGGTACAAAACTTCTCCGGACTCCGGTTTAGTAAACCGCGAGTAAAACTGTTTATTAAACAGCTAAAAGAGGATCCGACCCGAATAGATCCCCAATATCTTGAAAATGATCCTCCACGTGCCACTTGGGTAATCCGAATCCGTAATCGAACCTAAAGTTCATATCCAAACACGTATCGGCAATGAGATCTTCCCTAATCACGTCGCCGCCGAGATAGTCGGGAACAACTGAATTTCGGAAATCGAATACGTCTTCGTCTGTGAAAACCGGTGCCGAGAAATCGGTGAAAGCATCTGGTATTGTCGCCATCCTCGTCGTCGAAGACTCTTCTTTGACCACAACAGCCACTGCTGACCAAGAGGTGCTGGGGAATTTGTCGACGGCGAACGGGGATCGGAGAACAGAAACCGGAGAGCAGAGGCCGTCATTGCTGCTGCTGTTGATGGAGGAAGTAGCGAAGGGATGTTTGATTTTGGTCTTCTTCTCCGGCGACGGTGTGGGAGTTCTTTTCTCCGGCGGAGGTATGGAGAAATTGGTGAGTGCATCAGGACCACGGAGGTGAATAGCTGCGTTGTCGTAAACCATCGCTGCTTCTTCCGCCGTGTCGTAAGTGCCAAGCCAGAGCCGTACACGTTTAAACGGATCTCTTATTTCGGCCGCCCATTTTCCCCATGGACGCTGTCTTACTCCCCGGAATTTCTTCTCCCCAGTCGTCGTCGCTGCTGTAACAACCGAAGAATCAGCAGCCTGCGATTTCCCAGTAACAGCTCTCTTCCGTCTCTTCTTCGTTTCTATTTGACTACAACCACAAGCACCGGAATCAAAAACCACCTCGTTGACGAACTTCTTGATACGACGGCGTTTGGAGACTAATCGTTGGTAGTTTTCTTCTTCTTCATCGTCGCTGGAGGAATCAGTGGCGTCTGGGTCGGTGACGGAGATACGGAGAATCCTTGGTTGCTTGCTGGTTAAATGCGGTACGATTTTCGTCGTGTTGGTTTTCTGCTCTGTGAATTTGATTCTCGGGAGAACTACTTTCTTCTCCGGTTCCATTTCTGTATCTCTCTCTCTCTCTCTCTCTCTCTCTTTCTCTGTTACTCAGATTGTGACTATTACTGTGTTTATATTATTGAGATTGGGAAAGCATTCGAAAGCAAAAGAAGAAAAGGAAAGAGACAAAGAATAAAAGAAATAAAAAGAAGAAGCAAATTGAACAACAAGCGGTAAAGAGAGCGATGCTCCTCTGCAAAAAGTTTTATCAAAGGACGAGACTTTTTTTATAGAAAGCTACAAAGAAAAGGCACGGAAAACTGCGAAAGAGAAAACTCGCGATGTATTTGTAGATACAGAAGATAACAAAGAGGAAACTGAAAAGCGAAGATTTTCCCGGAAAGTTGAAGAAAGGAAAGAAAAATAAAAATAAAGAGCTTTTTGCTAATATTCTTATGGAATCATCACAAACCCACCGTTTGGTTTATCAAGAGATCAGAGAAGAACAGATAAAAAGGGAGATGCTACTTTCGAGTATAAGGCTTTGAGATTGGTTATTCTAGGAAATATTCCTGAAGAAAAGAAAATGTTTGCAGAGAGTGACAAGAGTAAGACGAAGAAGAAGAAGAAGAAACGGAGACTTAAAACGGGCAGAAACCGCAGAGGAAGGAACACAATACTATCTTATCGGCTGTTGAAACGGGTTATATAACGTTAACCCCGGTTTTTGGCTATTTACTTTTTTTGGAATATTATAAAAAGGTTGCATATTTAGAGAGTAAGAAAAAATAAAATTTCTTAGTTACTTAAATGTATATATACGCGAACTTCTCTATCTTCGAAACTTTTCTCCATTTTCACTCCTTCTTCTTCTACGTTACGCTGTGTACCGTGACCATCGTCAAACGGCTCTTTTAACGTCGACGTCGGTAAGAAACTTCTTCATCTACAACTTTAAAGTTCGTTTTTTTTGCAAACAGTGAACTCTATATTATGCAAAAAGGCGATCGGGGAGGTTTTTCTTCAGCATCGTTGTTCGGATTTCGAAGCTAGTGCCATAAGTAGTGGGGTGCTCATACAAAATCGAATCAAAGCGAAAACTACCGATTCTATCATATACATATAATTTTGAGATTATAAATACATAAATTATCATGGTACCGCGATATATACATGAACTATTTTTAATTTTGAATCTAACTCACAAACTTTAAATCATGGCTAATTCAACCAATCAAACGATTTTTGTGTATTTTTTGTCAAACGTGTTGATGTAACTGTCACGTCAAATGTCCAAAACTCGTAGTCCAAAACGACGTCGTTTTAAATTTATTTTTTTCAAAAAATTATAGTTTAAAACGACGTTGTTTTGAGTTTTTTTAATTGTAATCCAAAACGATGTCGTTTCGGGTTTATATATATATTTTGAAACGTATCATAAAACAATATCGTTTTGGGCTTATGTATTTTTTTAAAAAACACGGAAATTGTCACGTCAACATATTTGACGGAAAAATACACGAAAACCGTGTGATTGGTGGAATTAACAACGATTTTAAAATTTATGGGTTAAATTCAAAATTAAAGATAATTCATATATATATATAAACATAATGTGATAATTTGTATATATAATTTTAAAATTATATATATATATATATGATGAATGAGTCGTTTTTCCTCGAATCCACAAAATCTCGGGAAAGAGTAGGTATTTTGCAGGGAAAAACGCCCAATTCCACTATATACTTATATGTTTGGTATTATGTATACATAAAGTATCATGATATGCTGATATATACATTAACTATCTCTAATTTTGAATTTAATCCACAATCTTTAAAATTGTAGCAAATTCCACCAAGCAAACGGTTTCCGTGTATTTTTTTGTCACACGTGCTGACGTGTATACCAAGTCGGATGTCCAAAATTTGTACTCCAAAACGACATCGTTTTGAACTTTTTTTAAAAAAAAGTCATATCTCAAAACGACGTTGTTTTGGGCTTATGTATTTTTTCTAAAAACATAATCCAAAACGACATCGTTTTGTGCTACGGTTAAAAAATAAAATAAATAATTTGGGAGAAAAACATGCAAAATTAGGGTTCTTAATCAATTATCTCATTTGCTAAAATAAGATCGGTTTATAATCATTGTTCCATCAATTATATAGTAGATGTGGGGTCTCTTCATGAATTAATACTCATTGTTTATCATATGGGTTGGTGTGAGCTGTGTGGAAGTTTTGAAGTGGTGGGTTGTGTTTTTGGTTACTTTTTCAAAACTCTCCGCCGGAGTGGCTTCAGAGTCTTACATTTTAGAATTTACTTTATTGGATCTTTCTATCTATCGTTGCTACCTCTCTAAAAAGGCTCAATCGTTGCATCATTTTTCTACGATTTTGTGTGAAAATAGAGAATTGAATCGCAATTTGATTTTGTCTTTCCCACCACCGCGATTCGATTTCGTCTTCTCCACCACGGTGATTCGATTTCGTCTTCCCCACCACCGGAATTCGATTTCGTTTTCCACCAAAAAATTCTCCCACGAAGTTACCACCACGATTAAGAACCCTAAAATGTCCACTTCTTCCTCAAATTGGTTTGTTGACATCGTTTTGTACTCTTTTTAAAAAAATACATAAACCTAAAACGACGTCGTTTTGGGCTATAATTTTTTTTTTAAAAAAACAATCCAAATCGACGTTGTTTTGGATTATGTTTTTTTAAAAAATACATAAACCCAAAACGACGTCGTTTTGGGATATAACTTTTTTTTAAAAAGAGTACAAAACAACGTCATTTTGGATTACAAATTTTGGATATCCGACGTAGTATCCACGTCAGCACGTGTAACAGAAAAATATACGGAAACTATTTGTTTGGTGAAATTAGTCATAATTTTAAAATTTGTTGATTAAATTCAAAATTAGAGATAGTTCATGTATATTAACATAAGATAGCGTGATACTTTATGTATATATAATCTCAAACATGTGTAGGATGGAATTCACCGTTTTCGTGTTTTGCTGTGTGCAGAAGTTTGTTGGATTTGGTACGGTGGTGCTTAACTGTTGTTTTAAACTTTGGGTCGCTGGCGAGTTCAAATGAATGAAAGACAATTGTCAACCGTATAGTTGTTAAAATCTTAATGTACATTTAATTGAAGTTGAAACATAGAAAGAGAAGAAAAAAAGATCAAATGCATAGCCATGAACTACAACATGTGTCGACAGTGGTTATTAATAACACTGTGACGCAAAATAACAATCATGACATAATGATAGAAAAAGGATAAAAAGATATTTACATACAGATGATAAGCTTCAAAAAAGTTTTCATCCTATTGCATACAAAATATTATTTTGACGCATATTACACGAAATCATTGCAAACCAGATTACAATTTACTGTAGTTTCTTTAAGAAGATGACAAAATTTGAAGTGTAAATTTAAACATAACATATATATATATATATATATATATATGAAGCTAACAAAATTTAACTTACTCCACAAATCAAATTGAAACACAATCTATTTCAACAAAACAAATAAATTTTTAAGAACCTAATAACGTTAATTTTAGACTGATTCAATACAAGATTATTATGCTAAATAGATTTTCAAATTAAGTCGAAAAAACTGAGTTTACATAAATTTGATGGATTTTTTTCCAAAAAAGAACTAAATTTACAAAACTTTTGGGGAAAAGTTTGACAATACCAAATGTCGCATTAGTCAAATGAGTGAGATACGGACGGTTGGCATCGCAATATCGGGTCCAATCCAATGGCTGGGACGTGTCTTCCTCTGGCAGCTGACAAAAAGCAAAACATGTACTATCATTATATTACTAAACTAATTTTAATTATAAATTTTCTCGTAATAGGAGACTCCGGTCACGTGACACCGGAGCGGACGCAGTCCTTTTCACCCAAAAAACTTATACCTAAAAAAAAAAGAATTACTTCAATTTTTTTTATTTTTTTAAAATACCATCAAGAAATTTATATTAAAAATATCTAAAAAATAAAAATTCTACTCAAAAATATAGTTTTAGGGTTTTTTGAAT
Source organism: Pugionium cornutum (assembly GCA_018901935.1). Taxonomy (NCBI): domain Eukaryota; kingdom Viridiplantae; phylum Streptophyta; class Magnoliopsida; order Brassicales; family Brassicaceae; genus Pugionium; species Pugionium cornutum. The sequence goes on along the minus strand of CM032164.1, from coordinate 37,310,658 downwards.
AATTTTTAAGGTTTAGAATTTGAATCTTGGTTTAAAGTTTAATTTTAGAATTATAGTATTATCAAAAAAATTAATAAAATTTTGGAAAAATAGAACTGTTGAATATATTTTTTACAATAATACTTTAAAATACATCATTTTAAGTTTATCTACCAAATTTAGTACAGTAAAACTAAAATTTCAAAAATAGCATAAATTATTATGTTAAAATAATTATTTATCTTAAATAAATTATATATAAAATTAAAACATAATGTTTGGGTTTATTTTTCTAATTTAAGGTTTAAAACTTTTTATTAAGAAATTTTTTTAAAATTATTTTATTATTAAATTTGTGATATTTTTAGAAATTTAAATGAATATTGTTATATTTAGAACAAAAATTTAAAATAGTGGTATTTTAGTCAATTGTATTTTTTGCAAAATCGTTTTTATACATGATATGTAAACAAAATTTGGATACATTATTACAAGTTATATTTTTAGTGTTGACATAAGAGTTTGTTTTGACCAATTTCTATTCTATTTTGTATTATTGATAAACTGTTTTAGATAGATTATATTTTGTTTTAAAAATTAATGTGTGTCCATATTAACTAAATGTGAATCGAGCAAGTTACTTGTACATTTAAAGACCGTTACGGCTAGTAGTTATTTACTGTTTCAACCTATGACGTTGCGCCATAATCGCAGTAACTTCTTAAGTGTGATTATAAAACTCAGTAATTTATATTTCTGTCCTTTAATATTTTAAAATTATAGACGAGCTTATCTGGCATTTCATTGGGAGAAAAATTTAAAATTAGTTTATGTGAAGAACTTGAAACACGATTTTAATTAGTAGAAAAGACGTTTGATTTCATTTAACAAAATGCTCTGTTTTTACATACTACAAACAGAGGAACGAATGAACCAATTTATATGAGATTGACAACTTGAAAATAAACCTTAATCATCAATTGTTTCCACTAATAATTCAACACGTATCACTGAGTAAATCAAACGGATTGCTGAGCTGCAGGGCATGGCTCTGCTTCTCTGAAATTACAGGTGTACCTTCTCTGCTCCTCTGATTTCCGTAGCTCACCTCTGCATCTTGTCGAGTGGTACTGTTCACAATTGGGCTTTGTCTTTCTTCATTTTTGAAGCCCAACTTTCTCAACTCGGTAACATCCCCCTCAAACCGGTGGTAGAGAGAACTCCGACACCGAGTTTGCTGCGTAAATGAACAAATGGTTTCCGGGACAAAGGTGGTAAAAATATCGGCAACTTGAGACTCAGACGGGATGTGTCGCACTTCCAAAACTCCCAAAGCCACACATTCCCGTGTATAGTGATAGTCGACGGCAATATGTTTTGATTTGTTGTGAAAACCCGAGTTAGCCGAGAGACATACAACTGATAAGTTGTCACACATTAACAAGGCAGGTTGTGACTGTCGAACATTCAAATCCCTTAAGACCGAATTAACCCATGTCAATTCCGAAGCAATCTGAGCTAGAGCTCTGTATTCGGCTTCGGTAGATGATCGAGATACCGTAGGTTGACGTTTAGAACTCCATGAGATTAAGCTCGAACCCAAGAACACACAAAAACCGGTTGTAGATCTCCTGGTTTGTGGACAACCAGCCCAATTGCTATCACTGAAGGCTAGAAGCCTTAAGGAGGAATCTGATCCAATGTGTAACCCGAATTGTGTAGTGCCTTTGACATAGCGTAGAACACGTTTCAGCAAACCAAAATCTGACATTGTTGGCATGTGCATTTTCTGGCAAACTAAGTTCACTGCATATTGAATATCGGGACGCATGAGTGTCAGATATTGTAGTTTGCCAGCAACCCTTCTGAAAAACGTTGGATCCGGAAACGGATCTTCATTAGTCGCTTTTATCCGAGATGGTAAGGGAGTAGGCATAAGATTACATGAAGACATTCCAACCAATGCAAGTATTTCATCAGCATACTTGGACTGATTTAGAAATAATCCAGCCGTGTGAAAGGTAGCTTGAATACCCAGAAAATAGCTTAACGTTCCCAAATTCTTCATCTAGAATTTTCCACTAAGATGATGTATAAGAGACGAGATGACCTCCGAATTGTTACCCGTGAGCAAGACATCATCTACATATAGCAAAAGGACTATCGAATTTCCACCATGATTATATGTAAATAAAGAGGGATCTGACTTACAGCATATGAATCCAAACTCTAGTAAGTAGCTACTGAATTTGTCAAACCACGCTCTTGGAGCTTGCCGTAAGCCGTATAACGCCTTGTTCAGCTTACACACATGTGTTGGATACTTGGAGTTTACGAATCCAGGAGGCTGAGAAACAAAGATATCTTCTTGAATTTCACCATGAAGAAATGCGCTCTTGACATCTAACTGCGTAATCGGCCAGTGATTAGATACAACCACAGTGAGAACAATTCGAATAGTAGATGTTCTTATAACATGGCTATAGGTTTCCGTGAAATCAATGCCTTCTTCTTGCTAAAATCCCTTAGCTACAAGTCGTGCTTTTAGTTTATCAAAGGAACCATCTGCTTTTAATTTCACCGTGTATACCCATCGACATCCCAATACTTTCATAGAGTCATTCCATGGTGTTAAGGACCAAGTGTTATTAGCATACTGAGCATCAAGTTCTTCCAGCATTGCTTTGTTCCATCCATCATGTTTAAGAGCAGCAGCCACATTCCTTGGAATTGCTGGAATATTTTGTTCAGCCGAAAGAGCAAACTTTGGATTCGGTTTGCGTATTCCTTTTTGCAATCGCGTAGTCATTTGATGCGTGCGTGTTGGTGGTTCAAATGGCGGTGGTTCAGGCTGATCATCATCACGCACTTGGACTGTTGGCATGCCGACCATTGGTGAACTTTCATTCATTCTAGTTTCTTCTTCAGCTATAGGCATTATTTCATTAGCCGGAGCCGGAATATGAGCTGCTGGATGGGAGGGTGCAGTCGGCAAAAAGTGTGGAACCTTTTGCTGTTGAGGGATGTTCTGCCAAGCTTGTAGCAATGGTGTGCTATATGGTGTAAGAAATCCAGCATATCGACCTGCAAAAGGGAAGCAAGTCTCATCAAAGATAACATTCCTTGAAATGTAAACTCGACCGGTCGGTGGAAAGAGGCATCGATATCCCTTAAATTGAGCATGATAACCAATGAAAGCACACTGTAATAACCGTGGTTCCATCTTATGACTCGCATATTTCCGGAGACAAGGGTAACAAGCTGAACCAAACACTCTAAGATGTCCATAATCCGGCTTTTGTTGAAGAGCTTTTTCTATAGGTGTGAGATTATCTAGAGATGTATTGGGTAGTAGATTCGTGATGTAATTGGCTGTATAAAAAGTCTCTACCCAATACTTAAGTGGTGTTTTGCTATCATATAGCATCGATAGTCCAAGTTCCGTAACAAATCTGTGCTTTCTCTCAACCATGCCATTTTGTTGAGGCGTATAAGGGCATGACAACATATGTGAGATCCCATTATTTATTAGATGTTCTCGGAATTGTCTCCCCATAAACTCACCACCACCATCATTTTGAAAGAATTTGATCTTCCTTGTGAATTGATTTTCCACTTGCTTTTGAAAGGCGACAAACACTTGATAAAAATCAAGACTTAATCTTTAATGGAAAAATCTATGAATACCGTGAGAAGTTGTCAATAAACATAACATAGTATCAAAATCCTTGAGATGAAACAATGGGAGAAGGTCCCCAAAGATCACATTGCACTCGATCTAAGGGACCTAAGGCTCTTTTTGTGGAATAAAAAAACGGTAATTTTAAACTCTTCCCATCTGGCAAGGCTCACAAATGGAGGTGATGCTGCTCTTATTGAAGTCAATATCCTTGCTGTTTTTCAAGTGTTGAAGAATCTGTGAATTCGCATGTCCAAGTCGCTTGTGCCAGATCGCATCTGTTGCTTTCACTTGACGAATTGAATAGAAAGCTATGAATTCTTGATTCTTCAACACATACAAATCATTACGTCATGGTCCTTTTCTCACCACTTTCTGAGTACGTAAATCAATAACATATACTTAATTAGCATCAAAATATACACCACACGGATAGTCTTGGCAAAGTTTTGAGACTGATAAGAGTGATTTCTGGATGTTTGGACAAACTAATACATCAGTTAAGGGTATGTTACATGATGCAGTAGTGATGACAGTAGATCCAACATGAGTAATAGGAAGATTGTTTCCATTACCTACCATCATAGTCTTAGCACCATTATATGGAGTCGTGTTCTGCAGAGAGCTTGTTGTGTCTGTAATGTGGGTTGTCACACCTGAATCCGGGAACCATTCTTTTCCATTCTCGTCAGCAACCTGAAAAGTAGACAACGCCTGTGGAAAATCTTGGCTTTGATATGCATTATCGAATCGACTCCAGCACTTAAGTGCTGTGTGACCAGCTTTTCCACATATTTGGTAGACCGGGCGTGAACCACTAATGTTATTTTGACTCTGAGAAGGGCTCCAGTATGAGTTACTTACTTGTTGCGAAAAACCTCTTCCCCGTGTTGAATAACCTCCTCTACCTCTATTAGCTCCAAAGCGTGAATATCCCCCTCTTCCTCTTTGTCCATTGTATGCGTTCAGAGTTTGAAAGGCCATAAAAAGTGATATATCAGCAGGAGCTTCATAGGATTGAAGCTTACTACAATAACCAGAAACTTCAGATACAACATCATTAAACGTGAGAGGAGGAAATCGTGACATAGAGCTCTGTAGAGCAGTGCAAATCGGATCGTAATCTCGGCCAAACCCATTCATAACTGTAAAGATCTTCATCGATTCTTCTATTGGCTTCCCTATTGAGCTCAGTTGGTCACAAACCATGCGAAACTCACGGCAATACACATGAAAGTCCTTTCCTTTTAATGTCAACATCTGTAATCTTCTTTTGAGCTCAAACTCTCTAGCCACAGAACTCCGATTGAAGTTATTAGCAAGTGAGAGCCACACATCTTGAGAAGTAGACAAGCAGTGTACATACCCCAGGACTTCTTCAGTCAATGTGCCAAAAATCCAGGACTTAACGAGCTCGTCAGTACAAACCCAAGCTTCGAAGGCCGGGTTTTCGATCTCCAGTTGTTCTCCATCTTGCTGTTGCACCAAGGTCGCCGGTGGGGGTGGTATTTGTCCATTGACAAATCCAAGTAGCTCCTGACATCTTAGCAGCGATTCTATCTCCGTTTTTCAGAGGAGGTAATTAGTGTCACTAAGCTTGATGGTGACCGAGCTTGCGACGTGAATATTTGAGGGGAAAGGATAGGGGTTTTGTTCTTCGGCCATTAGAGCACCTGTTAAGGTTTGTTATAGCTCTGATACCATGTGAAGAACTTGAAACACGATTTTAGTTAGTAGAAAAGACGTTTGATTTCATTTAGCAAAGTGCTCTGTTTTTACATACTACAAACAGAGGAACGAAGGAGCCAATTTATATGAGATTGGCAACTTGAAAATAAACCCTAATCGACAATTGTTTCCACTAATAATTCAACACGTATCACTGAGCAAATCAAACGGATTGCTGAGCTACAGGGCATGGCTCTGCTTCTCTGAAATTGCAGGTGTACCTTCTCTGCTCCTCTGATTTCCGTAGCTCACCTCTGCATCTTGTCGAGTGGTACTGTTCACAATTGGGCCTTGTCTTTCTTCATTTTTAAAGCCTAACTTTCTCAACTCGGTAACAGCTTAAAACTGAGTTTATAAAATTTTGACCAATGGTCAACCATATAGCATCATTTTGTTGCTTGTCAAAATACCATGCAGCATCGTCTTTCCTATATAACGTAGGGTTGAGCAAATCCACATTTGAATATATTCGATGGGGTAACACTTTCTTATTCGTAATTATTGTTCCAATCTCATACACTACAAGAAAACAGCCGTTTTGCGACCACGGAAGTGGTCGCAAAGTAGTCACAAAACTGTATTTTGCGACTACTTTGCGACCACGTGATGTGGTCGCAAAATAATAGTCACAAAAAATATTAGTCGCAAATTAGTCGCACATTTGCACAATAACATTTCCCAAATTTTCAAATAACTTACCTAAAATCCTTAACAAATTTACTTAACCTTATACTTCTTATATACATTCCAAATGTTATCTAAATATGAAATCATTACAAATATGGTTTTCAATATATGTTATCACTTCTAATGGTTAGTAGTCTTATAGAATATAAATACAAGTTTTAAATGTGGAAAATACTTAGAGGAAATGTGAATTTACCATATGTGGTCGCAAATCAGTCGCAAATTTGCGACTGATTTGCGACTGCACATAAAATATTTAGAATGTGGTCGCAAATCAGTCGCTATTTTGCGACTGATATGCGACTACATCAAATTTTTGTGACTAAAATGCAACCACATTGCCAAAGCAGTTGCAAAGTGGTGGCAAATGAGTCACAAATAATATCCTAAACCCTAAATTTTGAGATTTTGAGGAATGCATATAATTATATAAGATTGATTAATTGATTGTAAGTTATAAAAATTTCAATTACTATGAAAACAATAACATTTCCCAAATTTTCAAATAACTTACCTAAAATCCTTAACAAATTTACTTAACCTTATACTTCTTATATACATTCCAAATGTTATCTAAATATGAAATCATTACAAATATGGTTTTCAATATATGTTATCACTTCTAATGGTTAGTAGTCTTATAGAATAGAAATACAAGTTTTAAATGTGGAAAATACTTAGGGGAAATGTGAATTTACCATATGTGGTCGCAAATCAATCGCAAATTTGCGACTGATTTGTGACTGCACATAAAATATTTAGAATGTGGTCGCAAATCAGTCGCTATTTTGCGACTGATATGCGACTACATCAAATTTTTGTGACTGAAATGCGACCACATTGCCAATGCAGTTGCAAAGTGGTGGCAAATCAGTCTCAATTACTTAAAAAATCTATATTTATATGGATATTGGTAATACATTAAATTATATGAAAATCATATGTACAAAATACATAGCATAACTATATTTATTACATTTCTTCGTTCTCGTCATTATCTGAAGATGAAATATTACATTGAAATTCATCTTCTAGTTCCGCATCTCCGACATCGAAATCAATTTCTTCAGTATGGTTAACTGTATCGACCAACCGATCTACCTCTATCTCTTGAACATGCATTACGTCTTCATCATTTTCTTGTTGCAAAAAGCCAATCTCGTCTTTGTTTTTGTATTTCCCCAAAATGTTAGATCTTGGATTAACTTTCAAAACATTGAGCCATGTTTGTTTTGATGATGATTTTGTATGTGGATAGGGAATATAACAAACTTGATCTGCTTGAGATGCTGATACATCGTACGTATTGAAATATAAATTAGTTATAAATTTGTAAGAAAAATATATAGTAAATTATTACTTAATACGTATGTACCGAGAATAAATGGTTCGTATTTGTAGTATTTCCCCGATGATAAGACATCAACGACACCATTTTCCGTCTTCCGAGTACCTCTCGAGGGTGTAGGATCGTACCATTCACATTTAAAAAGCGTGATCTTCAAATTTAGGAGTCCGACATACTCAAGTTGAATGATATCTGTTAAAATACCGTAGAAATCAGCTTCATCAGATGCATCTGAGTAATTGTCCCCCTTCACACAAATACCGTAGTTACATGTCTTTCTTCTATGTCCATGTTTCTTCGTGTGGAACATATAACCTCTTGTAAAATACATCGGCCAAGTGGATGCTTTATTCATTGGACCTTGAACTAATTCTTGAGCCCTTGAGGAAAGACACGTGAATTTGTGGAACTACATGAATTGACCTTAATTTGATCATATATCAAAAGATAAACTTAATTAGTATTTCCAAAGTAATAAATAAAATATAATATATATGTCAAATAATTAATTAAACATACATAATCCCTAACCCATATGTGGAACTCTTCCTCTCTTTTAGATGAAATGTCATCTTCCGAAAGATATGGATACGTACATCGAATATGATCTTCAAACATGCTACAACAGTAAATATTGCAAATTATTATATATTTCGTGATACAATGAAATGAAATGTAATTAATGTAATTAATTATTTTCATATACCTCTCTAGTGGCCGAAAATATTCACAATTCCGTAATACATATGCATGTGCATATTTATATTCTTTTTTAGAGAGCCATATTTCTTTACATTTACCACTTGGACGACCCATGTGCGTAAATATATGCGGTACTCCGAGATCTGGATATACAGGCACGTCACCTTCATCGAATCTTATAGACCTGTACATATATGGTTTATATATATTATATATATTACTTATATATTATATAATAAAATAATTAATTCATCAACGTCATAACATGGTTACCTATTTTTCGTGCGTATGTATTCAACAAAGTAATGTTCTGAGAAGTAAGATATCTCATCATTCACATATCATTCAACAATCGACCCTACAACATATCGTTTGTTCTTCGCTTTGCTTTTAAGTTTTTTAAAAAACCTTTCAAATGGATACATCCACCTATATTGCACAGGTCCACCAAGTTCAGCTTCTTATGGTAGATGTACAGGAAGATGCTCCATGATATCCAAAAATGAAGGCGGAAAAATCTTTTCCAAATTGCACAAAATTATGACTATATTTTCCTTCAGAATTTGGACACGGTTTTGTTGTAATGATCTGGAGCATAAATCACGGAAAAATCCTCCAATCCCTATATATATATATATATATATATTAATTACCATCGACAATTAATTAGTTCAGGCAATTATTATTAATTTACGTATTTCCAATTAAAAATATAGTTATTACTATATTTACCTGATAATGCTAGATGAACGTTCTGTGGTAAAAGTTTTGCAAATATGAAAGGGAGAAGTCTTTCCATAAAAACATGGCAGTCATGGCTTTTCATGCCCGAAAACTTTAGTCCATCCATATCCACACAATTTGCTAAATCTGCCGCATAGCCATCCGGAAATTTGACATCATTTTTTATACATTCCAATAACCGTTCTTTCGCTTTTTGGGTCAATCGAAATATAGGGAATGGAGCATTACCCCGACCATCCACGTGCAACTCTTTTTGAGAGCAAAACTTTGCAATATCCAACCTTGACTTCACTGTATCTTTTGATTTCTCTTTCACATTCATAATAGTATTAATGATGTTATCGAAGAAATTCTTCTCTATATGCATCACATCAAGATTATGTCGAAGGTTAAGATCTGTCCAGTATGGCAACTCCCAAAATATACTTTCTTTGTGCCAATTATGCCAGCTGCCATAACCTTCTTCTTTACTTTCATGACCGTTTCCGCCGCACTCAGATGTTCTTAAAGGATTGACAGTTTTTATTCGCTCGTACAAAACTTGTTCACCTGTCAATGATTGTGGAGGACAGTCATTCAAAGCGTGCTTCCCTTTTAAAAATTTGTTTTATTTTTCCGTAACGGGTGACCATTAGGAAGAAACCTTCGATGACAATCAAACCAACACGTCTTTCTCCCATTTGGTAATTGAAATGCCTTCGTATCATCCATACAAATTGGACAGGCCAGCCTTCCATGCGTTGTCCATCCTGATAACATTCCATAAGCGAGAAAGTCGCTTATCGTCCAAAGTAACACAGCTTTTAGATTGAAATTTTGGTTCAGCGATACATCGTATGCATCAACTCCGATAGACCATAATTCTTTCAACTCATCAATCAAAGGTCGTAGGAATATGTCCAGACTAGCACGCGAATGATTTAGCCCCGAATTCAAAATAGTTAGAAACAAATACTCTTTCTTCATACACATCTCCGGTGGCAAATTATATGGAGTGATAATCACCGGCTATAATGAATGATTACGAGACATTCCAAATGGGTTGAACCCATCAGTACATAAGCCAAGATAAACATTTCGAGATTCAGCAGCAAATCTAGGATGTAAATATTGAAAATTTTTCCACTCTGCAGCATCAGATGGATGACTCATTTCTCCGTCTTCTGCTTCATGCTCTGCGTGCCACCTCATTGCCTCTGCGGTTTTCTCGATTTGATACATTCTTTTAAGTCTATCACCTATAGGTAAATACCACATACGACTGAAAGGTATTCTCGTCCTGCCCTCGCTTGGCTTATACCGGGGGGAATCGCAAAATTTGCATTTTTCCCATTTCTCATTTTCTTTCCAAAATATCATACAATTTTTAACACACACGTCAATTGTATAAAACGGGAGGCCTAAATTTTGCATCAATTTTTTGGTTTCATAATATGAACCCATCGCCTGATTCTCGTCGGGTAAATATTCTGTAAATAGCTCCGCTCAAGAATCTATACATTTTTCTGGTAAATTAAAATCAGATTTGATGTTCATAAACCAAGCAGCTAAAGATAATTGTGAGTGCCCTTCATGACAACCATCATACAATGGATTTTTTACAGCTTCTAACATGTTGTAAAACTTTTCTGCTTCTTCATTAGGCCGTTCTTCTTCATAATTATAATTATAATTTTCTTCGTTCTGATTATAGTACTGATGCTGATCATCAGTCGTTGTCTCACGAAATGCATCCGTCACCATTTCAACATATCTATTACCAGATATACCAACTGTTTCATCACTACTACAATCACGTCCCTAATTTCTTGGTACATCACCCTGACTAGTACTACTCGTCCCTAACTGAACATTCAGCTCTTCTCTATGTTTATACCAAATATAATAATTTGGCATAAACCCTCGACTATATAGATGACTCCATATTTTTCGTTCCGGAATAAATTTATTATTTTTGCAATTAATACAAGGACATAAAAACTTACCTTCACTACTTTGAGCTATAGGTTGACGACTTGCAAAATTCATGAACTGCTCCATGTCTTGTGCAAATTCCGCCGAGATATTTCTTATTTCATTATCAATTCTTCTGTACATCCAATCTCTCGAATTGTTATAATTTCCCAACATGTTTTACAAAAAATTTTACTTTTGATTTCGCAAATGAGAGAATGGGATGGTGCATATATATATACAACATTTTGCGACTACTTTGCCACTGACTTGCCACTACTTTGCGACTACAGCTATGTAGTCGCTTAAATGTCGTTATACCTAACACGCACATGTTTTTTATGGTGGCACTTTGCCACCACTTTGTGACTGCAGAGCCACTACATACCGTAGTCGCAAATTGGTCGCATTTTTAGCGACCATTAAGAGACTACTACCTGATTTTCTATATGTAGTCGCTAATTAGTCGCTATTTTGCGACTGATTAACGACTATCAGGGTCAGTCTCAAGGCAGTCGCATCTCAGTCGCTAATTGGTTGCATATTGCGACTGATTTGCGACCACACTTATTGGTCACATATTTGCGACCAATTTGCGACTACTATTCCGTAGTCGCAAATTAGTCGCTAAACCATGATAAATGTGGTCGCAATTTTTGCGACCACGTATGTAGTCGTAAATTGCAGTCGCAAATTGGCAGTTTTCTTGTAATGATATCTTTCCATCTAATTCAAGCTGAATAATTTTATGATTAAACCAATTTATAGTTATAAGATATTCATCTCACGTAAATATAAAATAGTGACTATTGGATTTTGTTTGTTAATAATGAAGACAGATATCGTAACTTTCTATCAGATTCTAACAAATCTTAGATATACAAGGTTTTTGTGGTAGTTGATTTCAAATGAAAGCATATTAGTTTAACGTATTATAACAATTAAACTTTTTCACCGTAATGTCATAAATATGAATCATTTTCTGGTTACATAAATGTCTATAAACATATTGATAATAAATATAACCGTATAGAAGTAATTGGAAGCCCATGTTATGTTGCCAAAGAAAGCAACAATGTGATTAGTTGCAGGGTATGTGAAGCATGCACCCGTTGGTTCGTCTTGTCGAAAAACATTAGATGAATATGATACAATTTATGCAATTAATTTATTAAGAGAGGACACATAGAAAAAGAAGTGGGAAGAGTTGTTGAAAAGAAGTGGTTGATGTAAGTATGAGAAATATAGTTGATGATGTTGTGGAGCTGAGTTAATTGGTTATGGGCTTAAAGAGGTGAGTTGAATGGAGCGGAAACCGTACGGATATGTTTGTCGAAGAATAAAAGGACACCCGTTCGACCGAAGACCGTACACTCACCTCTGTTGTTGGGATCCAACCTTTTCCGCTCTTTCCATTAATTTTTTAAGTAGATTTATACCCACAATCGTGAGAAAAATATATTATTAAATTATATAATATTTATTTATTACTAAATATAAAATACATATTTATATATTTTAAACTTTTATTTAAAATTATTTTTTAAAATTATCTTTTGTATATATAAATTAAAAAAATATTTTTAATGAATTTAATAGTATTTTTTAATAGTTTAATAAAATATATTGATTATATAATCAAATTAATAATAATAACATATATTATAATTATTCTATTAAATTAAAATCATATACATATTTATTTAAAATTTATTGTGATGTTGAACACGTCATAATATAATTATTTTCTTAAAATATTTTTCAAATAATATATTAAGTATAACATATTACCATTAAAATTACATATAATACTTTTAAATAAAATCATATAAAATAACATATTTCAAAAGAAAAAGAAATAAAGACCAGGATTTGTGGCCAAATGATTTGTATTAGTATCATCACTGTGTCACTATTTGTGTTCAAATCCGATGTACCACATTATATGTTATATATCATTGATAAAAAAATAATAATAAATGAGAACTAAGAGTTGGTAGATTATGGGTTCTCTATAATAAAATTCTATAAACATATAACAATTTGTCAGTGAACTAATTTTTTGTGATAAATCAAATAGATTTATAGTTTAGAACATTAACTAAATAGTTTAGATATTATTACTTTTATGGTTTTATAAAATTAGAAAATAAAAGTTATCTATGCATAACTTAAATTTATTAATCAAAGTGACACAAAAATCAAAGTGATATGAAATTTTAAAGTGGTATAAATACTTCTTAATTCCGTTTAGTTTTTGTTTGGCCTTTTTAATGACTTTGTGATTTGTGAAGTTATACAGCCGCGTGAACATTAATACGTAATACAAAATTCAAAGATGTTTAAAGAGTTCGGCGATACAAAAAATCAAGTTTCAGTAATGAGCCAAATCCAAATATACTGCTTGGATGTACGTTTTGTACCTGGAAAGTGCTTCAATGAAGCTGGCCAATAACAAAATAATGTTAATTTATCTAAGAATTATTCGAGAAGAGGAGTATACAAAAGAGCACATAATCAATCCACTAGTGGGAGGAAACAAAAACGGATTCACAAAATCTTTATTTCGGAAAAAGAAGAGAATCAATCATTTATTCGCAGCTTTGAAATAAATTTGCATATCCAATGGGTTTTCCATTTGAAGGGGGTTTCGGCCAATTCATACATGAACTTCGACCCGTGGTTACGATTCGATAACGAACTTTATTGCTGTGCACTTTCATACATGAACTTAGTGTTTGACTCCATAACATGCATTGACTGGATTAATTAGTATTAAACATACATTAGCGATAAACGACGTTTAACTCACCGTTAATCCTAGCTGACTAGGATGACACGTCAGCCACGACAACATCTTAATAAACACGCAAAACATCGACGTTTTGATAAGTGGGAGATACCCTTAATTATTTTATTTTATTTTGAGATTTCCCATGCAAAACTGGAAGCCCTAGAAATAGAAAATTACCAACCAGACGCGATCTGATTAACGTCGACGTTAAAATTTCCGGCATCGGCAAAACCTGATATTTAAAGGATTGAGTTTGAAGTGTTTCTGATCGAATATTGGTTTTCCTGATGGTGGAAGAAGCAAAATTGGATTCAAAACCAAATGAGAACTTGAGATTCGGAGAAAGGGCTTTGTCGGCCGGCGCCGCCGCTTTCATATCGGCGGTCATAGTCAATCCTCTCGATGTTGTTAAGGTTCAAATGATAAGTTTTTTTTTGGAAAGTGCTATTTATTTTTTTTGTTCAGTCGTTTACGAAAAAGCTGATTGAGCTTTTTTATGTCTTTGTAATAAGCAGACGAGATTGCAAGCTCAGGCTGCAGGAGTTCCGTACCAAGGCTCATGTCTGGTGGGTTGTTTCGAATCAAAATCCATGGTATTTTGGTAGCTGATTCTTTTTGTGAGTTTTGAAATGGATTCTGGATTGCCGAAGCGGTGGTTTTATTAGCTTTCATCTGTTTATTGCAGGTGGTACAAAGAGATTTAATAAGTAATTCTTCAGGTATGTGTCGAATTACTGGCTCTGCATCTGTTTGCTCAGATAATCAATACAAGGGAACACTTGATGTATTCTACAAAATTATCCGCCAGGTTAGAACAACTGCCTTGTCTGGTTATCGTGGAATTTGAAATTAAGATGGTAATAAGAATTAAAATGTCTATAATAGATATGTCTGGATTTTTTTAATTGATTTTCACGTGAATCCTTCATCGTTCTTTGAGAAATTTCGATTTTCCATCTTACCGACTTCTGGTTTAATGTCTATATGATGCAATTTGTCCTGAAAATTGTATCGTAATCTAGTAGACACCTCAGTTAAGGATTGTTTATTTTTATTTCTAGTTCATTATTTACTCATTGGTATTTGGTAGAGCTTCACAGGAACAACTTTGTGCAGGAAGGATTTTCTAGGCTCTGGAGAGGTACAAATGCAAGTTTAGCGTTGGCCGTTCCAACTGTGAGTCTTTTTGACAAAGAATGTTTCTTCTTGTTGTTCTCTTTAGTAAAACCATTTGCTTCTGCAACCTATTGATCATGGGGACTTACTTCATTGAATATATTTCTAGGTTGGGATCTACATGCCTTGTTATGATTATTTTCGCAATGTAATGGAACATTTCACGGTAGAGAAGTCTCCATTGTTGACACCTTACGTCCCACTGGTTGCCGGGACAATAGCACGCTCCTTAGCTTGTATCTCTTGTTATCCTGTTGAGTTGGCAAGAACACGGATGCACTTCTCCAAGCTTCTCTTCGTTCTCCTTTATGACTTTCTCATCAGCAAGAAACCCCATGAGTGGTGCAAAGACAACGAAAAGGGAAACATCAAAATGGGAAAAATCAAATGAACAAAAGAAAAATCAAGAAAAAAAAATCAGATGAAGAACCTGTATCGCAAGATACTCAGGCTGCCTCTGTTCTGACTAAGCAAATTTTTAATAGTTAAATAATTAATTAAATTTATTTAAACATCTATTATCTGACTAAGCAAATTTTTAACGGTTTGACTAACACCGTCAAGTCAATGCATGTTACGGGATAAAACACTAAGTTCATGTATGAAACTGCACAGCAACAAAGTTCGTTATCGAATTGTAACCACGGGTCAAAGTTGATGTATGAATTGGCCGAAACTCCCCATTTGAAGCTCTGAAATTATGGGCTCCCGTAGAAATGGAACCTTCCAATTTATTCAGAGACTTTTGGTCACTGACTAAAACCTGCATCTAACTAAATAAAATTAGTTATTTGATAATTCTAAATCTATTCAGCTAAGCCAATAAACAAAATTTAAAATGATGACATATCACAAATTTTATCTACATCATTTTAAACCAAAAACATTTACTAATAATTTTTATAAAACTAAATATTTAAATTCTAAAAACTTCACAAAAATTTTGACGATTAAACTTACACAAATTAAAACTTATAACCACTAACTCACCTATTATTAACCACTACCACCTTATATTTTATTGTCTTGTCCACTACCATCTCACATTTATTGTACACTACTATCCTAACGTTATAAAACATCATACATTTTATCACAAATCTTACACACAATCTTTACAAATTAATCATTACATCAAAAAATTCTTCTCAACCTCATATTTTTGTTTTTTTCAACAATTGTGATGGAAATTTTTGTAACGAAAAAATATTGGTGCGACTTATTCATTTTTGGAAAGTCCGAAATTTTAACAAATGCAACACGTTTATGAGTTTGAAAATACTTATGCTCGACAAAAAGATATGTTTAAAAAATTATATTTGAAATTTTTTTTTAAAAGATAAAAGTATTAGATTTTTTATATGTCAATTTGTTTTAAAAGTCTTAAGGGTTCTCGCAGAAAATCAATTTTCAGGATTTAAATATTAAAGAGTTAAATCCAAATCGATCGGTTTACACAAAATGATTTTAAAATTAAAAGTTAGGACCGAAATTTTAGTTAGATTGCAGTTCATACGGTCGTACCGGACAAGAATTGAGGAAACATTAAGGCTCGATAGTTTTCATTTTCTTAATAATGAAATGCGGAAAAAAAATTATAACATGTTGTGAGAGTTTTTCCTCAACGGAATTAAAAGATTTGAAAAAATCTTGATGATTCTTTTCTGTACAGAAGTTAATCAATATATGTTAAAAAATTACCAATACAAAATTTGATGAAATAAATGAAATAAATAATGATGAGCAAAATATAAAATTTCTAAAAAAAAATATTTTAAAATTAAATTATTAAAAAAATTAAATATAATAATAATATACGGTACCCCGCGAGCTGTAACATAGTTTGAATAAAAAACGCGATGATAGGCTTCGTTGGGTGGCTCTCCTAGTATGTTACGTCAGCTCCAATTAATCTAACATGGTATGTAAAGTATTTATTGGGGTTCGATTCAAGATGAGACCAAAGTGATCATCTCTAAAGCTGGGTGGTGTTAGAAGATACCAATCCGAATTTTTCATAACGACAGATTTTGAAGTTGAACCTCTGAACCGGAAATTCAAATTTTGAAAACCAAGAATCTCTAAATAAAAATGTGTTTGGCGAAGCTGTTTTAAACGGAAGGGAGAAATGAACATAGGAGTATACTAGTTGATATAGATATAAGACAGTTGAGTATCATAGATTCAAATTTCACTTGGCGTGGAAGTCTCAGAAGCTCCATTTTCGGATTTTTGTTTGAGCTCAAGACTAGTCATTCGTGGGGTTCCAACATTCTCGATGAGCCTAACCAAATCAGACATCTTTGGCCTCTGGTCTGGTATTTTCACAACACATGACATTGCAATCTGCAACATCTCGACCATCTCTTCCTCTATGTTTGGATACCTTAGAAGCTCAATGTCAAAAACTTCTGCAGTCCATTCCTCTCTCACTACCGAATGTACCCATCGAACCAAGTGGATAATCTCGTCCCCTGCGGTTTCCATTTTCCCAAAACCGTTACGCCAAAAATATAAGAGTAGAAACGATTTTGAGCATTTCGGGTTTTTGTAACTTTACCTGCGGTTGTGTGAATGGGAGATTTTCCAGTGAGTAGTTCAAGCAGTACCACGCCGAAGCTGTAAACATCTGACAATTGAGAAGACTTCCTTGTATCAGTTACTTCGGGTGCACGGTAACCAGCTTGTCTGGAGATTGGTGGAGCCAATGGACTCATTACGGCAGTTAATCCTAGATCAGAGACACAGCCACTACGCTCAGAATTCAAGAATATATTTGAAGATTTGATGTTCCCATGGACTAGTTTTCCATTGTTTTCTTTGTGGATTCTCGCAATCCCTTTAGCTGCGCCTATCGCTATCCTCATTCTGGTTTCCCAGTCCAAGGGAATCCGGTTTTCTCCTCTGTTACCTGCACGATCCATTCACAAACCCATGAAATACTATGCTAAAGTGAAACCCAAACATATATCTAAACACACAAGTAGAATCGACCTACAACTGTACAAACCAATCTTTACTAGATTAAGTTTCAATTTGGTTACTACTTTTCATAGACTGGAATCTGGAAAATCTGAAAAACTCGAATTTAGAGTAAGCCTAACCACTGCTTGTCGCTAAAACGCATTAGATCAGAAAAGGGAAACGTACCATGAAGCAAAGAAGCCACACTTCCTTGGTTGAAATAGTCAGAAACCATTAGCTTCTCGTCTTTGGAGTAGTAGTAAGCCTTAAGCTCCACAACGTTTTCGTGCTTAATACCTCCAATGATCTCCATTTGCTGCTCAAACTCACGTTTCCCAGCCGCAACATCCTTGAGCCGTTTCACAGCAACAGAGGTTGCATCCTCTAGAACAGCTTTGTACGTCGTGCCAAACGTACCTTTGCCAAGAACCTCAGCGGAAGCTCTCAAGAGATCCTCGAGATCAAATGCATAATTGCATCCTTCAAAGAAAGATAATCGGTTGTTGGCGTCTTCCATCCGTGAAACGAATTTCTCTGGAGACATCCCACCTTTCTTTTTTATCTTATTATCCGAAATAACCCCATCACCGCGGCGCAGTTTCCTTCTTACATAACAAACAGTCAACACAAATGCCAAAGCCGCAAATGCTACAATGGAACTTGCAATAACGATTAACAAGAAAACTGTCTGGGATAGTCCCAAGAAGTGAGCTTTTCGTTTCTGACGAGTCTGGTCGAGAGGTGGTTGAAATATGGAGTCGTCACCAGGTGGAGTAGTATCAGTGCCTGCATAAGACGAACGTGGGAATCTTCGAAGCCACCTCGGTACTGGTCCAATGAGGTTGTTGTTGGACAAGTCAATGTGTTGCAGACTAGAGAGGACACTCAGATCTGGAATATCACCAGAAAGCGAATTGTTGGCGAGAATCAATGACTGAATACACGTTAGACGAGATAGCGAAGCCGGAATTGTTCCATTGAATCCGTTGTTTGAAAGATTCACACTTGTGAGATTCTTCCAGACAGAGAAATCCGAAGGCAGAGGACCCGAGAAATTGTTATACTGAAGATAGAGAAAGGCCAAGTCTTTCAGCTCGATGAAATCCGCCGGAAACTGGCCGGAGATTCGGTTGGATCTGAGACTGAGAACTCTTAGACAAGTGAGTCGACTTATAGTGTTGGGAGGAATCTGACCATTGAGCCCAACGCCTGGCAATCTAACGGCTATGATTCGAGATCCATCTTGATTGCAAGTTACTCCTGTCCAGATTTTGCAGACGGAAGAGCTCTCATTCCAGTTCAGTGAACGAGTCGGACGCATAATGCTTAGAAACTCGAGCAATGCGCGTTTGTCTTCTAATGGATCTGCATTTCCTCCACAGACAACCAAACCCAACAAGAGAATCCATAGAGAAATCCTCCAAGCTTCCATTAATCTCATTAAGAACAAAAAACAAGCTGTTTTTGTTGTTCTGGAGAAAACAAAATAATCACAACCAACTAACTCAATTCGATAGATGATGGTGATGACTGATGAGAATATAAATGGCCAAACATTTTCACTTTAATTTAAATAAAAGTACGAAAAGCACAAAAATCAGATTTCTAGAAGACTGCAGATTACAAGTAAAAGGGAATCTGAAGTTCTATGCGACCATTGGAAATTTAAAATCCAGAAATAACACAGGAGTGGGAGACAGAGAAAGAGGAGACTGTAGCTTCGAAATTGGCGAAATGAAAAGTCCTTTTTTGTACATTCGATCTTTAATTTAAACTCTTGGAATCAAAAACCCTAGAATTTCTGGAATTAAAAGTGGCAAAAAAGTGAAACCCTAACTCTACCAACGGATTAAATTATTAAAATTCCAGCTACAACATCAAAGAATTGGTACCTACTAACTAGCTTTTCCAGATCTGAACTTTAGGGCGCTTTTTCTCTAGTCCTCGAGCGTGGTCTCTTCTCGAAAATCGATGAGGTCTGCAGCTAAAAACAAACTTATCGTTCAGAAATTACGATACATACAAATACATAGCTTGAAATCAGATACGTGAAGAAGCATTCAGGATATGAGTGACAAAACAGACCCGACAATTTCCGGAAATTTTAAAAAACTTGAAACCTAGAAATTTGGGAAAGAGGAAGAGAGACGAACTCATAAACTACGCAGTGCGATAATGTGAAGAACCGGGTAAATAACCGCCATTGAAGCACTATTGAAGTCAAGAAGAGCTACTGATTTTCTTATTTCAGCAACGGATATAATTCTTTTTCTTTTTGCATTAAAGCAATGAAAATGACGAGGGAAGATACTGATGCGACTTTATACCGGTTACAAGCATATGACCGGTGAATTTGCGAAAGCCGAGCATACCGGTTATTAAATACAGAACCGGTTACAATTTAAATTCATGCCAAATAACAGTTTTAGCTTTGATATTTGCATCGATTTCTGTTAAACAAATACATTTTTATTCGTTTGTGTGAAAATGATCATAATGAAGCTTCGAGCCTTCGATCGATTTCTTTATATTATTGTAAGAGTATTGCGTATATCTTTAAAAAAATATTACTTTGCCTCCCGTGTATTAATAATTGAACCGACCCAATTGTAGAATTTATGGTGTATCATAATAGACTAATAATATCAATCATTAATGTGTTGTAAATAATTATCTACCATCGACTTAGGAAGTCGGTTAACACTAGTATAAATAGATGACTTACAATTGTAAAGAAAAGACAGAAAAAAACAATCTTCACTTCATAAAAATTCTTTACTCTCTCTCTTTCATCTTTTTAACATTTCTTAACACGTTATCAGCACGAATGTTTCTACCATTTACCTGAGATTCTAAAATAATGTAAAATTCTGTTTTATTAATACATGTATATTATATGGTAGGCTCTACCTTCTAAATATTATATGATAGGCTCTGTCTTCTAAATATTATATAATAGGATCTGCCTTCTAAATATTATATGGTAGGCTCTGCCTTCTAAATATTATAAGATAGGGTCTACCTTCTAAATATTATATGGTAGGTTATGCCTTCTAAATATTATATGATAGGCTCTACCTTCTAAATATTATATGGTAGGCTTTGCTTTCTAAATATTATATGGTAGGCTCTACCTTCTAAATATTATATGGTAGGCTCTGCCTTCTGAATATTATATGGTAGGTTATGCCTTCTGAATATTATATTGTAGGCTCTGCCTTCTGAATATTATATGGTAGGCTCTGCCTCCAAAATATTATATGGTAGGTGCTGCCTCCTCATTTATATGGTAGGTCAGGCCTCCTTGAAATTATTTTAATTTATGTGCTATTATATTCAATAATGTTTTACAATTTTATCATAAATTATTTTATGTCATCATTATGCCTAAAAATTTTAAAACCGATCACATATATTCATAAAAAAAAAAAATTAAAATCTATAACCAAAATTTTATCATGATTATTAATTAAAAATAATTTTAAAATGATTTTTTTTTATAAAACTGATGTTTAACATATTGTTTTATTATGTGTATAGTTATAATGTCAAATTTGGCAAAACTCGAGATTACTACCCTTGATATATCTGGAAAAAATTACATGACATGGGCAGTAGCTGCAAAAATGCATTTAAAGGCAAAAGACCTTCTTGGTACCATCGATAGGTCGGAAACAACATCCGATGAAAAAAAAGCAAAAGCCATGATATTTTTATGCCACCATATCCATGATGGTTTAAAAGATGAATATATCACAAAAGAAGATCCTGTAGATCTTTGACATTCACTCAAAGATAGGTTTGATCACCAGAAATATGTAATCTTACCAAAAGCCAAACATGAGTGGTTAAACCTCCGGTATTAGGATTATAAAAGTGTAAGTGAATATAATTTCGCGTTGTTCGGAATCACTTCTAAGATGATATTATGTGGAGAAAAAGTAAGTGATTATGATATGATTGAAAAAACTCTCCAAACATTTCATCCTGGAAATGTAATCCTGCAACAACAATATCGAGCAAAGGGATATACTCGTTATTCGGAGTTAATGCAAGTTCTCCTTGTTGCTGAACAAAATAATGAACTTGTGATGATGAACCATCAATCTCGTCCCACTGGATCAGCTCCATTCCCAGAAGTGAATGTTGCATCATCCAGTTACAATAATTGGCAAGGACATGGACGTGGTCGAGGCCATGGTCGTGGTCGTGGACGTGGACGAGGAGGTGGACGTGGACGTGGAAAAAGAAGATTTTTTCGTCCCAATGAATTCAAATTCGGGAGAAAGAATAAAGTCCACGAAAATGAAGTTGGTCGCGTACCTGCTGTACGCCAAAATATACAATACGAAAATGTTTGTTACAGATGTGGCATGAAAGGACATTGGTCTCGTACCTGTCGTACACCAAAACATTTGGCTAATCTGTATCAAGAGTCACAGAAACAAAAAGGAAAAGAAAGTGAAACCAACTTTATCTCGGATGAACCCGGACCTTCTTTCGATGGAAATGCATATCTCGAGGTTGCTGATTTTCTGGTTGATTCCGAGAATACTAAAGAACAAGAAATTAAGTTTAATGTTATATATATAAAGTTGTATTTAGTTTCTTTACAAACAAAAAACAAAAATTAATGTTTTTTTTTGAAAAATATATGTAAGTTTGAACTTTAATTACTTTATGTAAAATAGTTTTATTATAATATAAGTTGATTTTGAAATATGTGTGTTTAACATTTATTAATACATCTTTATCAATATTTTAATCTAGAAAATGTATCTTTTTGAGAATGAGAATGGAGATATATGCCTAGCAGACAGTTCTACAACACATACAATACTTAAAGACAAAAAGTTTTTCTCTTATCTGAAAATAAAAGATTCCGCCGGAAGCGTGAATACAATATCGGGTAATGCAAATATTATCATAGGCTCTGGAAGAGCTAGTTTTTCAATGCCAAAGAGAACAAAATTTGTAATAAATGATGCTTTATATTCCCCCGAGTCTCATAGAAACTTATTAAGTTTCAAAGACATCCGTACAAATGGATATCACATAGAGACAATGAGCAAAAATAATATTGAATATATTTGCATTACATGGAAGCAAAAACAAATATTGGAAGAATTGCCAATGATATCATCTAGATTATATTACACAAAAATAAATATAATTGAATAGTATATTACGGTAAACGAGAAGTTTACGAGTACATTCAAAGTCTGGCATGAAAGACTAGGATATCCTGGATCAGTTATGATGAGAAAAATTGTTCAAAATTCTAATGGGCACCCATTGAAAAACCAGAAGATTTTTCAATCACGCGAATTTTCGTGTAAAGCATGTTCTCAAGGAAAACTTATTACTCGGCTATCACCAGCCAAAATTAGTAATGAATCTCCAGTATTTTTAGAAAGAATACATGGTGATATATGTGGACCTATTCACCCATCATGTGGGCCATTTTGTTACTTTATGGTTTTAATTGACGCATCTAGCAGATGGTCACATGTGTGTTTGTTAACCACACGAAATATGGTTTTCGCAAGATTCATTGCCCAAATAATCAGGTTAAGAGCGCAATTCCCTAATTATACTATAAAAAAAGTAAGACTTGACAACGCTGGTGAATTTACATCACAAGCCTTTAATGATTATTGTATGGCTCTCGGAATTGATGTTGAACATCCGGTTCCGCATATTCATACACAAAATGGTATAGCTGAATCTTTGATAAAACGGTTACAACTCATTGCAAGACCGTTAATTTTGAGAACAAATCTCCCAATTTCAGTATGGGGTCATGCTATATTGCATGCGGCAGCATTGGTACAGATAAGACCAAGTGCATATCATGAATATTTCCCATTACAATTAACATCTGGCCAGAAACCTGATGTATCTCATCTCCGAGTTTTTGGATGTGCGGTTTATGTTCCTATAGCCCCACCACAAATAACAAAAATGGGGCCACAGAGAAGATTAGGAATATATCTTGGATTTATATCATCAAGTATTATTCGGTATCTTGAACCACGAACTGGTGACATGTTTACGGCACGATTTGCCGATTGTCATTTTGATGAAGAAGAATTTCCTACGTTAGGGGGAGGAATTAAACAACTGCAAGAAGATATTAAATGGTGTACACCATCTTTGTTGTATCTTGATCCTCCCACAAAACAACGTGAAATGGAAGTTCAGAAAATCGTACATTTGCAAAATATTGCAAACCAGTTGCCAGATGCATTCACAGATACAAAACGAGTGACAAAATCATATATACCCGCTGTGAATGTCCCATCAAGAATTAATGTTCCTGTAGAACATATTGATGGCGATAAAATAAATGAACCCAGAGTTCAGTTAAAGAGGGGGAGACCGATGAGCTCAAAAGATAAAAATTCCCGTAAGAAAAAGTATTTGGGAGAACAAAATCAAAGGGTTCTGGAAGAACCTTACAAAAAGCGTCTCGAAAATACTTGTGAAAAGATTATAGAGGAACCAACTCAAGCGGAATGTCCAGAAGATATATGCAAACAGGTTTTTGAAAACCATGAAGTGGAACTCCGTGCAGAAGACGAACGCAATATAGAAACCTATGAGATTTCAATTAACTATACCCAAGATAGAAAATTATGGGTTAGAAATGAAATAGAGGATATTAATGGAATATTCTCCTTTTTTATGTCCAAAGAAATTGAAAATGAAAATGACGACGCAGAACCAATGTCTGTAACAGAATGTCAAAAAAGACCTGATTGGAAAAAATGGCAAATAGCCATGAGAAATGAATTATTTTCTCTACAAAAAAGAAATGTATTCGGACTCATTGTCATTACACCTGAAGATATAGTGCCAGTTGGATGCAAGTGGGTTTTTGTAAGAAAATAAATGAGAAAAATGAGGTCATTAGATATAAAGCCCGTCTTGTTGAATATATTATGAAGAAACATATTTTCTAGTCATGGATGCAATTACATTTAGATATTTAATGAGTTTATCATCATCCAAAAGGTTAGAAATACATCTTATAGATGTCGTGACTGCACACCTGTATGGAACCCTTGATAGTGATATATACAATCCTAGAAGGATTCAAGATCCTAGAAGGATCAAAGATCTCTAAAGGACCCAAAGAACTATATTCAGTCAAATTACAACGATTATTTTGTGGGTTAAAACAATCCGGACGCATGTGGTATAATCGCTTAAGTGAATATATGTTGAAAAAGGAATATATTAACAATGCGATATGTCCTTGCGTATTTATAAATAAATTCCCATCAGGCTTTGTGATCATTGCTGTTTATGTAGATGATCTGAATATAATTAGAACTCAAAAGGAAATTGATAATGCAAGAACTCATATGAAAGAAGAGCTTGAAATGAAAGATCTTGGAAAAACAAAATTTTGTCTAGGACTCCAAATTGAACATTTCCAAGATGGGATATTTGTGCATCAATCAAATTATACGAAAAGGATATTGAAACGATTTAATATGGATAAAGCGAATCCTTTGAGTACTCCAATGGTTAATCGATTGCTTAATATAAACAAGGATCCATTTCGACCTTGTGAAGATAATGAAGACATATTAGGTCTTGAAATACCTTATATGAGTGCTATCGGTGGACTTATGTATCTCGCAAATTGCACTCGACCAGATTTAGCATTTGCTATAAATTTACTTGCGAGATATAGTTCATCACCTACACGAAGACATTGGAGTGGAATAAAACATATTTTCTGTTATCTCCAAGGTACGATTGATTTGGGGTTATTTTATTTTAGAAACCCCGAATTTGGTTTAGTTGGTTTTGCAGATGCTGGATATTTATCGGATCCACACAAAGCTCGGTCTCAAACCGGTTATGTTTTCACAATTGGTGGAACTGCGATCTCGTGGCGATCTCAAAAACAAACTTTGGTTGCCACTTCTTCAAACTACGCAGAAATCATTGCCCTTCATGAAGCATACAGAGAATGTGTATGGCTCAGAAACATGATCCAACATATCGAAAGAACAAGTGGACTAATCAACAATAAGGAGCCAACAAAATTATTCGAAGATAATGTTGTATGTGTCACCCAAATCAAAGAAGGTTATATCAAGAGTGACCGAACAAAACATATTCCTCCGAGGTTTTTCTCCTATATCCGAGAACTTGAGAAAAATCAAGAAGTTGACATCGAGTACATTCGTTCAAGTGATAATACAGCAGATTTGTTTACAAAGGCACTTCCTACAACAACGTTCAGAAAACATGTTCAAAATATTGGAATGCGTCATCTTCGAGATTTATGAAGGGAAACACAACTATCTTTTCGAATGGAAGATTACGTATCTGTACTCTTTTTCCCTTATCATGATTTTTATCCCGTTGGGTTTTTTCATGATAAGGTTTTTAACGAGACAATACGTAATATTTTATAATAATAGATAATTAAAAGAGAGTGTTGTAAATAATTATCTACAACCAACTTATGAAGTCGGTTAACACTAATATAAATAGATGACTTACAATGGTAATAAAGACAGAAAAAACAATCTTCACTTAATAAAAATTCCTTACTCTCTCTCTCATCTTTTTAACATTTCTTTATATTATTGTAAGAGTATTGCGTATATCTTTAAAAAAATATTACTTTGCCTCCAGTGTATTAATAATTGAACCGACCCAATTGTAGAATTTATGGTGTATCATAATAGACCAATAATATCAATCATTAGTGCTTATTGTAATGATTTTATACCAACTTAACCTGGTTGATTCCTTTTCTTTTTCTCCAACGCTCTCATACGCAAAGAAAGAAAAAAAAGAAAGATCTGTAACGTCGTGAAGTGTGTGTCACGTGTAAAACTTGCGTTTGAAACAATTAAACCTCAAGTCGAAAAAAAACAATAAAATAAGTCATTATTATGTGTTTTGTGATTGTAATTTGTTACGATTTTTAAATAATGTATTATATCTATATATTTTGTTTGCTCATTTCCGAGACACAATTGTGTTTATGTAAAAATGAAAAATATTAACCATACATAATATGCAGTATCGTCTTTGTCTATTTGGGGTTTTAACTTATATCTGCATGTGAATTGCAATTAGCATTTCAGCTTCATTTTGGGCTGTTATACGGCCTAGATGAAAGTGTAGATCAGGCCCAGTCAGTTTGTCTCAGGCCCAGTAAGAAGTCGCAAAAAAGAACTGTCACATGCGCCAAAATTTTCGTTTTTCGATATTGAAATTTATGAACTGTTTTTGTATTAGAATCCAGAATCTCTATGTAATTTTCGACATATTCAGTTTTACAATAAGTGTCATTTTCAAATTTTATCAATGGTTTACTGGATTTTACTCAGACAGAGATAGACTTCTCATTATGTCTGGTCTACTGCCTGAAGAATGAAGATCCTCAGAATCTTGTAATTGCAACAAAAGACCAAATCTTTGCTTCTTTGTGAATTTAGCTTGTAGACTTGGTGACTTAGACAACCCAATTTCATTTTCAACAATTGGAATTTCTTTGATTTCGTGGACAATGCCACCTTCTTTGAAAACGTCAACCATGCTCAAGTATCGTGTGATCCAAGCCACCTTGTTCTTCCTTTTGAAGGAAATGAATCTCAGTCTCTATTAAAGAATCTTCACCTTAGGAACAGTGATCTTCAAGCAAATTTATCGATGCAGCCTAGCACCTTTGTGTATTCTTTAGCTAAGTGTTATCTACTTTGCCTAGTGCGAATCTAATCTGTTTTCTTCATGACTTTTTCAATGATTTGTTTGGGTCTGAAGATACCAAGAATCTACACTAAACTTATTCTTTGAATGCCATATAACAAATCAACCTCGATTAAAAATTAAATATTATTTCAGTTTACCATCGACGTTGAATTATCAAGATGTCAGTGAGCCATATTATAAACTTAAAAATTCAATTTGTTTTTCCATAAATGTTTAATAATTTTCTGTGACACAACTGATTTGTGATGATGATAAGACTACAGTTTTGTTTTTCGTTTTCTTCTTCTTCCATGCTTCACTTTTTTCTATCAACATCTCTTATTTTATATGTAGAATTCGATTCACAAAATACATTATAAGATAGAAAATTAGGATATACCAGAATAAAAACAATGAATTTAGACAGCTGTAGAAGAACAGAGTCAAATCATGGGACAACCCTATATGGTGAATAATGGCATTGGAATCTTTTTTGTGTCACTTCCAATTACCTTATAAATTTTATAATAGTTGGTTAAATGAACTTAGCATATTTAACGTTGCTTCCTCCAAATTAAACTATACACAGAAAATGAAATACCAACCCTTGCGAATCACATCATAGACCAGGCTTGTCTGACTAGGTTTACGATATATAATAAAAAAAATGGCATTTTTACAACAGAAATCTTGCTATTTTATCGTTGATTCGACAGCTGTTTTGAATCCCTCGCTCACAATTATCCAAACCAACTGTTACACACGAACACTAATTAGAAACAGTATGAATGGTTGGTTTCGAATCACGTTTCTAGATTTCTAATTAAACATGGTGAAATTGAAGAATCTATAATTGAATAAAATAGAAAATTCGGTCTATAAGAAATGATGGATGGAGAAGAAAAGAATGGCATTAGACTTGATGTGCCGATGGACAGATGAGGAAAAAGTTGATTAGACTAATTTCTTTCAATTTTGTTAAGTTGTGACACGAAATAAACCTATCAATGTCGAAACCGATATTATTAAGTTTATCATAATTCATATATACTTGTGTGGAGTGGTCTCATCAGGTAGGTCGAATGGATTTGTTAGTGATGTATTTTTTTTTTTAAAAGATGTAAATTCATTAATAACGAGAAATGGTTTGTAACCTTTGTAACATACTTAACCAGAATGTTTCCTCCCTTGGCAATAAAAAAAGAAAATTAAAATTGATGCTTAGTTACATCGACATAGTTCCTACTTAACTAATTACTTAATTAGGATTCTTTTCATCAGACAATAACCAATAGCAGCATGAGTCATGCAGCTCTTTAGATCACTTCTCGTCAACTCGCGATTAAGTTACCCTTCAAGATCTCCAACACCTATGTTTAATATGCCCTAAATGTTCATCCAGTCAAGAACATAATTGTTATGAACAAAGACTTAATTAAATCAATTGAAAGACTGTTCGAAAACCCTCTATCAATAGTTTAAGTAACAATTATGAATCGTGAATCGCTATATATGACACGACACTGATCAGTTACATTATGTACAACTACAAATACATAATACGGATAGGCTTTTAGTGGACGACTGTAAAATCCTAGTGGCCTTACGTCGACATCCTTAAGGCATGTTCCACGAAACGACGTAGCTTTGAGACCTAGGTTTTCTTTACTCTTCCACAGTAATCAGCTACCATTTTTTCCAGTAGATACACACTGATTTCTTTCTTCCTTCATTAAGAAAATCAAAAGCTTGTTACTTCTTAATATTAAGACACAGTAGACACTGTACTTGATGATTAGGCATAATTGGAAGGGCCAAACTATTGTCCTCAGATATTTTAATCATGAAAAAATAAAATTAAATATATGAACTGATAAATTTTAGAAAAAATACCTTTTTCCAATAGAGGTATAAATCTACGCTTTTATTCACAAAAAAGAATTTTTTATTTCTTTTGCCAAATTCGTTTTGAATTGAAATAGCAACTAGTAGTTTTATTATCTAACTAAGCTGGTTCTAAAATTTAAAATGATTTAGTTTAGTATTTAGTACTATGTACACATTTCAAAATTATGATCAAATTAATTATACCAGAATTTGGAATAGAGCCAACAATTTTTTTAAAAATGGAAAACCTGATATTAAAGATAACAAAAATGTAATTGAGTAATTGATAGGTTTTATAAAACATTTTTTTTTCTCCTTCTAGAAATGGTTTTCGATATAATAAGAAACAATTATTGCAGGTTAAAGCAGAAAATGGAGAAAATGCTAAAAGTAGAAGTGAATTGAGACAGAAAACACATACCGACATCGACACGGATATGTTAAATAACACGTCAAAGAAGAATTGTACGTAAAAACTATTGTGACTAAAAACGACATATGGAACGGCGTATATGTCCAAATAGGTTAAGTATTAGTTTGTGATGCAATTCTAAAAAGTATTTGTTATTTTGAAAATAATTTATTTAATTTAATGCATAAAACGATTTTTTTATTATATGTAACTTTTAACATCTTATTTGTTGGAAACATAAACCTTAACTTCTAACTGCAGATTTTAAAATAATTAATTAAATATGTATAACAACTTCCAATGTTTACGAATGAATTTCAACTTCCAAAGGGTAGAAAAGCAGGAACGAAAGTGCTTTTAAAAGGTGTTCAATACCAAAAATATAATAAAAAAACTGAAGAATGTGACACTGAAGAGAATTGGGAAGTGTAAAATAAATGAAAATATTGGAACTTGTTGCTGCAGTATAACTCTGAGAGCCCCAAAACAAAGCTCATGAGTTTGTCTTCAACCTTTTATCTCTTTTCTTCCTATTAAACAAATATTTCTGTTACACTAAACCCTAGCTATCTACTTAATCGACAAAACCCTAGTGGTAAAATTGCAACTGCTAATACATAGAAGTAAAGATAACAACAACTGGGTAGAGAGCGATTCAATTTGAAAAAAATAATCAAAAGTTGTATACGATGAATAGACGAAGATATACGTTAAAGAAATGGTAAAAGATTACAAAAACGTAAACCTAAAATGTTCATCAAATACAAAAAGTTAACCTAATAAAAGACAGACACTTGAAATATTGCCCACGCAAATACAGAGAGATATGAAGCAAGTTAGAGATACCAGATTGAAATATCCACACTTGGTCATCCTTCACATATTGAAGACAATGTTTGAAATATCACAACGAGAATTTTACCTGCCATATACATACGAATACTGTATCTTCAAAGGTTAATCAAATAATATAAAGAGAGAGGGAGCTCCCTTCAGTCCAATCGTATAGAATCAATGATCCAATTTGTCTACTGCATCATGCATTCATTTAACAAGTCTATTTTTAGTGACTGGTTATTTGGATGAATGAGTCAGAAACTAATTGGATCATATCACGACATGTGAATGGACTCAAGAAAGCTCTCTTTCTATATATTGTATTAGTGTCCGTGTGTACTAATTTGCCTGGATCTAGACTCTAGCAAGCGTGAAAGCATGATCTTGAAGAACATACAGCAATATAAACCCTAGATCTAATTTCACAGTTATAAATGGATATATAGTATACAAACATTAGCAAGAAAAGGAAGAAACCCTAGATCTAATTTCTGAACTCAAATGGATCTTTTGCCAACAAATACACGAATGTATTGTATATATATGCATGTGTATAGAGTGCGAGCGATGGGAGTTTGGAACGAAAGAAGATTGATGAAAATTAGAGAGATAACAGAGATGAAGGTATACGCATGTATAGTGTGGAGAGAATAGATGATAGAGATAGAGTATGAACAAAAAGAGGGTTTGATGGAGAGAGAGAGAGGGGTAGAAATGAATAATAGATGCGAGGAAATACACAATGGATACAAGAATGCAAAAGTAGTGATGGACTTTTATAAGCTTCACTTTTAAACTTTTGCAGAGAAAATATAAAGAAAATGCTCTAATGGATTACCTATACAGTGTTGTTATCTTAACTTCATTGGTACGTGGACATGGACACGAACTAAGATAATGTAGGAAGCTGGCAATTATTTATTGTATAGAAGCTTAGAGTGTTAGTCTGTTAGACCAGTTAGTTTCCTTTTCTCGTCTACAAACTTTCATACCTATAAAAGTATATTATATTCCCAGGCTTTATTCAACCAACATTATTAGTCTACGTTTTATTTTTATTTCGGACATCTAGTCTACATATGTTCTTTTGTCTTTTGTTTCGGTCTTTTTCTTTTCTTTTCTTAGATGAAAAATTTTAATTAATTCTAGAGGATTGTGTTCGCATAAACATATTAAACCATTGTTCTTAGAATCAAACAAGAACATCACATTGTTTTTTTTTTCAGTTTTTAATAAATTGTTTGTAAATCTAAACATGGAAAAGTCCAGTTTGCATTTCTATTGGAAATTATGACAAAAAATTAAATAAATGCATCATTCTTTATAACAAAAACATATGTGAAATTTTCGTTTGACCTCAAAGATAATATTTTAAAGGGTTTTATAAGTCAATAACTATGAAACATAGTCTAATTAAGAGTATTCAAGGTTCTAATAGTGAGAGTTTAGATCAATATGAGATCATAAGATCATGAGCCTAATGAAACCCTTCATACTCTTTTACATATTCAGGCCCATTACCAAAGCATTCGACCAAAGAGTACTCAATTCGCAACTCTATATGCCCTTTCAATTTCTTACATGTTGGAGAACTAAAACTTATTAACAAAAGAACTAACCCTAAGATCAACTTCCCAAGAACAGTATTCAAAATTTTAAAAACGATATTGGGTTTGACCCCAAATCAATGATAAAAAAATGTTGTCGAAAACCATGACCACACACATTACACATGTAAAAAGTTTAATGAAATACATATTTCTTACTCGTTGGTAATTCTACGTAAATAGTCATAGCTCTTGACTTCTTTAATATAATGAATCAGTGTAAAACCAAGAAGATTCTACCGCAAAGTTCAAAAATGGTGGTTTTGGTTTGATAATTATCTTTGTTTTACTTTGGCATTTCCAAAAGGGTTTGTTACAAAGCTTAGGTCAGATTTTATGCAACTGTATTAATATATCGTTGGATTCAATTTCTAAGATCAATTGAAGTTTCTTAGTTGTTTTTCATACTTGGTTTCGAAGCCGGTCTTCATTCGAAGTGGGTCTACTTTGAAAAGTAAGTGACAAAAGAGGAGTTGGGCAACTAAACCACTTTAAAATGACTAAATCGAATATTTGACAATTGTGCTTTTCCTCATGTTAGGAGGGAGTTAGTGACAGATATTATTGACTTATAGATGGAATAATTATTCTTGTATAATTATAACATTTTTCATGCATAAATAAAAGTCAATAACAACAGTAGTTTTATAATACCTTCATGATCTTGTCATAATTGCGATTTACTCTGGCATAAATTATGGTATTATTTTGACTGATTAAGCGAGAAGAAAATGTTTCCAATAAAAATCCAGAAAATATTCTGATTTCTAAGTACTAACTCTCTAAAATCTAAGACCAAATATTTTTTTTGACACATATTCAACGATATGATTTCTTTGAAGACTTTAACTCCGGAAAAAATGGACCACCTCGTTTACGTATACAGTATACTTTACCTTCTGTTTTCTTATATGTTAGTTGTCTATCCCATGGGGCAGGTATGTGTAGAGTTTAGTGTGTTACAGCACAACCACAATGCTATTGGAGTTTCATTTTCATATCTTTATATATGTTTTCTTTGAACTAAATGAATCAACGAATTTGGTAAATAACAAAAAAATAAATTATCTGGATACTAAAGTAACTTACTTCACAAGGTACCAATTAGGTTTGGACAAAATACCTGAATCTAATGATGCGCAACCAAATCGAAAAATCGGTTCGGATTAGTTTCAGTTTTTTTATAAATATCCGATTGGATCTTATTTTTGGTTATTTTGGATAACGGTTTGGATCAAATATTATTCGAACATTGAAAGAGTACCCAAACTTATCCGAACTTATGATTTATAATTTTCTCTTTTTTATCTAACAGTGATTTTATGATGTTTTTACTTTTTCTAATCGAGAAAATAAAATTTAAAATTGAAATAAAATTTAAAATTGAAATAAAATTAGTATTTGATAAGATAGAAACCGAAGAGAAGTTGTACAATGATTACTTTCAAGATTAGACAATGGAATTAGGTATTTTGAATTATTATTTTTTTATTGGTATTTTGAGTATATTAAATATTTTTGAATATTTTAGATACATTTGTGTAAAAAAGTTACCTGAACCGAATAATATGAAAAAAAAAAATCTAATTCTAATTTGGTTCTTTAATTAATTATATGAACTGACCCGAATCCAAAAAATATCGAACCGAACCTAATTCAAATTCTAAAAAATACTTTAATGATTATGGAATATTTTAATCCGAAATACTCGAAATCCAAAAGATCCAAATTAAATACGATCCTATTAACCATATGTCCAAATCTAGCACGAATGATGATGAACCTATAAAAAATCAAATTAAATTCCACAAAGAAAAAGGTTAATTAATGGCAAACTTAGAAGCAAAGCAATACCTATATACAGTACTTTCTGTCGTTGTTTTTGGTTACCCTATCGAGTATTTAACAATATGGACCGCACATGAGTAATGGGCGTTAGTAATTTTAAGGAACTTTGTATATTTTTTTTCTAACATTCTCTTAACACTTTCTTTTGTTTTATTTTATTTATCATTTATTTGTAAATTGTGACTCAACTAGCTGTTTTATTATTATCCTTCGACTTTATGCTTTTGGGTTGGACTGAACAATCATCATAACGTTTAACAATATTAAAACATATAAATCAATCGAGAAAGTGAAATTAACTTGTTGCTAAGTTATCACCAACCGATTTGGTCTCTCTACATGATCTTAAAACTTTATTTTTCACTTTACTTTGGATTTTAAATATCAAACATAGCTAAACATCAACAACACAATAAGATGTGTCCCCTATATGACTTTCATTTGTCCGAATAGTTTATCTTTACTACAACAAGTGAATACTCTTTCTATATAAATGGCGTATAAGCCCTCTTCATCTTACACACCTCACAAGTCTCTAGCTAACTATGACATCCCTAGCAGATAAACAACGTTGTTTCTTATTCTTTTTATTAGTTTTACTCTTTTCAGATTCGGTTTTTTCGTTGCGAAAGACATTTGACGAGAAAAAACCATGCAAACATTTCTCATTCTACTTCCATGACATCCTCTACGATGGAGACAATGTAGCAAACGCAACCTCAGCCGCTATCGTGAGCCCTCCGGGACTTGGAAACTTCAAGTTTGGTAAGTTTGTGATCTTTGACGGTCCCATAACAATGGACAAGAACTATCTCTCGGAACCTGTGGCTCGTGCACAAGGTTTTTATTTCTATGACATGAAGATGGATTTCAATGCGTGGTTTTCCTACACGTTGGTTTTTAACTCGACGGAACACAAAGGGACATTGAACATAATGGGTGCGGATTTGATGATGGAGCCAACAAGAGACTTATCGGTGGTTGGTGGGACTGGTGATTTCTTCATGGCTCGTGGAATCGCTACCTTCGTGACAGATATTTTTCAAGGGGCTAAGTATTTCCGTGTTAAAATGGATATTAAACTTTACGAATGTTACTAACGAATTACGAGTTTTATTTTTGAAAATTGTGTATTGACCACAGAGAAAAAATGTGTTACTAATAATAAGTAAGTCGTTTTTGTTTTTGTTTTGTTATTGGATTATAGTTCATGTATTCCCAATTGTTAAAAGCAATAAAGAAAATTATAAATATTAATAATTGTAAATAAAGAGGAGAATTCCCGAGTGACAGCATCTTCAAGCGTTCATTAATATTTTGTACATACGGCCCTTTGGATTTGTTGTCGAATATTCTCCTGACTTGGAGAAAAACCATGAAACAAAACGTTGTGTTTGAACTTTCAAATTAGAGGTTTTGAGCACGAGAGTTGTTATTACAATTACAACGGCTACAAAGAGGATCGGCTATTAATTCTCTCGTTTAATTCCAAAATCCATCTCTTTCATTCTTTTCCATTTTCTCAGAAAATTACTCTCGTTATTTTCATTCTCTCTGAAGAAGGGAAACGATTCAATCAGGTAAATGTTGTTTTTAATCATAAATTTGATTTTGATGTATTTTACTGGTTTAGAAAAATCACCAAAATGTTGGTTCCAGAATTCACTCGTTGATTTTGGTGTAATTTTCTAGAATTCCTTCAATAATTTCTCTCGTTGTTTTTAATCTCCGATCTTAAACTAGTAAATTTTTCTCGTTGTTTTTAAATCCTTGATTCTCCGGTTCATTTATACTTAACAGATTTCCGTATTTACTTCAAATGAACCCCCAAATTTTTTCCTTTGGTTAAGCTCAGGGAAGATAAAGTCTGTAGTTAGATTCAATAGTAAATATGATAATACATATGCATCGTATATGTTTCCAGAACCTTACTCATTACTTTCAATATTATGTATATTTTTTTCTGTTTTTTTATGATTTGATTTTTTTCTCCATTCATTGTTACACATCGACATTATGTTGAACGTTTGATACAAAATGCGCAATGGAACTAGAAAGTTTCTCTAATTTAAAAGATTGGTGTTGATCAAATCGATTAGACAGAGACAGAATTGAAGAAGAATTTCAAGCCTTTTTAGCTCTTTTGATTGAAGCTTTATTGATTGCATTAGAGATCTCTCTCTGTCTTTCGCATTGTTTTTGTTGATCTATGATTAAAAACAACGAGATAATTAAATTAGTTAAAACCAGTAAAAACAACGATAAAATTTGGTAATTTTTTCTGTTTTTAGGATTTTAATGTAGTTTTCTAGAAAATTTCTTACTGGATTCTGCTTCTTGACTTATTAGAAAATTTCATCCGACTTTTGTATTTTTTTTTTCCAGATTTTCCTTCTGAGAAAAAATACAAGTGTGATACGACGTTTTGATCCATTGTGAAGAAATGCACAGTATGTCCACCATATGCTCACGTATCAATATGCAAATAGTTGCTCCTTATTTTTTCATTCATCATATAAGATGAAGTTATTTCCTATGTGGAATGCAACTTTGATTCCACCAATAATCAAACAGGACTAAATTTGGAAAGAGTAAAAGAGATCCACTTGGAGCGGTTCCATTTCTCCATTCAATCTTACCGCTAAACAGATCAGCTCTCAGAAGTAAGTTTTCGATTGCTTTTAACCATATTTTAAGTTTTTATTAATTTAAATCGAAAAAAACATATGCAATCCATCACATAAAATTCTTTAGGAAAAATTTAGATAGTCAAATTAATCAAAACAAATTGACTACTCAATTATAAAATGATAAATATGTGATGTCATGTCTTATTGCGATAAGGAATGATGATATACATAATTGTTTTCATATCAAACTCTAATATAAAATATAATTTTACGTAATTTGACAATAAGTATAAATTTTCATTTTTCTCATTTTCACGATAAAAATTATTCAAAATTCTAAAATTATTTTTCAAAAAAATTGATAGTTAATCACACAATTTTTAAAACCTAACTAAACATTGTGATACTTGTAACTAATTTTGTATCTTGATGTTAAAACAAGTCAAAATTTTTTAATTAAGTTTAGGTTCAAAATTATTATTCTTTCAATTTTTTTATAGTCGTCGATTTTAGGATAAATAGCAAAATTAATGAAACGTTATCCCTATTTTTCACTTTTCCACGATCATAACATAGGATTAATAAAACAAATTGATTGTTCATCGCATAACTTGGTTTCGTGTCTTCTCATTCTGATGGTTAATGATATCTAATTTTGGTAACCAAATAGTTATAATTTTTAGTACACATAGTTAGAGTAAGTAAAAATGATCTTCCCCTAACATTTCCACGATTAATCAAATATTAATAATATTTGATTATTAATCACATAGTCGTGAAGACAACCGAACATGATGTCCGGTATTTTAATCATTAGAGTATTTAATTTTAAAATTTCTCAACATTCCAAATTTTGCTTTAAACGATCGTAAGTTTTAGGATAGATACCTAGATTAAGGAAAGATTCCTTTTCCACGTTAAAATTTCTTCGAAAGATTTTACATTGTGAGATTAGTTATATAATAATTGATTAATGTAATTTCTGTCTTTTGATCGTTAGAGATACTATGTTTTAATTGATTTCTCATCTAATGTAAACAACAGTCAAAGTTTTTTTTATTGATTTTTTGATTTAAAATTTTTCAATTCCAAACTTTTTTGTAATCGATCATAAGTTTTAGGATAAATATCTAGAATAAGAAAGGATTCCTTTGCCACGTTAAAATCTCATACAAAAGATTTTAAATCGTGAGATTAGTCAAATAATATTTGATTGTTGATCGCATAGTTGTGAAAGCTAACCGAACATGGTGTCTTGTCTTTTGATCGTTAGAGATACCATGTTTTAATTGATTTCTCATCTAATGTAAACAATAGTCAAAATTTTTGATTAATTTTATGATTTAAAAATTTTCAATTCCAAACTTTTTTTGTAATCGATCCTAAGTTTTAGGATAGATATATAGACTAAGAAAGGATTCATTTGCCATGTTAAAATCTCTTACGAATGATTTTAAATTATGAAATTAGTCAAATAATATTTGATTGTTGATCGCATAGTTGTGAAAGCTAACCGAACATGGTGTCCTGTCTTTTGATCGTTAGAGATACCATGTTTTAATTGATTTCTCATCTAATGTAAACAATAGTCAAAGTTTTTGTAATCGATCGTAAGTTTTAAAATAGATATCTAGACTAAGAAATGATTCCTTTGCCACGTTAAAATCTCTTACGAAAGATTTTAAATTGTGAGATTAGTCAAATAATATTTGATTGTTGATCGCATAGTTGTGAAAGCTATCCGAACATGGTGTCATATCTTTTGATCATTATAGATACCATGTTTTAATTGATTTCTCATCTAATGTAAGTAACAGTCAAAGTTATTGATTAATTTTATGATTTAAAAATTTTCAATTGCAAAATTTTTTGTAATCGATCGTAAGTTTTAGGATAGATATCTAGAATAAGAAAGGATTCCTTTGCCACGTTAAAATCTCTTACGAAAGATTTTAAATTGTGAGATTAGTCAAATAATATTTGATTGTTGATCGCATAGTTGTGATAACTAACCGAACATTGTGTCTTGTATTTTGATCGTGGGAGATAACAAGTTTTAATTAATTTTTCATCTTATGTAAACAACATTCAAAGTTTTTGATTAATTTTACGATTTAACATTTTTAATATTCCAAATTTTTCTGTAAATGATCGTAAATTTTAGATTAGATATTTTTCTATGTTAAAATCTCTTACGAAAGATTTTAAATTATAAGATTAGTCGAATAATATTTGATTGTTGATATGTTTGAAGATAACTTTGTTGTAATCAATCATAAGTTTTATGATAGATACATGGAATAAAGAAAAATTCTATTTCCACGATCAAAACCTATGTTGAAAGATTTTAAATTGTGAAATTAATCAAATATAATCAAATTTTGGTGTATAAGAAAGCTATACTCAGAATGGTGATATCAATTTCAAAACATCCTATCACAATTTCTAATTAATTTTTAATTTTTAATTTGTTTGTAACCAATCTTACACTTTAGGATAATTAGCAAAATTTAAGATACATAACTCTCATCTCTTACTTTTTCGCACTCAAAACCTTTCAAGAAATACTTTAAATTATGAGATGTTTTTATATAAAAAATTTCTCACATTATTTTTATGTATAACTATTTTTATTTGTATATATATTTTAATTTATTTTTCAAAATATTAAAATATGTGAAATAAATTATTTGTGTTGTATTGTATAGGTAACTTAAATTTGATTATTATATAAGTATTTGGTATATTAGTTACATTTGATTATATTTTTATTTAAATTTATTTATTTAATTATCCTAGTGATATTATATATAAATTTTTGAGAATTTTATTTTTTATTTTACACATTGTACACATGTATTGATAAACAAATTGTAAAAAAACAAATATGGGACATATATATTTTAAAGTTTTATAAAAATAGTTAATAATAATGTGAGTTTCCATTTCAAATAAATAAAATACTAGAGTAAAAAAAATATTATTATGTTGTTTTTTAAATCTATACTAAAAATGAAACTAAACGTATATTTTTCTACTACGTGTTATCGTAATATAATAAAAAAAATTTATTTACGTGGAGATTATGAAAAATCTCGAAGTTTTTCTTTTGTTGGAAGATTTTTAACTAGACAAAAGGAAGTGTTGGTCCATGACCAAAGAGACAAAGCGAAGAAGCCCCAGCAACAGTGAAACTGCGAATCATATCCAACAGTAACTTGCACTATCCAACACAATGTGGATAGTGGATACTAATAAAATGGCTATTAATTAAATGCTTAACAATTGTTCACATCAACAAAAATAACTTCTAAAATGAAATCTCTTCACTACTTATTTTCTCAGCAAAATCATGAAAAAGATATAGACTAATAGTCTAAAATAGTATCATTTTAAGTTTATCTTCCAAATTTAGCACATTAAAACTAAAATTCCCAAAATAGCATAAATTATTATGTAAAAATAATTATTTACCTTAAATAAAATATATTTAAAATTAAAACATAATGTTTGGGTTCACTTTTTCCAATTTAGGGTTTCAATTTTTTTTATTAAGAATAAATTTTCAATTATTTTAGTATTAAATTTGTGTTATTTTTAGAAATTTAAATGACTAGTGCTATATTTGGAACAAAAACTTGAAATGGTGCTATTTTAGTCAATTGCCCAAAGATATATCATATTTTTATTTTTGTTAGGTCTCTCAAATTTTTTAGACTTTTTTAAATTTACATATAGTATCTCCATTTATATATTAACAGATTTCTTCCAAAATTTTAATGTGAAATAAAATACTTTCCATTTATTAACATTTAACCAATAATTTATAACGTTTATAAATTTAATTACTCATTTCTCAAATTTTGTTTTTATCATTAAATCACAACGGGCTGACCCAATATTGTAAAATTTTCATACAAATATTTAACACGTTTACACGATGATAATTGGAGTCGAACTCCACATCTTTGAAATGTATATAAAGGTGATAAAATCATTAGATGACTTACTTCTCCCAACTCATTTCTCGTTTATATATCAATAATATTTGGAATTGAATTTTGAATCACGATTAATGTGTTTGGAGCATGCTTATTTATTTATCTTATAAAGGATGATGGGCCACTGCCCACATTATTAATCGCCTGGTCGAGAATTAGTTTACCACTTAGATGACCAAATATACACTTCAGTCACCTAATAATGCTCAAAATTTTGTTTTAATTTGTTGGCAGAGTATTAACAAATCCATAGTGCAAATGCGGCAGCCACTAGGAACCAAATCCGAAATATTCAACGCATCAGCATTCCAAATACTTAATGCGTATGTGCATTATTATCTTCTAGATGATCATGTGCCAACTACCACCATTGATTAAAATAAAGACGATAAAGAATTGCAATTTTCAATCCATTAAATGACATAATTGATAATAACATTAATAAAATATTCATATAAAATTTTGGAAAGACACTTTGCAAATCGAGACAAAACGTTTTTTTATTCTGAAAACATATGACAATATGATGGTTGCATAACGTTTTAAACGACATAATGACCAATATTCTGCCAAGATAAGATTATAAGCTTTCATACTATTTTAACTAACTTTACCTAATTTGCGCTCATTGAAAAAAATGAGGATGAAATTATTTCAACATTTTTGTTGCCAAAATGATTTTGACTCACTTGTATGGTCAGCTCAATTAATCTTATTTAATATGTAAAATTTCTATAATCTATAATATATTAATTGAGAATTATTTTAATAAATTAATCTTATTTTAACGTATAATTTACAAGTGTGTCACGATGATGTGTCATACACTATTAGAATATTTTAAGATAAATATTACCTAAGACATCATTTATTAGAATATTTACGAAAATTGTCATTATACAATATATTATATATAAATTCATATTATTTCGACATACAATATATTTTGTCATAAAATGTAAATACAATATAAAACAAAATATAATTTTTGAAAAATTAGTCAAACAAAATATAAAACAAAAGTTTAGTTTAATTGATTATTTATCATATATTCATATGTATAATTTTATCAAAAATAGATATAATTTAAGTATATTTGTATAATCTGATTTTATTATCTATTTCATTTTCGTAATCAATATTAATTTTTTTTTAAAAAATAATTTAAATATGAGATAAATTATATATATATATATATCTGATTTAAATTAACAAATAAATAATTAATTATTATTTGTGAATATCATGGATCAAAATCTAGTTGATTTATTAAAATCAGTTAGAATAACTTATAAAAATAATATTATTTTAATTTTTTTTCCAAATATAGATCATTTGTTTAAATTTTTTAAAAATATAACAAATTTAATATTAAAATATTTTAAAATTTCGTTATAATAAGAAAAAATTAAATTCTAAATTAGAAAAAATAACACAATTATAATATTTTGATTATTTTATAATTTATTTATGATAGATAGGTATTTTCAGAAAATATTTTATACTATTTTTAAAATTTTAAATTTAAACTACTAAAATTTGGAATAAAAACTTAAAATTGGTATTTTATAATATTAATCCATCAGTTATTCATTTTAAACAGATTTAATTATGTATTAATTTGTTTGGAAAGATTTTTTCTTATCAAATTAAATCATGCATGATCAATTACATATATAAAAAAATAAAATCGATGGAAAATATATGTTATTGTGAGCAACATCAACAGCCCAGTTAGTCTTCAACACTCAAGCCCACCTCAAGAGCCCAAGCTCGCAAAACAGAGCAAGTCAACACAACCTGCAGGCGTACGTACAAGAGACAACTGCAACACTCTGAAGCCTCTAAATTCACCTCAGGAGCCCACACCACTGCAACCTGCAACAAAGACAAAAACAACAGGTTCAGAAGTCAGAGGCATGGAGAAGGAGATCGTACCCTGCTCTAACCGTTTTGTCTCTCTCTCTGTTCAAAATGAAGACCACCTCTAAATCAACGTTCAATTAAACCTAGTAGTAGCGTGTAGCTCCCTATATATAAGTCTTGTAAGAACTTCAGCTTAAGTTGTCGAGCATTATCAATAAAATTCAGTTTTTAAAGTCCCATACTCTGTCCTTAACATGGTATCAGAGCTTGCATAAACCTTAACAGGTTCTTTAATGGCGGACCAACTAAATCCTTTTCCCTTTCCAAACAACATCCATGTGCAAAGTTCAGTGACACTCAAGCTGAATGACACGAACTATTTGCTCTAGAAAACCCAGTTCGAGTCCCTTCTTTCCTATCAGAAACTTATTGGCTTCGTTAATGGCGGAATATTACCTCCAAGTCCAACTCAAATCATCAATGGTGAAGTTATCAACAACCTCATGTTCGAATCGTGGTTCTGCACAGACCAGTTGGTGCGCTCCTGGCTCTTTGGCACATTGTCAGAAGAAGTGCTAGGCTACGTTCACAACCTTCCGACTTCAAGAGATATTTGGGTATCTCTTGCTGAAAACTTTAACAAAAGTTCGGTGGCCAGAGAGTTTTCTCTCAGACGTAGTCTACAGCTCGTGTCAAAGAAAGGGAAAACCTTTCACGTCTACTACAGAGACTTCAAAGCTATTTGCGACTCTCTCAGCTCTATCGGAAAACCGATAGATGAATCCATGAAGATATTCGGGTTCCTTAATGGCCTTGGGCGAGAGTATGATCCCATCTCCACCGTGATTCAGAGTTCTCTTACACGGCATCCGGTTCCCACCTTCAACGATGTGGTCTCTGAGGTAGAAAACTTCGACTCCAAACTACAAACTTATGAAGAAACCCCAACAGTAGACCCTCATCTAGCATTTCAAACGCAAAGGGCTAATTATAACAACAATAACAGAACTGAAGCTCCTAACTTTGCTGGCTATAGAGGTCGTGGCAGATTCAATCAAAACAGAGGAAGAGGAGGATACTCGACTCGTGGAAGAGGTTTCTCACAACACCAAACCAGTCTACCTTACACCGGGGAACGTCCAACTTGCCAAATTTGCGGTCGTGTAGGCCACACAGCCCTCAAATGTTACAACCGCTTCGACAATAACTATCAGACACAGAACAATGGGGATCCTCGAGCTTTTGCTTCTGTATGTGTATCTGAAAGCTCGGTCAAGGACTGGTATCCTGACTCGGGAGCCTCTGCCCACATTACAGCCTCGGCAGATCATCTTCAAAAGGCCAACAACTATGAGGGTAATGATGCGGTTCTTGTGGCAGATGGTGCATATCTTCCCATAACTCACGTTGGGTCTTCCTCAATATCCTCTACAAAAGGTATTATCCCTCTAAATGATGTCCTGGTGTGTCCTGGTATTCAGAAATCCCTGCTCTCTGTTTCAAAAATTTGTGATGATTATCCCTGTGGCATATACTTTGACGCTAACAAAGTGTGCATTATTGATATCAAAACTCAGAAAGTAGTATCCAAGGGGCATCGACGTGATGGCCTCTATGTACTGGAGAATCCCGGTTTCACAGCCATGTTCTCAAATCGACATCGTGTAGCTTCCTTGGATACATGGCATCACAGATTGGGACATGCTAACTTTAAGATTCTCCAGCAGTTAAAGAACAGCAAGGAAATTACAACAAATAAGAGCAGCACTTCCCTTGTATGTGAGCCTTGCCAGATGGGGAAAAGTACTAGATTGCAGTTTGTAGCTTCAGAATCTCATGTTTTGCAACCCCTAGATCGAATACACTGTGACTTATGGGGACCTTCACCGGTTGTATCAAAACAGGGTTTCAAATATTATGTGGTATTCATTGATGAATTTTCTCGGTTTACATGGCTCTATCCTCTTCAAGCAAAATCAGATTTCTTTGCGATATTTAAAGCTTTTCATAAGATGGTCGAAACTCAACTCAACTCAAAAATGAAAATCTTTCAAAGTGATGGTGGGGGAGAATTTGTTAACAGTCAGCTAAAGAAACATTTCGAAGAACATGGGATTAAACACCAAATTTGTTGTCCGTATACACCTCAACAAAATGGTATTTCACAAAGAAAACATAGACACATTGTGGAGCTTGGTCTTTCTATGTTATTTCACAGCCACACACCTCTACATCTATGGGTTGAATCCTTCTCTACAGCTGTCTTTGTTATCAATCGGTTACCATCCAGTCTGCTAAAGAACTGCAGTCCTCATGAGATTCTTTTCCATCAAAAACCGGATTACACTATGCTACGAGTGTTTG
Source organism: Pugionium cornutum (assembly GCA_018901935.1). NCBI lineage: Eukaryota > Viridiplantae > Streptophyta > Magnoliopsida > Brassicales > Brassicaceae > Pugionium > Pugionium cornutum. The sequence continues at coordinate 37,265,726 of CM032164.1, read as the reverse complement.
GGTCAGCATGTTATCCTTGTCTTCGACCTCTGGCTCATCACAAGCTTGAACCACGATCTCTCCTATGTGTCTTCCTGGGTTATACTTCACAGTTTAAAGGATACCGCTGTTTTTATCCCCCAACCAGTAAGGTTTTTATATGTCGCCATGTTGTCTTTGAAGAAGCAGAATTTCCATTCAAAAAGGAATATAAGTCACTAGTGCCGCAGTATAACACTCCATTACTCAAGGCATGGCAATCTGCAACACCAACTCCAGACTTACCAAGCATTTCATCAAGTCTACCTCCTCATATGTTTCAACAACCGGCTTCTCCTCTCCCAGCTAACACCTCAAATCTGGACAGTCTTGATAATGTGGTTCATCAGACTGTAATCCCTCCCACTAATGACTCTGCAAACAATGGTAATAGCTCATATAACAGTTCTTCTGAAGGTCCCTCAACTGGTCAGTCGGCTTCACCTGAAGAACCTCAACTTATTCAGTCTGCTCTCTCTCAACATCCTATGCGAACACGGTCTAAGGCTGGAATAAGACGACCAAACCCACGGTATGCTTTGCTTACGTCTAAATTTCAAACTGTTGAGCCTAAAACTATTGCAACAGCCATGAAACACCCAGGATGGCAGGCTGCTGTCCTAGAAGAACTCACCACAATTCACATGTTGAACACTTGGTCTCTAGTTCCTTTCGAAGAAGGTATGAACGTTTTAGGCTCCAAATGGGTGTTCAAGACAAAACTCAAACCAGATGGAACAGTGGATAAACTCAAAGCACGACTAGTAGCCAAAGGCTTTGATCAAGCAGAAGGGGTAGATTACTTAGAAACCTTCAGTCCTGTAGTTAGAACAGCCACGATCAGAATTGTTCTTCATGTTGCTGTGGCAAAAGGTTGGCAGATAAAGCAGCTTGATGTCACAAATGCCTTCCTCCACGGTGAATTAAAGGAACCTGTCTACATGCAACAGCCTCCGGGTTTCATTGACGAGCAAAAACCATCACATGTTTGCCGTCTAACAAAAGCCTTATACGTTCTAAAGCAAGCTCCACGAGCTTGGTTTGACACATTCAGCAACTATCTATTGGAATTTGGCTTCTGCTGCAGTAAATCGGATCCCTCACTGTTCGTGTATCACAAGAATGGTCAAAGTCTTGTGCTTCTCCTATATGTCGACGACATTCTACTTACTGGAAATGATCCTGCTCTGCTTCACAGACTACAAGCTTCTCTAAGTACACGGTTCTCAATGAAAAACCTTGGAGCTCCCCATTATTTCTTAGGGATTGAAGTGTCAACAGAGGGTGATGGTTTATTTCTACACCAACAAGCCTATGCCACTGACATCTTACACCAAGCAACAATGTCTGAGTGCAATTCGGTTTCAACACCACTACCGCAAATCCTTCCTGAACCATCCTCTGAATTATTTTCAGAACCCACATATTTTCGGAGCTTGGCAGGGAAATTACAGTATCTTACCATTTCCCGGCCAGATATCCAATTCGCGGTGAACTTCGTGTGTCAACGTATGCACTCTCCCACAACGACTGATTTTACCCTTCTAAAGAGAGTGTTACGATATGTTAAAGGCACTCTAAACATGGGTCTTCACATTCGGAAATGCTCTTCCATGACATTGTCGGCATACAGTGATAGCGACTGGGCAGGATGCAAAGAAACACGACGGTCTACAACCGGCTTCTGCACTCTTCTTGGCTCAAACATCATCTCTTGGTCAGCAAAACGCCAACCAACAATTTCCCGGTCCTCCACTGAAGCTGAATACCGCGCCTTGGCTGCAACAGCTCAAGAGATCACCTGGCTTTTCTTTTTATTACGTGATCTCGGAGTCAAACAACATCAACCAACTAAGCTTCGGTGCGACAACCTCTCCGCAGTCTATCTTAGCGCCAATCCTGCTCTGCACAGTCGTTCAAAACACTTTGATACCGACTACCATTACATCAGAGAACAAGTTGCCCTTGGCCTCATCGAAACAAACCACATACCAGCTCATCAACAACTCGCGGACATATTCACAAAGCCTCTACCTCGCCGCCAGTTTGCAACTCTAAGGTACAATCTCGGAGTTGGGGAACCCACCTCGAGCTTGCGGGGGGATGTGAGCAACATCAACAGCCCAGTTAGTCTTCAACACTCAAGCCCACCTCAAGAGTCCAAGCTCGCAAAACAGAGCAAGTCAACACAACCTGCAGGCGTACGTACAAGAGACAACTGCAACACTCTGAAGCCTCTGAATTCACCTCAGGAGCCCACACCACTGCAACCTGCAACAAAGACAAAAACAACAGGTTCAGAAGTCAGAGGCATGGAGAAGGAGATCGTACCCTGCTCCAACCGTTTTGTCTCTCTCTCTGTTCAAAATGAAGACCACCTCTAAATCAACGTTCAATTAAACCTAGTAGTAACGTGTAGCTCCCTATATATAAGTCTTGTAAGAACTTCAGCTTAAGTTGTCGAGCATTATCAATAAAATTCAGTTTTTAAAGTCCCATACTCTGTCCTTAACAGTTATTAGAACTAACACGCATCTATTCAATTGTGTTTCCAAATTCAATTCCAAATCTAAATATTGTTTTATTCGTGTTTGTAAATACACATATATATAATTTAGTATGAATTTATTTATTATTTTAACCATGGCTTAAACCTTTCTAGGAGAACGATAAAATGATTTATAATGCAAACTTCTAATCTACATTATTGAAGTTTTATTTCTTATTCAAGTGAGTTTTTTGTTTAGGTACATAAAAATATACCACGATGTATTGTTGTGTAGAGAAATACATTGCTTCTAAAATCTAGTAATTCCAATAAAAAATTTCATCATAAAATCTACCAAAAAATTGGCCGACAACTTATCAAAAAAAAAATTCCGACATAAAATTGATTTACCAATAAGAAAAAGAAACTCAAACAACTGTTATTAATAGGCATTGAAATAGTGTAGGTTATAAAAAAGAAGATTCTAGCATGAACCATCGAATGATTGAAAGAAACACTGTAGAAATTATATTTCACCGTCACGTTCACTATATAAACAAAGGCGACGACAAGTTTTCTTTCATCAAGCCAAAACAAAATCAAAAGTTTGGAAGCTGTAAAACGAGAGAGAGAAATGGCGACGTCGGGAACATACGTGACGGAGGTTCCGTTAAAAGGATCGGCTGAGAGTCACTACAAGAGGTGGAAGAGCGAGAACCACATCTTCCCTGATGCTATCGGTCACCACATCCAGGGTGTTACCGTTCACGAAGGCGAACCGGACTCTCACGGGTCTATCAGGACTTGGAACTACACATGGGGTAATACATTTACATATACTCCCTCTCTCTCTCACTCTCTCTCTCTCACTCTCACTCTCTCTCTCACTCTCTCTCTCACTCTCTCTCTCACTCTCTCTCTCACTCTCTCTCCCACTCTCTAAGATTACATGACTAGTGAGACGTTGGAAATAGTGGACCAGAGGGAGATTAATTAACTAATTAAAAGCCATTCATGTGTGTGTAAAGATGGAAAGAAGGAGATATTTAAGGAGAAGAGAGAGATAGACGATGAGAACTATACGTTGACGTTAAGAGGACTTGATGGTCATGTGATGGAGCATCTCAAGGTGTATGACGTCATTTACCAATTTATTCCCAAATCAGAAGATGGTTGTGTATGTAAAATCACTATAATATGGGAGAAGCGCAACGATGACTCCCCCGAACCGAGTCACTACATGAAATTCATCAAGAGCATGGTTGCTGACATGGACCACCACGTCCTCATCAAAGCTTAATCACTCTCATCACTACCATCATCATCTCGATATTTTCAATATAATAAATGGATATCTCTGTAACCGTTTGCCTGTGTAAAATGTATGTTTTTAATATGTTGTGAATTCGATGAGATGAATAATAGTATTCCGTGTTGACTTATATATTTACATTTTCAGTGTTTATCTAATTTACAGAAATATATATTTCAAATATTATTTTAGTGAGCTCTGCTGAATGTTAGCTTCACATTAATTCTCATAAGTAATTTAACATTTTAAAACATTATCTTCAAAAGATATTACCTACTTTGCGAAACTAGCTGCACTATGATTAAACCGTATAACCCGGTTTGACCCGAAAACCATATGCAAAATTGCAAATTGCATTTAATCTCTCACAAGTCACAAGTCACATTTTGTTTTCACTGAAATTTTGAGTTTTTTTTTACAAAAATTATGTTTCTTCATCATTCCCAAGTTTTGGCGGGCCCATTTGTATTAGACTCGCTACTAGACCAATAGTGATCCATCCGGGTTCTCGGAGAAGTCTCGCCTGCTCCGAGACGTGCTCTTTCACGCCGGACTCGGTAGCTTCGTGTAGAATTCGATTGTGTTTTATTTCCTGGCTGTGATTGTTCAAGAATTATACTAAGCGAAATCAGACACTGAGATTCGTCGCTCGATTTTCTCGATTCAAATAATTGTTTTGTTACTGGGGATTGATTAGATTACACACGCCATGGACATTCTTGGAGCTTGAGGCTTCTTCACACAAAAATCTCTAGTCTTTTGTTTCTTGCAGGCAAAACATTCTCAAAGATGGCGTTTTTTGGTCTGTCCCGTGTTTCTCGACGGTTATTGAAATCCTCCGTCTCCGCAACTCCATCTTCCTTTTCTGTTTTCCAAACTCAACATATATACTTGTCCACACCTGTTACTACCCAATACATAAATCTCTTCCATAAGTATCCCTTATGGAATCGCGATTACGAGGTATGGAGTAAAGGTACGGAATTGCATCTTCAAAACTTTCTGGGTGTTGGCTGGAATTACACATTAGCTGCCGGAATGTCGTCGTCCTCTTCGGTTATGGAGGGAAATCCTAAAAGAGATGACAAGGAAAAGGGTGGTGGTTGTGTTAAGGAAGCTTCTTGGATAGATTTGTATTTGCCAGAAGAAGCTAGAGGTTATGCTAAGCTTGCTCGCTTGGATAAACCCATTGGTACTTGGTTGCTTGCTTGGCCTTGTATGTGGTAAGTTGAGTATCTCTCCTTTAAATAGCGAGTCAATGGTACTGTAGATTAGAGTCGAGACATTTACTTTGCCAATTCATCAGAAATAATAGCTGAGAATGACAAGAGTGCGAGTTTATACAGTTTCCTTTCATCATATAGGCAAATGTGTTTTATGGCATAGGATGGTTTATATTAAGTTGGAGGTACGTTCGATTTCAGGTTTTTATGGCTGTGACGTGTTTCGACTGACTTGCAGTTGAAGGAAATGGATAATAGAAAATTTTTCTTCCCTTTACTATGAGACTATTTTAGTGGAGAAGTTGTTCCATTCTGTCATTTCTCTACATTGTCTCTGTTTCTATTTTGCAATTTTTGTATTCAAAGCCTATAGATCATCTCAACAGCTCCTAGGCAATTGAGTAGTATGACTTGAGCTGAGATCTTTGACAAGCTCCGGAGAGTGGGGTTGTGTTTAAGGATTGGCAGAAAACAGGGTTATAAACCTGAGTTTTCTCGGTGGTAGGAATTCCACTGCCTTTCTTACTCAAGAATCTGATTGGTAGTTTTTAAATAAAAAGCCAAGAATCCGTTTTCAGTCATGGATCTAGTTCCAGGGATAAGTAAATAGATCAAAAAATTTAAACTTCCATCATTCTTGTATAGGTCAATTGCGTTGGCTGCTGATCCAGGAAGCCTTCCAAGTTTTAAATATATGAGTTTATTTGGTTGTGGAGCACTACTTCTTAGAGGTGCTGGCTGTACTATAAATGATCTACTTGATCGGGACATAGATACCAAGGTCAGTTTGTTTTTATGAATGTGAATGAGATAATTTGTTAACAAAGTGTCAAAGTCGAGTTTTGGTTCAGGATAGTTTTGGTTCTAGATTATGTTGACTGAGAAATTGCTTTTTTCAATCCAGGTTGATCGTACAAAATTAAGACCTATTGCCAGTGGTCTACTGACACCATTTGAAGGGCTTCGGTTTCTTGGGCTACAGTTGCTTTTAGGCTTAGGAATTCTCCTCCAACTTAACAATTTCAGGTTTGTAAGGTTTTTGCCTGCCCTAAAGTTGCGTATATGCAAATTTGTGTGTTTATATTCACATGCACATCACCCAAATGTAGTTAGCCAAAGTTTTGAAAACATAAAGTAATGTCTTCCCTTTACTTTTGTGATGAACTTCTTTCTCAACTCAAGCTCACATCAGCCCATATATTATGCAGCCGTGTTTTAGGGGCTTCGTCTTTGTTACTCGTCTTCTCCTATCCACTTATGAAGAGGTTTACATTTTGGGTAATTTAAACCGTTATGGCTTCTCAAAGTTAATATATTTTCTTCAATGTTTTCTTTGATCGATTCATCTTTTATTAATGTTATTGCAGCCTCAAGCATTTTTAGGGTTGACCATAAACTGGGGAGCATTGTTAGGATGGGCTGCAGTTAAAGGAAGCATAGATCCAGCTATTGTACTCCCTCTTTATATATCAGGAGTCTGCTGGACCCTTGTTTATGATACTATCTATGCACATCAGGTATAATTCAGTTTATTCTGAAGAGTAACTCTGAGATATTATGGAGGAGAAACTATTTTGTTTGGTCATAAGCTAGTGTGAAAGAATTGGTAATTGTGTCTCCAGGACAAAGAAGAAGATGTGAAAGTTGGTGTCAAATCAACTGCTCTTAGATTCGGTGACAATACAAAGATTTGGCTAACTGGATTTGGCACAGCATCCATGGGATTTCTGGCACTTTCGGGTTTCAGTGCAGATCTCGGTAGTATACAATAAAATCTGACGAGGGTTTGACAATTCCATTTGCAGGCTTCTAATTTTTGTTCTTGTTGGTTAGGGTGGCAATATTATGCATCACTGGTCGCTGGATCGGGCCAGCTAGGATGGCAAATAGGGACAGCTGACTTATCCTCACGCGCAGACTGCAGTAGAAAGTATGTGACAATTTTGGTCAACCCATTATGTGATCGCCTTGGAAAGCTAACATTTTGTGGATTTTGATGTTTGCTCAGATTTGTGTCAAACAAGTGGTTTGGTGCTATTATATTTAGTGGAGTTGCACTTGGAAGAACGTTTCAGTAGAGATAGTTCTACCTCTCTCTGTTAACTAATGGGGATTTTCTAGTATGAGGGAACCCTGTATTATGAATAAAGTGGGCCGTTGAGACACCGTAAGTGAATCAGAAGACATTGTTTTGCTACAAGTACAAGGTCGTCTGCTTCAGGATCGAGAAGCTGTTGTTGTCTTTGTTTTCCAAAGTTTTGTCTGATGTATATAGTGGTAGGCAAACCTTCACGTCTATCTATAGGTTCTTTTAACATACATAATGGTAGTATTTATTTGTAAATTACAAGAATTCCCTTTTTTCCCAATAGTTGCTAAAAATGCTAATAATTTTTCTTCTAATATTTCAGTTCGCAAAACATTGAATTGGAAACAACAAGATTTCTCAGTTCGTTAGTTAACCTTTCCAATGTGGCAAATGTATCTGTGTAGTTAACAATCCACGTTGACTTTATTGATCTCAGACATGAAAAGCCATACAAAACGGAAATCTTTTTCTCTCTCAATTGGACTTCATTGACTTCATTAACAATGGGCCACAGACATAGCAAGTCCAAATCCTCCAATCCGCCACCATCTTCCTCCAGCAATCAAGTCCACCATGTCCAATCTTCCGATGAATGCCATGGATCCTCCGGTTCCGGAACCGGCGGATCCCGTTCCAACACATCTTCTCAGCAGATTGGTCGGATCCTAGGCCGGCCGATGGAAAACGTGCGGGGAACCTACGAGTTTGGTGGCGAGCTAGGTCGTGGCCAGTTCGGGGTCACCTACCTTGTCATTCACAAAGAGACCAAGGAGAAGTTCGCCTGCAAGTCAATCCCGACGCGCCGCCTCGTCCACCGTGACGACATTGAAGATGTTCGTCGTGAAGTTCAGATTATGCACCATCTCAGCGGCCACCGGTTCATTTTTCCTTATTTAACTTTAAATGCTTCTTTGATATATTCCGGAATCGAATCTGAAACGCCTTTTGGTCTTTAAAGGTCCAATAGTAATGACTAATGAGAAAATATGGACTGATGAATGTTACTCTAGAACCAATGATGTTGTTCAATCTACAATCTTCAAGGCTCAAGTTTCTTATTAGTTTACTATTAAAAGGCTCTTCGTTTTCTACTAAATGATCAGTTTCCATTATAGGTGGAAGAAAATTGTCCAAAAAGAATAAAAAAGATTTTTTTTTTGTAAAATGAGTTGATGACTATTTGGTGGTCCTATAATTACCCATCATATGTTTCAATTTATTTGGCTTTCGACCCCAGGTTAGGTGTTGAAATGTAGTTTGAATACTCTTTGTGTGCAGGAAAAAGTGGTATTTGCAGTGTGTGATTTCCTATTTTTGCATATTTAGCCGAATTTTGAGTTGGTACCTGATTTGTAGGAACATAGTGGACTTAAAGGGAGCCTACGAGGACAGACACTCTGTGAATCTTGTGATGGAGCTGTGTGAGGGAGGGGAATTGTTCGATAGGATCATAACTAAAGGCCAGTACTCAGAGAGAGCCGCTGCGGATTTGTGCAGGCAGATGGTGATGGTTGTGCATAGTTGCCATTCTATGGGTGTAATGCACCGAGACTTGAAGCCCGAAAACTTTCTATTTTTGAGTAAAGATGAGAACTCCCCATTGAAAGCTACAGACTTTGGGCTCTCGGTCTTCTTCAAGCCAGGTTAGAACGGAATAGAGGCTTTCCTATTTGATATGCTCTGAGAGACTGTAGGTGAAACCTGTGTTTTACTTTACTGCAGTTTTATTTTCTCATTTGTGCTGTGTGTTCTGTTAATGCAGGAGATAAGTTTAAGGATCTTGTTGGAAGTGCATTTTATGTTGCTCCAGAAGTTCTACGTCGGAACTATGGACCAGAAGCTGATATCTGGAGTGCTGGTGTGATTCTGTTCATTCTTCTCAGTGGTGTCCCACCCTTCTGGGGAGGTATTTGCCACGATCTTATTTAGGAAGAGAATACTGTTTTCACGGTAGGATGTATTAGTTATCCTTTTTTTCCTATTCCACAGAAAATAATACGGGGATCTTTGATGCCATTCTTCAAGGACAGCTTGATTTTTCAGCTGATCCGTGGCCAAAACTATCCAGTGGTGCCAAAGATCTTGTGAAGAAAATGTTAAAATATGATCCCAAAGAACGGCTTACAGCTTCTGAAGTGCTAAGTACGACTCGTTTAGAACATGTTTTGATGAATAATACTGTTGAAAACACTCTGTTTTAATCCAGTACTATACTTACGCAGATCATCCATGGATTAAAGAAGATGGGGAGGCATCAGACAAACTGCTTGACAATGCGGTGTTATCCAGGATGAAACAATTCCGAGCGATGAACAAACTCAAAAAAATGGCCCTAAAGGTAATATGAAAACTCGTTGAAACCATCTCACCATAGCCACTGTATTCTGTGTTTTCTTCTTGTTCTAAATCCATTCTTCGCATTTCAGGTTATCGCAGAGAACCTGTCTGAAGAAGAAATCATTGGTCTTAAAGAGATGTTCAAATCTCTAGACACTGATAACAACGGAATAGTTACCTTAGAGGAATTGAGAACCGGTCTCCCCAAACTTGGTTCTAAAATCTCTGAGGCTGAAATAAAACAGTTAATGGAAGCCGTAAGCCGCAATATCACAAAACTGTACATTGAGCTCCAATATGTGTTTCGTCCTTGTAAAAACCTAAAACTGACAAAATCTTATAATGTTTTCGTTTAGGCTGATATGGATGGAGATGGATCAATTGATTACTTGGAGTTTATATCAGCTACAATGCATATGAACAGAATGGAACGTGAGGATCACTTGTATACTGCGTTCCAATACTTCGACAAGGACAACAGCGGGTAAAACATTATAGCTCTCTCTTTAACAAGCTATAAAATCTCAATCTTTGATTTTGATTTTGTGTGTTTTAGCTACATAACAATGGAGGAACTAGAGCAAGCCATGAAGAAATACAACATGGGTGATGATAAATCCATCAAAGAGATCATTGCTGAAGTAGACACTGATCGTGTATGTACATTATCCTTTTGGTTTAGTCTCATTCCTATATCGGTATCATTTGATATCTGTAACAATCTCTTCTTTGTAAAATCTCTAGGACGGAAAAATCAACTACGAAGAATTTGTAGCGATGATGAAAAAGGGAAATCCAGAATTGGTGACAAATCGACGTAGAGTTGGAGGGTAACACAGTAACACAATAACTCTCTATGTTTTCTCATGAGAGATTCTTTTGATTTTGTTGTTTGGTTCTCACTTAATTTGCTTTTACAATTTATTACCTGAAAATCTCTTTATCAACACAAGTACACAACATGTATACATTAAAAAGCCATTTGCATCTTGAGAGACTTAAACATTTGGGTTACTGCCACTTAGAATTACAATCCTAATTTTTATTTGGAAATAGATTTTGGAACTCACAATTATAATACTGAACCATATCCTCTTTGATTCGATAACAAACAGCTATTTCGAGGTTTTTTATTGATCCAAGAAATTCGATTTCATGTATACATTAATTAAAAGTCTGAAATCTACGATATGACATTTCTGACGAGAAATTGGATTAACTAAAAGAAGGAAAAGAAAAACAATCAGAAAACCTCAAAGCTTTCGGTAGAATTCGTTAGAATTGAATTTCCTTTCGATTTAATGATCACATCGAAAGCTTTTCTCTAGATTCAGTTCCGATTCACTCTCCGGTGTGTATTCTCTGATCGACGTAGATCTTCCTTACGCCACGCCGCGGCTGGAATCATGGTATGTTAACCCTTCGTTCGACCCTGAATCGTCTACAATCTTAAACCCTACCTTTCTTATCGTTGCTCGTGCCGAATTACTATTGTTGCTATACTGTCATGTGAATGGAACGTGGTGAGAGATATCTGATATGTCTGATACAGATACCACCTCTATATTCATTGGATTTTATCTCTTGATTGATTTTTTTTTTCAATCAGGCTATTGAAATCCGACTTAATATTACTCCTGCAAGTAAAAACAGTACAAGCGAATCATTTCAGTGCATCTCCGAGCTTATGTTTTGATTTGCACGCTATAGTTTCGCTTCTTGCTATACATTTCTTTTAATAAAGATTCATGGTGTTCGAATTCCTTATGAGCCATTCATCAATAATCTATCTTAATGTAAAAGTTCGTCAGCATCTGTGTATATGTGTGTGTGTGTGTGTTTGTAATTGTGACCAGCATGTTGCTGTAAATGTGCTGTTGTCTTCTCTTGTATCAGGCTGATAGGAGAAACAGGTGTAACCAGGTCCTCCTTTTAGCATATCAGAGTTTTGGCTTGCTGTTTGGAGATTTGAGTATTTCTCCTCTCTACGTGTATAAATGTACGTTCTACGGAGGATTGAGACATCATCAAACAGAAGATGCTATATTTGGCGCTTTTTCTTTGATATTTTGGACCATAACTCTCCTTTCACTCATCAAGTACATGGTTTTTGTATTAAGTGCAGATGACAATGGTGAAGGTATGAGAAGCGATTGCTAATTGAATCCATTTCCTCTTCTGATACATGGGGTTCTGGATGTAAATGTTGGATTTCTGTTGCAGGAGGGATCTTTGCTTTGTATGCTTTGCTCTGCAGACACGCAAGATTTTCTTTGCTTCCAAATCAGCAAGCGGCTGATGAGGAAATCTCCACATACTATGATCCTGGAGATGCAAATAGAAATTTGCCTAGTTCTGCGTTCAAAAACCTTATCGAGCAAAATAAAAGATCAAAAACGGCTTTGCTTATCTTAGTCTTGGTTGGAACTTCGATGGTAATTACCATCGGTGTCCTAACACCAGCAATTTCAGGTAAAAAGGCGACCCTTTGTGTTGCTTCTGTCTGGTCGTATAGTTTATTACTCATTTCGATGGTTTCGTTATTAACATTATCCTCTTGTAGTCTCTTCGTCTATTGATGGTCTTGTGGCCAAAACAAGTTTGAAGCACAGTAAGTGTTGTCTTCTGTTCTCTTGCAAACTTATGCATCCAGTATATATACTTAACACATTCCGTCATTTTTATTTATATTTTGTTACCATTGTATTGCTTGCATAGGTACTGTGGTCCTGATAGCATGCGCGTTGCTGGTTGGACTTTTCGTTTTGCAGCACCGTGGCACAAATAAAGTTGCCTTCTTATTTGCACCTATAATGATTATGTGGCTGTTGTCAATTGCAACTGTTGGTCTGTACAATATTTTGACCTGGAACCCCAGAGTATACAAAGCTTTATCTCCCTACTATATCTATGTATTTTTCAGAGACACGGGAAAAGATGGATGGCTCTCCCTTGGAGGAATTCTTTTATGCATCACAGGTAATATTATCATTTATCGTCTGAATATAGACTCAACAATTTTTATGCTATTTCATGTTTCATCTCAGCAATTTGTCTAACTTCAGGAACGGAGGCTATCTTTGCTGAACTTGGCCAATTTACAGCCACATCTATAAGGGTATGTTAGCAGCTTATTTGGATTCTAAATCATTCAGCAGAAACCTCTTGGAGAAACATTTTTTAAGCACTACTTTAGGAATTGCTTCGTTCAGTTACTAGAATAATTTTTGCTGCTAAAAACACCGATAAACAATTGATCATATTGACCTAAGGGATAAGAAAAACTACAAGACATTGTCAAAATCTGGTTCTTGTTATAGTTATGTTATATATCATGCTGGCTAATGAAGATGAAGAAATAATTACATTTTGCAATCTCATGGTTCTATGCAGTTTGCGTTCTGTTGTGTTGTTTACCCATGTCTGGTGCTTCAATACATGGGTCAGGCTGCATTTTTATCAAAGAATTTTTCTGCTCTACCTTCAAGCTTTTATGCCTCCATTCCAGGTAATCATTTGGCCGATCTCCATTTCACGTCTCTTTCCTTTAGTCCTTGCAACCTCTATGAAGCCCTCCAGTTTTGGATAATTCCACTACGAGATTCAAAAGTATGAATTAACCTGAACCTTCAGTGGTTGGGGTGTTTTAGTGGTGGGTTTCATCCATGGCGCATCTTTAGATCCATATTTTTGTGTTTACTCTTTTCGGAAGTAATATGACCAGTTCATTCATATGCTCCTCCTTGCTCGCGTGGTTTCTCATATGTGTTTTGCTCTTGTTCTTCAGATCCATTTTTCTGGCCTGTTCTCATGATGGCTATGCTGGCTGCAATGGTCGCAAGTCAAGCAGTCATATTTGCCACGTTCTCAATTGTCAAACAATGCTACGCATTGGGATGCTTCCCACGCGTGAAGATTGTTCATAAACCAAGATGGGTCCTTGGCCAAATTTACATCCCTGAGATCAATTGGGTTGTCATGATTCTCACTCTTGCTGTCACTATTTGTTTCCAAGACACTCGGCACATAGCTTTCGCTTTTGGTAAGGGCTAAACCTTCCATCAAACTCAAACTCTCACGGTCTCACCTTTTATAATTCCATTGATTTCCAGGTCTTGCCTGCATGACTCTAGCCTTTGTGACAACTTGGTTAATGCCTCTCATCATCAACTTTGTCTGGAATCGTCATATTGTCTTCTCTGTCCTCTTCATGCTCTTCTTCGGAACCATAGAACTTGTATTCGTTGCATCATCCTTAGTCAAAATACCTAAAGGAGGCTGGATCACTCTCTTCCTTTCCCTCTTCTTCACCTTTGTCACATACGTATGGCACTACGGCAGCAGAAAGAAGTACCTATACGACCAGCACAACAAGGTCCCTATGAAATCAATCCTAAGCCTTGGTCCGAGCCTCGGGATCATCAAGGTCCCTGGAATGGGTCTTATCTACACTGAGCTTGCAAGCGGCGTTCCAGCCACGTTCACTCACTTTCTAACAAACTTACCAGCGTTCTACCAAGTTGTTGTATTTGTCTGCTGCAAAACCGTCCCTATCCCATATGTACCGCAGAAAGAGCGGTACCTTATTGGTCGGATTGGACCAAACACATACAGGATGTACCGATGCATTATCCGAGCTGGCTACAAAGACGTGAATGAAGATGGAAACGACTTTGAAGATGAGCTGGTGATGAGCATCGCTGAGTTTATCCAGCTAGAATCTGAAGGCAACGGTGGCTCAAACACTGACCGTTCCATCGATGGCCGGCTCGCTGTTGTGAAAGCATCAAACAAGTTTGGAACAAGGCTGTCTCGGTCTATATCGGAGGCCAACATTGCAGGAAGCTCAAGATCACAGACAACAGTAACAAACAGCAAATCCCCGGTTCTGCTTCGACTGAGGGCAGAGTATGAGCAAGAGCTACCGAAGCTGAGCATGAGAAGGATGTTTCAGTTCAGACCAATGGACACTAAGTTCAGGCAACCGCAGGTGAAGGAGGAGCTGTTTGATCTGGTGAACGCTAAGGACGCGGAAGTGGCTTACATTGTCGGGCATGGTCACGTGAAGGCAAAGCGTAACTCGGTGTTTGTGAAACGGCTGGTGATAGACGTGGCTTATTCGTTCTTGAGGAAGAATTGTCGGAGCTCAGGCGTGATGTTAAATATTCCTCACATTTGTTTGATTAAGGTGGGTATGAACTATTACTTGTAAGTTTGTGATTACAGAGAGATTCTATTACCAAAATTTCTGTCAGGTTTTTTGGTTCGAGTTTCACAATTGATACGGTGAACTCATATGTTTTTTAGTATAATAACTGTTGTCAAAGATTTTTTTCTATTTTGTTTCTTGGTAACTTGTACTTGGTTCAGTTTCAAACAAATCGATAATCATATCTCAGTTACATCAGATTTGTTGTAGAAAACGCTAAATGTAAGGATAACTAAAACGCTGTAATAATGATTTATTTGAACAGATATTTACCCAATCAAAATCACAAAAAATAATAATTAGAAGTTAAATATATAAATAAACAATCGAACGACTAAACAAAATAATTGGAAAATAAAAGAATTGTCATCCTGACATTTGTTAACTTTAGGATTTATTGGCCCTCTTATATTGGCCAAACCACCACGTGATCACTAGGTCCAATGTGACTAGAGGATCACTTACAACCATGTTACACTAAATATATGTTTAATTTAAACTAGTGATATTTTCCTAAGTATGGGATCAAGGTTGTCAAAAAGTTTGCCGGCGATTAGAAAAAGCCACAAAATCCTCCTACGTTAGAAATATCGTAATGCAGCCACGAGGAATCCTCCGAGAATAATATTGAACTTGTGAGATGCCTTTTAAAAAAAAATGAAAACAAGTTATATTCCTTTCGACTGAATGCAAAGTAGTAATCTGATTTTCATATATAATTATTTTTCCAATTCGTTACTTCCGGAGACTTCTCTGTTTACCAATGTATCCAGAAACAACGTTGGCTAAACAACTTTGACTTGCGTCCAACGACACCAAAATTCTTAAAACACGAGATTGCAAAAATCATATATCTTGAGATTGCTTAAGAGAGAAATAAGACTATTTTTACCCCTCGACTTTCATCAACAATGACATAAAACCACGAAACAAAGAAAAGTATTAATCATGGAAAATTCCAAGTTCATTCACATAACCGTAACAGCCACCTAAAAACCTCCCAAAACAAATAGCATAGTAAAAGATCTAACACATAACTTCGATACCATTGCACAACACTCGTTTTGCTATCGACGAATAAACCTTTTTCGTAAACCTATTCTCTCTTCTTGTTCTTCAACGGGCCCATTGGGATCTTGCTCAACACCTTTGCATCCAACACTGCGTACTGCTTCTTGATCTCGATCATCGCTTTCTCACCTAATGGGTCAACTTTGTCTTCATACTTGTCGTAGGCAAGAGGAACCGTGAAGAGCAGTACTAGAGCTGTTGCAGCAGAAAAGATTTAGTCATCATGGTTTCGTGAGAGAAGAAAAGCAAAGCATTGCAAGATATGGAAGAGTAAGCATTACCTATGTATGCCAAAGTCAAGAAATTGAAACAACCGCCCAAGATTGATAGAATCCATAAACCAGCAATAGCCTATTCAACACAAAGGAACATAGTTGTCAAAGATTAGGATGAACGTAGAGAGTACCAAGTCTCATACTACTCAGCATGGTTGGACTTACCACAAGGAATTTCTTCAGATCCCTTCCAGATGCAATGTCCCGAAGAGAAGAGAATACACGGTTGATCTCGATTCTGAGCCCAGAAGCAAGTTGAAGAATAGGTTCTTCAGGGATATGAACTTCGGGAATCTTTGGTGGGGACCTGTCAGAGAATCAATCGTCAACAACGAGGAATGCATACAATGCATCCCAGAACATATGTCATTCATTCGATTGGTCAATGACTCAATGGTCATTAACTTACTTGTTAATGAACATGGTGGCATTCGACCATAGAAACAGCACAGCAAGAACAACAATCATCACATGACAGATCAGAGAGAGAAGGTGGTATTCCATCAATTCAAACAGAACCCAGACTGCTGTAGCACCACCAAGCACACCACCTGACATCTTCTTGTTCTTCCACATGAATATATCCGCCGCTGCGATAGGAAGAATCATGTTGGGCAAACATAACATCTACAATCCATTGAATCAATAACACTAGAACATGGAACTTGATACACAAACTACAACATCATATCAATGTTTAGCATCATTCAAATCAACAGAGCAGATGATCAATCAAGTTTCCTTCAAGTAATAAAACCCATTTTCTATTATCAAAACCAGTAATTTAGAAACAGAACCCCAAACTGTGACGAGTGACGACTAAACAGTAAACCCCCAAAACCAATGCCAAAAACCCCAAAACCAAAGGGACGACGGTCAATCCAGATCAACGGCACCTCACGAGCATAACAGAAATCCAGATTCAAACAGCACATCCTCATCAAAGTAAACCCCCTATTCAGACAACCTACAGCTTTCTCAAATGAAACTTTAAAGACGACACAATTGGCCAAATCACATATAATAAACAGATCAAGCAAAAACACAAGAAAAATCGTATAAAAGCTGATGAAAATGAAACCAGATCCGTTTAAACGTACGCTTTCCACCGCCGAGAACCTTATGCACGGGCTTCTCCCTGCCGAACAAGCGGTAAACCTTGGATTTCATTGACGACGGAGAGGAAGACTTCTTCTCGTTCTCATCATCCGAAGATGAAGATGACGAAGAATCTCCACCGTGGTGGATCTTCTCCGATATCTTGTCCATCAACGATTCCCTCTCCACGACCTCCACAGCCGGCTCAGAAGCGGTCACAGATTCATCGTGCTTATGTTCTTCCGTCATCGTATTCGATCGAGTTCACGCAGATCTTAGCTTTCGATTTCTTAGTCGAATAAGAAAAACAGAGTATTTTAGCTGCTTTCACAGTTTACACCTTTGAGAGAGAGAGAGATCTCGAAAAGCTTAAAATAGAGGAAAGAATTCGATACTCAATCTCATCCGTTGAAATAATTAGTTCTGATCTGAACCGTTGATTGGTCCGGATCCAAACCGACACGTTCGATACTTAACGAGCAAAACTTGGGGCAAAGGAAAAAGCCATAAAGAAAGAGATGGGAACATAAATATTTCAAAATGAATGGACATGTGACGCCGTCAGAGTTAACTGCGCCCGTCATCAGGACGTTACGTGGCGCAGTTAGAGCTAAGTAATTGGGTAATGTTCAGGTGTCACGCAGGTAAATCAAGATGTTGTACGCTCGAATCTCCGATTGCAGGACACGTGGAGAATATATTTATTCAGCTCTTCCTACATAAGTAAAAGATCGATAAAATAAAAAAATTATTATTATAAACACTTATAGCTCTGGGTTTCTGTAATCAAGCCCATTACAAGATTCTGTTATGGGCCCAATATAAAAGAATGATCGATCACGATAAACCCAAAATCAAAAGTAGAATAACCTTGCAAATGAAGACGAGATGAATCAGTAGAACTGTAGAAGCTCCATCGTCCTCAATAAGCTGGAGAATTCTTCTTCAGCTTTTCTTTTATTAATGAAAACACAAACATTTAGAATAGTAATGCTAATTTGTGTAAATCAAATGATAAGAGTGATAGCTAGAAGAAAATATCTATAACGAAAATGATACCTTGGCTACAAAGAATTAGGTACTGTGGCGTGAGAAGAATTGGGTTTGTTTGGGTTGAGAAATGAGAGAGCAAGACGAGCTTTATAAATTCGTTAATGGAGGCTATTTCTGTCTGGACGTTTTTGCCCTTAACAGAATGCAATTATATAGATCCTTTTAAGGTGTACCGACAATAAGTGAATTAGTCCGGTTCTAACTTTTTTTCGTTGACCATTTGATTGCTTAAATCTCCATTCTCATTTCTCTTCGATACAAAACTGAAATGAATAGTTTTTGTTTTGGTTTCAATAGTTATATTCGATTTAACAAATTAATCGACTCGACAAAGAAAAACGAAAGATACAATTATCACAAACTAAACCAAATGTAAAGTTTGGTTTTGCTCACGGAATATAAAACCGTTTTATACGCATTGAGGGTAAAATGGCCATTTAAAATAACTTAAAGAACATCTTAATGGAATATACGCTCGATGCCATCAGGTTTTATTGTTTAGCTTTATCTATTTTCCCTTCGACATGCAGTCATAATACCATTATATTTTTAACTAGGCCCGTAAATAAGCCCATTATACTTTTAATCAGGCCCATTCAAGTTATAAAACGACGGTGTTTCAGTAGAGAAACCCCGCATTTCTGTAACACAGTCAGTTCCTAAACCCATTCGGTTTGAACAAACAATGTCGCTCCGTCGTGCATCAACATTACCCAAAACCCTACAAAACCTCCGGTTATACTCTCCAGTGGCGACTGTTTTAGCTCTTGAGCAGACTGAAGCTTCTCAATTAACATATCTACCTGGATTCCCGAGACCCGATCCAAAATACGCAGAGACGATCCTGGCCGTTCCACGGTCAGTTCCCGGCAAGAGCATCTCGGCGAAGGAGCGTAAAGCCGGTCGGGTTCCTTCGATCATATTCGAACAGGAGGATGGACAGCACGGAGGAAACAAGAGGCTTGTCTCAGTTCAGACGAATCAGATCAGGAAGCTGGTGACTCATCTGGGTTACTCCTCCTTCCTCTCTAGGCTCTTTGATGTCGAGGTTCGGCCTGAGATAGATTCCGACGAGGTTATTGAGAAAGTCCGGGCTTTGCCCAGATCGGTAAAGTCCCCTTTTTCTCACTCTGAATTTGATGAAACATGATTTTAGCGATCATAAGTAAATTCTGATACTTTACTGTACATCGCATTTTCTCATCTCTTTCTGATCTTCACTTGTTATTGCTTTTCCGTTGTTTAGAATGGTATGTAAGGGTTATTTCATATGTATTAACTAATCATAAACTTTCTACTAAGAAATTTTTAGATTCATTTGCACGCCGGAACCGATGCTCCATTGAATGTGACATTCATAAGAGCACCTCCAGGTGCTTTATTGAAGGTCGATATCCCACTTATGTTCATAGGAGATGATGTTTCTCCTGGACTAAAGAAAGGTACAAAAAGCTGTGACCGAATCTAAAAGCAATGGAGATTTGTGTCTGTTCTCAGTGCCTGTATGAGAGGATAGAGATACAAAGCTCCGTATCTCTTCTTTGTGTCTGTTGTTCTCGATGTATGAGAATCCATTGGCTTAATATAGCGCTGGAGTGATCAAATACATTGTTTCTGATTTCTGGTTCTGGCGAACAAATACTCATTTTGTGTTCTGTATACTGAGTTTAGAAGTTGTTAGTGTGAGGTCACACATTAGATACTTGACTTGAATTTGGTTTCATTGAGCTTCTAGTTTTTAGCGAAGTTATGCTACCCTTGGTTTCAGTTACCTTTTCTTTGACTTAGCTAAGCTTCAGCGGTGACATGTAACTATCACTTATTCATTTCGTCTACAATTGATATTTGCTTATCCTTTTACTAAGGTTTTACTTAACCGATGAGAGATCCATGTGCACACTTTAGGAAATGATTTCCGGTTTAAGTTATATATGTTGAATGACCCCACTTTGACAAGGAACTTACAATTGTTTTCTTTGGTGGCTTGTATCTTAGTCTTCTTGTCTGAATGCATTCAAACACCTTTTGGCACTCTCACAGTTACTCTTTTCTAGGATTTCGATGTTTAATCACTGAGCTTCTGGTTAGCTCTCAATTTTGATCACCATTTCTTAATCTTTTTGCAGGAGCATCTTTGAATACAATCAAAAGAACAGTAAAGTTCCTATGCCCAGCAGAGATCATTCCACCATACATAGAAGTAGATCTCAGCCAATTGGACGTTGGGCAGAAGCTAGTAACGGGAGATCTCAAAGTTCATCCGGCTCTAAAGCTTATAAAGTCCAAAGATGAACCCATTGTTAAGATAGCCGGAGGACGTGTATCTGACCAACAAAAGAAATAAAACCGTGTGATCCGGATTCCAGAGCTCATACTGTTATTCTTTCTCAAAAGTTGATGAAAAATATAAAAGTCGATCTTCTTAGGACTCAAGACTCTTAAGGATGGGGTTTTGTATGTTACTTAGTGTTCCCGGAAAGATTAACCGAGAGCTTAAGTTTCCGACGGGAATAATCTATCTTTTTTAATTATTTTCTTTTCGTTTGGAAGAGTTTAGTTACATACATTTAGAAATACGCGTAGACATGAACAAAAAAAATGATCTTTTTAGATTCAGACAAGTTCATGTTCTGAAACAGTCAAATGGAGGTTTTAATGAATTGTTCTGTAACTTCATGGAACAATCCGTTTTAAGATGAATAGATTTCTTGAAAATCTTCATTATCTTCACTTTACCAATAACCACAACACTGCTTCTCAAATCCATTCCTTTTCCACTTAAATCCTCCATTAAACTTGGAACAGATGCTAGTAGCTTCGCTGTAACAATCTCAGCCGTCAGATTCATCTTAACCGTCCGTTTCGCCGGAATAGTTTCACTTCTTCTAATACTTTCCCCAACGATCACTAATTCACCGTATCGACACAAAACCATAGCGTCTTTCACTATAAACGACGCCGCATTGGGATTACGTACGAAGATCTCCACCGAGACCGTAGCGTTTCGATTCGTGTTGACTTCACCGTTGACGAAATCCAAAGGTTGGATTAAGGAAATGGAATCGACGGTGAGATTTGGGTTACGGGGATCGAAAATCGTGAGGGAGAGAACTATGAAGGTGATTGCGATGAGCAGAGTTAGAGATGCGGCGAAACCGCAACATAAGATGAGTTTGGTCCGTGAGTGATGAACGTGTTTGGTTCGGTAGTGGTATTGGTCTTCATTAGGTTGGTCGTTTCGGGTAGTGAGAGAAAATGGGGTTAAAGCTTGATCTTCTATAGACTCAGGCATGGCTAACAAGAAAAATTGTATGGAGGTTTAAAAATTACAATATAGTTTTTATTTATGTATTATATATGATTTCATTGGTAGTGGAGAATGGAAATGTAAGTTTCCGGGACGCGTTTGCATGGAAAATTCGTTTGACTATTGACTTAGCAGATGGAGTGTAAAGTGGGTTGAGTTGATTTTAGTGGTATGAAGCTTCTTTTTGGATGTGATTAGTCCGATTGTTCTTACTTAGTTTGGTATAAAAACATGGATTTGTGTAACTATTTTTTTAGTTTGATGTTTTCTAATATAATTCATTTTGTGTTTAAAAATGGTTTTTTTTCAACATTCTAAATTCAGAACTGGTTTTGGAAATAACCAGTCTGGTGGTTCAGGTCTATTTAATCAAAATTAACATTTTTAACAAGCTAAACAACCAAATTTTTTAATTTATTTTTGAAGTATACGATATCATTTAAACCTATTTTTGAACTCGTTACAATGTATTCATCTAAAACTGTCAAAAGACTGATTTCGTAAGAAAATACTTGGAAAAGAACGAAAAGGAAGTGGGATGTGATTTAAGTGTGAAGTTTTCAACTTGTTGGCTCTGATTGGTTATATTTTCCATAGAGCTTGTCTCCATCAACATGAAGCAAGAAAATCCCAAATTTTGTATGAATAAATTCAAATTTTATTCTTCTAGAATATAGAAAACAATAACTTGAACCATTTTTCTACTTACTTCCTCGTGTTCATTTAGGCTAGCAGAATGAAAAATGTGAATTCTGTATTGTTTTTATAAAAAGTAAAATTGATTTTGACCATGTTTGTGAAAATATAATCAATTAACTAACATAAGTTATCAGACATTACCAATGTGATTTGATGTTGAGTTTTCACTTCATACAACAAACTCGAATCGTTTATATGCTCT
Source organism: Pugionium cornutum (assembly GCA_018901935.1). Taxonomy (NCBI): domain Eukaryota; kingdom Viridiplantae; phylum Streptophyta; class Magnoliopsida; order Brassicales; family Brassicaceae; genus Pugionium; species Pugionium cornutum. The sequence continues at coordinate 37,243,345 of CM032164.1, read as the reverse complement.
GTTTGTTTGGTTTTGCAGACTTAAGTTTCTGAAACGGAAGGACAGTGTCAACGATCATGAATACTTGGATGAAACATAGAAGACGTTCGAATTCTAAAGCAAAATACAAAGGTCCTTAAGACATAACCCACCACACAGCAAGAGTAAAAATGCATATTTGGCAAAAGCAAAACCTTAGGATCCTCATTACGTTTAAAGATTTGTTTAGATTTAGACAAAAGCAACAAATTCATTAAAAGGAAGGAACAGATCAAATCTCCCATTTCTTGAGCTCCATACCGTCCGGAGGAGTACTCTCCACTTTCTTTGTCCCAACTTCTTTCCAGTTTGTCGACAGCACTGTCCCATTTGATTCCACCTGTTCATTTTCCAAAAGCCAAAAACCGTAATAATCCGATCAAAAGTACATAGCTTTTCGTCTCCATGACAAAGTATAAAGACCAATAAACTCACAAATGATTTGCTCATGGCTCGCCTCATGTCCTCATCAGCATCCTTGTATATATCACGGAAGAATTTGTTCAAAGCCGCGTCTCCATCCAGCTTCTCATCCTTCTCCTGCAAATCAACCACGATTAAGCAAAACGAATCCGTTTGGTAAAATATTCGGTGGAGGTTTAAGCATGATGAGAGGAGACAAACCTGTTTCTTCATCTCAGCTTCCAGCTTATCCCAGTCCTTACCTTTCTTAGATGATGGATAAGCTGGCCTCTGCGTAATCTCTGCACCATCATACATACAGCATAAGATTCACACGACAATAGACTCTGTGATCAAGGCCATCTGATGAGACTAAATCAGAAAAACGGTAGAAAACCTGATGAGACATTGAGCTTTGGCAAAACTGCTGGCCCTTTGCCGTGTTCAAGGGAGGCCCACGTGATTACATCAGCTTTTGCAAGACGGATCTCAACTTTTGTAGATAGTACTTCATATCTGCACTTATCAGGTATTATCTGAATATACAGTAAAAAGAAAAGTCATGCAACGCAATCAAATTAACGTACTGAAAGAAAAACAACTATTGATTCATTCAACAAATAACTTACCTTCCCAAACAATCTCGGTTGGAAATGATAGGCCTCCTCTCCAGGAACATCAATCACAACACTCAGCTGCAAATCATAAAACAACGCTGGAAATTAACACAATCACATAGAAGCATCATCGAGATGGGTTCTTAAATTGCAGTATACTCACGATTTGTTCACCAAAGTCGACATTAACATTCTGCTTTGGTATCCCTTTTGCAAAAACAGTTACCACAACTTCTTCTGGCTTTTGGTAGTACTCGTGTCTGTTTCACAGTCAGTAAAGAGTTGGAAATGTTTAATGATTCTTAAAACTTGATTTTTTTTTTTAAAATAGCATTTTCTGAACAATGAAACTACCTGTACTTTGGTTTTGCCGGTGCTGCAGGTTCAGGGGTATGATTAAGCTCTGATACTGGTGGTGCTGTAGAACTTGAAGGCAAAACTGATGGCACAGGTTGAACCAAATCTTTTTCTTCTTCTGAATAAAGAAATTAAATTCCACAAAATTGAGATCTTAGGTGAATAACAAACCAAAATGTTTAGACCATTGCAAATATACAATCACACACAGCATGTAAACCTAATCAACCAGACAAAAAAAATAAAATATATATATACCTGTGATTCGAAGATCGCATTCATCCATCAACTTCTTAAATTTTGATTCACTTGGTGCGATGGAAGCACCCTTTTCAAGAGCAGTTTTAGCAGTCCGATATTCTTCAAGCTTCATACAGGCAGTTCTACAAATACAAAAAACAGAACATGAACAATGGAAGTTACAACTTGAACGAAATATACTGCAAAAGACGATATAAAAGTATAAACTGTTAATACCACAAACTTAATTATACATAGTAATAACATACCCCTTTCTTAGGTAAGCTTTGGTCAATGAGGGATCCAATTCAATTGCTTTGTTCGCATCTACCACGGCTTCTGCTCATTGAGAAACAAGCCAAGCGTCAGACCCAAGATTCTTATAGGACAAACAAACTTGTATAAATTGTCGACAAAACAATGGGAAGAGAAGTGCAGAGGATCCTTTCCTAAAGCACGCTAAATACTCATAACAAAAAATTGAAATTTCCAACGCTGGTACTAGCTGAAAAAACAAACTGTCGAGATTCATAACCAAAGGAGCAAACTTAGTTAAACCAGGATGGGTACAATAACCCCACTCGATCAACTAAATCAGTAGAAAAATGTGCTGATCATACAAAAAAAGGTCGATTCGTTCTCATGGAAGCTATTATAATACATTGTTCCCCAGCAGGCAGTGAAAGAGCGACAATACATGCACAATCTATAAGCTACGAGTAGAACTGTGACACTACCAAGCGTTAAGACACTAAACTAAACCCTAAATTCAAGAATCAGCCAAAAATCAACATCTTTCAACTATACATACTACATAGAGAGAACAGAAACAAGGAACCGGATATATGAAAACCCAAATCCCCAAAAAGCGTCCAAAACAGTTAAAGAAGAGAAATGATGTTCTCCGTATTCTAACAAAATATCGTATTGATACAGAAGGAAGAAATTACCGGTGAAGTTTTCGAGTTTGATGTTAGCCTGAGCACGATCCGCGAAGAACTCGGCGCAATTTGGATCCAAGTCAATGGCCCTAGAGTACAGGTCAACAGCAATATCGAAGTCGTCATCTACGAAAGCCTCTTTAGCCTTCTCTGCAAGTTCTTTAGCCATCGATTGGGTTTCCTTGAAACGGCCTTAAGATTGTGATAGAAGAATACGATACAATAAAAGGGGAATGAAGTAGACGCCAAGGCTCTCCTATTTTTGCCAAAGGACCAAAGTACATATATAAAGAGCTCGATGATGATGGTCTCGAATCTTTCTCTTCTAGATCGTTCCTTTTCTGCGAGGGGGATGTTGAGGGGTTTCAATAAATAAAATATTGTTATTCTTTTCCTGTAAATTAGTTTTTCTGTAACAAATAAGAAATATGTGTTTCCATAGAAGATATCACTCTTATAACCATTTATCAAGACATTTCGTAAACCAAACATTCAATGATGGATTTTTGGCAAATGTATACAGAAGTTAATAGCAGTAAGAAAATACTTCAACTATACTGAAGATTTTAAATGATATGTGAGAGAAACATAGTTAATCCACACACAATCACTTAGTTTTAAGTTGAAAATCATGAATCCACACACCAAAACGGAAATCAATATAATCTAAAATGGTTACAATTTTGGTTCAATAATTTGAAACTGACTCAACATATATACTCATTACTTAAATGAGAAATCAGTTGGATTCTCTTTATCAATCCACCCGTTTTGTAGAAGACCAATGTCTACTAAATTGCAATCTTTTAGTTTTATCATCATGGAATTTGATTTTGAGTGACATCTCTACAATAAATAATTAATCTGTAGTCACATGATTCAAAGTTCAATCTCAAAGCACCATAATTGGCGACTACTGGACGCTTAATTTGGAAATGATTGGATCACAATAATACAATTATGGATAGATTAAATATTGTGTTATTTTGGTCTTGTATGGGCCATATAATATATTTAATCGGCTATAAGAACTGAAATGTCAAAAAATGGATTGTCTTCTTAGGCTCTTAGCATTTGCATGTCTAGAAAGAGAAAAACGAGTTATATTTGGTTAAATTTTATTTATTTATAAATAAAACAGAAATAAATTTTCATAAACAGAAATATAAAAAAAACCTTTTAATCTTTTTTATTGTTTTTCTCTTTCACTCGAGTCACGTCCGTACCTCTCCTTTCAGTCGAGTTGCTCCGCGTCCACCGAAAGTCGGTAACCTTCGTTGCAGCAGCAAATGCTAGTCACAGTAAGGGTTGTAAAGAAACCAATTTAGTCATTAGTAAAACTGAAGTGAATCAAGGAAATACTGTCGTTTGGACTTGTCTGGAGAATTGATGCTCAATCATAGCAAAAAAGTGACGAATATGAATAGAAACTTCGCTTTTCACACGATTTAAATAACGGATTTAAATAACGGATTTAAATAACGAAAGATCCAATATTTAAAAATTATATCAAGAATGACTAGAAAGGTAGAAACTAGACCAGATAAAATCTTAATTAATATACATTTTCCTCAATGGTTGCAAGCATATTATAAATTTGAATAGACATACACCTAATATAATGTTCTCTAGTTATTCCAGAAGTACTCAATGAAGAACTCTTGGCTACTTAAAAGTTCATCGAAGTCACCGGTAAAAATCGGAAAAGTTCCCGATCCCGACAACAAATCCGATGGTAAATTGTTACGCATGCCTTCGGTTTGATAGGTATTCATTTCTGCAACGCTCGTGTTCTGAACAGCAACGGAAGATTCATCAGCGGATGTGATCATGGGATTACTTGTTGGACAAGAAACGACTTCTTTTCCGGGTTTTTTGGTTATGGATGGTTTGATTTGGGAAGATTTGGCTCGAGTAGAACCGGCTAATGAGTTTCTCCGGGTTGGTAATTCATGATTGTGCTCGTTTGTGTATGTAATGGTGAATTTTTCTGGGTTTTGAGGATTTCTTTCGACTTGTTTTCTCGCCAAACATCCCTTGGAGCTGCTGCACCTGTAGTAACTTCTGAAGAAGAGAAAACAACAAATTTGAGTAATTAAGGCCGTTAGGATTGGGTAAGAGAAAGAAGAAGATGAGATTAAACCGGGATTGGTTAACAAAGACCGTGGGTATGGAGATCCTTTGATGGGTTTCTGCCCGTATTTACGCCAGGCCCATGCGTCCGACAATAGATTCTCTTCCTTCACTTGCTCAACGACTCTCTTCTGTTGGTTCTTCTTGCTGTCCAGATTCAAAACCATAGTATCATACTTATTATTTTATTCAACATAGTGTGATTTCATTTAGCAGATCAATGTCTAGACTTTATATATATGAATTAATATAGACACAATAAAATAGTAGTTGAAAATACCAAGTCTATATATGTATTATTCTATTTATCATATAGATTAAGATGCGTTCTATATGTGTGTATTCTATATAGAATGATATTTTTATTTAGCATTTCATATTCTTTTCCCTAGCAATATATGTTTATTATTAAAATTCAGAGCATGTCAACAAAATTATGTTTTTACAGTATAATTCTGAATTTGAATATTTATATTTCAGAAAATTGAATCTAATAAAAACGAGGAGGAAATAATATTTTAAGGAAAAACTAAAAAAAAATACAGAGACATATATTCATAAAATATTGAATACAGTGACCAAATTAAACAGGTATATGGTTATTTACTTATTTATTATTATTATTTTTGCCTATCCATTATAATTTCCCTAAGATTTATCTTTGTAATTCGGTATATTGTTTTGGTCCTTATGATTAAGACAATTTAAAACTAACTAGTCTCTTAAATTATACTTGAAAATTGAAGATCTTTCGCGTATGCAAGAAAGTCTTACAAGAACCTCAAGAATATATAGATACTGACCTCTTCTTCGATTTGGATTCGTGGATTCGGATATGATCAACACTTGATCCGTCGGATAAAAGACAACCACCTGATCGTTGTTTCTTATCATCTCGGAATCTTCTAGATTCTTCGGGAACAGAGACAGAGCTCGTGAGGATCGTTTGTGTAGAGAATGGATAAAAGGGTTTGTAAAGTTCACCGAGTTCGTCTAAACCGGTTGTCTCCATATCCGGTTCATAGAAAATAGCCGTCTCAATCGGAAGACAAAATGAAGGTGAAAACCCGCCGGAGCTTTCGCCGGAAAACGCATCTCCGGAACCGGAATACCCTCTTACTATTGATTCCAAGTCTCCAACATAAGCCAAGTCACCCATGTCTATTCGAGATTTTGTTTCCTCTTTTGTCTCTTTTTTCTTTAATAAGTACATATGGCGAGGAAAGCCTTTTGAGCAACATCGCTTTATATAAAAGAAGGAAAATGTTTAGGGTTTTTTTTCTCGTTTCCCAAGTAAACCCGTTAGTCATTTATTATTTTAATGGAGTAAGACTTTTGAAAAAGTCAATTCTTACCTAAACTTTGAACTGAATATAATCGCGTTAACTTGTCAAGTATTCATCTCCGACAACTATCTCAATTATAACTCATTACATATACCCAAAATCAGAACGGTAAATATTATATGTATTGGAATATGTCTTTTGAAACATATTTATGTGAGTTTTGGTTATAAAACTGAATTAAATACTGATCAAACGGCATTTGTACATGCATACGTATGACGTACTTTTTTATATAAAGGGTTTTGTCAATAGTTTCATAGTTTTTGTTTTTATAACCAGGGAGAAATTAATATTTGAGATTCATAATAATTTGAGTTTTTTTTTTCAGTTAAAACGTTTACAGATGGCTAAACGTATATGTATGTAGTAAAATACAAACCCCCTAACAATACAAGTTTAATTACGTCATGTTTCTTGAATTATAATTATAAATTTCAACCACTAAACCATAAATACTCTTGGTTAACTAATTTCACACCCGTGACATTATGTGCATTAATGTGATACGTAAGTCTAGCTTACCATGTGTTCACGTAACAAACCATTAATTGGATAAAATTAAATATATGTATAGAATAGTGCTGCAAGTATATATGATCTATAAGATTTTTGGTTTTATTGAAATATTTGTAAAAGTTTTTAAAATAATTTGAGAGTTTATCATAAACATCGTGGTAATGTATAGTTTGGTCCAACAGCCCCACGCCTCTGTCATAGAATAGGGATACCTTTAAGCCCGTAGCACAAAATCTTTCCAACTAAGACTATACAAAGAAAGATTCTCTACTAATATCTTATTTTCAGAATACAATCGTGTTTCTAAATACATGTTAAACTATATATTAATCTCATTTTGATATTTATTTGATCATATATTATTTTGAGTGTATATAAACGCATACGCAAAACACAAACATAATATTTTTATGTAAATGTAGGCACAAAACATTTGCTGGCAAAATATCAACTAGTTATCGAAAATATCAACTGGCACAAAACATTTTGATATACTGCAGCCAAAATGTTTTCACGACATTGATTTGGTAGTTTTAATGTTCTCTAACTAGCTTTCATTTTCTTCACAAATTCGTTATATTTACTTTGATATATATATATATATATATATATATATATATATATATGTCAAATGATTGTGTAAATATCAAAGTAACTTATATATGTTTGTGAGTAGAATTTGACTTGTTTGCGGTCCATGAAGAATATATAGCCTTTCTTTGAGGATGGAAGTTGGCACGGGCATTCGAAGTCCCATAAAAGGGAATAAGAAAATGCAAAAAAATAAAATCAAAGTCCACAAAATAATAAATATAAAGTATATTGAGAGAAAATGATTAAAAAGGAATATTTAGTCAGCTTGCTCTTGCAACTGGGAAGAATTTTTCATCCCCTATTGCACCAACTTGAGGGTCTATGGATACATGATACATTTCAAAACATAGCTATATGTATACATACTTTATTTATTTATATATTTAATTATGTTTTATATGTTTCATGTCATATATACACTTTAATAGTGTCTAGTCAACTAATCAATTATGTCATCTTGATGAATTACATGTTGAATGGATTAATTTTAAGTATTATACATTCAGTGCTGTAACGATTATCCAACAAAAAAAATAGTAATAAATGTATAATTTTGGGTGTTCTTATATATATGTATTGGTACTAGTCTATTTATATATATAGAGTATATCATTGATCATTCTTATAACAATACTGTTAATTTTGTTAGTATATACCAAAATTTAACTTCAACATTACGTAAGGCGTGATAAGATTCATACTAAAAATATGTCGACATGGTATGTACAACCATGACAAACCTATAATATAATATAATGATTGATGATTTCACAAGAATACAAATACAACCGACTTGTTTGAATTCTTAGCTTAACGTGTGAAATAAGCATACGTGCGGTTAGTGTTGAATACACAGTCACATATGTGGCCATCACAGACAATCTATGTACGCACATAGCATTCTCAAATTTAATTAATGCTCGGGATTGTCACACGACGACATAACATTGATTTGATATACATGTTCTTTTGTTATTTTAATCTCTTCAATATATTAATATCTTTCTAATGATCTTATATAGCAACGATATATAATACAATATTAATGTATCATTTACGTGTGATGACATATATAATTAAAAATGGTAAATTTATATAATTGCCGAAAATTATAAAAAATGAATTTAATTTGTACAAGCTACATAAGAATTATTTAAATATAATCGTCACGTCATGCGTAGGGTTCCACTTGCACTAGTTGATTTATATATACTGAACGTATATGTATTTATACACAAACCTCATATTACATGTATATATATGTTTCGTTAAGCATTGGATGACTATAGAATGACCATTCAATTTTATCTTTCTAGTTAATAATTGCTCCTTATTCAACAATAAAAATGAAATCATATGCCATTAAACAATCAGTTAATACAGAAAGCTGAAATAAAATATGAAAATCAATAAGTGAGTCCACCAATCAATTTATTATAAACAAATATAGAAAACTTGCTATAAACTTTTGTACAAAAACTTTAAGTTAAGTATATAATTAGCATTAATGAAGTTAGTTCCGTACATTCAACAACAAAGTTAGTTCCGTACAAAGGAATGCTCTGATGTACTAACCGTACTAAACGTAGAGATAAGATGACATTTCTCATTCGACATTTATATTATATGGTCAACTAGAGTTAATATTAATCCGTCTGATTAGTTTAAGTGACGTTGTCGATTAGAGTTAATATTAGTATTTGTTATTGAATATTGATTGATCGATTTTGATACAAGATAATAAACTATTTGTTGTTCATTTTCGGTTAAATTACTTTGTATTTGATGTGATATGTCTTCGTACGCGTTTTCGTGCCATTACGCCACTAATCTTATTTATATTTGTCTTAACCAAATTATTGAGGGTAAGAAAAATAACTTTTATTATTGAATTAGGTTTTTCTTACAAAAAAAATTATTGAAAATGTTGGTCAAAGACTTGGACTCTTGATGAAAAAGAATATAAACTCACTATTGGTATTTTTAACAAACATAAACCTACAAGAAAATCCAGTAGAAATAGCAAAATTTATAGCAAAATTTATAGCAAAATTTATAGCAAAATTTATAGCAAAATTTATAGCAAAATATAAATTCGAAGTCTATAAAAGAAAATTGATGAAATAATAAAATTCAAAGGTGAAATTGACTGACGTTGGAAACTAGACAATAGTGGTAGCAAGTGGATTTGAGATGGTGATAGTGAAGACCGTAAAATCCATCGGTGAATGATTATCAATCCTATGGTCTCATTTGAATATATGTTAAATTTTGATTTGAAACAATGGAATGTGACGAAATGTCAGTATTAATATCAATAACCTTTCAAAATCTGGTCATTGTGTGTGTGGTGTGTGCTAGTTTGTGCTCTCCCCTATGTTTGATTCTGCCCCTTCGTTTCTAGCAAAAGCGTTTATAAACATAAACTAATTAGGCTACTAACTAATATCTAAACTGCAATCCGATAATCTAATAATCTAATATTTTATAGGAAAAAGATAAAATCGAATTTCACACATTTGAAATATATGTATATATAGTGTAACTAATAACCTACTTATTTTTTTCTTATCTTAATAAATTCTTGAAAAAAAAAACAGTTTATACACTAATTTTTGGTATTGCGATATAAATTCTCCAACTTTTTATATAGTTAACTATCTAATTTGAAACATTGTAAAACTTAATAAGACCTTCTAAACCTAAACCTGCTTAATACGCTATTAAATTTTAATGCACATGTTAAGTGAAATCAAGTTAGATAATCCATCTTATCCGAATTCATTTTGTTTTTAGCCTAAACATAAAAGAATCCCAAGCTATTTGAATTTTCGGAATGAGGTTTTAAAACAATATTAATTGATTTCTACCTTATTTTCTATCCAAACAATATTATGTTTAACCTTATATATCCCACAAAAATATATTATACCATCGTATAATCTATATTATGTAATTTGTGATGATTTTTATGCTAATAATATTATAGATAAATACATGAAAATATATTTATAGATCTTATTGAAGATTTAGATATATCTTATATGATTTTAGTATATTTTGGTAGAGATAAACATCAATAAACTCTTGTATAAATATAAAGTTTTACACGTTAGATTTAACAACAGAAAATATTCTCAATACAAATCAGTTTTCTGACATGGTATCGGAGCCTTTCTAGTGTTATTTTTGTTTTCCTTTCGAGAAAAAAAATTTATGGCTGATTCTACGCAAACAGCAATGACAGGTGTGTCTCATGTGTCACGATCGAGAGATATGAAGATTATTTAAAGAAGAACAATCTCTCCATATGATCTCACTTCCAGCGATAATCCAGGAATTTTGATCTCTCAACCTTTACTTCGTGGTGCCAACTATGATGAATGGGCATCAAGCCTTCGTCTTGCACTCAAAGCTCGGAAGAAATTTGGTTTCGTAGATGGCACGATTCCACAACCACAAGCCGATTATGGTGATTTGGAAGATTGGTGGATGCGTTGATTACTTCTTGGATCAAAAACACGATTGATCCGGTTATTCGTTCGAATCTCTCACATCGTGATGTTACTAGTGATTTATGGGAGCACATTCAGAAGAGATTCTCTGTTAAAAATGGATCTAAAATTCAGAAGATCAAAACAGAGATTGCTACTGCAAAATAGAACGGACAATCGATTGAAGCTTATTTTGGATATTTGAATAAGCTTTGGACCACACTAACAGATTATAGAAGACCAAAGCGATGTAATTGTGGTTTATGTATTTGCAATTTGAACATTGAGCTTGAAAAAGAACGTGATGAAGATAGAGTTCATGAGTTTCTCCGTGGTCTTGATGAGGTATACATCACGACACGATCATCACTTCTATCAAGAGTACCGTTTCCGTCTTTAGATGATGTATACAATGTGCTCACTCAAGAGGAAGATTCGCGTGCTGGGGCTCGTGTCTATACCGAACAACATGATGGTGTGAGTTTTGCGATACAAGCACAAACTAAGTCTCGGACTACAGACCAAGATAAAAATGTCATGTGCTCGACTTGTGGGCGTTCGGGTCATGTTGCTGAGCAATGTTTTCAAAACATTGGATATCATTCATGGTGGGTGGATAAGTCTCGCACTCGTAACCGTGGTCCTGCATCCACAATACCAAAGAGTCGGGGAAAAGAAACAGCCTCGACAAATATTGCTTTAGGTAGCAGCACTTCTATAGCTGATTTTTCTGTGTCCCCACATGATAAATAGGGATTTAGTGGTCTGAATGAACAACAATGGAAGACGTTAGTCCAAATGTTGGATGAACGTAAGGGTTCTTCTACCGACCGCCTCTCGCGTAAGTTTTATTCTGAATCTTGGATTATTGATACAGGAGCTACCAATCACATGACGGGATCTTTGGGCTTTCTTATTGATTCATGTGATATGCCTCCAGTGCACATTAAATAGATTCACATTATCGGTAAAACGAGGATGTGTTAATGGGGCCTCATATTTCTTTTGATTCTTTGTAGAGGGACTCCATTGTCATTTGATTTCATTAACACGTGAGAATCGTTGTACATTCCAAATTACTAATGAGTTGTGTACTATTCAGGACCACACCACGAGGACCCTGATTGGCGCGGGTGAACAAGTTAATGGCCTATATTTTTTTCAGGAATATAGGTACGGTCAGAGCAATGATTAGATGCGAGAACCGGTTCTCTCGGGCAGTATGACATATGAGATTGGGTCATCCATCCTCTAAAGCTCTTGATTTGTTACCAATTTCTGGGTTTTCTATTTCTTTTGTTGTAAACAATAAAACGTGTGATATTTGTCTTTGAGCTAAACAAACACGTGATGTTTTTCCTACAAGCTTGAATAAAACTTCTACAGCATTTGAATTAATTCACTGTGACTTATGGAGACCATATCGAACACCAGCTCTGTGTGGAGCACGTTATTTCTTGACAATCTTGGATGATTACACTCGATCAATATGGTTATATTTGTTGCCAACCAAAGAATCTGCTCCTGTCAAAATTGGCTTTAATTGAACGACAGTTTGATGCAAAAATTAAGAGGTTTCGTAGTGACAATGGTAGTGAGTTTTTGTCTCTCACTGATTTGCGAGATGGACAGGTATTCTCTAAAGCTCTAATATTTGGGATTTTGTTACCAATTTCTAGATTTTCTAATTCTTTTGTTGTAAACAATAAGACGTGTGACATTTGTCTTCGAGCTAAACAAACACGTGATGTTTTTCCTACAAGCTTGAATAAAACTTCTACAGCATTTGAATTAATTCATTGTGACTTATGGGGACCATATCGAACACCAGCCCTGTGTGGAGCACGTTATTTCTTGACAATCTTTGATGATTACACTCGATCAATATGGTTATATTTGTTGCCAACCAAAGAATCTGCTCCTGTCAAAATTCGATAATTTTTTGCTTTAATTGAACGACAGTTTGATGCAAAAATTAAGAGGTTTCGTAGTGACAATGGTAGTGAGTTTTTGTCTCTCACTGATTTTTTTTCGCGACAATAGAATTATCCATAAGACATCTTGTGTAGGGACTCCACAACAAAATGATAGAGTGGAGCGTAAACATCGTCATATTTTGAATATAGCAAGAGCACTACGATTTCAAGCTCATTTCCCGATTGCCTTTTGGGGAGAATATGTTTTGGCAGCTGGATATTTGATTAATCGAATACCAACAACGATTTTAAATGGCAAAACACCCTTTGAAATGTTATATTCTCGACCTCCACCACTTCAATATCTACGGATTTTGGGATGTCTCTGCTATATTTTTAACCAAAAACATGGTGGAGATAAATTTGCTTCCCGAAGCTTAAAAGGTGTATTTCTTAGATATCCGTTTGGGAGAAAGGGATGGCGCGTATATGATCTTGAATCAAGAAAGATTATCACGTCTCGCGATGTGGTCTTCTGTAAAAATCAATTCCCATTCATGGCTGCACAACTTAGCAGACCGACTACAGTTGAAGAGATTGATGTTCTCAGCACAGCCTCGCCGAATGATGCTGATGAGAGGGATATGATACATGTCCGGACAAGTAGGCAGAATGATACATGTCTTGATACGTCTCGTAATTTGACTACTTCCAACGCATTGGGTAATTCCTCCCCAGTCCAAATGGAACAAACTAAGTCATCGACATGTGTAGCAAATAGCTCATATACGCCAATTGTTGAAGAACTTCTTGGTCGTGGTCATCGGCAGAAAACAAAGTCTACACGCTTGAAAGACTTTGTCGCTAACACAAATCATGCGACCTCTTGTTACCGAATCACTGATTTCTTGTCTGTTGACCGATTTTCAGACAAACATAGACAATTCTTGGCAGCCATTAATTCACATACGGTTCCTCAACACTATTCTCAAGCAATGGAAGATCCCAATTATCAGCAAGCTATGCGTAAAGAGATTGAGGCTCTTGAGGATAATCATACATGGACTATTGAGACTCTCCCTCTTGGCAAGAAAGCTCTTGGGTGTAAGTGGGTTTATTGCATCAAATACAAATCTGATGGATCTATAGAACGTTATAAGGCCCGTCTGGTTGTTTTTGGCAATCATCAGATTGAGGGGGAAGGTTTTACTGAAACATTTGCGCCTGTTGCGAAAATGACTACAGTACGTTGTTTTTTGGTCGTGGCTGCTTCTCGTGATTGGGAAGTTCATCAGATGGATGTACATAATGCATTCCTCCATTGTGATTTGCATGAGGAGGTTTTCATGCGATTGCCACCTAGGTTTCGTGCCCCTGACAAAACCAAGGTGTGTCGGCTTCGTAAATCATTGTATGGTCTTCGACAAGCCCCGAGATGCTGGTTTGCTAACCTAGCTCATGCTATGACGGAATATGGTTTTACTCAAACCATTCCAGATTACTCATTGTTCATATTTGATAAGAATGGAGTTCAATTGCAGGTGTTGGTGTACGTTGATGACTTGATCATTACAGGTAGCTCGCCTCTAGTATCTCCAAATTTAAGTTATATTTAAGTTCATGTTTTCATATGAAAGATCTGGGTATTCTCAAATATTTCTTGGGAATTAAAGTTGCTCGCAATGGATCTGGTATATATCTCTGCCAACGCAAATATACCCTTGATATCATTTCTGAGGCGGGTCTTAGGGGTGCCAAACCAATTACTTTTCCATTGGATCAAAATCATAAGCTCGCATTAGCCAAGGGGGATGTCATTTTAGATCTGGCTCGTTATCGCCGTCTCGTTGGCAGGTTGATCTATCTTGGGGTGACACGACCGGAATTATCATATGCCATTCATGTTTTATCCCAGTTTATACATGCCCCAAAGCAGGATCACTGGGATGCGGCTATTAGAGTAGTTCGATACCTTAAGTGGAATCCGAGATAAGGCATTCTTCTTCGATCTAGTGCACCGCTAGTACTTTCAGCATGGTGTGATGCAGATTGGGCCGCATGTCCTCTTACTAGGCGTTCTTTGACAGCTTGGTTTATCCAACTTGGAGACTCACCAATAACATGGAAAACACGTAAACAACCAACTGTCTCTCGTTCGTCGGCTGAAGCTGAGTACAAAGCTATGTCGGATACCGTGAGCGAAATACGCTGGTTAAAAAGTTTGCTTTTTTCACTCGGAGTTCAATTCACAGCCCCGGTGGTCGTTCATTGTGATAGTATTTCGGCTATTCATCTTGCTGCTAATCCGGTATTTCATGAGAAAACCAAACATGTGGAAGTCGATTACCATTTTATACGAGATGAGATCGTACGAGGTTTGATCATAACCAAACATGTTCCGACCCACCTACAACTGGCATATATCTTCAACAAAGCACTAGGAAAGAAGGAGTTTACAAACTTTCTTCTCAAGTTGGGAGTTCGAAACTTACACTCTCCAACTTGAGGGGGGTATTAGAGATAAATATATGAAAATATATTTATAGATCTTATTGAAGATTTAGATATATCTTATGAGATTTTAGTATATTTTGGTAGAGATAAACATCAATAAACTCTTGTATAAATATAAGGTTTTACACCTTAGATTTAACAACAGAAAACATTCTCAATACAAATCAGTTTTCTGACAAATAAAAAAGATTGTTTAAATTTTAGCATTGAAAATTCAAAAAAAGCTTTCATTTTGGCTAAAAACTCCAAATGGGTATAATAGAGACACTAAATTATGTTAATTGGGTTATGATAACTTTAATTCTCAACAACTATATAATATTGTCTTTCTATAGTATCTCTCTTTACGTATAAAATCTACAATGAAATTGACTCTTAAAACAAATCCCTAATATATTATTTGAAAAACTTTTTAACAAAATAACTTTACACTGACATGTTAATAACAAAAATGTCATGGTGATGTGTCAACACGACAGCGAGTTTCAGGTTAAATATATAAAAAGATTTAAGTTACTAGAATAATTACAATACATACCACTAGTATTAATTTGGTTAGAGAATACATGCCATTGATATTAATTTGGTTAGAGAATACATGTCACTTATACTACAATAAATACATACCACTGATATTACAATACATGTCACTGATATTAATTTGGTTAGAGAATATAATTTATTCAACTAACCAAAAATACTATTACATTTCAAAAATAATAATTTTTATTTCTTTCAATTTTTTATACGTTAATTTATAAATAATTTCAAATAAATATAAATAGATTTAAGTTGCTACTGTAATCCCTAATATATTATTTGAGAAACATTTTAAGAAAATAATCTTACTCGAACGTATTATTAACAGAAATAACATGCTGACGTGTAATCACTACAGTAAATTTCAAAATAAATATATAAATGAGTTTAACTTATTATAATAAATTACAATTATACCATTGTTATTAATTTGGTTAGAAAATTAATATATTTTATTAAACTAACAAAAAACTTATTAAATTCGTAAAAAATAATAATTTTTTTCTTAATTTATATATACAAAAATTAATGTTAAAAATAATTTTAAATAAAAGTTAAAATTATATAAATATTTAATTTATATTTACTAATAAATATAATTTATGAATATTTTTTCCATTCATGACGTGAGTATAAATCTAGTAGGGTTTATAGTCGAGTTTGTATTCATAGGAAAATTGAGTTGTTAATAACAAAGCATTAAAAGATATCTGAATTGGCTAAACCTTGATCAAACGGGTCAATAAACCGGTTGAATCGATCTGATTTTCGACTTTTTTTTATCCCTAGTGTAAACAAAATTAAACCAGACCAATCTTACTTCCTTCCAATTTTCCAAAACCCGCTAAACGTGAAATAAACCGGATAATTTTCCGGTGTATTATGCTCACTGGTTTATTTAGTTGTCTTTGTTTGTCATCAACGTCATCCTTTTTTCCTTAAACCCTAGACAAAAATCTCTCCGAGATATGGCGGCTTTGAAAGCAGAGCACCAAGACAGAGCAGATGAAACCGATGAAATTGCGTTCACAGATGGTGACTCTGATATTTGCCAACAGCTTATGGACCGTTATGCCAAGTCCTCGGCTCCACAGCACCGCCATCTTGTCGCTACCGCCGCCGCGATGCGCTCTATTCTCACCTCGGAGAATCTTCCGCCATCTCCTCCTGCGTTCTTCGCAGCTGCTATATCCTCTATGGATTCTTCAACGTCGGATCCCGTGGCTGTTTCGGCTTTGCTTACATTCCTGTCCATAGTTGTTCCTCTGGTTCCTCCCGGAGAAATTTCGGCTACTATGGCTCGAGAGGCTGTGGGTGTTCTGGTAAGACCTATTGACGGAGAAGGAGATAAATTAGGGGTTGCGAGTTTGAGAGCTGCTGTCAAATGCATCGGTACCTTGCTCATTAGCTTCTGCGATTTGGATGATTGGGAATCTCTTCAAATAGGATTTGCTTTACTTCTCAAGTTTGCCATTGATAAACGGCCCAAGGTAATTCTTGTCCCTTTCCACATTTCTGCTTCTTTAAAGCGGTGGAGTGAAATTTATATAGTTAGTTAGATCAAATGTGTCGAAACAATTCAAATTTTTATCTCTATGGAATGACCATTTTTCATGATTTTAGTATTTTTTCTCTGGGAAGTGTTGAGCTTTCTGTATCTGCAGTTTCTATGAATTCATTTTGTTCAATCTTGTTATATATTAGTGCCACCTTTTCAGACATTTATTCTTACAAGAAATTTCGTATTGTACTGACAAGCAATCTTTGTTTGTTTGTGTGCTCTGTTAGGTTAGAAGATGCGCTCAAGAGTGTCTGGAAAAATTATTTGGTTCGCTACGATCATCTACTGTTATCAAGGAAGCAAGTAATACAGTCTATGCTTTACTTAAAGAATATAAGCCACAGCTTTCTCACTTAAGCACGAAGAAGATTGAGGAAGGTTCTAAGGTTGACTCAACATTAAAATCTGAGAACGCAGAGGCTGCCCATGTGCTAAATGTGCTCAGTGCCACAATTCCATTTCTCTCTTCCAAAGTTACTTCTAAAGTTTTTTCAGAACTTTGCAAGCTTATGGCTTCTCAGTTTTCGCCGTTGACGAGGCAAATCCTCAAAGCAATTGAAACAATCTTCAAGAATTCAAAAGATACAATTGTTGTTCCTGAGATAGAAGGAGTCATAACTTCCCTTACTGGCTATTTATCTTTCCACGACGACAATCCTGCAGACACTATCATGCACGTGACTACTTTATTAAAAAGTGCTTTGGAGAAAGCCTACTCAGTCGACCCGACATTATGTTTGAGGAAACTTCCACTAGTTGGTGGGTCATTAGCAGGTATTTTTTCCCTCCCGAACTTTTCAGCATCTAGGCTGTTGTTCTTCCTTATGGTCTTGGATTTCAATATATCTATTGAGATGATTCATAACTTCCACTCCTTCACTTTTAGGCCTTCTGACTTCTGTGGACGACATTGCATCTCAAGCCTCAGTTGCATTAAAGGACTTGATCAGTACTCATATCGATACAAGTAATCTTCGGGCTGAGGGAAGCCTTTGTGAAACTGAGGATAACTTTACTGGTGGAGACAATGTTAATGCTGCAAGATGTGTATGCACTGTCTTTGAGAGTATCCTAGATTCATGTGATGAAATTCCGAACGTGCACATTTTAACTGTCATAGCTCTTTTGATTGAGAAACTTGGTAGGTCTACTTGCACTCTGGTGCTATGTTTTGTCATCCTGGAAATGTTAGCTACCTTTTGAGAACACTTTGTTACAAGCATAAACTCTCTGTCCCAGAATGTCATAAAGGTTGTTGTGAATAAAACAACTTTTAAACGAAGTTTTAAATTGTATTTCCCATTTTCCAGGAGTACTTTCATATATTCTTACAAAGAATATCATACTTAAGCTTGCCGACTTGATGAAAAGTGCAATAGGAGATGATTCTACCTCGCAACATGTAAGTTTTTGCTAAATTCTCAGTAAGCTAATATCTGTAACTTTCTAGATTTACAAATTATTGTGAAAGGGCCTAGTGTGTTACAGTCATGGTGCTAGCTTCTTAGTTTGGGAATATGGTTAGTACAGAAAGGTTATGGTTCTTTCTTCTGAATGTTCCAGTAGATAGTGGTGAAACTGATACCCCCATGAAGCATTTTGTTGCTCCAGAATAGTTTATATATATATATATATAAATAAATTAAATTACTTTGTTTCACATAACCATTTGTGTGTTTACAGTTTTTGTACGGCGTAA
Organism: Pugionium cornutum; assembly: GCA_018901935.1. NCBI lineage: Eukaryota > Viridiplantae > Streptophyta > Magnoliopsida > Brassicales > Brassicaceae > Pugionium > Pugionium cornutum. The sequence continues at coordinate 37,224,457 of CM032164.1, read as the reverse complement.
AGAGTTCATCAATTTTATTTGATTATTACTAGATTTGATTTTATCTGCAGGTTCAGCAATGCATTGGGTCTGCAGTGGTTGCCATGGGGCCAGCGAGGTTACTAGCACTTATTCCTATCACCCTTCATGCCGAGAGTCACTCGTGCACAAATGCTTGGCTAATTCCTATCTTAAGAAGATATACTGTTGGATCATCGCTTGAGTATTATATCGATTGCATTGTTCCCCTAGCAAAATCATTGATGCTTGTTGCCAAAGGAGGTATTCCCCTCTGCTGACAATGAGAACTTAATTTATGTTTAGTAAAATAGACTTATCCTCTAGTGCTTTGGGTATGTTTTTATATCAAAGTTTACCATACTTTTCTGCCACTTGAAGCTTTCCATCATGCAAGAACATAGTTACTACCTAGTGCATTATCCCTTGTTGATTTATGTATGTCCCGCAATTATTTCACTAAATTTATTTTATATGCTTGTTTGTTAGGTAAAAAGACAGCTCATGGACAAGAGTTGCGAGCCTGTGGTCATGAGCTTCTGAAATTGTTACCTGCCTTTTGTAACTATCCAGTTGATGTCCCCCAAAAGTATAGAGCTTTAGCCAAACTAATGGTTAAGTTTATCCAAAAAAAAACTTTCATGCATGAAGCTGTGGCCCTTTCTCTACAGGTGAGTTCCCTTCACGTTTCACTTATGCTGCGGTGAGCTGACAATTTGGCTTTGCTCTCAATATTCTATTGTTTTTTTCAGAAGTTTGATGTCAAAAAATATTTCCTTGTTAGATGCTTGTAAATCAAAATAAAAGAATGCTGAAGCCCAATACAGATACCGATGAAACGAAAGCCTATATAAGTGAAGATGCTAAACCAGAGCTCGAAAGTGCATTTCAATATTCGAAGAAAACTTCAACTAAAAACATGAAGGCTGTGGCATCAAGCTCAACAGAGTTGCTTCAAACTCTTGTCGAGATGGTCATTGCTTCAGACAAAGAGATTAGCGCAGACTCTAAGGTTTGTTAAAAAATTTCTTCTTACTCTCTGCATTTTAAACTTATATAAATTTGGTTAAAGATCTTCCATTGTCTCCCCACGTGAAGAAAAATACCTACACGTGGTAGGGATTACATTGTAGATATTTGTTTGCTAGGGGAGTAACTTTTTGCGTGATTAAACTCAGTATGACTCCTAGTACTTTCATAGGACGTAAATGGTAGTTGTTTTGAAAACCGAAACTGTATTTTCAAGCACGAGAAAACTAATGTCGTTGACTACCTGTGGTATTTGGTCGATTAATTCTCATCTGATTTTTAGTTTTTTTATCAAGTGTAAGACTGCATATGGCGATTTTATTTCTTTGTCAAGAAAATATTGCCTGGCAATTTCTTCGCCATAGGTCAATGCGGTCTTGTAATCTAAACCGGTTAAAATTTTGATTGGCTGAAGAAAAGTATTACATCGTTTATGCACTTTTGATGTCAGGCTGCAATTAGATGCTTAGCTTCGACTCTGGATTCCTCAGTGAGGAAAAATATTCTAATTTCCTTGCTAAATAAATTTGATCCTGCTGGTGAAAGCGAGATCGACGGGCTGGTCAGTCAGTCTAATGATTCAATTGATGAAGAAAAAGAAAATTTTAGCTCTACCAAGACACAGTTAAAGAGGTATAGTTCTAGCTGTATGCTGTGCCATGTTTTATTATCTTTCTTTGAAAATGATCCTCGTAAAATATCTTCCATGACCTGTTAAATTTCTCGAGTACAATAACACATTGTAGCATGACATCCGTGTGTATATCAAATTTTGTTCTTACTCTCCCTCGCTATACCTTATACGGGTTCTTTGCCACTTGCTTGTAGGAGTGCTGTGCTGGCTCTTGCATCTTCATTTGTTGAAGGAGCCAAAAAAGATCTAATTGAATTGATTTATAATCTTGTTCGCCAAAGTTTCCAGGTATCGTACTAGGTTTCAGCTTAGTGATTTTATGCACTAGATTTCCTATTTAGAGGCCGATCCATGAGTTGTTTTGGTTTTAGGCGACCGACGAGGCTGATCTTCGTGGGGCGTATGATACTCTGAGCAGAGTACTAGAGGTTTCTTATCTCATCTGAGCTAGTTGTACTAGCACTTACCCTGTTGACGGATGGTACTCCATGCGTATTTATGTGGCTTTGCCTCTTTGGTGCAGGAACATGGTTGGTTTTGTATATCTCATTTCGCAGAGGTGATAGAGATGCTACTCAGCCATAAAACTCCGGAGGATGGAGCATCTTCTAAAAGTCGATTTGCATGTTTCCATGTTTTAATGGTGCATGGAATTCAGGTTAAGTATATATCCTTTTGTTATTATCAACCGAAACTTGATATCAATATGCGTTTTGTTAAGCATACTTTTTTTTAAATAATTTGCTTTTCACTCTTTTTTGGTCGATATGACCAAAATTCTTGATATTTTACTCTTTTTTTCTGCAGTCGAGCTCTGAGGAGGAGAATGAGAAGGCTTTCCTTATTCTGAACGAGATGATCCTGACACTTAAAGATGTAAACATACTGTTTGCTTAGTCTCTACTTCATTTTGTTGGTGCTTACAGTAACAGCATACTTACTAAACAAAACTAACGTTTTCTGCATTATCTTGCCTTTTACATATACAGGGAAAAGAAGAACATAGGAAAGCAGCTTGTGATGCATTGGCTATGGTATATACCACCCTGAAAAATTCATCATCTGTCACCAGTGATGAACTTTGTCCCAAATTGATTAACATGGTAAATACATAAGAGGAGCTCGTATAACAACTTAATCCACACTCGTTTTTTCTCAAATGACAAATCAGCATTCATGATTCTTCAGATAACGGGTTATATTTCTGGATCATCGCCACACATAAGGAGTGGAGCAGTGTCTGCTTTATCTGTCTTAGTATACAAAGACCCGGAGATCTGCCTGTCGTCACCAGAGCTTCTTTCCTCTGTTTTATCATTGCTTCACACCAAATCCATTGAGATTATAAAAGTAAGTCTACCTCATTCCTTTTTAATCATACCTCAAAATGTTGTTGCTCTACGTATTACTCTTGGTTTTCTCTTTGATTTTCTCATGCGTCTTCATGTTTCTTCAGGCTGTTTTGGGTTTTGTGAAAGTTTTAGTCTCAACATCGCAAGCTCAAGACTTGCAGATTCTACTGCAGAACCTCTTATATGAAATTCTCCCCTGGTCGTCTGTTTCAAGACATTATTTCCGGTCAAAGGTAATGATGAGAACAATGTTTAAATTTAGTTTCCTAGTGATTTCAGTCCTCCTTCCTCAAAGCGTGTAGACATAAGATGATTGCGTAACGAAATGTGCATATATAGGTAACGATCATAGTTGAGATTATGATAAGGAAGTGTGGCACCCACGCAGTTCAATTAGCCACACCAGACAAGCACAAGAGTTTCCTCCAAACAGTTTTAGAGGTCTCTTTCTCCTCTATAAATTTTCTTAAAGATCTCTATTTGCATAAAGTAAACAAAGTGGGTGCATCATCTTGAAATGTACAGAACCGATCGGGGAAATCGAAAGACAAAGAAGAGACCAATGATTCACAGACTACATCCATCGACCAATCGAGAGAGTAAGATCCTTCAGAATAGCAATTATATCCTCAAGAATACATATCCAATCAAATCATTTGCTTGCTCACTATATGCATAAATGATTATTGATTCCTTTTTACAGGCCACGAAAAAGAAATCACATAGAAGCTTCATCAGAAACAAAAGCCAAACAAGACGACCGTATAGAACACAACAAATTCAAACGGCAGAAGAGAGCACATCAACCACATACACCTGCTTCCGACATTAATGTAAGCAGAAAAGGACCAAAGCGCCCTGGCAACAGAAGCTTCGGAAAACATAGGGAAGCTTCTGGAAACAATCACACGATAAAAAAAGAGACAAAGAAGCCACAGAAGAACAGATTCAGGAAAGCACCTTGAATCTAATCTCAGTCTATAGAGTTTTTGCAGTGTAAGCTCATTGTAGATTATACACATCAAGATTTTTCAAGTATTACTTTTTTGACTAGAAATCCCCAAAGAAAAGAAAAAAAGAGAAAGATTCTATTTTTATTGAAGATCTACAAGAGCTTGATCAAGCACCGAAACAATCTCTATTCTGCTCTTCACCAATCTATGGAACACTTTCCTTATTTGTCTCTGCAAATCCTCCAATCCCATTTCCATTCTGCTGCAGATCTCCTCCATCTCAACCACCTTTTCTGCAACTTCCTCTTCTTCTTCTGCCGGAAACCTAAACCTCTCAGCAAACTCCAACAAAGATAACCCAATTCTCTCCATCCTCTGCATCTCTTCCATCAATCCACCACTACCACAATGCTTCTCCTTCCGTTTCATCTCTTCGCCAATCCTCTCCTGAATGTTCACGGCAGCGCTGGCCCAGCTTTGGTGTTTCGGAAGTGGCAATGGCACCACAGGAACGCTGCTTGTCTGACAAGGAACTGCCACCACTAGCACCCACATTACTAGAACCATAACACTGCTCATTATATATACTGTCATCGCCGGTCCCGAGGCTTCTGCTCCACGTGGACGCGCCAGAGTGGCTGTCATCGCCTGAATCTGCTTCGCGGCTGACCAATTCTTGCTGACGTAACCGTATGATCCTCCTCCCGTGACGTTGCTGCGTTGTCCAAACGACCACGAACGTGGCGTTGTCCTTCGGCTACTGCAACCACTGCCGCTGTTTCTATCTTTCCCATAGGCGTTTAAGCCGAGGAGTAGACTTGTTAACGTACGCTTGGCTCTACGGACGCTTCCGTTGCATAACGGCCGTTGCTTAAGCGCCGTGACGGCTATCTCTGCCAGACGTCGGCTCTGTCTAACGGAATCAATGCCGTTAACGACGGCGTTGCAGATATCCAGCGCCTTTAAAATCCGATTAAGCATTCCCGGCAGTAACACCTTTTCTAAAGACGGCGATTTTGAGATCTGGGTCGTGGTGAGGATCGCCTTGAACTCCGTTTCACAGGACAAGAAAACATCGAGGAGATGCTGTAGCCACGGGATCGAAAGAATCGGATCAGACGGCTGAGAACCGGGGGTGTCAGAGGAAGAGGAAGGAAAAGGCGATGGAAATAATAACTCCGAGAAACGCTCCGCTACGTGTTTCTGGAAATCTTCGAGTTCTTCAAGCTCTTGCTCGTGAGTGACGTCCATTGAGACGATCTGACTGCGGCGGATGCTGATTCGACTTAGGAACGAGCCCTGATATTCCTTTGCCGGCGCCATTAACGTAGCGCTTTAATGAATTAAAGCAACAGTGAATTTTCTGGAGATAAGGGAGAGATTCTGAAAGGAAAACTTTTAGAGAAATGTGAAGAAGGGTTTTGGGGATTTTAGATGGAAGGAACCGAAATTGTTGTAAACATGTCTTGTCGGAGAAAGAGACTTGACTCGACAGACTTGACTCGGTTGACTCGGTTGATCGTATATTTTTAATCGTATCGCTGTTTTAATCAATCGTCAAAAAAATTGCGACTTATGACTTAGCTGATCGTTTCATTTGGTATAGATAGATGAAACAGCTAAACAGCCGAAGTGGTAAATTCCTACAGCTGAGGACAAACAAATATTACTATTACACTTTTTCAATTTTTTTTTTAATTTTTTGGGGAAATAATAATTTATTGACGCAAATTAAGAAAGCAGTGAGAACAGATGAAAGGATGGTTTGACTTAAGTGTCCAAATCCGAGTTCGTTGGTTAGCTTATTGGCGTCATTTGTATTTGTATAATTTCTGTTTTCTATGTTATAGTCTTATACCAAACATTCATTTTTTACCTAAAACATTCTGATTATAAATTTTTGCACCAATTCATTACCCATAAAATAATCGGATAGAGTAATCATGTGATCGAGGAAATTGATAAACTTGCAAACATTTAGGTTTAATACAATCGATTTTTTACAGATTTATTTAAAGTTTAAATTATTTATTTCTATAACAAAATATCGATGTTTATAGTTCATTAATATGAAGGGAATTAGTTAACAATTGGAAACTTTACTAAACAACTGTAGCTAGTATGAGTGAGAATAATAAAAGAGTAATACTACAAAACAATATTTTAAAAATTTTTATTTTAAATCTAATATTTTAAAATAAAATTCTAAATAACATTAATAATGATATGAAAATATTTATTTATTTTAAATAAATTAGATATAAATTTAAAATATTATATTTAAATTACTTTTTCAATTAAAATTTTTTTTTGTTACAATAAAATTTTAATATAATTTTTATTATTGAAAATTTAAACTAACTATGCTATTTTAAGAACAAAATTTTTTTAAAAAATTATTATTTTAGAGAATTATTCAAGATAAAACTATCCATAATTATAGAAATAAAGAATAAGAGATTTTGGTATATTTGAAACAGTAAAACAAAATTAAGAGACCCTGCCATGCACAAATCGCATAATTATTTTGTTCAAATCTAAAATTAATAGTTTAAAATCTCAAATTCAATACAAAGATCCGATTCCATCGAATTTTAGAATACCAAAATATATATATCTACTTTATATATAAATTATGCAAATATGATTCAAGAACTTGGTCTCTTATAATTAATCTAAGAGTCAATTATTATGGTCGGTTAGATTAACCGTTAATGGCGGTTACAAAAGAACATTAAACACTTTTTATATCATTTTCGGTCCAATTTGTTATTTGTTTATTTCAAAAACTTGGTTTGGATTACTTTATCCCTCTCTTTACCCTTAAATGCTGCTGCCTTTATAAACCGTTAGCACGAGAGATTGATGATGAGAAAGCCACGTGGCAAAAACATGACCATTAGCTTTTTTTCCTTTCTAGACATTGACCATTAGCTTTTTGTAAGGAATATTATTGTTTGTATAATCACAAATAACACGAACAATCAATATCACAACTTTAATAATTAAATACTTGGAAAAAGAAAAACTGAATAATGCACTAACTAAGAACATCGTATCGTTGTCAGAAAAGCGTTCTAACGAAAAGCGACAAATAAGATTTATTGTTGCTAATTTTGTTTTGCTGTGATGTGAACGCGTTCTTTTTAGAATCTTAATACGATTTTGATTGTTAGATGTCAGAAAAGAAAGGAATTTGATTGGATAAAACGACAATCAGCAGGGCTAATTATATTTAAATATATTTTATTGATATCAGTGGATTTTATTGACATCTTCAACAATGATATAAAATAAGTGGATTTCTTAAATAATGTTAAAAATCAATACAAAATAATGTAGAGATTTAATTAGGTGGATTTCTTATAGAAATTCACCCATTTTGCATTATTATTTATATACTATAAATTTATGAGATATTCTTACAATCTTATAAGATGTATTTAAAGATTTATTATCGATATTATTATGGTATCACATATGATGTCTTTCATGCTTTACAAACGAATCCAATTCACAAATCAAAATTCATGATAAAAAGATATAAGTAAAGCGTGTTATCGTGTTGAACAAAGTTTTTTTTTTTTTTTTTTTGGAAACTTTGATGAAAAAATAGGGTTTCATTGATTTTTTTATACCAAATTCTGCATAACGTAAACCGAGAAGATCGATTAGCCCATCGGTCTCTCATCTTCTTTTTGTTGATGAGAACATTTGATATGAGAAAGGCTTCGGGGCAACAATTAAAGTGCTCTAAAACATATAGTTTCCATGATGCAAGATTACCCCATAAATAAAATCAGACCTAAAGAAAATCTTGGACATTTATAGAGGAGAAGACATGTGTATAGTTTTACTTTTGCATTTTCTAATGGTATTTAAAATTTCACTCTATCTCACACACAAAACATGTATACACAAATAAATTAGGAATAGTGGACAAAACAAATCATATTCGTGATACTTATGGTTGACTTTATGACAATACATCCCAAAATGTATTTATGAGATCTCATAACTAAAATGTATTTAGTTAAACATGGATGTGGGCAAGGATTTAATCCAAAAAGTCTGAATTCGCGCTAACCGTATTAAGGTATACCAAAAAGAAGTAAACTGATTATTTTTAGAGAATAAATTATGTAATTGTCAAAAAAAATTAATTAATTTGTAACGGATAATTATCAATTTTAAAAATTAATTATGTTATAACTACCTACAATTAATTTTATATTTGAAATTAATTATGTATTATAGTATAAAGAGAAACAACTTTGTATATTTTAAAGAATAAGAACTATTCAGAAATTTTTCATATATTTGTAAGAACTGAATAAAATACAAATTCGGTTTTAACAATGCATTCATAAATTTCACAATTAAAAAATATAATCTCAAAGGATATAAATTTGTAAATATATAAAAATGTTAACTAAATCTTTATTTGAATTATGCTAAGAACTCATTAGTAAGTTTTCATTGATCATTAATGGGTATTACATTGGAATTTTTATTCATGGAGATGAGCATCTCTATATTTCTTTAACAATATAGAGACTGCCTAATTTTCTAATAACCAAATCATAAACCCATTAATATTAACAAATGAACCAATTATTAAAAAATAACAATCATATCCGAAAAGTACTTTATCTTATTATATTATTTCATACATTAGTTGGCATTAAAAACATAGAATTTTAGTTTAAAAAATCCATCAGTGGAACCCCCAGAAAAATATAGAACAATAAATTCCACCAGTGAAGTAATCAACGATGAAGCCAAAATAAATATAATAGCCATATCCATATCAAAAACAATTTCTTTCTTTTGCTGAACGACGTCGACTTGGACTTTAGGAGACACGTAAACACAGAATGAGCCACGTGGAAGATGACGAAGAATGGGATCCATATAGATTCGTGGATCCGACCGCTCGTACCCTTCATCGAAACTAAACTCACTAACCTTTTTAGTTTTTTTTTTTTTTTTTGCCTTCAAAATATATATATTATTGAATATCGTTGTTTACAAAGGGTAATAAAAATAAAGGACAAGCAATAAAAATGTTCCACTCAACAGGAGATTTAATAGCAGATAATGCTAACATATCAGCAACTCTATTTCCTGACCGTTGTTGATAAGAGAAGATAATGTCTTGAAATTTAGGAATCCATTGTTGTATCGTATGAATGTACTGCTGAACATGTCGATTATTATTAACTCCATTGAGAAGATTATTTATTGTTAGGTTGTCTCCTTCAAAAATAACATGTTGATATCCGAGGGACCATACAGATTGTAGAGCCCAAATCAGAGCAGATAGTTCAGCTTCAATGACTGTCTCTCTGCCTTGAAATTTCCCATTTCCCGCAGTAATAAATGATCCACGATCATTCCGGATAACCCACCCGAGACCTCAAGCTTTATTACCATTATGATGAGCTGCGTCATAATTATATTTGACCCAATCGTGCGGAGGTACTTGCCATTGTACACGATTGTTTGTTGTACCTTGTGATACCTGACTCTGACCCAAAGATGTGAGGTGAGATAACCATTCATGTGCATCTTCTTGGCTTCTTCGTAGCAAAATATCATCAGACACATCGTGTTTATTAAACACCAAGTCATTTCTTGATTTCCATATCCGCCATAGTAAGTAAAATGGAAGGTATTTATTTGAAGATTCTTGTGGGCAGTTTTTGTAGCTACCCATGATATATCTGATATTATCATAGATGTTGGAGTTGTTATCACATATATTAGTAGTGCATATACCCATCTTCCTCCATAGCATCTGGGCGTACGGACATAGGAAAAAAGTATGGAGTTCTGTTTCTTCCGAGACACAGCAGCGATAGCATTTATCATCATTAGTTATCTTCCGGCGATATAAATGAGATTTGACCGGTAGACCTTTAGATAATAATCGCCACAGAAAATGCTTATATTTTGGTGGCATTTGTATTGACCAAATTTCCTTGGCGAGATAAGGATACTGAGCTAGTGGAGGAAGAAACCCAACTGGATCTAGAGTAGAAGTTTCAACCGCATATCGATACCCCGATTTCACAGAGTATGATCCATTAGTAGTGTGCCGCCAAACCCAAGCATCCTTTGTATGTAAAGGAGGAATAAAGATCTTGTAAATGAGGTGATGGTCATCTTTCTCAATTAGGTCATTAATTGTCGCTTCATCCCATTGGCTTGTGTTTCTATTTATTAGCACATCGAGTTTGAGCCTTGGATTGGTATAAGGTAAACATTTTGGGGCACGTGGAGGACAAACAGGCAACCACGTCGAATCCCCTATATATGTAGATGTACCATTACCAATAGTTCGCTTCAGACCTGATGTTAGTAACTGTCTACCATGGAGAATTGATTGCCAGCCGTAAGACGAACGAGATCCCCGTGTAGCAGTAAGGAAATCCCCTGATTTATAATATCGACTTTTAAGGATCCTTGAAAGTAGACAGTGTGGTCTCTGTAGTATTTTCCAACTGAGGTTTGCTAAGAGTGCTTGGTTAAACTTTTCAAAATCTCGAAATCCCAGGCCACCGATAAGTTTCGGTCTAGTTATTTTCTTCCATGCCACCCATGAAGTCTTACGCTTATCATTCGATGACCCCCACCAGAATCGTGATAGAATTTTATCCAGATTGTGACAAATATCTTTCGGGAGCTTGAATACATTCATCGAGTAGACTGGCATAGCAAACCCAACTGCTTTAATTAAAACCTCTTTGCCTGCCTGAGATAAGAATTTCGATTGCCATCCTGATATTCGTGATTCAACTTTATCAACAATGTAATGAAACATTTGCCGTCGATTTCTTTGAAACTATTCAGGTAGACTTAAATATTTTCCCCCACCTCCTGTATTATAGATTCCAAGCAATTGATGTACGGTTGCTCGTGTATGAGGGAAGACCTTATTCCCAAACACAATGGATGACTTATCGAGGTTTATAATCTGCCCAGACACTCTGCCATAGTCTTCAAATATTTGTTTTAACTGTATCACATTTGTAGAATCAGCTCTGAGAAAAAATAAAGAGTCATCAGCAAACAGTAGGTGAGAGATCGAAGGTCCAGATCGGTTTAAACGTAGTGGCTGAATAAGCTTTCTTGTTTGAGCCCGGTGAAGCATTGAGCTAAGTACATCAGAGCATAGTATAAACAAGTATGGAGATAGTGGGTCACCCTGTCTTAATCCCCGGGAAGGTCTAAAACATCCATATGGACTTCCGTTTATAAGTACAGAAAATGATGTAGATGAGACGCATTGCATTATCCATTGTATCCATCGATTCGAAAAACCTTTCTTTTGCATTACTGCTTCCAAGAAATTCCACTCAATTCGATCATAGGCTTTACTCATGTCTGTTTTAACCGCCATATACATTTTCGCACAAGTCGGTTGAACTTTCAAAGCATGTAGAGATTCGTGGGCTAGAAGGACATTATCGGTAATAAGCCGTCCTGGTATGAAAGCGGCCTGATTTTCTGAAACAAGAGCATCCAAAACTTTTTTGAGACGTAATACCAATACTTTTGAGATGATCTTGTAGATAACATTACATAGGGAGATTGGCCTATAATCTTTCATGAGAGTAGGGCAGTTAGTCTTGGGAATTAGACAGATATTCGTATGGTTGAGACCCGGTGACATGTGTCCTGTATCGAAAAAGCTAGTAACTTCCTCAATTACTGAGTGTCCAACAATATCCCAATGTTGGTGGAAAAAAGATCCCGCAAAACCATCGGGTCCTGGAGCTTTATCAGAGCCAATAGAAAAAACAGCTTCACGAATCTCGTCAGGGGCAACTGTCTTAGTAAGCTCCATATTCATTTCAGTGGTGACAACTGTTGTAACATTTTCTAATACTGAATCCATATTTGTTGGAGAGCTTGATTTAAATAAATCCGCAAAATATTTTAAGGCTTGATGCGCAATATCCTCATTTCCGTAGACATCGGTCCCGAGCTCATCTTGAATGGAAGTAATTGTATTTCGCGATCTTCGATTCTTCGTTGTTGCATGGAAAAATTTTGTATTCCTATCTCCCCCTTGTAGCCAATCATTTCGACTCTTGATTTTCCAATAGAGTTCCTCATCTGCATAGGCCTTAGCTAAATCTCTCTGTAAGGACCAAATTTTCCCACTGTCACAGTTAACCATACTCTTTTCTGCATTAATATCTTTACTTAACTCCTGAATACGGTATTGGGAGTTTAACATAGAATTCCTTTTCCAAGAGGAAATTCGTTGTCTGCATGATTGAAGTAGGTAGGATAAGGAAGTATTACTTTGATCATAACTGTTCCAGCAATTACTAACTAAACTGTGAAAACCATCTTTGTCTGCCCATCGGGGATCATACCGAAAAATTCTTTTTCCCGATTCTGAGTGTCTTCGAATTTTAATCAACCCTGGACGATGGTCCGAATCTATCATATCCAAGTATTCAATTATTGACGCCGGATAGGTAGCTTTTCATTCGTGATTAGCCATAGCCCTATCCAACCAACATTGGACCATTTGATGATTCCTTTTTCCGGCCCAAGTCATATTATTCCCGATATACCGTAAATCAGAAATCTGGCAAGTTGAGACCATTTTTTGGAAATCAAATAAACTCCACGGTTCTCTAATAGCACCACCAGTTTTGTCCCGTACGTTTAAAATCTCATTGAAATCCCCACATAAGAGCCATGGGCTATTCCGTAGAGGAGCTATTTTCTGTAATCTTTCCCAAAGATTAATCCTATATTTCCGTATAGGATGCCCATAGACACATGACAAATAGAAATCATAGCCTTTTTTATTAATCTTGCAGTCAATAAGTCTTTCGTCTGAACTGATAACGTTTACAGAAACAGACTTATTCCATAATAAAGCCAGTCCACCACCAATTCCTTTTGGGGGGATACACAATACACATGCGTAATTTAAAATACTAGCGACGTCGTGAACCACATTGTTGTTGTTCTTGGTTTCCACTAGGAAGAGTATGTCCGGGGAATAAGCCTTCTTTATTCCCTTTAGGCGTCGAACTGCCAGAGACCCTCCCAAACCCCGGCAGTTCCAAAATGCGATATTCATTCTGTATGTGGTGGTTTATGGCCCACCAAGCCGTCACCTAGATAACTCAGAATTTCACCAGCATAAATATTTCCCGTTAACCGGTTAATATATTGGACATATACTATTTTATGATCATAAACCGAATCATTAATCCTAAACCAGAAATCAATTATTTTCCTTAACCCGGTTATTGAGAAATTGTTGGTTATGTCATAAATATCGGTTAGCAGCATAAACCAAGGTTCACTTAAATTGAACCAGGAACTACCCAAACCAGATTCTAATTCCAAACCAGAATCGAATTTCAAACCGGATCTCAATTCCAGCGTACCTGGTGAACCGGGAGAAATAACCGGGGTCGATTTTGGGCGTTTTGCAGTCTCGGTGGACGCCATGGATTCCGACGGGCGTGGCCGTTTTTCAGCCTGAGTATTCCTCGGGGAGAGAAGTCGTTCATGGGTGGTTTCTCCAGAATCATCCCCAGCCGAAGAGACGTGTTGATTCGGGGGAAACTGTTGTTGTGGCGGAAAACCCGGTGGCGGTGTATTTGCCCCGTCGTCGCCGGAAACATCATCACCGGATGGATTTATGTTCGGATTTATGGAATCCGCATCACGTGGGCAGTCAATAGCATCATGTGATAGAATCCCACATTTTGGACAGAAGGATCTTAACTTTTCATATCGGAATTTGAGAGTATATTCCGTATTATGAAATCGGAATTTTCTCTGAAATTGAAAGGGAACCGAGATATTCATGAGAATTCTAACACGCACAAACTCGACCCGGTGCGAGTTCTCGGTGTTAAAGTCGGTTTCAAGGATGTCACCGAGAGTTCCTCCGATGTAAACCACCATTTGATATGTTAGAAACTGAATCGGGATTCCACGGATTTGGACCCAAAACGGGATGAAATTCATCTCGTTTGCATCTATCGTCGGCGACCATTTCTGGAGGACACACATACGGTCATTGAAAGACCATGGTCCACGCCGGAGGACCGAAATCAGGGCCTCTTCGGTTTGAAAGAGAAACTGCGTCAGATTTCCTTCAATTATACGCGATGTGATCACCTCTCCGGCACTCCAAAGACGGGGGAGCGTAGTCATCATTGCACGAAGATTCTGCTTCTTTGGATTCACCGGTTTGCCGATCAAGGAGTAACGTGTTTCGGTTGCGGCTTGGGAACATAGTTCCGGAGGAAGAGAGATTGTGGGTTCATTAATTCCTAAATCAATGTCTTGCAATTTTCTGGTTAAGTAATCCGACATGGTAAGGATTCTGAACAGAAATCGCAATTGCAGGAAGATAAGGTGTTTGAAACAAAGAAGTTAAATAGAGAAGACGGTTATATTAGTAACCGATTCTCCGAAAAAAACGACGATAACGTCGATAACTGAATTCGACGACAAAACTCTTTTCAGAAAGATAAAAAGAGACAACGACAAACTTCGCCGGCGGCAGGAAGAAACCGCCGACAAAGACGTGAAGGAAGACATGTTCGGAGAAAATTACAGAGGAGAATTGAGAGAGAAGACCAATTGTATGTTACTTTGTCGGTATCAAAATCACTAACCTTTTTAGTTTATGGTTACAACACTTCAAACATTTTCAAATTTATATTAAAATATTTATATATTTTTCAACACGAAATTAAATCTCTAAATAAAACATAAAGAAAATAAAGAAAGGCACAAAACCCTATTTCATTGTTTTTAATTATATTTTCCTATTTTTGTTCTTTTATTATTTATTTTTTGCGTTTATGGAGTTTCTAGTGGGAGAGTATTGCGTTCTCTCTCACCTTTTTGTCTTTCGATTCTCTCTCTCTCTCTCTCTCTTTTCTTTTCTGCCCATAGAGAAGCAAAAAGTCCCCATTTGTCTTTCCCTTATTTTCTCGCGTTTTTCCCTCGATTTATCTGGCTGCAACAGTCTTATTCACATTGATCTTTCTTTTTGAGGAACAAAGATCCATTTTTTCCGGTTCATTCTCTTCTGGGTACGAATCAAGAGTTAGAGAGATACTGTTTCTTTTCTTCCCGAATTTCAAACATACACCAATCTAAGGAAAACTAGGGCTCGTTTCAGAAATTCTTTTCCTCACAACTTTTGATTTTGTTTTCTTTAGTTTGTGAGCGGGGAAAGTAAAAAAATTGGATGAAAGGCAACCAGAAAGATTCCTCGGAGAAACCTATATGGGATCAGAGCTCGTCGAATACTTCAATACCCGAAATGTTGTCGGTAACCCGACCCGGTCCAAAATTAATGGTTTGGCTCATTTGCTTCATCGTTTTCACTTACATTATCTACATGCTTAAGCTCGTCTCCACCTCACGCTCCTGCGACGATTCCATTCCCGTTCACACCGTCTCCGCCGTATCCACCATCTCCGCCGTATCCACCATCGCCCCCAATGTCTCCTCCCCTGTGGTTTCACGGCGACGAGAATGGGAAGAAAAGGAGGAAAACACGGTGACGGCAGCGAATGAACCGACTGATCTTGGCCACGTGGTGTTCGGGATCGCTGCTTCGTCGAAGCTGTGGAAACAGAGGAAAGATTATGTCAAGATCTGGTATAAACCAAAACACATGCGTGGATACGTTTGGTTGGACAAGGAAATGAAGAAGAGCTGGGACGACAAATACGAAGACAACGCCGGAGGAAGAGATCAAGATGATAAGCTTCTTCCGCCGGTTAAAGTCTCCGGCGACACGGCAGATTTTCCTTACACAAACAAGCAAGGGAATCGTTCGGCATTACGGATCTCAAGGATCGTGTCGGAGACACTGCAGCTGGGTCCGAAGAACGTGAGGTGGTTCGTGATGGGTGACGACGACACGGTGTTCGTTACGGATAATCTTATAAGGGTGTTGAGGAAGTACGACCACGAGCAGATGTATTACATCGGAAGCTTGTCGGAATCTCATCTCCAAAACATATTTTTCTCGTACGGAATGGCTTACGGTGGAGGAGGAGTTGCCATAAGCTATCCATTGGCTAAGGCTTTGAGCAAAATGCAGGATCGGTGTATACAGAGGTATCCGGCATTGTATGGATCAGACGACCGCATGCAAGCTTGTATGGCCGAACTCGGAGTTCCA
Source organism: Pugionium cornutum (assembly GCA_018901935.1). Classification (NCBI taxonomy): domain Eukaryota; kingdom Viridiplantae; phylum Streptophyta; class Magnoliopsida; order Brassicales; family Brassicaceae; genus Pugionium; species Pugionium cornutum. The sequence goes on along the minus strand of CM032164.1, from coordinate 37,208,296 downwards.
CTCACTAAAGAACCCGGCTTTCACCAGGTAAGATTTTTTGTCTGTGAATTTTAGTGACATTTGTTTGATTTGCGCAAAAATGCGTAACTGTTGCTGTTTGGTTGTTGTCCAATTGGTCAATTCTCTTATAAGAATGGAACTAGAAATTCTTGAGGAGTTTATGAACCAGGAATTGATGATGTGGAACTTTCTTGGTGTCTTTTTTGGGTTTAGTAAGTATAAGCAATTTTGATAAATTAGTGGCAAAGTGGCGTTCTTCAGTGATTTTGTGACATGGGTTTGGAAGTAACGATGTCAGCTGAATTGGGTTTTATTCAATTAGTTAACTTGGGAATCGAACGTGTAGAATTTATAGTTTTGATAGAAAGAGTTCAAATGACTAGCTTTAAGGATAGTGGCTTTATTCTATTTTAATATTTTTATTTGACAATGAGTGGTGTGACTCGCATATTTATTTTCACACTCAAATGACTTTTGTTCTTATTATTCCCCATGCGTACACGCGTGTAATTCACGCTCCCTTTAACATCTTAATTTGTGTTGTTTATTTTCTTGTTTCAGTATGACGTTTACGGGAACCTCTTCGGCCTACTCGCTGCACATCCAGTTACACCGTTCGTCTCAATGCACCACCTTGACGTGGTGGAACCGATCTTCCCCAACATGACCAGAGTCAGTGCCCTGAAGAGGCTAACCGTACCCATGAAGCTCGACTCAGCCGGGCTTCTCCAACAGTCGATATGCTATGACAAGCACAAGAGCTGGACCATATCGGTCTCGTGGGGCTACGCAGTCCAAATATTCCGTGGAATATCTTCTCCACGGGAAATGGAAATGCCTTCTAGAACCTTCTTGAATTGGTATAAACGGGCGGACTATACCGCCTACGCCATCAACACAAGACCAGTCAGCCGTAACCCGTGCCAAAAACCATTTGTATTTTACATTTCAAGCACGAAATTCAATCAGCAGCTTAACACGACAGTTACCGAATACTCAAGACACCGTGATTTGCATCCGTCGTGCCGGTGGAAGATGACAAACCCAGCGGAGATTAACACCATTGTCGTCCACAAGAAACCGGATCCTCATCTATGGGAAAGGGTAAGTAACATCATAACATTTTTAGCATATGGTTAAAAATGTGAATAATTGCATGTTCTTGTGTTTTGTACAGTCACCTAGGAGGAACTGTTGCAGAGTATTACAAACAAAGCGGAATAATACGTTATGGATCAGTGTTGGTGTATGTAGAGCAGGTGAAGTGACTGAGGTTAAGTAATTTTTTATATAGTTTTTTGTAATAATCTTTTTTTCAAAGGAAAGGAAAATTAGAGGTTTTAGGCTGTTTTTTACTCCTACTTAATTTCTTGCCACATTATATTTTTATTCATTGAGATCCCCTCCTAGCTCTTCCCTCAGTATATGATTGTTGATTACAAGTGGAAAAACTTCTCAAACACAATTTAACAATTAAATTTAAAGATTTGAGTGTAGAATGTAGTAAATGTTTTCTTTAATTAGGATAGATTTCTGATGGACATAAATAAAATTATTACAAACTTTTACTACTCCCGAAACCACCTCTGTTACTACTTTCCAAAGAAATATATTATAAAATGAGAGAAAAAAATTCATCAAATCTCACAGTTCAAGAGGGACGTTTCAGAAAACAACATTTGAGGTCAAATCCCAAACAAACAGCGACCTCAAAAACAATCCACCAACGCTAAACATTTGACCGGTAATCACAGACCATAAATCAAAGACGTGAAAAGTGAATTAAGAAAAGAGATTAAATGTAATCTTTCAAATCGGAAGAGAAACCAGGCAAAGAGTGATCACTTTGGATAAGCAGGAGGAGGAGGATAAGCCGCAGCAGGAGGATACTCAGAATAAGCTGATGGAGGAGGGTTTTGGGGATAGCCAGAAGGAGGGTAGCCTTGTGGAGGGTTTTGAGGATAACCAGAAGGTGGATAACCCTGTGGAGGATAACCGATTGCGGGTGGTGTGGCTTGTTGAAGCCGTGACATTTGCTGAACCGGAGGCACTGCCATTGGTTGTGGACCGAACTTACCGTCTCTCTTGTCCATTTCCACCTTGTGTTGTGTCTATGGAATAATGATATAGAAGTTTTAAGAATTTGTTCAGGAGCTTATACGATTAGTGTTTGAGTACGTAAGCTTAGAATGGGCTGATATCATCACTCTTACCTGCATACACGCGCAAACCCTGTGGATGAAGCCAAATACGAGATATCAGGACGGTAGGTTAAAATCGGGTTTTGTAAAGTCTTTTAAGAAATGATAAACTATGCATGGGGAGGGGATTCTTACGTGCAGTACACCATGTCAGCTAAACAAGAGAGCAATTGAGAAGCCTCTGAAAGCTCATCAATGCCGACGATACATGCAACTATGGAGAATATGCAAGCAACTTGGCTGAGGCAAACCATAAAACCCTACAGCCAAAAAGACAGCATAAATGAGGTCACTTGTTTTCGTGTTTCACAGTCTTGCTTGTTTCCTGTTCTAATTGCTTGTGAGTTTCAGTAACGGAAGTGGTTTAAGCAATGAGGATACTTACAATGATACAGTTGTCACATTGTGTCGTCTGAATTTGGAACTCATCTTGCAGAAGAAAACGAGTCGAGGCTACAGAGGTTCCAAAGCAGCAGAAGACCTGCGATTGTTATGCTATTTAGAAGACCGAAAATTTGCTAAAAATACATGACTTTACCTCAAAAGTCATAACTAGGCATGACTGATATTTTATTACAATTTTACAACAATGAAATTTGTAGAATATCTGGAGTATATAAAAAAGGAAGATTTTAAGATATTAACTAAGAAAAGCGAGGCCCTTACCTCAGTGGCAAGACAAAACTGAGGACATTTGGTTTCTCCACACCTGCCGCTACAAGGCATGTAACCGGCGCAGCATGTGTACCTGTGAGACAAAGAAGGATGTTTTCAAAGTAAGAAGATCGAATTGGAATGGATCTACGTCAAGGTACTTGAATGTGGGAATACCTTGACATGTCATTGTAAAGTGCACGCTTGCGGAGCAAGTAGGATGCACAAGGAGCACTGCAAGGAGAAGAAAACAAGGCATTTCTATATGTATGGAACATATCAGACCCAAAAGAGATACAAAACATACAATGTCAAAGTCATATTATACACTCCGTAGTACCAAGCGAAGATTAGCAAACAAAATGAAAAATACTGAAAGGCATACCAAGCCGATAAAAGAATGTAATTATATAACTCGAAGCTATTGCATGGTCATTGGTCAAATCTTCGTGAATTCATAAACAAGATCTACTAGTCGAAATATTCAGATTGCAAATACAGAGAGACCGAGCAACGAAGAAGCTCAGAACTTACCACCACAAGGCGAAGCAGCAATCTGCGAGCAAAACAACACAGAAATTGTTCAATCAACACCCAAAAACCGAGATCAAACACGAATTTCAAGGGAGAGAAGAGAAAGAGTGAGAGATTACAAGGAGTATCTCCCTGAATGCTGTGCGTGAGATCCGTATGCCAGACGTTGCGGAAATTCTGGCGTTGCTGCATCTTTTCCGTGTCGAATTTCGGCGCCATTTTCGCACGGATCTGATTCGATGACGAAGTGAGTCAATCTAGATAGAAACTCACGGCGAGAAGGAATAAGGATCAGAGACTCGAAAAGTCTTGAGAATCTGATCAAAAGCTTTTCTCACAAACGTGGTTCTGACTTCATGCCTCCCAATCGTCAACTTGAGAAAACAAAAAAAAACGTCCGACTTGCTCATTCTCATTCACCGTGTGGCCAACTGTCGTTGACTAGACAAAGTTATGAGGCATTCCGAGATATTTCAATAGTATTAGGGTCAAATTGAAATTTAACTTTAGTAGTTTTGAAATGGATAATATTAATTTGTAAAACCTTCCCGACCTGGGGAATTAAATTAATGGTCAAATGAAGTGGGCTACAATTACCAGAAGGCCCGTTGAACAATCGGCTTGTTGATAGTGCAAAAAAAAAAACTCCATTGTTTCTGCAATTTCCCGTCTTTCTCTGTCACTCGAAGAAGAAGTGACGAGGTCGAAGAAGGGAGAAATGAGCGGGCACGATTCCAAATACTTTTCGACGACGAAGAAGGGAGAGATTCCTGAGCTCAAGGAAGAGCTGAATTCACAGTATAAGGTTCTTCTCTCCATCTAATTCTTATATGGTTTACGTGTAGATCTGTGATCCGCCAATTTTTACGATTCTGATCTCCTCTCAGTGACGCTTCTTTTCTGTTTTATCCTAATGTTTAATTTTAGTAAGTATTTTCTGTTAGATCCGTCTGAATTCGAATTGATCGGCAAGTTCATATTTCATAGAATGGCTAGAAATGGAAGGAAAGTCATAGATAGAATGACTATGCGAGGATGTGTGCAATCTCGTAGACACCTTTCGCGATTTAGATTGGTGGACATATGTATTGTATCTGGATCAATGCATTGGTTCCAAGATCAGTCATTGTTGATCAAACTCTCATTTTTTCGTACGTTTATTGGTTGTGGAAATCAAGGACTACATAACTGCTTATTTTAGTAGGATTCTTCAAAATTTCTGGTTGTGCCTACTGAAAAAGATACAGACAAGTCTTCTTTGAGTTTGAGTATAATGATATGTGGTCCTGAGGATTCAGTTTAAGTTGTAAATAAAATCTTATGTAAGGACAAGTCTTTTTGACATTTTTGACCTCAGTCCTGATATGTCTAATCTGTTTTCTCAATCTTGGTATCTACAAGCATGAAATTTTCAGTATAATGTCTACCAAGAGTTTACAGTTTTAATAAGATGCCAATGGTATTGATTCAGACGATGGCATGCGTTTTTCTTTATGCTTCAGTTTTCTATCCTTTATTATTTTTTTTTTCATCTTTCCTAGGATAAGAGGAAAGATGCTGTTAAGAAGGTTATTGCAGCAATGACTGTTGGAAAGGATGTTTCATCACTTTTCACTGATGTAGTCAATTGTATGCAAACGGAGAATCTGGAGCTGAAGAAGCTAGTTTACTTGTATCTGATAAACTATGCAAAAAGCCAGCCAGATCTTGCTATCCTTGCAGTAAATACTTTTGTAAAGGTAACACTTAAGCTACTTTCATATGATCTTCTCATCTGTAGCCTACTTAAATGCCTGGCATATGGCAAGCTTCTTGATATTTTTCTGATTTTGGAAGAAGAAAAGACAAAGAAGAGTTTTACAATTACTAAAATCTCGCTTTGTATACGGCAGGATTCACAAGACCCAAATCCGTTGATCCGTGCTTTGGCTGTGCGGACAATGGGCTGTATTCGTGTTGATAAGATCACAGAATATTTGTGTGATCCTCTTCAGAAATGCCTAAAGGTGAGTTTTTTATGCATCAGCATCATGACTGACCAACATCTCTTATGTTCTTCAAGAATTTTTTATCTTGGCTGATAAAATATTTCTGTATTTCATGACCTTTTGCAATTTTCCCTTTCAGGATGATGATCCATATGTCCGCAAGACAGCAGCCATTTGTGTTGCTAAACTATTTGACATAAATGCTGAATTAGTTGAGGATAGGGGATTCCTTGAAGCCTTGAAAGATCTAATATCAGACAATAATCCAATGGTTGTAGCAAATGCTATAGCAGCCCTAGCAGAGATACAAGACAATAGTAGTAGTCCCATCTTCGAAATCAATAGTACCACCCTCACAAAGCTTCTTACAGCTTTGAATGAATGTACTGAGTAAGGATTTCCTGATTTCCATATCCTACTGTCACTCAGATTGTGTTCTGATTGATTATTTGTAGTCAGGTCATCATTAGCTTTTGTTTTACAGGTTGACCTAAATATTCACAGTATGATAATCTTTGGAGTTGCGAAATGATTTTGTGTTATATCATCAGTTTATCTATGCTTCTGATTGTGTATGTGATAAGTACTTAGAATAGTATAAATAGAGAGGAGGGAAAATAGATTAGATGTCGTGGACCATTTGTAAAATGAGGAGCCTTTTTGCTATGGGAATGGGAGAGAGTGGGACTCTATAACAAACCCTAGGTTACTCTTGTATTTTGTTTTATAGCTTACAAACCCTAGGTTACCTTAAAACCTATCAGTATAAAACCTGAAATTGTGGTAGGTTAGGATGTCTTTGTTGTTATTAAAGGTTTTCTCTGTAGATAAAGGACTCTTGGTTATGAAATTTGGGGATAGAGATCCATTAAACGACTAAATTTTCCTTGCTTGCATTCTAGATACATATTTAAAGTTTTCAATCTTAATAATATTGTTTGTGTTCTTCACAGATGGGGTCAAGTTTTTATATTAGATGCTTTGTCGAGGTATAAAGCAGCTGATCCTCGTGAAGCTGAAAATATTGTTGAGAGAGTAACTCCAAGGTTGCAACATGCCAACTGCGCTGTTGTGCTTTCAGCTGTTAAGGTGGGACCTTAACAACACTATTTCTCTGGACTGCTATCTGTTCGTCACTCAACCTTGTTTGTATAGTGTCAACTATATGCCTTTGCACAGTTTCCTAATGCTCTTCCTCTTTTGTTCTTTTTTTTCTCCGCGAGCTTTCCAGATGATCCTTCAGCAGATGGAGCTTATTACTAGTACAGATGTGATTCGAAATCTTTGCAAGAAGATGGCTCCTCCCCTAGTTACATTGCTTTCTGCAGAACCTGAGATACAATATGTTGCACTTCGTAACATTAACCTTATCGTCCAAAAAAGACCCACTATTCTTGCCCATGAAATCAAGGTAGCTTGATCCTGTCTCGTAGGCTCAGAATAAGCAATTGATATAATCTTACATTTATTGATAATGGTTCATGATTTTCTTTTAGGTTTTCTTCTGCAAGTATAATGATCCGATTTATGTCAAAATGGAGAAGTTGGAGATTATGATAAAGCTTGCTTCTGACAGAAACATAGACCAGGTAAGCCTTACCACTTATCATCTGTTGTTTCTAAGTTTTATTTTGTTTTGGTGCATGTCATGAAGGTTTCTGGAACATCCTAATGTAGGTTCTTCTAGAGTTCAAAGAATATGCCACGGAAGTAGATGTTGATTTTGTTCGGAAGGCTGTTCGTGCAATAGGCCGATGTGCCATCAAACTAGAAAGAGCAGCTGAACGGTGCATCAGCGTTTTACTTGAGCTGATCAAGATCAAAGTAAACTATGTTGTTCAGGAGGCCATTATAGTTATCAAAGATATTTTTAGAAGATATCCAAACACGTAAGTAAATCTATTTCAAAGTTCTTTGTTGTGGGGCATCTTAAAATGCTCTAGTTCTCTTCAATATTGTGTATATCATTCGAAACGACGTTCAGGTATGAGTCTATAATTGCTACACTCTGTGAGAGTCTAGACACGTTGGATGAACCAGAAGCTAAGGTAATCAAATTTTTGGTTTGGCTGGTGCTTTCCCATCCAAAATAAATCTTAAATCAGTGAAATTCATACTCTTGCATTTGTTGGCATCTTGAAAGGCATCTATGATTTGGATAATTGGTGAATATGCTGAAAGAATCGACAATGCGGATGAACTTCTTGAAAGCTTCCTGGAGAGTTTCCCTGAGGAACCAGCACAGGTCCAGCTGCAGCTTCTTACAGCTACTGTCAAACTATTTCTGAAGAAGCCAACTGAAGGCCCACAAAAAATGATTCAGGTTCTGCGATGACCAATATGAAGAATACCTTTTGCTCTCCTAATCAGTTCAAGCTCATGATTTATGACGACAGGCTTTTACCATGTTTCATATTTTTAGGTCGTCTTGAACAATGCTACTGTGGAGACAGATAATCCTGATCTAAGGGATCGTGCATACATCTACTGGCGTCTTCTATCTACTGATCCCGAGGTATATCCTTTATATGTTATTCTAAACTAGTCCAAGCAGATTGGACAATGAGCAGCAATGCGTACAATCATCAGTGCTTTTCTTTTGACTAGGCCGCCAAGGATGTTGTTTTAGCTGAAAAGCCTGTGATTAGTGACGACTCAAACCAACTTGACCCATCACTCCTGGATGAGCTGCTGGCAAATATATCCACCTTGTCCTCTGTGTATCACAAGCCGCCAGAGGCTTTTGTAACTCGCTTGAAAACCACAGTTCAGAAGACGGAAGATGAGGACTATGTGGAAGAGAATGAAACAGGATACTCTGAGACATCTCGTAATCCAGTTAATGGTGCAGGTTCCCCTCCAGTCACCTCAGGATATGTCCCCCAGCCAGCTCCGGCAGCTGCTGCCCCAGTTCCTGTGCCCGATCTGCTAGGTGACTTAATGGGGTCAGATAATGCTGCAATTGTCCCTGTAAATGAACACACAACTCCATCAGGGTGAGTTTGGCTTGAATGGTGAATATATTCTATTGCATTAAGAGTCTCTGTAGGCCACGTCCGGGGTGTGCGATCTATATGGATCACCTTGTCGTAAATGGATCTCACTGAATCTCCTAAAATTGTTTGCAGTCCCCCACTGCCTATTGTCCTGGCAGCAGCAAGTGGTCAAGGTCTTCAGATTAGCGCTCAGTTAATCCGACAAGATGGTCAAGTATTCTACAGTATGCTCCTCGAGAACAACTCGCAGTCGCTTCTTGATGGCTTCATGATTCAGTTCAACAAAAACTCATTCGGGCTTGCAGCTGTTGGACCTCTGCAGGTAACAGTAGTTGAATATGCTATACATCTGTGTTTATTTAATTTGGATTTTCTGAAACTGATGTTCTGGGTTTTGTTCTATTTTAGGTTCCGCCTCTCCAACCCGGAGCATCTGCCAGAACAATGTTGCCAATGGTATTGTTCCAGAACATGTCTGCTGGGCCCACCAGCTCGCTTTTGCAAGTTGCAGTCAAAAACAACCAGCAGCCTGTGTGGTACTTCACTGATAAGATTGTTCTTCACGCTCTTTTCTCAGAAGATGGTAGGATGGAACGCGGAAGCTTCCTCGAGGTAAAATACTATAGTATATGATGAATAAAAAAGTTCATTAACAACACCATGTAAGCATGATAGTCATTGACGATATTAAGGTTATCTAGTTTCGGGGATTCAGATGCTTGGGAGACTTAAGATGCTCTAGGTCTCGCCCTAGGTTATGATTTCCTTGATTTAAGTTTTTAGATACTGATTTCCGATCACAACAGTTTATTGTGTTTTTTTTTGGGTTGGATAATTACTGAACTATAAATGTAAAACATTGTAGACATGGAGATCTTTACCGGATTCAAACGAAGTCCAGAAGGAATTCCCGTGGATAACTATTACGAGTGTAGAGGCAACGCTTGACTTGCTGGCGGCATCAAACATGTTCTTCATAGCAAAGCGTAAAAACGGAAACCAAGACGTGGTCTATCTATCAGCCAAAGTCCCAAGAGGCGTACCGTTCTTGATCGAACTAACGGCCATGGTTGGTCAACCTGGTCTCAAATGTGCGGTCAAGACTCCAACCCCTGACATCGCTCCTCTCTTCTTTGAAGCCGTTGAAATTCTCTTCAAGGTTTGATTTGATTTTTACACTCTCAAAAAGGTAACCAAATTATTATTCCCTTACTTTCTTCTTTTAGTGTACGTAGTAAGTAATTGCTCTGTTTTGTTTTTTTTTTCTCCCCGGCGCTTGGTATCTATTGTACTACTCACTGTTTGATTCGGACCTTCTCGAAGGTTAAAAGGTTTTGATTAACTTAGTGTGATGATGAGTTATGTAGTGACCGCCATGGAATCAAAATGTTCCCCCAAGTGGAGCGAATCACACGTAAACCAATGTTAGTATTTGAAAAGTTGGTAGATGAATGCATATAGACATTCGTATCCCAGTACAAATCCTGGTTTTCTGTAACAAAATACGCTTTGTTGATACTAATTTTGATATTATTGAATTCCTGGATTCACAGATGTATGTAGACTCAGATGCAAAATGCACTAAAATATTACTAAATCAAAACCTTAAGATATTGAATATATACACTTTGGAAGTAGTAGCGTGAGATTGAAGTAATGACACCGAATAATAGGATTAAAAAAATTCCTTATCACAGCCTCTCTTTAGCTTCAATAAAACAGTGTGATAAGGTTTTCAATTCATGTAGTTATACTAATTATAATACGTTTGATGATTTAGAACTTTCCACGAAATATTTTTTCATAAACATTTTTTTGTCGTTACTGTTAACGTCATAACATCAGTATTTAACACTGCCTGGTATTCATAATCATTTAATTCAAATAAGTTGTGGCTTGAATGAGAAATAAATTTGTATTCAATTTTTTCACAAAAAAACTTATTAATTTATGAATAATAAATTTTTGTGATTAACAACGCAAATGATTAAAGTAATTGATTTGATTTCAACTCTGATAAAGTCGCCTCTCTCGTCACAGCCAGTCTCCTCCTTATCTCTCTCCAGAAAAATTCTCACATAGAATTCTGATTCAACACAAAACCTCCAGAGAGTTTCTCAGGAATCCTATCAAAAGAACAGATAGAAAAGATCAAAGCTTCCTTTTTTGTGTGTTTGGGTACTAATCATCTTTTTACTTTCTTATTCGTCTTCCTTGATATTTGTTTCCTAGGATTACGAACTCTGTTCGTTCGCTTCTTCTTTTTCTCTATTGGTTTTTCTGAGAAAGTGTTTTTTTTTTCTTCTGAGAAAGAGGTTTTTTTTCTTCTGTTTAAACCCATTGGTTTCTTGGTTCAACTGTCTCGTAATTTTTAAAACTCTTTGCTTTCTGTTCTTCGTCTATTAGGGTTTGGAATTGATTTTGGTAATTATAGTATCTGTGTTATCATGGTAAACCTTATAAGGGGTTTTCATTTTTCATTACTGTTCTGCTAAAACAACCTATTTTTGATTAATAAGCACAAAATGCTCTTCGGGTCAATCATATGATTTGTAGACTATAAAATTTTGATTACCTTTTTGGTTAACCAATGTTGAATACCTGCTACATAATGAATCTCATAAGTGCACAAGAGAACCTTTTAATCTTTTGTATTGTTTCAACCTCGTGGCTAGCTAATAGCTTTAGCTCATTGTTTTTTGGGGTTATTGTGTTATTCTCATTGTTAGTGTAAAGCTAGTTTACATTGAAGTGTTTATGGTGTTAGATTTGGTTTTCTAGTTACAAAGTATGATCACAAAGCTGGATTTTCCCACACATTAAAGAGGTTTATGAATTTGGTGTGAAAATATCAGGTCGTTTGGAATCTCAAGAGCTGCTACACACTGGTCTTCGAACTGTCAAAAATCATTGTCTAGCCGTTCAAAGAATGGGTTGCTGCTGCTGTTGTTTCCCGAGTATAGCCGAAGTAACGTCTTCTTACTCAGGATCACATATGAAATTGCATCCTGAGTAATGAATGGTCTGAAAAAGAGATCTTTTGTTTTCTTATCTGCAGAGCTCAAGAACTATAGATGAGCATGTTCCCTTATCTTGTTCGCCACCTTCCTCTGTGGTATCTACTGAAGCAGAAAATAGAAATTTGGTCTCTAATACATACACTGCACCACTTCCGCCGCCTATTCCCTTAGCATTCTCACCTAGAAATCTTCAAGCTCCACATAACTTGCCAACAACTCAGAGAAATTCGAGCGAAGCAATCACACAAGCTCTTCCAAAAAAGGAAACATGGCCTGCTGGTGATCTAACTGATCTAAAGAAAAAGTATCAAGAAACGATTGATGAGTGTCCAATTTGCTTAGAAGGTATCATTCAAAGTAACATATTTCAGATATATTCTGCTTCTTCTTCTTTTTCAATTTGTTTGTTTGTTCACAGAATATGAGACCGAGAACCCGAGATTGCTCACAAAATGTGACCACGATTTTCATCTCGCATGCATTCTTGAATGGATGGAAAGGAGTGAAACTTGTCCAGTTTGTGACAAGGTTTGTGTCTGCAAAAAGAACCGCCTTTTTCACATACATTTTCAACTTCCCAAGTCAATTAACCAAATACTTCCTTTTTTTGTTTCTGTTCTTTGCACAGGATTTGGAAATCACTGAATCGTAATTGAAACAAAGTAAAACAAGAAACAGAGAGCACATAACAAGAAGTGCGAAAAAAAAAGTACAGAAGATTTGATTAAAAATGGCATTAGGTGTTAGTCTGGTGGTATAATGAACCATTGTTGCTCTACTACATTCCATAGGCTTTGAGTTCCAAATGATTGTTTTCTTTTCTTACCAGCCAATCAGACAAAAGTTACAAAAGAAGAATTTAGGATGTATATACTTTAGAGTTTGTGAAGAGCCTGCAAATTCAGAGATATTACTGTGTATAAAAAAGAAGGATTCTCTGACAAATTTCTTACGTAGCAGTTTTTTTATTACTTAACCCTCTCTGTATAAATCTACTCTTATGGCTAAAATAATGATTGACAAAAAACAAGAAACTCTAACCTTTTAACTTTTACAACAAGAAATTCCTAAAACTCTCGCTATAACGGTGAAGTGTTATGAATCTGATACATTGGATAAAAGCCTCGTTAACTTACTCAATGTCTCTCGAGCCGACACAGTCCCAGGATGATCCTCTCCTGAGATCGAAGTTCTTATAAAGATGGCTTTTCTGATCAGGTCATCAGCCACACTGTATTGCCCGCCACGTAAAATTAGCTTAGCCCGAGTCTCTAACACGGTGGCTCGAGCCAGAGCAAGTTCTTCCCATAGAATAGGGTTTAACTGTGCACTTGTCTGAACCGGTCTCCAGCAAAGAGACTTATCTAGCCACTTCTCCACCGGTGTCACTAGTGTTTGGTCAGCTGCTTCAAGGGCATTCGTGCAGACCCTTAGTAGCTCCACTGCGGCGCTGCACCTTGAAAACGTTATGAATGTTCTAATCGCTAGAGGCAAGATTACTTGTTTCACAAGAATAAGTAGTTCGGTTATCTTCAGTTGAAGAGATGGAGCTTCGTTGCTGAAACCGAACAACAAGAAACAAACCGCCCAGATCTGCTCTGTGGCTTCAATGGTCGAGCCACGGCTAATCACTGCTTGAACTATTGCGGGTGCGTTTTCGCTCACTGGTACTCGGTTTCTAGCATAAAGTTTCACGAGCTCATGAATTTGCATATACCCTAGCTTGATGCTGCTGGTTCGAGCAATGTTGAATCGAAGTAGCATTGAAGCAGCTTCAGCTCCTGATCGTCTGGAGTTTGAAGTGGCAAAACCACAGGTTATAGCGCGTCTAAGTCTTCTCCATAGCCGCTTTGGTCCTTTATGTTTCTCAGGGAGTTTATGAGCAGCCAAAGCTAACAGAGACGCTGGAACCGGCTCAGGAGCTAACCACCCGCTCGCAACAACCATTCTTGTAGCCAAACTTCTTGGTCCATCCGCATGATCAAATATCGAAAAACACACTTCAAACAGCTGCAACAGAAACGCACTTCTTCTCAACAGATTCCCATCCTGACCACTACATACCATCTCTCTCAATGGCATTCTGTTTATGGTATCCAAAAGCCGACTTGGGTTTATAGGAAGCTCTGACAATATCGCTCCCACAACCGCTAATCCTAATGTTAACCGCCCTAGTTTCTCTTCAATGGCTCTCAATGCATCCATTTCAGAAACAGGATAATCTTTCACGCTCCCCTGCATCAGCAACATAGCTTCAGCACCAGAAAGGTACGAAAGTTTCAATGGCTCCATGTTCATAACTCGGGAGAGGCGTGTAGAAATCAAAATGTGAGTCCCGCCTCCAAACCGAGGAAGAAGATCCATGACGAGCTTGGAATCCCACCAGTCCTTTTCGCTCTCCAAGTTATCGATCACAACCAAGAAGGGTATATTCCTCACAAGCTCTTTTCTGATTCTGGAGATGGCAGCATCTTCTTTCTCTTGGAAGCTCTTCATCCGCGTTTTATCAGAACAAGTCTCTATCCCGACATCTACTTCCAAATACTGATAAAGATTCAGATAGTTCTGTATGATGTAACGGCTCTCGCCACCTATCCAAAGAACCATCTTATACCTCTGGTGATGCCGGTAAGCAAATTCAAGAAGCAGCTCGGTTTTTCCAATCCCTGATTCACCTGAGACGCAGGCCACGCCTTTCCCATAAACAATCTTCATAGACCGTCTTCTCCTCCCTAATTTGACATGATTCCGCGAGAGCAATTCCGTACTTTGCAGCTCGATCTCCTTTTCTGACTCCTTCCACACAACTTTCTCCTTCCCTTTCTTCCGTCTTTCTTCAGCTGAACCGCTTTTGTTCCACCCGAGCTTTACGTTTTTCTTCCTTATCGTCGGCCTTGCTTTCAGCTCAAAGTAATCTCTTTCGGAATCTCCTGCAACATCTCCAAATAAAACGAACTCTAACTCTGATAATTCCTTCTTTCTCCCAACAAAATTCTCATTCCGCGGATACGGAAATTCCTCTTTCTCGGCTTTATCCCGCCATTTCGTCAACCGCTCCACAATACTTCTCCTCCCTAGCCGCATTGCTAATAATGTAACCGCCCTGAAAACACAATCTCTCCAGTTACCTTCATGAGCTTCAAGCTTCCAATCATCAACCCGTGATAACCCGTGAACCGCCTCTTTCCATTCTTTCTCAGTCCCTCCATAAAAATCCCACATCTCCCCTCCATGTTTCTCCCATAAATCTCCTCTCTTTTCAACTATATCTCTCACAAGACAGTCTCCTTGAGATAGATCGAAGAAAACTGGAACCAGATTTTTCTTGTTTGCAAAAAACCGTAGCTCTTCGATCGTGTAAGGATTCTTGAACGCCTTCCTCGTTAGAATTATAACCCCGAACGATGCACCGTCCATCACTCTCTCCACTATCCTCTGTTTCCGGGAATTCCTGCACCTTCCTCTATCCGACATGAAACAACTCATCCCCTGAAATTCCAATTCCGCCCTGAGCCAATCCGCAAACCGAAGCAATGAAGGCTTCTTACCGTGCAATCCTATGAACACATCACAACATCTCAGCCTGTTGTAAGAAACAGAGACCGAAGATGACTGAATATACGACGAAGAATCATAGCCTCTTCCATATCTAGAATGTGTGTAGGATATCACACTGCTTGAAGCAATTCGATCAGTCTCGGGGTTCTGCGAATGAGAAGTTGCGTTTAAAACCCCGAGCTCGGGGTCTTGGAAACCGGAGCTGGAGCTACGAGGATCGAAGCTGTCACATTGGGCATCAGAGCGAGTGGATTCAGTTAGTTCTTGTTTAATTTTGGAAGATCTTGGAGAGAACGGAGACTGATTAGCTGAGAAGAAAGCAGCTGATGAAGATGAAGACATGTTCCTAGAGGGTTTTGTCGGATATTGCCCGAACCTGGAACAGTCACCTTGAGAATCCATAACCACGACTTTTCTTTTATTAACAATCTATCAAATCCCATAAATGTAGCCTATGAATCCATCGGAGCCAATCTGATACCAGTTTTCAAGACAAAACAAAGTCAAACAGCTGTTAAAGCATAATGAAAATGACATATGGAGATAAATAAGGGGAAAAAAATAGGAGAGATTTCAGAGTGAGCTTTAGAGTTGCAAGATTTGGACAGACAAGAACCCTAGAAAGAAAGCTTAGAACTTCAAATCAATTTGTGCATAAATTTGGATAGAAATTAATTAAACGGCGATGAAATCTTCGGAAAATATACCATAAGCTTTCGTGAATTGTTGAATGATTTTGAAATGTTAATGATGGTTTCACACACAATATGGAAAGAATCATAATGTTTTTTAAGGACAATATTGATTTTGAGGACTTTGCAGATCTAAGCAGAAAGGGAAATAAAATAACCATAATAATTTTATAATTTTCTTTTTCGTACAGGGATTTAGATCTGAGAACTTACATAGCTCAGTGGCTCAACATCTTGAATAAACCATAAACAAGATCATCTCGAGCTCTTCTATCTTTCTAGAGTCAATGATGAACCTTAAAGACAGGATTTTTCGGAGTTCGGAAATGAAGAATGAAGAGAATCAGTGGAATCTCTAGGGTTTTCAGAGCTCCCCGGAAGAACAACAAGCCAGCTCAACTAAAACGACGAGTTTGAATTCAGTCGGAAGGGTATCAATCAATGAAAAAGGAGTTGAAAGTGAGAGATAGACACTTTATGCAAGAGTAAGAACCCGAACACTAGAGCTTTCACAGAGTAGTCGACTGCATCGCCATTTACAGATAGATTTGAAAAAGACTTAAATTTTTGTTGGGAAGTTAAAAAACAGAAAGGAAAAAAAACAGGGGAGACAAAGTTGAGATTTTTATTAATGGAATAGTCAAGAAAATGGAATTTCGATCAAAACCCAGAAGAGAAGAAGAAATGTGTCTCAATACCCAGAAGAGGAAACATCCAAAGACGATGAGATTGTGGAAATTTGAACAATTACCCGCGAGAGGAGAAAAAACAATGGAATCCTTATTAGAGGCTTGCCGTTTGAGTTAAGCAGCGAGATAGATATAATTTTCCGAGAAAGTAAATTTAGGGGTCTTTATTCAAAAGACAGAATCATATGGCAACTTTCAAATCACAGAGAAAACACACACAAAATCATTCTCTCTCTTTCTCACCGGTATTCTATTCTCTTGACATATTGTTCAAAAGGAAGAAGAGAAGACAGAAATTGGGAGAAGTGAAATTTCGAATTAGAAGAATTTAAGATTTAAGAAGGAAAAGAAACAAATTGAGACCTAAACGAAAGAGAGAGATAGATCACACTAGGTTATGGCTTAGGGCTCCACATCACAAGTAATTTGTTATTGCAGAAAGATTTTCTTTTTCGACTTATTTTTTCGTTTTTCTTTCCTTATGTACTGAACAATGTTGCCAGAAATTTACATAAATTTAGTCTCTGGTTAAAAACAGAGGCTCATAGTCACGTCCCCCCCAACCAGGATATGGCCGTCACTGTGCGCCTTTTCGTGTGCTCTTTTATTCATTAAAAGGACTTTCAGACTTTGCATTCTGAGGCAGTTTTTTTATTTCTGTTTTACAAAAACAAAAAACATTGTTTTCAAGGAAAAAGATAGTTTTTGAGAATGTTTAGTTTATAAAATGTCCCTCTTTCCTTTTTTTTATAAACATGTGTAGATACCTTTTTCATAAGCATTTTGTTATGGATAGTATCGTAGATGAAAATTGACAACAAAATAATGAATGAGATACTGTGAACCCATATTAGAATGTAGGACAATTGATAAAAATAACATTTTTTGAGTTTTTGTTTCAAATATAATATCAGTGATTTAATTTTTTTAAACTAGCATAAATTTAATATTAAAATATTTTAAAAAACCTATTTCTAATAAAAAAAGTTGATCTTTAAATTGGAAAAAATTTAAATATAATATTTTAATTATATTTGTAAGTTATTTATGATAAAAATATGTATTTTTAGAAAATAATTTATGCTTATTTTTATAATTTTAATTTTAGAGTGCTAAACTTAAAAAAATTTTAAAAAATGCTACTTTATTGTATTACTCTCGAAAGTAATGATGAATCATATAAAATTGTTCATATTTTTAATAGTTATGATTAAACATGATAGATTATATATGTACTAATTTTAGGGTTTTTCTACTCTATTTTATATATTTTATTATGCTACAATTTTTTGTATTTAATAACGAGTGTACATGACATAATATTCATTACGCGATCTCCACAATATTTTTTATTATTTTGTTATCATAACCAACAACAAAAATCCCCTATCCTAACAAAGATGGGATTGGTCTTTTTGTAAAACAATTATGTGCACAATTAAAAACTATGACTAAGCTCAAATTGGAATAACACAAAATCGATATGCATAGTATAATGGGCAATTGACTAAAATAGCACAATTTCAAATTTTTGTTCCAAATATAGCACTAGTCATTTAAATTTCCAAAAATAGCACAAATTTAATACTAAAATAATTGAAAACTTACTTCTAATGAAAAAAATTTAAACCCTAAATTGGAAAAAGTGAACTCAAACATTATGTTTTAATTTTATATATATTTTATTTAAGGTAAATAGTTATTTTTACATAATAATTTATGCTATTTTAAGAATTTTAGTTTTATTGTGCTAAATTTGGAAAAGATGTTATTTTAGGGTATTACTCTAGTATAATAATCTCAAACGGATAAGTTAATTCTTTCGAAAGATTTTTTTATCATATATGGATACACATAATTCTGATGTATAAAAATGCATGTCCATAAATTTGATCCACATCCATTATCTGCTTGAAACTCCTTCTCCTATCAACGATGTTTGATACACACATAAAACTATTATTGTAAATTAGATATCAAAATATATATGAAAAATTATTACATAGTATTACTTAAAAATTAGAAAAATAAACAAAACAAGAGGAGGATTAGAGATAATAATAATAATAATGAAATATAGGTAGGAAATTGATAGTTAAGTAAGGATGAAAGGATAGAAGTGTAAAGAACTAATGAACAAATTTTCTAACAAAAATGTTTTAAGAAAATTATTCCTTTGAAATATTAAGCAATACATAACGTTATATTAATTTTCTTAATTAAAACAATTATGTTGTAGTGTTACCATCGAATGCTTATATTACAATAGAATGATATATATTTGATAATATTTGTTTTTTAGTTATAATTTTTTACAGTTATAATTGTGATAGATTATTGTTCATTAATTTTTTTTTGTTATTTACGTTCAATCGTAACATTTAGATGTTATATTTTGTGTCATAATTTTTTTGACAGATAATTAAAACAATAATATAATTAAAAACTTGTGATTAACTATGAATATAATTATCGATAGTTGATAAACGAACAAAATATACCACAATAATAATATTAACTGTAGATACAACCGCGTTCGCCGATATTGGACAAACAAATAAAACTATTAGTTATGTCATAATATCATATAAAATTTGGATGCAGGGTTGACACAACAAAATGAAACGTTGTGACGTGCAAGCGGTTGACCAAAAGCCATGAGTAAATAAATTCGGTGCATGAATTATCCATTACAAAGGGAATATATGGTAGGGATTTCATCAATAACAATCTGAGGTTATGTACAGAAATGTTTACTATTTGAATTATATTATACTGACTATAGTTGCGTAACACATACAATTTATTTTTTTTATACATATTATATTTGTTAAAAGTTGCCTACTAACGGTCGGGTCAATTCAAAATAGATAGATCACACGTTCCGTACGTAAAATGGCACGATGATATTAAACCATATTATAATCGTCCGTATTGATATTAATATTTTTAAAGTATGCTTTTTATTTACTTTGTAATGTTCACTCACAATATATCCAAATGATCATAAAAAAGCATAACGTTTTCACATGTTCTATATTTATTAGTTTGGATTTTGCTTCAAGAACACCTACTTAAAAAAATTAAAACTAATTAATTAGATAAATAAAATCTAGCTCGTAATTAGTATTAGTCGTGTTCACGACTAATGCTTTTGTGGGATGGTCAATGATTGAAGACGTGGACGTTCCCATGAACGAAGTTCAATTCTCTGTCTTTCAAAGCAATAATTGACCTCTCAAAAATAAAGTCCAAGAGATTACGTCTATGGTATATTAGTATATGCATGCAATTATATGTAAGCACAGTTTATGAAATTACTAGGTAAAGCAGTGAGGAAATATGATCTTTAATTTTCTGGATATAAATTCTTTTGGCACTACTAAATAACTAAAACCTTATACTATATGTAAACTAATCTACAACCCTCCAAAAATTATAGTTTTCTAAAGAAATATTAAATCAAATTTACGATTTTTCATATTACTTTACTTGCATGCATGTAATATCCACGCGTGTATTTTAAATTTAGAATTGTGTTTAGATATGATAAGATATTCGGTTGGTGACATTGAAATAAAACTGAAAATATAATTTGTAACGATAAAATTAAGATATTGGTAATGGATAGAATAGTTTGAATTTCTTTTATCTTTCTGATAGTTCTTTGTATTCGTTTTATCAGTCAACTAATCAACTTTGTATTTCTGTGGTAAGAAATAACCAATCGAACCTACGAGATAACTTATTAACACACATTTCCCCTCACTTGTTTTGTAAAATATAGTATGGTACTTTGTTAAATTTTAAGAATTTTCAGTTTAAAATCAATTAAAAATAAATAAATTAATATATATTTATTAATTTCTGTAATGTTCTATTATATGATTTATCTGAATTTAAATCGTTCGAATAGATTTTAAATCGAATGGATTTTAAATAAGATTGATTGAATCTTTTTTGATGAATCATATTGATTTTGGTTCATTGAACTCTAATACAATTAAATAATATATACATATCAATGATATACATATACATATACATATCAATTTTTATTCATATTACATAGTGTGTGATTGAACTCTAATACAATTAAGTAATATATATGTATACACTAATTCCAATATTGGTTAAAGACGGTTATAAATTGAAACTAAAATCAATTAGTCATCATAATTAAGACAATATTCTTGTGTTCGACACTACGTTTTGGGATAACAAACAACTCAATGATATGTACTGTTTTTTTTATGGTACACCGAATGATGTTAGATGTTTCCCTGGTTACTTCCAAAGTCAGTCCAAAAAGATAGTTTTGTTTCTAAATACATGCTCACTCCCCCACGTGCCATCACGTGATATAGAATCTACGGTCATGAAGCCTTCCTCACTCGATTTTCACACGTTCATCCACGGTCCCAAAGTAACCTGTATCTCCAAAACTTAATGGATCATATGAACTTCATTATAAAATGACATTTACTTATTTTTGGGCAAGAAAATGATGTAAATTAGAAGCTAAAAAATCCTCGAGGCCCAATCTTAAGTAACCATGATTATTATTGATTGATATGGAAACATCAAAAATTAATTAAAATAGTATTGTTTTAAATTTTTATTTCAAATATAACATTAATTATTTAAATTTCCAAAATAATATAAATTTCATATTAAAATAATTAAAAAAATTTCCTAACAACAAAAATTTAAACTTTAAATTGAAAAAAGTGAAACCAAACATTATATTTTAATTTTATATATAGTTTATTTAAGATAAATGATTATTTTCATATAATAATTTATGATATTTTTGAAATTTTATTTTTATTATGCTAAATTTGGTAGATAAATTTAAAATAGTGTTATTTAATGATATTACTAAAAAAAATCAATGCACAATTTTAAAAACAAAGTGAATTTTGTTATGAAAAATATCTAGAGAGATCAAATTAAACTTATAACTTTATTACTCAAGAGAAAAAATGAGAGAGAGTAGTGAAGTATGTTTACAAATGATGCTAAGCATCATATTTATAGGAAAAGTTTACCGACTTACTAAAATCGGTAAACGTAAACTTCATAACAAGATAATAAAAACAAAGACGTCTTCAACGAAGATGCTTTTGTTGACTTTTCAACACTCTCCCTTGATTATCTATTATTATCGAAGTATTACGTACTGCCTCGTTAAAAACCTTATCATGTAAAAACCCAATGAGATAAAAATCATGATAAGGGAAAAAGAGTACAAATACGCTCCCCCTCGAAAAGATATATATATATAAATCCCTTTATATATCTCGCAAATGATGCATTCCAATATTCTGAACATGCTTTCTGAATATTGTTGTAGGAAGCGCCTTTGTTAACAAATCTGCTACATTATCGGTTGAACGAATATACTCAATGTTGACTACTTGATTTTTCACAAGCTCTTGAGTATATGAGAAAAATATTGGTGGGATATGTTTCGTCCTATCGCTCTTGATATAACCTTCCTTAAGTTGAGCGACACATGCAACATTATCTTCGAACAATTTTTTTGGTTCTTTATTTGTAGTGATTCCACTAGCTTCTTGTATATGATGAGTCATGCACATTCTCTACATGTCTCATTGTGTGCGATAATTTCTGCACGATTTGAGGAAGTGGCAACCAATGTCTGTTTTTGTGAATGCCACGAGATCGCAGTACCTCCTAATGTAAAAACATATCCGGTTTGCGATCAAGCTTCCTACGGATCTGATAAATATCATGCATCTGCAAAACCAACTAGACCAAACAAAGAATTTCTGAGATAATATAATCCCAAGTCAATTGTACCTTGAAGATAACGAAATATTTGTTTTATTCCGGTCTAATGTTTTCGCGTAGGGGCTGAATTATACCTTGCAAGTAAGTTAGTAGCAAAAGCAATATCTGGTCAAGTACAATTAGCAAGATAAATCAGCGCTTCAATAACGCTCATAAGGTATTTCACAACCTAAAATTTTCTCGTTATCCTCACAAGGTCGAAATGGATCCTTATCAACAATAAATGATCTATTGACCATTAGAGTACTCAAAGGATTTGCTTTATCCATATTAAAGCGTTTTAATATCCTTTTGGTATAATTTGATTGATAGACAAATATTCCACTTTTGAGATGCTATATTTGAAGCCCGAGACAAAACTTTGTCTTACCAAGGTCTTTTATTTCAAATTCTTCTCTCATATGGGTTCGTGCATCATGAACTTTTTTTTTGAGTTCCAATAATGTTCAGATCATCAACATATACATCGATAATAACAAATCCTAATGAGGATTTCTTGATAAACACGCAAGGGCATATCGCATTGTTGATATATTCCTTTTTTAACAAATATTCGCTTAAGCGATTATACCACATGCATTCGGATTGTTTTAATCCGTAAAGTGATCGTTGTAATTTGACCGAACAAATATCCTTTGATTTTTCCGAGATCTTGGATCCTTCGGAGATTTTAAATCTATCAGGAATTTTCATATATATGTCACTATCAAGTGATCTATATAGATATGCAGCCACGACATCTCTAAATTTTTGGATGTTGTTATACTCATCAAGTATTTAAACGTAATTGCATCTATAACCGGGGAATATGTTTCATCATAATCTATTCCCGGTCTTTGAGAGAAACTTTGTGCCACAAGTCGTGTTTTATATCTTATGATCTCGTTTTCTTCATTTCATTTTCTCACGAAAACCCATTTGCATCCGACATGCATTACATCTTCTGGTGTAATGATAACATGTCTGAATATATTTCTTTTATTGAGAGAGAGTAATTCATATTTCATGGCTTTTTGCCATTTCTCCCAATCGTGTCTCGCTCGACATTCTAATAATGATCTCGGGTCCGGATCATTATATTCATCATCAATTTCTTTAGATATAGAAAATGAAAATGTTCCATCTAGATTTTTAATCCAGATTTTTCCATCTTGGGCGTAATTAATGGATATTTCACAATTTTCTATATCATGTTCTTCCTCAAGAAGACTTTCATCATCAGATTTTTCAAGAACCATCTCATTTTCTTGAATATCTGCATGATGTAATACTTTTGGGAGATCTTTACTGATTCTTCCCAATTTCTTTTTCTTTCGGGGATTTTTATCTTGAGAGCCCATCGGCCTCCCCCTTTTCAATTGAACCTTTGGGTCATTTATTTTATTTCCATCAAATAGTTCCTTTGGAACATCAATTCTTGATGGAGCATTTGCAGCATGTATATACGATTTTGTCAGCTTGTTCGTATCTGTGAATACATCTGGTAATTCATTTGCCATATTCTGTAATGTATAATTTTCTAAACTTCCAACTCACGTTGATTTGTAGGGGGGTCAAGGTGTATCAAATTTCGTGTACATCATGTAACATCTTTTGATGTTTCTTTAATTCCTCCCCCTAACGCTGGAAATTCATCTTCATTAAAAGGGCAATCGGCAAAACGTGCCGTAAACATATCACCATTTCGAGGTTTAAGATATCGAATTATACTTGGTGATGTATATCTAATATATATTCTCATTCTCCTTTGTGGTCCCATTTTTGTTCTTTGTGGTGGGGCTATTGGAACATAAATCACGCACCCAAAAACTCGAAGATGGGATATATTTGGCTGTTGACCAGATGTCAACTCCAATAGGGAATATTTATTATACGCACTTGGTCTAATCTGGACCAATGCAGCTGCATGCAGTATAGCATGACCCCATACAGAAATTAGGAGATTTGTTCTCAATATTAATGGTCTTGCAATCAATTGCAACCATTTAATCAAACTTTCGACCATCCCATTTTGTGTATGCACATGGGGCACTAGATGTTCAATATCAATCCCCATTGACATACAATAATTATCAAAAGCTTGTGAAGTGAATTCACCAGCTTTATCAAGCGTGGCTTTCTTTATGACATAATCAGAAAATTGTGCTTTCAATCTGATTATTTGGGTAATGAATTTTGCGAAAGCCGTATTTCTTGTTATCAAAAGACAAACATATGACCATCTATTTGATGCGTCAATCAATACCATAAAGTATCAAAACGGCCTGCACGGTAGATGAATAGGTCCACATATGTCACCATGTATTCTCTCTAAGAATACTAGAGATTCAGTCCTAACTTTAGTTATTGATGGTCGTGTTATGAGTTTTTCTTGAGAATATTCTTTACATGAAAACTCTCCCGATTGAAAAATCTTCTCATTTTTCAATGGGTGACCATTACAATTTTTCACAATTCTCCTCATCATAATTGATCTAGGATGACCTAATCTTTCATGCCAGACTTTAAAAGTACTAGTAAGCTTCTGGTTTACTATAGCATATGATTCAACTATGCTTATCTTTGTATAATATAATCTAGAGGATAACATTGACAAATTTTCCAATATATGTTTCCTCTTGATATAATGCAAAGACATTCAACATTATTTTTACTCATAGTCTCTATATGATATCTATTTTTACGGATATCTTTGAAACTTAACCAGTTTATATGAGACTTAGGAGAATATAATGCATTATTTATTTCAAATTTTGTGCCTTTTGGCATTGAAAAACTGGCTTCTCCAGAGCCCAGTATTATCTTTGCATTTCCTGATATAGTACTCACGCTTCCAGTGGAGTCACTTAAATCAAGACAGGAGAAATATCGTCTATCTTTAAGTATAGTGTGCGTTGTAAGACTATTTGCTAGACATATATCTCCTTCATCAATTCCAATTTGTGACATTTTCTATGTCATAATTTATAGAGATGCATTAATAGTTTAAAGCAAAGGATATTTCATAAACTACTAAAACCATCATTAAGCTTTATTATACAAACATATTATACATGCCTTATTAGCAGCTTTTCATTTCTCATCGATCATAATCGCTTTAATCCTCGTTGATACTTTCGGGATCAACAAGGAAATCTGCGATATCTAGATGAGTATCATCATTTAGACCACTAAAAGAAGGTCCAACTTCATCATCGGCGAAGTTGGTTTCAACATTATTACTCTTGGGCTTTATTGACTCTTGATACAGATCGATGAAATATTTGGGCGTACGACATATACGTTTCCAATGCCCTTTCATGTCGCATCTGTAACAAGCGTTCTTAGTGAGTTTTCTTATTGTCTGACCACCCTCATTTATTTGGAAATTCTTATTTTTTCTAATGTTAAAACTGTTTCCTTGTCCACGTCCACGACCTCGACCATAACCTCTACTACGGCTTCTACCGCGTATACGTCCTCGTCCTTGATAATTATTATTATTACTAGATGCTACCACATTCACTTCTGGAAATGGAACCGATCCAGTTGAACGAGATTGATGATTTAACATCACGAGGTCGTTATTTTGCTCTGCTACAAGGAGTACTTGCATCAACTCCGAGTAGCGAATATATTCTTTAGTTCGATATTGCTCTTGTAGGACTACATTTCCAGAATGGAATGTGGAGAGCATTTTTTCAATCATATCATTATCGCTCATTTTATCACCACATAACATCATTCTGGAAGTAATTCCGAACAACGCGGAATTATATTCACCAACACTTTTATAGTCCATAAATCGGAGGTGTAGCCAATCATATCGAACCTTAGGTAAGATCACAAGTTTCTGATGATCAAACCTATCTCTTAATGATTGCCAAAGATCCGTAGGATCTTCTTTTGTGATATATTCATTTTTAACGTATCATGGAGATGGTGGCGTAAAAACACCGTGGCCTTAGCCTTATTCTCATCTGACATCGTTTCCGATGGATTGATGACTTTAAGAAGGCCATTCGATCTCAGATGCATCTTTTCATCTGATGCCCAAGTCATATAATTTTTTCGAGATACATCGAGGGTAATGATATCAAGGTTTGCCAAGTTTGACATGATATCTATATAATAATTAAATCAATTGTTATAACATTTTAAGTATCATCTTAAAAATTGTTAATGATAATAAAAGCATGTGCATAAAATAAAATAAATAATTAAATAATCATCTTATGAGGTAAGACCGTCCATGTGATTGAAGAGGCAGCGCTTACCATATTATTTTAAGGAGGCAGTGCCTACCACTCGATTAAGGAGGAGATATAATCTACCATTCCATAAATAATTAAATTGATATAATAAAATAAAGTAAATAATATCACGGGAGGAGGTATAACCTACCACTCCATAAATAATATCGCAGGAGAAGGTATAACCTACTACTCCTTAAATAATAACGCAGGAGGAGGTATAACCTACCACTCCTTAAATAATAACGCATGAGGATGTATAACCTACTACTCCTTAAATAATAACGCAGAGGAGGTATAACCTACTACTCCTTAAATAATAACGCAGGAGGAGGTATAACCTACCACTCTTTAAATAATAACGCAGAAGAAGGTATAACCTATTACTCCTTAAATAATAACGCAGGAGGAGGTATAATCTACTACTCCTTAAATAATAACGCAGGAAAAGATATAACCTACCACTCTTTAAATAATTAGATTGACATAATAAAATAAATGAACTTTTACCTGAGCGGTATAACAATACAGTATTAAACTGGTATTTGGAGAGATGATCGTGCTGATAACGTGTTATGAAAAATATCTAGAGAGATAAAATTAAACTGATAACTTTATTACTCAAGAGAAAAGAGGAGAGAGAGAGTAGTGAAGTATTTTTACAAATGATGCTAAGCATCATATTTATAGGAGAAGTTTACCGACTTACTAAAGTCGGTAAACGTAAATTTCGTAAAAAAATAATTAAAACAAAGACGTTGAAGACGCCTTTGTTGATTTTTTAACAAATTTATTATAGTGACCTTTTAATTTGAAAGATCCAAAAGATATGATAAGTTTTTTTTGTCTTGTTGATATTTTGAAGGTACATGCATGGAAATCGAATTGTCACATAAGGGAGAAGAGCAATTATTAAAGTAAAATGTATATATGGCAGAAACATACAACGAAAGCATCCAATTTGTACATGTACTTATGATCACACAACATCAATGACTTTTTGGTGGTAATGGTTAAAATAAAATAAAAATATATATATATGGAGTTTACTTCTGCCAAACTTAAATTACATTATAAGTACCACGGATTATGCATAGATATAGAGTAAAACAAAGGTGTGAACTTAGAATATATGTATGTATATTTTCAACTATAATGTAAAGTGATGCTAAGTTTTTTTTTGTCTTGTTGATATTTTGAAGGTACATGTATGGAAATCGAATTGTCACATAAGGGAGAAGAGCAATTATTAAAGTAAAATGTATATATGGCAGAAACATACAACGAAAGCATCCAATTTGTACATGTACTTATGATCACACAACATCATTGACTTTTTGGTGGTAATGGTTAAAATAAAATATATATATATATATATGAAGCTTACTTCTGCCAAACTTAAATTACATTATAAGTACCATGGATTATGCATAGATATAGAGTAAAACAAAGATGTGAACTTAGAATATATGTATGTATATTTTCAACTATAATGTAAAGTGATGCTAAGTTACTCCATATTTAATTACAAATATATATATATATATATATATATATATATATAACTATTGGGGTAAAGTTTGAAGTATCCCCATACCTCATATTGGAACATGTGAATTTGCTGCAAACAGTGTGCATATACTAGATATTATCATGTACAGTTTAGCTATGAGTCTATATGTCCCATTTTATATTATTCGATATACGCAAATGTAACTGTAATAAATACTCTGTTTAACCTAATTTAATTCACAGTGAAAACTTCAACAAAATTTTACATTAATATTTTTCTTTCTGGTTAAAGTGCACTGTTCCATTAGTTAGACTTCAACATATAAATTCATAATCCTACATAAATTTTGTTTTCATTTAAATTTCAACCTATATATACATTGTTTATTTAAAACTATAACGATCCAATATTACAACAATTCTATATGATAAAAACTGATTTGAACTCCAAACATTTAAGATAAGAACACAAATTGGTGCACTGCACTGGATGTTCTCCAATTTCAACATATAAGCATATGTAAATCATTTTACATTGTTTGGTACAAATCAAATAAATAAAAAAGCTTGGCGTTTAGCGACCGACAACGATATAGTTAAATCCCCAGACTACCACTCACTCTCTTTTCTGAACATAAATTGCACGTTATGCTCTGAACGCAAAGATTATAATTAATTAGTTAATTTTGGTAAAGAAAAATCTAATTAAATTTATTAACATAGAAATATCCTTTCTTCATTTCCATTTCTGACTATCACTTTATCAATGCATTGGTATATTGTCTCTTCGTGGCTTCTTCTGTTTGAATTCGAAAAGTCTTCTTAAAACCTTTTGATCATTGTTTACATTTCTTTTTTCGACTTTTCTCGAGTCTCTCTCCTCTCTGACCAAACATGTCAGAACTAAACTACCTTTTTGCAGAACTAAAATGATTTAGATTTGTTATACATTTTATTTCAAAATCAACAAAAGTAACGGTTAACTATATACTTTCAAAAGCCAAGAACTATTCTCTCCTGATTTTGAATCGATAAGCTTAGTGCTCTGAAACCTAAACCTTCTGAATCTTTGTCAAGTGATAATGGTTTAGCAATGGTGCTATATGTATTTCCCAGTAACTCCTGCAACCTGAGGATGCAATGCCACTTGACAAGTTGTTGCCACCCCCTACAAAGTTGTTACATATATGAATCATGATAACCATGGAAACATAGATTCTAGATTTGATAGATGTTCTTTTGTAGTTACATTCATTGGTTTTGCAAGCTTGTTGGTGTGCAATACATTGCAGAGTTTAGAAATTAGAATGGCCTTAAGCTCACATACTACTGTAACTGAATTGAAGATCAAACCAAAGAAGCATGTTAAATTTTGAAAACATTATTTCTTACGAAGTTGAGACAATCCATGACAAAAATTGGCTCAATCAATGCTAGAATCGAGAATCTGTATCTGCAACTCCTACTGTCTTAACTTCAACTCTTACTCATTGGACCTAACAGGATTCTATCAATTCAAGGATTCCATTATTCCTGGAGAAAAATTGTTACATGTTGACAAAAAGACAACTTTCGAAATCAAAGTCGGACACTGATCATAAAACCCCCCAAATTTGAAGTGTATAGACAATAAAAATCAGAAGGTGAAATCAATTCTGAAGCTCGAATCATAGAGGACTTAAAATCAGGAAATTATAGAAAAGTTACATATTTAGTGAAGATGTGATTGTGATTATGAAAATGAGGCGAGTATTTAGATCTGAGATAAGCAACTAATCATTCATAATCATGTTGTGAACTCAAATCTTTTCTGCCCGCGACCGTGACCAAAACCCCCTACAGTCATCTACTCAATTCCCCTACATGGGTCTTTTCTGACAACAAGCCTCAGAACCATCAAATTATACAGAGAATCGAACCTGGGAGACCATTAAAGAAGCCTTTGACTGAGTATAGATTTAAATTACTCGACATGAATAAATTCCAACGAACAAAACAAAAATCAAACAGTGAAAATTGAGAGGGGGCCGCGCGAACGCAGGCCCCCCCAAAGCAACAAATAATGACGCAGGCTCTTCCTCGTGGGAAGACCTTAAGCATAGCACCCTTCCCCTTTATGTGCAATGGAAGTCACTAGCCTAGGCCACTCGTCTTCTTGATGAAGAGTCGACCCCGTCCAGGTAAGTATCTTTCACGTTACGACTTCATTCTAGTTTTATAGTAAGCGACAGGCGAATGTACTATCTTAAATTTTGATGTGGGACAAGCCTTCTCAATTACACACATTATCTTAACGTTTCGTTGATGGGCCTAAATTTGAGGAATATCTGGACCAAAAGAATCCATTTGACTCCGATCCTTGTAGAACATGTTGCTACTCGTAATTATATATACGATTTAGCTCTTGATTTCATCTTCTTAAATCAGGTTTCTGAATCTTAATTAAGACTACGTTATAGTAATAGTAAATTTTATGTTGTCATTATAATGACTAGAACCAAAATTTTATGTTATACCATCATGTCTTAATTAGTTATTGTGATTCTAAACAACAACAAAAAGAGCGAACAAGAAAAAAATGTTTGAGGCTCTGTACGATATATAATTTATAAATAAGAGGGCAAGAACTTAACTGCGAAATTGGAAACATTGCATAAATATTTTTTCAGTAATACCGATCTCTCCCATGCCACCACCTGGACCTACTTTCCACGAAAAACAAAAATTATTTGCATTAGAAGATAAAAATAAAAAACGTTTTTTTCTACTAAAATAACACTATTTCAAATTTTTATTCTAAATATAGCACTAGTCATTTAAATTTTTAAAAATAGCATAAATTTAATACTAAAATAATTGAAAACTTATTCCTAATGAAAAAAATTTAAATCTTAAATTGGAAAAAGTGAACCCAAATATTATGTTTTAATTTTATATATATTTTATTTAAGGTAAATAATTATTTTTACATAATAATTTATGCAATTTTAGAAATTTTAGTTTTATTATGTTAAATTTGTTATTTTAGGATATTACTTTTTTTTTTTGTAAATCTTTTTTTTTTTTTTTAAAGTAATAATCTTACCAAGACTGTTCCCATCCGGGTCGAGATTTGGACATGCCGTAACGTCCATAAGGGAAACCGTAGTGTTGAGGGCGTTTTGCGTTCTTAAACGCGCAACATCCAACGGAGTAAACGACGATTAGGAAGAGAACAATGACGACGTTAACTATCGAGAGTTTGTGCCAATCGCGACGCACCGTTTCTAAAACGCCAGCTCTACATGAGTCACAGTCGTAACAGAGCACCGTCGCGGCGTTGTTCCACCGGTAACAATCGGAGTCTTGCTGTATCGCCGTCTCTGTGTTGTATACGCACGACGTCGGTGGTTTGCAGCATCCAGACTGTTTCTTCCCAATAACGATTAATTGTTATTAATTATTAATTATTATGATACTAATATATAATCAATACTCGAATTTAAAGTACTTTATTGTTGTCTTCCAATTAATCGGCAAAAAGATCGATTAAATACTGAAACATATAGATTATAAAGAGTACCTGAAGAGGAGATAAGTCCTTTTGGAGATAATCAAGAGGAGTCCAAAGAGAGAGTTTGGAACAAGTGACTGAGCCCAAGAGACAAGTCTTTATAGTCAACCAATAATTAGCATCCAAAACCCTTGTCTTAAGCCAAGGATGATATTCTTCAAGCTTAAACTCTTTATAAACCCTACCAGTCACATCCACACCACCACCATGACTAGTCACTATGAACCCAAAAAGGGTCAAACCCATGAGCGCTATTATGATGAAAACCATGATGAAAAGGTACACCCACAATACCCAAGCCACGTCACAACATGCACCGACCAGACCAGCTAGTGACAAGACCAAGATCGCTAGGCCTAAGACCAGAAGTGGCTTCTGAAGGAAATGCTCGCATGTTGTCTTGCTCTTACCCATCCAAAGAGCAGATCCTATTATAACTATGGAAGCGATAAGTGTTAGAATATTCAAGAATCCTATCACTGTATTGCTCATTCTGTTCATTTTCCTCTCTCTTTTTTGTTACTTCAATCAATTCTTGAAATGATTCTCCAAATCTTTTTTTTGTTTGTACTAAATATTCTAGCTGGCTTGTCTCTCTATACATCTTTATATGCTTCAGCTACTATATATTATACATAAATAATAATAAAAAATGTCGTTGATATACATTCACACGTATGATTAAATTTAAAAAAAAACTAGAGAAAACAAAAGAGAAAAAGGTGATGAAATAGTTTATTATCTTTTATCTAATTTGTTGGTGTGTTTGTTACTTTTTATGTGATAATGTATATGTCTTCACTTGCTTTAATTTCATCGCTTTTGAATTTTGAGTGGCTTTACCTTTTTTCTCAATTATTCTGTTATTTGTTATTTCGTATCTTTGGAACTTTCAAGCTTTATATCACACCCAATTCAAATTTTTGGTTGAGAGTATTTTTCATAAATTTGGGCTTTATATTTTTTTGGTTGAAACTTGGCGATTAAGATACCTCTCTCATTTTGTTCTATTATCGATAAATATGAGGCCATACTTCATCAAGTGGGATGATCATAAACAAATTTTCTTAACCATTAAGAAATTTTTCTACCCTAAATTTTATATTCTTTCTATTTCATAACTGATGTGTTTACCCATTTGTTTCATTCTAAATGATGTTATTTTCAATGCAAAACTGACTGATTTTTTGTTAGATTATTTGTATTTTGTATGTTTATTTTGATATATATTAGTTGAACTAATTCTAAGCAAATAATAAATATTTCTTTTAATTTTTTTAAAAGAAATAATTTTATTTAATCATGTGAAAATAACATCATTTAAAATAAACAGAGTACTATTTATTAGGAATATTTCTTTGCATGGATTACAATCTAAAGTTGAACACACGTGGCCTCAATTACTAAAAGCTTTTGATCACTTAAAATAAAAATCTCCAACAAAATATTTTTATTTATCAGCTACAATTACATCATCATTGTAATTTGTAAATATTCATTTGTTTATAAGGGTTTTTGGCTTTGTAAGATATTTGGTGCTCTTGTTTTGTCACAATAAAGTACTATAATTGGTCTCAGGGATTACGTAAAAAGAATGTAAGTTTTTCCCCAAAAAACAATATACAACTCTGATAATTAATCGTTAGATAAGATATAAATTGGGAGACGTAGTAGTGGTTTGTATTTGGTGGTGAATATGTTGGATATTGGCCAGCATCAATCTTCATGGGCACATGCTTTGTTAACATAGCAAATTTTGCATCTTGAGGAGGTGAATGAAGCGTAACACACGTAACACGTAACACTATTGAACAACAAGTAACACACGTAACACGTAACGTTTACTTTGACTTCTCATATGACAATATCAAATCCTTCAGTCAACTGATCTCTATGGAAATTTTTTAGCCTCGAGTTTTGACAGAGCAACATATCAGCCTATTTAACTTTTTAGCAATTCTACACACAGACAAAAGAAAACATAATCTTCAAAATGAATGGAAGCAATCTCTTGCCGATCTTCTTGTCCGTCTTCGTTACCTACAATTTCATCTCTGTTTCCGGACAGACTTGCGTGAACACTGCACCGACTTTTAGACCAAAGACTACGTTTGACTCAAACCGTCGACCCATCCTTTCGTCTCTTGTATCTAACGTCACGGCTCGAGATAGCTTCTTCTACAACTCTTCGATTGGGCAAGAACCAGAAAGAGTCTATGCAATGAGTTTGTGCATCCCTGGAGCTGACTCAAAGGATTGTTCGGATTGCATAACAGAGGTGGTTACGAAGTTAATACAGAGCTGTCCTAACCACACCGAGGCTTACTCATGGCCAGAGACCAAAACGCTCTGTATGGTTCGGTATGCGAACCGTTCCTTCTTCGGATCGCTTGATCTAGATCCGACACAGATAAGTATTTGAATTTGTTGATTTATTATTGATCTAGCTTTCAACTATTTATACATGTGAAAGCTAACTAGATAAACATGAATAATATATAATATACTTAAATATATTCTAGTATATAGAATATTCCCTAAGTATATTCTAATGTATAGAATATTTCTTAAGTATATTCTAATACTCCCCTTCAAGTTGGAGCATGTAAATCACTAATGCCCAACTTGACCAAAAGATTTTCAAAAGCTGGACGTCCCAAAGCTTTAGTCAAAATATCTGCAAGTTGTTCAGAGGTATCGACATGCTTTGTGGTGATTATTTTGTCTTGTATAGCGTCACAAACTTGATGACAATCAACTTCAATATGCTTAGTTCGTTCATGAAAGACTGGATTGGCGGCAATGTGTAAGGCATATTGATTGTCACAATACAATTCTATAGGTGTGGAATGGTCGACACCGAATACTTTTAACATTGACTTGAGCCATTTAAGCTCACGGAGAGTATAAGCCATTGCCCTATATTCTGATTAGGCTGATGAACACGAGACTGTGTCTTGTTTCTTTGTTTTCCAAGAGATCGGGGAAGAGCCCAAAAGAACCACATATGCACTAAGAGATCTTCTTGTGCGAGGACATGCGGCCCAATCTGCATCGCAATAAGCACGTATTCGCAAGTCACTATCCGATCGAAGAAGGATACCTTGACCTGGGCAACCTTTCAAGTAGCGGACGACACGTATGGCAGTTGTCTAATGGGCTTCGCGAGGAGCTTGCATGAATTGTGAGAGAATATGCACGACATATGTTAGTTTGGGGTGAGTTATGGTGAGATAAATCAGAAGACCCACTAAACGGCGATATTATTCTGGATTCTCATGCATCGGCCCTTCATCACTTGCCAATTTATGATGTTGCTCAATCGGCGTGGAGTAAGGTTTGGCCCCAAGTAATCCGGTTTCAGTAATAATATCCAAAGTGTATTTGCGTTGGGTTAAGAAAAATCCACTTTCTTGACGTGCGACTTCAATACCCAAAAAATATTTAAGCTTCCCCAAATCTTTCATGTGAAAACATTCACTCAATTAGTGTTTGAACGTCGTCATCCGAGCCAAATCGTTGCTTACAACTGCAAAGTCGTCAATGTAAATAAGCACATGAATAATCGAACTCTCTTTGGTCCAAGTGAATAGAGAATAGTCTGACTTGTTTTGAATAAACCCATATCGCGTCAAAGCAGATGAGAGTGTTGCAAACCAACAACGTGGAGCTTGACGGAGACCATATAGTGATTTCTTAAGCGACAAACCATATTTTTGTTGGCACAGTGAAAACCTTGCGGAAGTTTCATATAAACTTCTTCTTCTAACTCTCCATGTAAGAAAGCATTATGTACATCCATTTGATGTACTTCCCATTTCAATGCTGTAGCAACTGCAAGTAAATGTCGTACGGTTGTTAATTTTGCAACTGGTGCAAAAGTTTCTCCATAATCCACATCCTTGATCTGCTTATTACCAAGGACCACAATTCTAGACTTGTACCGTTCGATGGAACCATCAGAATTATATTTAATGCGAAAAACCCATTTGTTGCCAATTGCTTTCTTTCCTGGAGGTAACGTGGTAATATCCCAAGTTTTGTTGTCCTCAAGAGCCGTAATTTTCTCTCTCATAGAATCTCGCCAAACTTTAAATTTAACAGCATCATTGTAATGTGTTGGTTCATATCCGGAGGTGATGGCGGCAAGAAAGGCTCTGTGTTTCACAGAAAAACGTTCATCAGAGATATAATGAGTCATCGGATAGAGAGAAATACCTGGAATCGTTTTAGTGGAGGCTGATGGAGAATTAGCGTGACAGAGAGTTGGAGGAGGCGGTGTTAGAGTTTTAACATTGTAGACAACGTAGTCTTTAAGTCGAACTGATGGTTGCTTAACTCGCTGGCCCAGACCGAGTTGTCCTTGCGTTTTCAGAGATTCAACCATGGTAGATTCGATCTCAATTTCATTAGAAATCACGTCTAATGATGGTGATAAAGGATTAGGATGATGTGAATCATTAATATCCGGAGTATTAGA
This sequence comes from Pugionium cornutum, assembly GCA_018901935.1. Taxonomy (NCBI): domain Eukaryota; kingdom Viridiplantae; phylum Streptophyta; class Magnoliopsida; order Brassicales; family Brassicaceae; genus Pugionium; species Pugionium cornutum. Next base: position 37,172,370 of record CM032164.1, on the reverse strand, counting down.
TGATGGCGAGCTCTCCTCATCTGTCACATCCTCATGACCGGGAAGAATCCATTCAGAATCAGTAAACTCCACATTTGTTATATGTGAGTTAATGTGGTGAGTATTGGTAGTCATGAATGGGAATTCATCTTCACAAAACACAACATCCCTGCTGGTAAAGAACTCTTCTTTTTCGAGGTCAAACAACTTCCACCCTTTCTTTCCAAAAGGATACCCAACAAACACACAACGTCGACTACGAGGGCCAAATTTATCTTTATCACGAGCTCCACGATGAGCATAGCAGAGGCATCCAAATACTTTTAACATGTCGTAGGAGGGAGCATGACCAAATAACTTCTCGTACGGTGTTTTGTTGTTGAGAAGTGGTGTAGGTGTCCGATTTATGAGATGGACAGCCCCCAAGATGCATTCTCCCCAAAATCGTATTGGTAAGTTAGCTTGAAGCCTGATAGATCTTGCAACATTCAATATGTGTCTGTGTTTGTGCTCCACACGTCTATTTTGTTGTGGAGTGCCTACACAAGACGTTTGGTGGAGAATGCCTAGATTGTTAAACACTCGTGCAAGACACATGAATTCGGTTCCATTGTCACTTCGAATTGTCTTAACTTTCTTTCCAAATTGCCTTTCAGTCATGGCAATAAAATCTTGAAGAAACCGAGATACCTCTGATTTTTCCAAAAGAAGGTATGTCCAAACTGCTCTAGAAAAATCATCAACAATTGTGAGAAAATATGTTGCACCAGAAGATGATTTTGTCCGATAAGGTCCCCAAATACCGCAGTGAATAAGCTGAAAGCACTCTGTAGTTTATTATGACTCTCATGAAAAATGTTCCTTGTTTGTTTTGCCTTGAAACAAATGTTACAAGTTTCATTAAAAGTACTAGTAGTTCCTAAAAATGATAAAGAAGAAAGCACTTTAGCAGACGGATGCCCAAGTCGGCGATGCCACAAGCTTGCATCAGATTTCTTACTAGCTTGGTATGCTCGCGTAACTCTAACACCTTTAAAATAGTAGACCCCCTCTCTCTCTTCACCTACTCCAATCAGGGTCCTCGTAAAACAGTCCTGTAAAACACAAAGAGTGTCAGTAAAAATTGCAATGCATCCGGTCTGCTTTAAAAGTTTTGAAACAGAGATTAGAGTGCAATTCATATTGGGGACATAAAGCACGTCGCTCAGCGTGTGAGTGTTATTTAAAACTAGTGTTCCACATTCTGTTGCCTTTGCGGAGCTTCCATCAGCAAACAACACATCAGATGGTAAAATTTTTCGTTTGTCAATCAGTAATGTGACATCACCGGTCATGTGATGGGATGCACCGGTATCGATGATGACATCATTTAATTCTATCTTACCATTAAGCCATTCAGACGAGTGTCCCGATTTTTGAGCATTGAGAGCATTGAGAAGAGCTGTGAGTTGATCTGTGGTCCAACTAGAAGGAGTGTTAGTTACTTGTTGACTTTGTTCTTCTCCTTGGGCGTAGCTAGCACGAACTGTTGCTCCTCTTCCTCGTCCGTTCTGGCTATATGTGCTACGTCCGCCACGACCTCCTCGATTGGTAGGTCGTGAGGTTGATGTACGAGTTTCCCACCAGTCTGGATAACCAATAATATGAAAACAGTCTTTGGTTTCATGACCTTGACGTCCACAATGAGTGCATGTTGCACTACTACGAGGTCTTGTTAGCACAACGTTCGCAATGGGCGTTGATGATTCAGCTTTTGCTAAAAAACCTATTGTATCTGGTTTATGTTCATTCACTCGTGTGCTGTTCAGATGTTGTTCCTCACGAATCACTCTTGAGTATACTTGATTAAGATTTGGAATAGGATCTTGGCCGATTATGTTTATCCGTACTGAGCCAAATCGTGCTTCATCTAATCCCATCAAGAATTTGTGCACTTTTGCCTTTTCATAGTCTTGTGCTATTTTTTCAGCCGCCCCACACACACATGTGTGATTAGTTCGATAAATTTGAAATTCATCCCAAAGTGTAGAAAGTCTGCCGAAGTATTCAAGCACAGATTGTCCATCTTGTTTGCATGCTATGATTTCAGCAGAGATTTGATGTTCTCGAACACCATTGTTCACCGAAAATCTTCCTTTAAGAGTTTCCCAAAGTATCTTAGCGTCAGCAACAAACCTCACTGTAGAACGCACCTTTGGTTCAATAGATGTTCGAATCCACCCTACAATCATTGAGTTGTTTGTTTTCCACATAGAAAGATTTGGTTCAGAGATCGGTTTCGTAATCGTACCGTCGATAAAACCGATCTTCTGCTTTGTTTGCAAAGCATTCCACATCTCCACTGCCCATTCGGAATAATTATCTTGACGAAGAAGAACAGAGGAGATGAGAGAACCTGGATTATCAGAAGCATTTATATGATACGGAGACATTGGTTTTGTTGACGAAATCTCCGTTTTTTCTCCAGAGGTTGTATTGCTTTCGTCATCAGAAAAAGTCATTACTGAAAATATAAAGAAAATTATTGATTAAGTGTTTATTGAAAGCCTTTGCTCTGATACCATGAAAAGTATTTGAATTTGTTGATTTATTATTGATCTAGCTTTCAACTATTTATACATGTGAAAGCTAACTAGATAAACATGAATAATATAGAATATACTTAAATATATTCTAGTATATAGAATATTCCCTAAGTATATTCTAGTATATACTTAAGTATATTCTAATGTATAGAATATTTCCTAAGTATATTCTAATAGACACTATCTAGGTCCAACCGCGATAACACCACCATTAGTATGTCGGAGTTTGATAGAATTTGGAATGCGTTTATACTTCGGATGATAGGTTCAGCTTCCGCTGGACGCAGTGGAGCTTCTTCATCTTCTAGTGGCAAGTATTATGCGGCGGATGTGACGCAATTGACGACGTTTCAACGAGTTTACACTTTAATGGAATGCACTCCAGATTTATCTCCGGGGAATTGCGATGCTTGTCTTCGAGCAAATGTTATGAAGTATGAAGACTGTTGCCGTGGGAAAAAAGGCTTTGCTATCTGGCGGCCGAGCTGTTTTTTCCGGTGGGAAATTAATCCGTTTTTAGGAGCTTTTGAGAATATTACCTCCGGAGTACCTCCCCCGGAACCTTTGACCGGCGATAGAGACAGTGCGGCGAAGAAAGGTATATCCATTTAACACTAAAACGTTCAATATTAGTTACTAAAACAGATTTAGAAAACAAGAAGACAAGATTTAGATAAGCATGGTGGAACTTCAGAAAACGTAACATATTAAACGAAGCAGAAAGTCTTATTGACTATTTATACCCAAATTTTCAACATTTAATATATATCTATATATATATATTCATCGGCGTAAAGTCTAAGTTGTTGGTGTTTGAAAGATTTTATAGTTATGAAAAAGAGGATATATATTGAAAGTAAAAATTTTTTTATTAATTGTATTACACTAAAAAATTTGATGATTGTGAAGACTTTACTCGATCTCTATTTATACATAACGAAAAGACACAATTTGAAACAACACGACTTTTTACTTGAAAAGACACAACTCTTTACTTGAAAGGACACAACTCTTTACTTGAAAGGACACATCTCTTTACTTGAAAGGACACGACTCTTTACTTGAAAGGTCACAACTATTTATGTTGAACCAACAAGACTGTATAAGTGAAAGAACACAACGTTACGAATTGATAATTCGTGACTCTTAATTATTAACTCATTTATATGAATGTGACTTTATATTATACGAGATTTGATTATAGTTTAACACTCCCCCTTAATCATATCTCGGCTTCACTCCAAACCTTCTTCTAAGATCTTCAAATCTTGAAACGTTTAATGCCTTTGTGAAGATATCTGCGAGTTGATCTTCGCCTTTGCAATACTCTAGTTGAATGAGTCCTTTGTGCTCGGCTTCACGTACAAAATGATACTTGATCTCTATGTGTTTTGTTCTTCTATGTTGTACCGGATTCCTTCCAATTGCTATTGCCTATTTGTTGTCACATAAGATGGGGATGCCTTCTTTAAACTTTAATCCAAAATCCTCCAAAAGTCTTTGTAACCATATGGCTTGATTTGTCGCTGCACATACGGCGATATACTCTGTCTCTGCCGCTGATTGAGCCACTGTTTGTTGCTTACTTGACTACCAACAAAACATAGCCGATCCAAGACTAAAAGCATAACCTGATGTACTTTTCTTATCTTCGGTAGAACCACCCCAATCGCTGTCCGAGTAGCCTATTAATCTTGGTGTCTCCACGCTTGTAAAAATACTTCAAAATTTGACGTTCCTTTGACGTATCTTAACACCCTTTTGGCTTCTTGATAGTGCTTCACACGGGGTGATGACATGTATCTTGAGAGATAGGAGCTTGCGTACATTAGATCAGGTCTTGATGGACATAAATATAAAAGTCCTCCAACAATGCTCCTATACTTAGTCGGATCTCCATATTCTTTGTCATCTTCTACTCCTTTTCCTTGTTGTGTAAGTGGAGTGCTTACACTTTTGCTTTCTTTCATTCCAAACGTATTAATAAGTTTGTTTGCATATTTTTCTTGTGAAAGAAAAATACCGTGATCATCTTGAATTATTTCCATCCCAAGAAAATAATTCAACAATCCAAGATCCGTCATCTCGAATTCATTTTTCATATTTTCCTTGAATGTGTTGATGAGATGAACATTGCTCCCTGTGATGATGATATCATCAACGTATAAGCTAACGATCAACACATCTTTTTCTTGCTTCATAATATACAAAGCCGTTTTGAATGAAATACGAGTCTATTCTTCCATACCATGCCGCGGGGCTTGCTTCAAACCATATAAGATTTTGTATAGCCTTAACACCTTTTCTTCCTTTCTTTCAATCACAAAACCAGGTGGTTGTGTGACATAAACCTCTTCTTTTAGTTCTCCATTTAAAAAGGCTGACTTGACGTCCATTTGATACAATCTCCACTTCATTTGAGCCGCATATGCAAGTATGGCTCGTATTGTATCATGTCTTGATAATGGGGGCAAATGTCTCAAGATAGTCAACTCCATATTTTTGAGAAAAACCTCTTGCAACTAGTCTTGCCTCGTGTTTAATAGGATTGCCGCTCGCATCCGTTTTGATCTTATAGAGCCACTTCATGCTTATTACATTTTTCTTCTCCGGCTTGTCTACTAGTTTCCATGTCTTGTTCTTCTCAATCATTTCTATTTCTTCATTCATGGCTTTTCTCCACTCTTTACTGCCACAAGCTTCATTGTAAGTTTGTGGTTCTTCATGTGCGAGAAGGCAAGCTTCTATTATTTGAACCACTTCTTCAACCTCCACTCTTGGTGCTATTCGCATGATTTCACTTATTGACTTGTATTTCTTTGGTGGTTCAGAAGTTTTTCCTTCTTCATTGTTATCTTGGTGGCTGGAGATTTTTACGGTTTGATCTCTTGATTCTTGTAGGTCATTGATAGATAAAACAACAGTCTTCTTGACTTCTTCTTTTCTATTCCAATCCCACTTCTTATTTTCTTCAAACTCAACATCTCTTGATACTTCAATCTTCTCATTCTCCAAGATGAGAAGTCTATAGCCTTTGGATTGATTGCTATAGCCGATAAAGATTCCACGCTTTGACTTAGCGTCTAATTTTCTCTTTTTTTGATCGGCAATATGCACGTAGCATATGCTTCCAAATATTTTCAAGTGTGATACATTTGGCTTGTGTCCACCCCACTTCTCTATAGGTGTCACATCATCTTCAATTGCCTTTGATGGTAGACGGTTTTGTAAGTAAGCCGCGGTGTATACCGCTTCTACCCATAACTTGAACGGTAAGTCTTGTTCAACAAGCATTGTTCTCGCCATCTCCACCAAGGATCTATTCTTGCGTTCTGGTGCACCATTTTGTTGTGGTGAATAAGGCAATGTAACTTGCCTATTGATTCCTTCTTCTTCACAAAAATGGTTGAATTCTTGTGAAGTGAATTCACCACCTCCATCAGATCTTAACGTCTTGATGGTACAATCTGATTGTTTTTCGATCATTGTTTTGAACTTCTTAAACATTAAGAAGGTCTCAGATTTTTGTTTTAGGAAGTATACCCAACACATGTGAGTATAGTCATCCAAAAACAACAGAAAGTAACCGCTTCCATCAAGCGATTTGTGTTGCATCGGTCCACATACATCCGTATGCACAATCTCAAGCTTTTCTCTTGTATTAGTTTGAGATTCTTTTGGAAAACTTTTGCGTGATTGCTTTCCAAGATTACATGCCTCACATACTTCCTTGTTGACTTTAAACTTTGGTAACCTATTTACCAAATTTTTGTCTTGCATTTGTTGCAACCGTGTGTTGCCTACATGACCAAGTCTCTTGTGCCATGTTTCCATTTCCTCTTGCTCACTTGTATTCATGGCTTCTTCTTGTACTGAACTTAACTTGATTATGAAGCTCTTTTGAGTAATTGGAATATCCATAATCTTCTTGCCATTTGCATCTACAATGATGCATTTTTTGTCTTTAAAACATACTTGATAGCCGTTTGAAATAATTTGAGGAACGCTCAACAAATTTTTCTCCAAACTAGGCACCAAGAAAACATTTTTGATGACTTTCTTGCCGTAATTTGTCATGACGGTAATATTTCCTTTACCAGCTGTCATTACTATTTCTCCATTTCTGACTTTGATCGGAACCTTGATACTTTTATCGATCTTAGAAAAGTATCTCTCGTCTTTCGTCATATGATTAGTGCATCCACTGTCTACTAACCAAATGTCTTCTCTTAATGTTGTTATTGCTTCTTCACTTGCATTAAACAACATGTGGTCTTCACCCAAGTCTTCCTCTTCGAGCGCTCTTTCCTTTTTCTTTGAGCGACACACATTTGAGTAGTGGCCAATTTTACCACAATTGTAACACTCCTTGTTACTTCTTTTATTCTTTTCATGATTGTTTTTTTTTGATTTCTTCCAACACTCGTTTTCTGTGTGATTGCTTTTCTGGCAAATCTCACACCACTTCTTGCCTTGATTAACATGTCTCTTGGTGTTATCTCGTTTGAAACCGGATTTGGTTCCTTTTGAGCGAGCATTAAATGCTCCTTCATTAGTGTTTTCTTCTCTTGCAGCCACTCTTGCTTCATGTGCTTTCAAAAATACCGATTAGCTCTATCATTGTTAGTGAAGTCAAATCGCGAGTTTGCTCCACAACGCTAACAATGCTATCGAACTTGGCTGGGAGAGAGATGAGTATCTTCTGTATGAGTTGATAGTTGGTTTTCTTCTCGCCATGATAAGTTAACTGATTCTCCAAAACAATTAACTTATCGGTGAATGTCTTAATATCTTCGTTATAATACATCTTCAGATTTTCGTACTCCCTACGCAACGATTGAAGTTTAACCAATCGGACTTGAGGAAAACCTTGATACTCAGCCTTCAGTACGTCCCATGCCTCTTTTGATGTTGATGATGCCGCAATGCGTGAGAATATTTGATCAGTCACGGTAGTTTGCAAAATTTGCAATGCCATCGTATCATTTGACATCGCTTCTTCTCTAAGCGATTTTGCCCTTGCTGTTTCAGGGGTTTCTTGTTCTTGTACCGGTTCGACCGGCACACCTTCTTCAACCACGGACCATAATTTTCTAGTCCTTAGAATGGTTGCCATCTTAATGCTCCAGAAGTCGTACTTCTTTCCATCGAATATAGGGATCACTTGATGTGAAGAGCCTTGCATTGTCTTGGCTTATTTTGCGATTAACTTATGCGATATCTTCTTGTTGTTTTTGTTCTTGCGATAAGTTGTAAACTAGTGCTTTCCCTTTTTTCCTCTTCAATCATAAAGCTCTGATACCATGTTGGTGTTTGGAAGATTTTATGGTTATGAAAAAGAGAATATATATTGAAAGTAATAAACTTTTTATTAACTTGATTGTATTACACTCAAAAACTTGATGATTGTGAAGACTATACTCGATCTCTATTTATACATAACGAAAAGACACAATTTGAAACAACGCGAGTTTTTACTTGAAAGGAGACGACTCTTTACTTGAAAGGAGACGACTCTTTACTTGAAAGGACATGACTCTTTACTTGAAAGAACACGACTCTTTACTTGAAAGGACACGACTCTTTACTTGAAAGGTCACAACTATTTGTGTTGAACTAACACGACTGTATAAGTGAAAGGACACAACTTTACGAATTGATAATTTATGACTTTTAATTATTAATTTATATGAATGTGTCTTTATATTATTCGAGATTTGATTATAGTTTAACAGAAGTTAGATATATGTTTTAACATTTATAAAGGTGCAGTTTTTCCCCTCATTATTTCCATAAGAAAACTGTAGAATTTGATTTAATTTCATTCACTTGGTGACTGGTGACTGCTTAGATGGCGACTCGCTTTCAGTGGGAGCGATCGTGGGAATTGTGGTTGCGACTGTCATCATCGTCTTGCTGCTGCTCACTCTTGCGTTTGCTTTTTTACGGAAGAGAAAATCGTACCGAGGACTCTATTTTCAATGTGAGTTTGTTCCGATTAATCTTCCAAATTATTAGTCTTTCTTAAAATCAGGGAATCAGGGCTCCATTATAATTGGGAAAAGGGTTTTGAGCACCCTTATTCACTTATGTGGATAATTTCGTGAAAATCTCTCGATTTCTTGTTGGCTTTTGGAGATGGTTGGGATTTTGTCTCTCTGCTCGGCTTATCAGAGAGCTATTGTTACTCAGCTACCAGACAATTTTGATCTTTTTATGTTAAAAAAAAAACAGAGTGAATTTCAGCTTAGCATTGCTACACTTTTGGTGTGCAGCTGGTGATGATATTTCAGCTACACATGCATTACAGTTTGATTTTAAGACGATTGAAGCTGCAACAGATAAGTTTTTGAGGAGTAACAGGCTTGGTCAAGGTGGATTTGGTGAAGTGTACAAGGTATAAACTTCTTGGTGCTGTTACTTCATTTGAAGGGTTTTGAAGCTTTGAATGAAAATGGGTTTGGTTAAATGACATTTCTTTTAGGGTATACTTCCGAATGGAACTGAAGTAGCCGTGAAGAGACTATCAAAGACATCAGGACAAGGTGCACAAGAGTTCAAAACTGAGGCTGTTCTAGTAGCAAAGCTTCAACATAGAAATCTCGTTAGGCTTCTCGGGTTTTGCTTAGAAGGAGAAGAAAAGATTCTCGTCTACGAATTTGTCCCCAACAAGAGTCTCGATTATCTATTGTTTGGTATGTTGCGCTTAAAACCTAGCTTATATTTTTCTTGGAATTATTATGATATAGTCATATAGCCATCCTTGAAACCTGTGGTTTTAGTCATATAAGGATGTGCAGACCCTAAAAAGCAAATTCAGTTGGATTGGACAACGAGATACAAGATCATTACAGGGACTGCTAGAGGAATTCTATATCTTCATCAAGATTCACGGCTTACAATCATACACCGGGACCTTAAAGCCAGTAATATTCTTTTAGATGTAGACATGAACCCTAAAATTGCAGATTTCGGCATGGCGAGGATTGTTGGGGTTGATCAAACCCTGGAAAATACAAGTAGAATAGTTGGAACATAGTAATTTCTTTCTCCGTTTGAGTTTCAATGAATTTGAAGTCTTTGATTTCATCCATGTGCTCAAGTTCACTCTATGTTTCAGCGGTTATATGTCTCCTGAGTACGCGATGCATGGCCAGTACTCCACAAAGTCTGATGTCTATAGTTTCGGGGTCTTAGCCCTTGAGATTATTAATGGCAAGCGGAATAGTAGCTTCCACCAAACAGAAAATGTTGCTAGCAACTTGGTCACACATGTGAGTATAGAGATAGAAACATCAAATATTATCTTCTTTAAACTTTTATTAGGTTTCAACGTATTAATCGATCTATAATTATGTAGGCATGGAGGCTTTGGAGAAGCGGGTCACCACTAGAGCTCGTGGATCCAGTTGTTGTAGAGAGTTGTGAGAGCAGTGAAGTTACAAGATGCATCCATATCGCATTGTTATGTGTTCAAGAAAATCCTATAGATCGTCCAACTTTGTCGACAATCATCATGATGCTCACAAGTAACACAATCACCTTACCAATACCTCACCAACCTGGATTTTTCTTCGGAAGCAAATCCGATCAGGACATAACAGCTGAAAACTTAAAGTCAGGTCAATCGGCTGGCAATCCTTTCTCTATCAATGATGCAACAATTAGTGATTTAGATCCTCGTTAAATATCAATCTTGATGTTCCTCTTTTGGAATTGTTCTTCTTCTTGATACGAAATGAATTTTATTTTCAATAATCTTTGTCGAAAAGTCAAATTAAATATTATATGATTGAGAAGGGGCTTATGTGTCCCTGTCATCTTATCTGTCCATGTCAATTTGTAGAGTGGAGCAAGTGTGTTATTAAAGTGACAAGACACGTATAATAATGTAACGTATGCAAACATAACTTACCTTTCGAAACAGAAGCCTATACATGGTCTGGTGGAGGTGAAACTCTTTGTATGGTACGTTATTCTAACCACTCGTTTGCTGGGTCACTCAATATGGACCTGCCTTCATCGGGGTACAATGTCGGGATATCAAATCTAATTTAACAGAGTTTGATCAAATATAGAATGAACTATCACTTCGCATGATAGTTTCAGCTTCCATGGGCAAGGACTCATCATTATCTGATCATAAGTACTATGCAGCCGAGGTTGCCGTCTTGGAAACTTTTCAGAATATATACGCATTAATGCAATGCACTCCCGATTTATCTCCTGGAAATTGTACAACTTGTCTAAGAAAAAGTGTTGATGACTATCAGAACTGCTGCCATGGGAAACGAGGTGGCTATGTGTATAGGCCAAACTGTATTTTTCGTTGGGATTTGTATCCATTTAATGGGGCTTTTGATAATATTAGATCAACAGTGCATCAACCACCACCTTCTTTGAAACCTTTTGTGTCCAATGAAACCTCCACAGCTCAACAAGGTTTGTCATTCTATATCTTATCTTTGATCGTAAGAATAACATGTGGAAAATTTGAAATTGTCTCTTTGGATCAAGTTTTGAAACTGTGATTTGGTGAATTTTCTTCCTGGTTCAGTATCCATGGTTCTTCCCAGCCGTCCTCCACTGTTGTCCATGCATCTTCATCTATTCCCCGAATTCTCTGTCGCATACGCACTTTCCAATGTCCAAAGTTGTTTTCATCCAAGATTAGTGGTTTTTGCACAGCAATGAGCTCTTTGGGTGTCTCCATACTCTGTCTCAAGACCTCAACCTGTTGATAAATCTCAGATTTATGCTAGGTGACCTGCTCTGATACCAATTGAAAGAACTAGAGTATAGAGAATACCAAGAACTTTGTATAACACACACAAATTCTATTAGAAATCACTTAAACACAATTCTACAATAGTGTTTAATCAGATTTATGCACTACTAACACTTAGCATGCCACTGACCAATTCCTAATCTACCCAAAACTCACCCACAACAACAGTTGTATACACTTTTTGTTCACTCACCAGAGAACGTGTGTAAAGACTTACACACAGAGCCTCACTTTCTTCTTTTTGAGCGACAACCCTAGCTGCCAGTCGACATCTCCTTTTTATATGTCACTGCCCTAGGGTTTCCTCTTTCCTAAGTGAATATTCAGCAATATTCATCACCACGAACTTGCCTTCTTTGAATATCCTTTCTTCCTTACACAGTTTGATATCTCCTTTCCAATGAGAGTGTGCCACGTCAGCACCTTCAAACTTCCCGCGTCCAAACATGCGTGTTGCACACGGCTCCATCTGTTTAGCCACAATCTTTGTGCTAACAATCTCCCCCTTTTTGTCTAAATGTGAGATCTCCAGAAACCTGCATCATCATTAACACACTCCACACACACAGAACATGCATCACACAGGTAGTCTTACTCCTATCAGATTAACATCAAGGTTAGTCTACCACAAGATTCAATGTTCTTACACAACATCACATATGTTCCAGAGGTTCTAAAGAAAAACAGAGCATAACTAGCAGAAACACAGAGCCATAAAACAAAAGGACCACATTGTGATAAAAACAGTGGCTCCCCCTATCTACTGAATCCTATCATAGTCCACATTAGCCACTTTCCTCTTCGGACTCGTGTCCTCCTTCAGATGTATCCTCCCCAGCTTGGCGTTTGCCACCACACGTGTATTCTCCCCCTTCTTGAGGCCACATTTAGACAAAAAACAAAACATAAAGGAGACAAATTAAGGCACAACAAAAAATCGAGAGAGAAATAAATACCAATAACCCTCAGTTGTATGGCTTTAACCAATCGACCAAGCTCTCTCAAGTCATCTAAAAGACGTGGTTTGGATGTACCACCGTCTTCTTTCTTCATACTTCTGCCCTGTTTCGGATCAAGCACCATTGGAAGTGGAGGCCGAGAAGTAGTGTCACCTTGATGACCGGGGACATGTCGTTGATACATAAGGAGATTATGTATCAAGTTAGGAAAAATAAGCCGCGTGGACCTGTCCGAAGAGTGACCAATTTTCAGAATTTGGTCATAAGCAATCTTCCCGAAGTCAAAAGGTTTCTCTTGGATTAACATAAACAGGAATTGCACTCGCCCCTTAATCATCGACGTTTTGTTAAAAGTGGGTAACCAATTTCGGCAACAAAAACTTGTACAGAAGCTGCATCGAGGGCGTCATGTGTTTGGAGCAGAATCCTTCCCAACGGGTCCATTTTCCACCAGTGAGAGCATGTACCGCCGCATCGAGATCCTCAGACAGCCAGTCATTGGACAGAGTAAATGCATCCGAGTTCGGAAGTGAGTACATTTCGTTAATAATATCCGGTGTGAAGTCATACATCAATCCGCGGACAAAGACCATGTTTGTGCCTATGCGGTACTCAAGATTCCCAAGATTGGCATAGAATTCCCTCACAATTTCAGGAACATAGGAACTTACATCAAGCACGGTGTATATGAGTCCGGTTTTCTCGATGATCTCCTTCACTTCATGGAGATTAGGGTCCTCTAGTCGAATGTACTTCATGGAGATTAGGGTCCTCTAATCGAAGGTACTTCATGTCGAGGAACTCCCGAGAGGCGAACTGCTTCATCCGGGTGGCAGCATCAGCGGAGGCGAAACGTTGGTTGAAGGACCGTGCCATCGGTCTTGACATCTCCGGGTTTTGCCGAAAAGCTGCGGCGACCTTGGCCTGTTTTTCTTCAAAACGGTTCTCAAGCACCGTGTAGGGATAGTGACCTCCTATTCTGGGGTCATCGGCACCCTCCATCTCTGCATCGGAGTCGGAATTCGAGGGAGGATCTGCTACGGGGGCCTTCCCTTTTCTGGGTTTGCGAGTAGAGCGCGACGAGGATGACGGTGGCGCGGGAAGGGCGAGAAGTTCGGGAGTGTCACGATCGGCAAGGGCAGCCGCGATTTCTCGTTCCCGAGTCGCGGCACGTCGAGTAAAGGGACGCCGAGGAGTTGCCATTGAGCAAAAAATCGGAACCCAAGAGCAAATTCAATTTTAGGGTTTCGAGAGTGGCGGTGGCAGTTTGAGAAGAAGGGGGGAAGGATTTCCCTCTTTATAACCCGAGGTCAAAATAGCGCCAAGTGGTTTCCTCAGGGTGCGACGGTTCACATAAAACAGAGGAAAAAAGAATTATCAGTATTAGGAAACAGAGAATGAATTAACGGTTGCACATGCGAAAATGTTCCAGTGATACAGAGCATTGCACACACACTGAATTAATCCTCAATTCACAGGCAATTTAATTTGATGAACTGATGGAGGAATAGTTGTCTGAAACTGTGTATCACATTAAAAAAATTTTCAAAGAGCAAACAAACAAGATGAGAATAATACTTCAACCAAACCAACAGAACTATATGACTTCAAACTGTACTACACACAAATGGGAATTATAGTCACACAAATGATGCAGTCACGTTAAGGAGATCGCCCCAAACAATATGCCAGAGTAGTGTACCAACTAATCATCTCATTACTTTGAACACCATGGGAAGATACCTTTTTCTCCATTTGGATCATTTTTCTTTTTTTTCCCCCTTTTTCTTTTCTTTTCGTGTCTCTCAGAAGAGACTTAATCTCGAATTGGATCTATTTCAGTCCAGATTGTGGTAGCAACCTGACCCGAAAACACCTTTTCTTGATTAAGTACTACCTTCTGTCCAATCCGGACAGTGATCAAGCCTAGAGTAAAATGTGGTAGCATCTTACGCCAAGTTGAGTATCCCATCATCTCAGGCCTTCGTATGTGTCATCATCTCCTCTTTTTCTCTTCTTTCTCTCGTTTTTTTTATTTATATTTTTTTTTTGACACATATCCGTGGTACCTTACTGTCTACTCCCTTCCCAAGTGTTCATTTGTATCTAGAGACTCATAATTGGCACAATCTACCTGTCACACATTTGAATGCTCTCTCTCTCATAGTTGTGACCTACATACACACAATTGTAACATCTTTCCCACTATTGCTCAGACAGTCATAGTTCACACATTCCGAGTGCTTTTCGTAGTGAGATAAAGGTATTCGCATCTAAGGCTTTAGTAAAAATATCAACAAGTTGTTTTTCAGAAGTGACATGGACAATCTCAACAGTCTTATCCTCCACTAGTTCCCTGATAAAATGATGCCTTATATCTATGTGCTTAGTTCTAGAGTGCTGCACCGGATTCTTAGATATATTTATTGCACTCATATTATCACAATGTATAAGCAAAGGTGCAGTATTCATACCGTAGTCTGCCAACATGTGTTTCATCCATAATAGTTGAGTGCAACAGCTACCCAGGGCAATGTACTCTGCTTCTGCGGTAGACAAAGTCACACAATTCTGTTTCTTGCTATGCCAAGAAATCATGTTATTTCCAAGAAAGAAACATCCACCAGAGGTACTTTTTTGATCATCAGTGCTACCTGTCCAGTCTGCATCACAAAAACCAGCTAAGTTAGTATTTGTCTCTTTTGTGTAACACATACCTAGGTTTGCTGTTCCTTTCACATATTTCAGTATGCGCTTGACTACCAACAGATGTGATGTGCGTGGATTGCCCTGTTATCTGGCACACACTCCCACACTGTAGCATAGATTTCGGCCTGCTCGCTGTCAAGTAAAGTAAGCTTCCTATCATTGCTCGATATAGCTTTTCGTCAACTGGTGATCCTTCTTCATCCCTGGACAGCTTGCTGGTAGTGCTCATAGGCGTGATAGCAGTTTTACTCGTCTGCATGTCAAATCGAGACACAAGGTTTCGTGCATAGGTGCTTTGTGACACAAAGATTCCTTCTGGTGTTTGCTTCACTTGTAGTCCAAGGAAGTAGTTGAGCTCTCCCACCATACTCATCTCGAATTCCTGCGTCATGTTCATCACAAATCGATCTACAAGCGCCTTGCTTGTTCCTCCAAATATGATATCATCAACATATATCTGAACTATCAACATATGACCCTTTTCTTCTTGAATAAACAGAGTCTTGTCTACGTTCCCCCTTTTGAAGTTAGACCTTAACAGGAAGTGAGTGAGATGCTCATACCATGTCCTTGGTGCTTGCTTAAGTACATATAGGGCTCGCTTGAGTTTGTAGACATGTGAGGGAAACTTAGGATCTTCAAACCCTTTTGGTTGTGTCACATACACTTCCTCCTATAGTAGTCCATTCAAAAATGCACTTTTCACATCCATCTGGAATAACTTGATGTCCATCTTGCATGCTATGCCGAAGAGTAGTCGGATTGATTCCATACGTGCCACTGGTGCAAACGTCTCATCGAAGTCCATTCCTTCTATCTGACTGTACCCTTGAGCTACCAATCGTGCCTTGTTTCTAACAATGTTTCCGTCTTCATCGATCTTATTTTTAAAGACCCACTTTGTTCCCACAACATTGACATTGCTTGGTCTAGGTACCAAATCCCATACGTCGTGTCTGGTGAATTGCTCCAGTTCTTCATGCATTGCTGCCACCCATGATTCATCTTTTAATGCTGCACTCACATCCTTCGGTTCTATAAGTGACACAAAACAAGCAAGCTTAACCATATTCTTAAAATTAATCTGAACTTTCCTGGTTCTTCTATCACCATGGATGTCTCCAATTACATCATTCACTGAGTGATTTCGATGCACTTCCAACTCGCTGTCTGCCCGTTTTCTTTCCTCTGTACCCTCATCTTTAACTTCCTCCTCCTTTGGCAGTGATACATCAGCTCTGTTCTGATTTCTTTGCACATCTTCTTCCTGTGTAACTCTTTCAGCTGTTAATATACTTCGATCATCAAACACCACATTTACTGATTCAACAATCATCCTAAGGTTTTTGTTATAGACCCGATATGCCATGGAGTGATTCGAGTAGCCCATAAACAACCCCTCTTCACTTCTAGAGTCAAACTTCCCAAGATGGTTTCTCTCATCGAGTATGTAACATACACACCCAAAAACATGAAAGTAGCTCAAATTTGGAGTCTTCCCTTTCCAAATTTCATATGGTGTAGTTTTGGTGCCTGGTTTGACATAAACCCTGTTGATGATGTAGCACGCTGTGCTTATTGCTTCAGCCCAAAACCATGTAGCCACATTGTTGGCATGCATCATCGCTCTTGCCATCTCCTGTAAAGTTCTGTTTTTTCTCTCCACCACTCCATTTTGCTGGGGAGTCCTTGGTGCTGAGAATTGATGTCTAATCCCATACTTGTTGCAGAAACTCTCGAACACTTCATTCTGAAATTCTCCACCATGATCGCTCCTTATTTGACCAATGTTTCTTTCATCATTGAGCATCTGTAGTGTAAAGGTCTTGAACTTCTCAAATGTTTCAGACTTCTCTCTCAAGAAATTCACCCAAGTAAACCGTGAGAAGTCATCTACCATAACCAGAATATACCTCTTACCAGCAATGCTCTCGGTCTGTATTGGACCCATTTAGTCCATGTGTATCAGTTCCAGAACTCGTTTAGATCCAATTTCAGGTACCTGTTTATGTTGCACCTTTATTTGCTTTCCCTTGCAGCACCCTCTGCACGTGTTCCCGAGTTCCTTTTCAAGCTTAGGAACTCCACGTACCACTTCTGCTTGAACGATTCGTTGAAGTCCATGTATATTCATGTGTCCGAGTTGCCTATGCCATAGTTCTAACTGAGATTCAACCACTGAGAGGCATTTAGCCGTCGCATTCCACATATAGCAATTATTACTCGATCTGGACCCATGTAATACCAGATTTCCTTGATCATCCATCGCTTGGCATTCATTCTTGGTGAAGAACACTTTTAGACCTTCATCACATAGTTGGCTCACACTGATAAGATTCGCCTTGAGTCCTTTTACGTAATAGACATTCATCAACGAAGGTTGCAAGTCATTCCCAATCATTCCAACTCCCAATATTTTTCCCTTAGCACCATCTCCGAAGGTTACTTTCCCAGCCTTGACTTTTGTGTATGATCTCAGAATCTCCTGCTTACCAGTCATATGGCATGAGCAACCGCTATCGAAATACCATGGTGTCAGCTCTTTATCAATTCCTGAGATGTAAGCCACTTTACCACACATTCCTTCCTCCTCTGTTCTGTTCGAGCAAGTAGTCTGCGTTGGGGCACTACACTGCTTTTCCCTGTTCAACTCAGATAGACTAGAGTAGTACAAATAATTCTTGTCAATCCAAACCTTTTTAAATTGACTGAGTTCAAGGAAACACTTACCTGACTTCCAAGCCTCCCTTATGCGATTGAACAGTCTATAACAATTGCGTCTGATATGCCCACTCTTCCCGCAGAAGTAGCACCCTTTAAATTTTGGTTCTCTAGCCCTTTGGATTTCATCTCTGCCCTTGACTATAGATTCCTTGTGATCAAGGTCTCCATTTTGCACTTCTACGAATTTTGCTTCCTTGCTCTGAACGAAGTTCCTAAGATTCGTGTAGTCGGACCTTTCTGTGACACACCCGCTCTCTGTGTATCCTCTGTAGCCAAGCCCCCATGTACGTCCAGTGGGTGTTCCCATCTCTAGAAGTCTATCCAGGTCCTCTGATCCTTGGTTCAGCATCCTAATCCTTTTGTAGTTCTCAGTCAGGTTGTGTTCTAGCGTTTGATTGCGTTCCCTTGTTTGAATCAAAAGATCCTTCAATTTGGTCATTTCTGCTTCCAGCGTTTGGATCCTCTTCGCATCAGATAGATCCCCGCTTGAGCTAGCTGTTTTCTTTTCATCAGTGTCGCATTCAGATTTGTCGCTCCTTTTATTGCTCGACTCCATTTCCATGATGTTAACCTTAGCTTCCAGCATGGCCTTATCCTTGAGAAGTCGCAGGTTGGTATTGCTTAATGCCACCCAGTTATCATAGAGGCGTCGATACTCAGCCTTTGTATCAACTTCACCATCATCATCTGAGTCAGTCTCTTGGTCAGATTCCTTGGTTGCTTCACTCGTGAATGCCACAAAGTTTAGCATCTCATCATCTTCCTCGCTATCATCTGACTCGGTCTCACTGAAACTTAGTAGTGATTTGTCACTCCGCTTCTGAAGATTTGGGCACTCTGATTTGATGTGACCAACTCCTTTACACTCATAGCACTTCAGCTCCTTGCGTTTTGTGAGAGGGCACTCAGCCTTGAAATGTCCATATCCTTCACACTCATGGCATTGCATGTCCTGTCGTCTGCTTGACTTTCCACCCTCCATCCTTTGTGGTTTATTGCTGAAGCGATTCTGAGATGTTCCCTGTTCGTGACTGTAAGACTTTGGTTGTCCCCTTTCAATACGTTTAAGTGCCTTCTTAAAGCTTCTTGCCATCAAGCTCATACTTTCCTCCAGCTTCTGATTCAGGTTGTCTTCAAGTTTTCTCATACGATCTGTATCTTGTTCAACATTGAATGCTATTCCTTTTCCCAGCTTGGACGGCTCTGTAGCACTCTCCATCTCTTCAGCCTTCAGCATCCCTATCAATTGCGAAAATTTCATGTCATCTGTGTTCATGGCAATCTTCAGTACTGCCTTATGCGGTCCAAATTTTGCTGGAAGACACCTCAACAGTTTCTTGACAAGCTTTTTGTCCTTATATACTTTCCCTAACACAGCTGCTTCATTTGCGATTGAACTTAGCTTTGATCCAAAGCTCCCTATAGTTTCATCACTTCCCATCCGTAAATTTTCAAACTGCGAAGCTAGATGGTCAAGTCGCGTCCTCTTGACACATGATGTACCCTCATAGGAATTTACCAGAATGTCCCACGCATCCTTCGCAGCCGCACACCCTTGAACAAGCTTAAATTGCTCAAGGTCGATTGCACAGAAGATTTCTGTGAGGGCCTTTGAATTGAACTTAGACGCACTTTTGTCACCATCTGTCCACTTCTCTTTGGGTTTTGGAATTTTCTCACCTTCCTGGTTCAGTATCCATGGTTCTTCCCAGCCGTCCTCCACTGCTGTCCATGCATCTTCATCTATTCCCCGAATTCTCTGTCGCATACGCACTTTCCAATGTCCAAAGTTGTTTTCATCCAAGATTAGTGGTTTTTGCACAGCAATGAGCTCTTTGGGTGTCTCCATACTCTGTCTCAGGACCTCAACCTGTTGATAAATCTCAGATTTATGCTAGGTGACCTGCTCTGATACCAATTGAAAGAACTAGAGTATAGAGAATACCAAGAACTTTGTATAACACACACAAATTCTATTAGAAATCACTTAAACACAATTCTACAATAGTGTTTAATCAGATTTATGCACTACTAACACTTAACATGCCACTGACCAATTCCTAATCTACCCAAAACTCACCCACAACAACAGTTGTATACACTCTTTGTTCACTCACCAGAGAACGTGTGTAACGACTTACACACAGAGCCTCACTTTCTTCTTTTTGAGCGACAACCCTAGCTGCCAGTCGACATCTCCTTTTTATATGTCACTGCCCTAGGGTTTCCTCTTTCCTAAGTGAATATTCAGCAATATTCATCACCACGAACTTGCCTTCTTTGAATATCCTTTCTTCCTTACACAGTTTGATATCTCCTTTCCAATGAGAGTGTGCCACGTCAGCACCTTCAAACTTCCCGCGTCCAAACATGCGTGTTGCACACGGCTCCATCTGTTTAGCCACAATCCTTGTGCTAACAGTAACCATGTGAGTAAAATGGTTTTAAAGCTTGAAGTGAAGAAGAAGATGAACTTTTCTCATTGTATTTCACTCTTAGAAAAGGAAAAACGTTTTAAAGCAATTTGGGAATATATATACATATGAAACGCAAAAGTTGAGTGCATGCTACTTTAGGTATAATCACTTGACACATGGCTCCACATCATACGATCCTAGGGAATCAAACTTGTTGTATAATTTGATTCCTTTGCTTGTACGTTCCTGCTCTGTTTTTCAGCCAGAAAGTACTGGTTCAACATTTATGGCAACAGAGAAAGACGATGACCGTTGTGAAGCTATGTTGGACTTGCCTTTAATTTCTGTGGTGGGCTGCATCATTGGACGAGTTGTGCAACTGGGCTTGAGCTGTTGCAGGCTGTTTGATATTGTTGCAGCTTGTGTTGAAGGCTGCTCTGTTCCAAACTCGGCAGACAGAGCATTGCTCTTGATAAACCAAACAAAAGCCTTTACATGGGTCTGGTGAAGGTGAAACTCTTTGTATGTCATTGGTACGTTACTCCAACAATTCATAATCAGGCTCACTCGATTTCATGCGATGCAAAGTGGCTTTGTGTATAGACTAAGCTGTATATTTAACGGGGCTTTCGATCATATTACATCGACAGTGCTACTGTCATCTCCTCCACCTTTTTCGAAACCCAACACAACTAACGTAAATTCTTCAATGGCAAAACTTATTATTTCAAGAACATAGAATTTGTCTATTTGGTGTACATAACTCCCCGCAGAAATTTTATTTGTCATGAAAGTACTAATGGAAAAAGTCATTGCGACTTTCGATAAATCGATTGAAGCTGAACCAAATAAATTTAATCATGTTGGGTTGGAAACAACATGATTTTTGATCTGTTGTCATCCAATCTATTAAATAATTGTAGGAGTCATTTTTGACCCAAAAAAAAAAATCTCTGATAAATCTAGTTGCAGTAGTTACAATTGGTCTTTTGAGAAGTTAAGGATTCGATCATTCTCTTGAACTTTTATTAAAAAATTACTAGGGCAAGTTTTTATTCAGTTTACATGATTATGTAATTTCATTACATAATTAGACCAAATAGATAAAACATTACAGTATTTTAAACTGATAAAAAAATAAGAACTTATTTTTAACACCAAAAATCAAGAAAAAGTCATAAAGGTAAGAAACATTCATCTTCAACGAGGATATACATCTGTGATGGACGCATCGTCAACAGACCCTACAAAAGACTTGGTCGTTGTAAATAAGCGGTCCGAATCGAGCGGGTCTTTTTCTGGCCTACTATGTAAGAAAAGACCTGGTTCACGCGGCACCGGTAACGTCACAGTATTACTAGTAAGCATGAGAACAATGGTTGACAAGGTCGGACGCTCAACAGGATCTTCTTGAACACATAAAAGACCGATATGGATACATCGAACAACTTCACTCCTTTGACAATTATTAACAATAACTGGATCAACAAGCTCTAATGGTGTCCCGTTCCTCCAAAGCCTCCAAGCCTATAATATTAATCAATCAATCAGCAGTTGCAACCATGTTCCAGTTATAATATATGGAACTTGGAAACTTACATATGAGACCAGGTCTTGTGCGCCGTCAGTTTCGTAGAAGCTGCTATTCTTCTTGCCACTTATAATCTCAAGAACTAACACTCCAAAGCTATAGACATCAGATTTCATAGAGTACTGACCGTGCATTGCATACTCTGGAGACATATAACCGCTGAATTTCACAACAAAATTTTAGTAATTTGCAAAAACCTGTTCATCAAACTTCAGCTTATGAGGAGGTTGTGTTAAGACTTACTATGTCCCAACTATTCTGTTTGTGTTCTCTTGAGTTTGGTCCATTCCAAAGATCCTTGCCATTCCAAAGTCAGCAATTTTCGGAATCATATCCGCATCCAGGAGAATATTACTAGCTTTGAGGTCCCGGTGTATGATTGTAAGCCGCGAATCTTGATGAAGATATAGAATCCCCCGAGCAATCCCTCCGATAATCTTGTATCGCCGAGTCCAATCTAGCTGAGCTTGCTTAGCAGGGTCTGTGGACATCCATATATTAAACTCATCTCTAAAGATTTGCGACCAAAAGTTTCAAGAATCATCCAAAGCAAAACACTGAACGCAACTCACCGAACAAGAAGTAATCAAGACTTTTATTGGGCACATACTCATAGACGAGTACCCTTTCTTCTCCTTCTAGACAAAATCCAAGAAGTCTAACTAGATTTCTATGTTGTAGCTTTGCAACAAGAACAACCTCGTTCTTGAACTCTGATTCACCTTGTCCTGATGACTTTGACAGTCTTTTCACCGCTGCTTCAGTCCCATCTGATAACGTACCCTATTTTTTTTTCCATCATCCCATTATAAACCATGTGTTGACACAAAATTTCAACAGAACCACAAAAAACAGCTCAAGGAAGTGAAGGAACTATAATTACCTTGTAAACCTCACCAAATCCACCTTGACCAATCTTATTACTATGTGCAAAATCATTAGTTGCAGTTTGAATTGTTCTATAATCGAGTTGCAGTGACTCTGCGGTTGTTATATCATCCCCTGTTGCACAATGTAAAGTCTTAAGCAGGAAAAAGAAGCTGAGCATTGATATTTCAAAATTCAGAATCTGAAAAAGACTGTTAATCGCTTAAAATCTTTACCATCAAATGTAGATGTTGTGCCATAACTGTTCTTTCTCCTCTTTGCAAGGAAACAATAACCAGCTATGAATAGCAGAACAGACACTGTAATAGGCACGACAATGGCCACCACTAACACAGTTGAATTCTCACTTTTCCCTGTTTTTCAAACATCAGTTGCTTAAGATCGATTAGTGGCAGTCTGGCAGATGAATGGAAAATCTAAAATCAATTACAAAGAACAAAGCTTTCTATTTTGGTAGTGCTGATTTTGAGAAATCAAGGTAAAAGGAAAAAAGAAGAGATATCAGATAAAGGTAGACAAAGAACAAATCGAAATTCTGTCAAAAAGACAAAACTTACGACGAATTTCTGAAACATGAAAAAAAAACAGAAGATAGAGCTCTGACCAGATCGCGGTAGAGATAACGCCGGAGGAGTAGAAGCCGGTGGTGGTGGAGGTGTTCTAACAGCGGATGCGTTGTAAAACGGGTAAAGCTCGTATCTTGAACTACAGCTCGGCACAATAAGTCTTCCCCCAATTTTGTCAAAGGGTAATTGATTGATGATCTGTAGCAGACAGGTTAAGCAGTTTTGAGTCGTTAGATCAGGAGTGCACTGAACCAGTCCGTACACACTCTGTAACGTAGTGAAATTGGCCATTCTCGCATCGAATTTTCGAGAACTGTTCGATGCTTTGGTAGCGGCTTGGCTCATCGTGGACAATACCAAATCTCTGAACCCTGTTTGGTTCGATGTAACATTCTGATTGTTATACAACACAATTCCTCCACCAGTGTTTAGGGTCGAGAGAATATTCCTGTTAGAGTATCTGAGCATACACTCATCATAATACAGCGTGACCTCTCTCTCATTTGGACAACGATTTAAGGTATCATTGACGGCAAAAACGACGCAATTACGGCAAACTTGACGCGATAAGTCACCGCGGCAAAGGAAAAGTCCGGTGACCCTGTCGGGGGCGCTTCCGACGGTGGCGTTCTGGAATCCGGTGGAGTAAGAAGCGTTGGGGGAAGAGAAAGAGGACAAAAGGGTTCTGAGATTAGTGAAGTAAGTGCTGTTTCTGGAGAAAGTTGTAGTGTTTGGACAGACTGTGTATAAGTGATTGGGATCTTGAGCAGTAGCAGTGAAGCTAGTGAGAAAGGAGAAAAGGAAAAAGAAGATGAAAGAGGCGTAATAAGACATAATTGGGTTTGTGTTTCTCGCCATGCTTTGAGAAGCTAAGATATATATTAAACAAAACTGACATAATTATATTTTTTGTGATCTCTGTTACTCTTATGAAACAGAGGATGGATTTGTGACGACAAGTCAAAGTCAAGGCAAACGCGTCTTGTATTGAATCTTCCTGTCCAACTTTTATTTTGTTTAGCTACTAATCCATTTCCATTACTAACTTTTTGGTTACATGATAATCTTTTATTATCTTTTGCAAATTTCTAAGTAAAGCTTTTTAGCTAAATATATATTTAGTAGCTAAGTTAGTGTCAACTCAAAAGAATGAACATTTATGTGGAGAGAGAGAAGGAGACAAATAGTAATTGCCATTACTTATGTTTTTCGTAATGGGGGATTTAGCTAGGAACAAAAGTTAGGCGTCGTTTACTTTGACTTATCGTCGTCTCAAAATCATCCTCTGAGACCAGGCAAATCTACAACAGTCCTAGAGAGAAGCTAAATCAATTATTTCATGTACCTAAGCTTCCCTAAGCTTCAGGAGAAATACAAATCGAAGGAACCGAAATATATAAATGTCTTCTCATTGTGCAAATGGAGATGAAATAGCAGCAGCAGACTCCCCTGCAACTCGATTACAGAATAATTCAAGCTGTAATTGATGAATGTGAATACCCTGCAAAGCAAGCAAGGTCAATTGGACTGGACTCAGCGATACATGATCATTGGAGGAATTGCTCGAGGAATTCTCTATCTTCATCAAGATTCACTGCTCATAATCATACACCGCGATCTCAAAGCGAGTAACATTCTCCTGGATGCGGATATGTAACCTGACTTTGGAATGGACCAAACCGAGGAGAGCACAAGGAGGATAGTTGGGACTTTAACTCTTCTTCTTAACTTAACATGAGACTTTAACTCTTCTCCTTAACTTAACATAACTTTAAGTTACAGTACTTTCCCCCCCTTAATACTACATTTTTTAATCGTGTATTCTAGCGGTTAAATGTCTCCCGAATATGCGACGCATGGCCAGTTCTCAATGAAATATGATGTCTATAGCTTCGGAGTGTTGGTTCTTGAGATTATAAGTGGCAGGAAGAATAGCAGCTTCTATGAGACAGACGACGCACAAGACTTGGTCACATATGTAAGTTTAAAGGCAGTCAAGTTATATATACCTATCTTACTTACAATAAGCAATGGTTGCAAGTATTGAATGACTGAGTAATATTCTAGGCTTGGAGGCTTTGGAGGAACGGGACACTCTTCAGACCTCGTGGCTCCCCGGTTATTTTACATAACTGCCACATGAATAAAGTGGATAATTGGTTCTAAAGCAATGAAGCCTAAGATCAACTAGGACTGTGATTTTACTTCTAACTGTTTATCTGTTAAATTTTTTCCGGTAATGAAGTAAAATGGTGCAGTCTTATTCACCCAAAGTCTCGCAGAATTGTCATCAACCTAGCAATTAATCAACTCCAGTGTGAACATTTTCATAGACGTCAAAAAGGAGAAAATGATATGGTTTTCTCATTCACATATTTATTCCAAGATTTAAATACTTGATAGCTGTTCTGCTCATTTAGTTACCAATTAAAGTTGGTGTTAATCGTGTAGTTGACTTTGACTTGCATGATATTGCATCAGAAAAATAATCATTAAAATATTAAATTTTTGTGTTTTAGCCATTTAAATATCAAATTTTTAATGAGTAATTTAAATAACGATATATAGTTAAATATGTTGATTAACTATACAATTAGTCAACATTAACATCAGAAATAAAATTGTTAACTTTGTTATTTGTTTTGTATATATTGGTATCTAGTTTTAATTGGTTAAAATAAATAATAAAGTTAAACATATTACTTTTGATGTTAATATTGACTAATCGCATGATTAAATTGATGCAATTAACTATATATCATTATTTAAATGACTCGTTAAAAATTTTGGAATTTAAATGACCAAAACGCAAAATTTCAATATTTTAATAACTATTTTCCCAAAAATAAACACAGATGGGAGTTCTTGAGATTCTACTCAATTTTTTTTTGACATCATAAGATAGAAGAAGAAGAACAACAGAGGTTTCTGCCTCGATTTTAAATCATAATATAGGTTTAATATTGCATACTTCACTAATATTTAATAAAATTTAGTTATGCTACAAATTTTATAAGAAATCTAAGATAATGAATATATATTACAGTCATTAAACAAATTATTTAGTACAAGTAAAACAAATTGCGTTAAATATAAATATATATATATATATATATATATATATATATATATGGGAAATGTGATTTTTCTTTATATTACAAAAGTCAAAGATAGAAATTTTTTTGAATTAAAATATTGAGACAATAAAGAGTAAAAAACTGTATACAAGGAAGTAATAAGAAAAGAAACCAATAAACCAGTTACACTGAAAATTAAGTAACCATTTTTTCTTTGTTGCGATTCTTCGGATCATCACCTTCGTCTTCGTCGACGGTTTCTTCACCGTCGGCCAAGTTTTCTTCTCTTCTTTGAAGAGTTTTGTCATCGACGTACTGACGGTTTTTTTCATTCTGGGTATTGGTTATTCTAACCGATATCTATAACGCTTCTACAAATTCATTCCTTTCTCACTTCTGCAACTTCTACACCCACACAATTTTCATTCATGTCTGATTATCTAAGCCGGAAATTACAAGATATTGATCTTGGCATCAATGACCCCCTATCTCTCTCACACCAGAATTGTGCACTCAGGCCGAAACAGAGACGCGTTTCTCGTTAATTGGCAAACATGTGAACCCGAGGAAGCAAAACATTAGAGCAATGATGACAACCCTTCCCCGGATTTGGAGCGCCGGCGAAACCATCACTTCCCGTATCATAGAAGGGAATCGCGCACAATTTCTGTTCCAGTCCGAGGAGGCTCTAAATTCGGTTCTCCGACGAGGACTGTGGTCTTTCAATGAAAGGTTGTGTGTTCTACATAAATGGTCACCGGTGATTGCAGATTCCGACTTAAAATTCATCCTCTTCTGGGTTCAAATCCGTGGTATCCCGATCCAGTTTTTAACTTATCAAATGGTGCTCTATATCAGCGGTACCCTTGGTGATTTTTTAGAATCCGATTTCAACTCGGAAAATGCCCATCGTGTTGAATTTGTGAGAGTTCGAGTGTTGATGAACATTAAGAACCCATTTATTTTTCAAAGATTTTTCCGATTTCAAAATACCGAAACCATCCTTAAATTTCGATATGAGAAGTTCAGAAATTTTTGCCCTAGATGTGGTCTCCTCTCTCACGACCCCGTCGATTGCCCCTCCACCGTGATTTCGGTAAACCCGGCTGATAACCCTTCACCCGGGGATGACTCTGGGAATCACGATGAGGATTTCCCTCCTCTGGGTTTCGTGACAACGTCTTTGTCACCCTTACCAGATACAACGATTCCAACCGTTGAAGCACAAATTTCCAATGCCACTTCCTCTTCTCCGGCAGAAAAACGTAGTCAAGTTTCCACAGATTCCGATGGCTCTGCAAAATGGCAAAAGTCAATCCCGAAATCTACTGGTTTACCAGGTCAGCCGAATATCAAAATGGGAATTGAGAAATTGCTCGGTTTAGATACTAACCGGATAAGTAGTATATCGCCTTGGTTTGCTAATTTTACCGGTTTTTCTATTGATTTCGGTTTGATCTTTGTTGCTGGTCAAAAAACTAAATATACCAAAAATTGGGTTATGGCCCAACTATTAAACCATGGGGTTATGATTTGGATATTCCAAATTACTATACCGCGTCATAGTAATTTTCAACAATTAAAGATATATACTTCTGAGAGTGAATTTTTGAGCTGCATAGGTGAAGGCTTGGTGGGCCATAATCCATCGGTTTTAGAATGAATGTTGCGTTTTGGAACTGTTGGGGTTTAGGAGGATCTTTGACAGTTCGACGCCTTAAGGGAATAAAGAAGGTTTATTCCCCAGACATAATTTTCTTGGTGGAAACCAAGAATAACAACAGCGTGGTGCATGATGTAGCTAGCGTTTTAAACTATGAATGTGTTCTGTGTATTCCACCAAAAGGAATTGGTGGTGGATTGGCTTTATTATGGAAAAAGTCTGTTACATTACACATTGAATGCTCAGATGAAAGATTGATTGATTGTACGGTTAATAATAAAGGATATGAATTCTACTTGTCCTGTGTATATGGTCACCCAGTTCGTAAATTTTGGTCGAATCTTTGGGAAAGATTTAAAAGGATTGCTACTGTACGTCACAGTCCATGGATAATGTGTGGGGATTTCAATGAAATTTTTAATACACAGGACAAAATAGGAGGTTGTATTAGAGAACCATAGAGCCTTTTTGATTTTCAGGAGATGACAACAATATGCCAGATGTCAGATTTACAGTTCACGGCTAATAATATGACATGGGCCGGAAAACGGAATAATCAGTTAGTTCAATGCTGGTTGGATAGAGCAATGGCAAATAATGAGTGGAAAGCTATCTATCCAGCCTCAGTGATTGAATATCTGTATATGATTGATTCTGACCATCGACCAAGAATAATTAAAATTAGACGACGCTCAAAATCTGGTAGACGATTATTTCGTTATGACCCACGATGGATTAAGCACGATGGGTTTGAGACTCTAATACGCAATAGTTGGAATATTGAACCCCAAAACCACTATAATGCCTGCTCATTCAGACTTAAAGCTTGTAGACAATAGATTTCTCTTTGGAAGAAGAATTCTATTATTAATTCTCAACATCGAATTACGGAGCTGAGTTCAGCTTAAAATTCTGCGAAGATAAACCCAGATTGTGACTCCCAACAACTTGGTGACATGAAAATCGAGCTAGCTAAAGCATACGCAGATGAAGAAATCTATTGGAAGCTTAAGAGCCGTAACCAATGGCTACTTGAAGGGGACCGAAATACAAAAATTTTCCATGCAGTAACCAAGAATCGTAGGTCGAGAAATACAATTATGTCAATAAAGAATGATGTTGGAGATGATGTATATGGTAATAATGAGATTGCACTCCAAGCTATAAATTATTTTTCAAAATTATTTAAGACAACATCTCCTACAAATATGGATTCGACTCTTTCAACTATGACATCGGTGGTAACACATGAGATGAATACGGAATTAGAAAAATCAATCTCTCAGGATGAAGTCCGTGAAGCAGTATTTTCTATTGGAGCAGATAAAGCACCTGGTCCTGATGGTTTCTCAGGGTCTTTTTATCAACAAAACTGGAACATAGTAGGTCAGGCAGTTTTTGAAGAAGTCGACAGATTTTTTTAATACGAGACAAATGGCTCCAGAATTTAACCATACAAATATCTGTCTAATCCCTAAGAAAGAATGTCCTACAGTGATGCAAGATTTTAGACCTATCTCACTCTGTAATGTTTTTTTACAAAATCATCTCAAAGATCTTGGTTATACGTCTTAAACAAATCCTTCATAATATAGTTTCTGAAAATCAGGTCGCATTTATTCTGGGCAGATTCATTACTGATAATGTATTGATTGCACATGAAGCTTTACATTCTCTTAAAGCACAAAGGACATGTGCAAAATCCTTTATGGCTGTCAAAACAGACATGAGTAAAACTTATGATTGGATAGAATGGAGTTTTTTGGAATCAGTTCTGATAAAGAAAGGCTTCTCTCCCTAATGGATACAATGGATTATGCAATGTGTTTCTACTTCTTCTTTTTTGGTACTCGTCAATGGAAGCCCATATGGATTTTTTAAACCATCACGTGGATTAAGACAGGGTGATCCTTTATCTCCGTATTTGTTTATACTATGTTCAGATGTATTAAGCTCAATGCTGCATCAGGCTGAAGCAAGACAACTACTCCGACCTATAAGAATTAATCGAGGCGGTCCACCAATTTCTCACCTATTTTTTGCTGATGATTCATTATTCTTCATTCGAGCCGACGTCAATAATGTGATGCACTTGAAACATATTTTTGAAGAGTATGGTAGGGTCTCTGGTCAAATTATCAATTACGATAAATCTTCGATTATCTTCGGGAATCAGATATTTCATCATACGAAACTTTCCATACAACAAATGCTTGGAATACATAATGTTGGAGGTGGAGGAAAATATTTGGGGCTGCCAAAACAATTTCAACGCAATCGATTACAGATGTTTAGATTCATTGTTTATAGAGTTACATCACGAATTTCAGGTTGGCAATCAAAGTTCTTATCACATGCTGGGAAAGAGATATTGATTAAAGTTGTGGGTTTTGCGATGCCAGTATATTCTATGAATGTTTTTAAATTACCAAAAGATATATGTCAGACATTGGATAAGACATTATCAAGGTTTTGGTGGGGATCCTCTGATATTAAACGCAAAACATCTTGGGTAGCATGGAAGAAAATTACCAGACCAAAGCTTATTGGTGGTTTAGGTTTTCGTGATTTTGCGAGTTTTAATCAAGCATTACTAGCAAATATGGGTTGGAAGATTGTACAACAACATATTGTCTTTTATCCAAGATTTTAAAGAGGTGGTATTATCCTAAAGGAGATTTCCTCACAGCTACACTTAGGTCACATCCATCCTTTG
The DNA here is from genome assembly GCA_018901935.1 of Pugionium cornutum. Classification (NCBI taxonomy): domain Eukaryota; kingdom Viridiplantae; phylum Streptophyta; class Magnoliopsida; order Brassicales; family Brassicaceae; genus Pugionium; species Pugionium cornutum. Next base: position 37,141,708 of record CM032164.1, on the reverse strand, counting down.
GTTGGCAATCTATTTTACATGGACGTCATTTATTAAACTCAGGTCTTAAAAGGATTATTGGTAATGGTACATCAACTAAGATCGGGGATTAAAACTGGTTACCTACTTTACCACCACGCCCTCCAAGATGTCTACCTTATACGAATCTGAATCTAACAGTTGATATCCTTTTAAATAAGGATACATGCCAATGGGATGAAGAAGTTATTAATGATTTGATTGAGAAGGAAGATCATCATCTGATATACAAAATCTTTCTTCCATCATATACGACTTCTGATCGTTGGGTCTGGCGTTATACGAATAATGGTTCATATTTGTCTAATCTGGATATCGGCATGCAACTGATATTTCTAATCAGAATTCACAAAGTACTCAACCACCTTTGGCAGAACATCAAGATCTAGCGAAAAATATCTGGTCCGTTAAACTTCCTCCGAAATATAAACATTTTTTGTGTAGATTATTATCTAAAAGTCTACCGGTCAAATCGCACTTATTTCATCGGAAGATATCTCAAGACAACATATGCCATAGATGTTGTAATTCGGAAGAAACAAAACTACATACTTTCTTCTTGTGTCCTTATGTTCAGATGATATGGAGAAAGATGGGCATGCTAACTTCAACCATATGTAACAATACCTCTACTATCTATGAGAACATCAGATGTTTTATAAATATCTACAAAAATTGTACGAGCGAGACATCAAACAAGTACCTCCCATTCTTTTTGCTATGGAAGATATGGAAATCAAGGAACGATTTAATTTTCAATAGGAAGGATATAGTGGGAGATCTATTACTTCAACAAAGCCAAGATGATGCTCTAGAATGGTCAAATCATCAGCTAACTACAACTATGGGACATCAATTCACTACGTTTGCACACCATCCAACAGGGACACACCACAAATGGAAAATTCCACCACAGGGTTGGCTAAAGTGTAATTATGATGCTGCTCATCGAGTAGGTAATGTACATTCTGGTCTTGGATGGATTATCAAAAACGATCAGGGACTCCTAGTTAATGCTGGAAGAGGAAAATTTCAAGACAGAGACACAGTTATTGAAGCTGAATTATCTTCACTCCTTTGGGCTATACAATCAGTTTGGTCTTTGGGTTTTTCGAATGTTATTTTTGAGAGTGATAGCTTATCAGTCACTAATCTTGTCAATGGCAACGGTTCTAACATGCTCGTTCAACATTATATTGACACAATACGACTTTAGATACAACTGTTTCAGGGAATCAGATTTTCTCATCAACCTCGGACTGGAAAACAAGCAGCTGATATATTAGCATCATCAGTTATTACATCTCCTATTGACTGAAATATATATCATTGTTGTCCTTTGTTTTTATCTTCAATTGTAAACAACGATTTAAATTAATAATATACATTTGTTGGAAAAAAAAAATAAGAAAAGAAACCAACACAATTTAAGTGCAATCATTTTTTCTTAGTCAAATTCTAGTGTCTATTTTAAAAGGTATTTTTTATTGTGGTTACACGATAACAATTTGCACCTTGCAAGCCGTTTTACAATTATAAAAACGACACACGTGGCTAAGTAGTCACGTGTTTAATCTGAATTTTGAGTGAGCGTTCAGGACATTTTCCCAATTTTCTAGGGTTTTGAGATTCGAAAACTGTCTTCACTTAAGAGAATTTAAATTCCTTTGTTGTTTTGGTTGGTCGGAGGACTTGGATATCAGGATATGTGAAATCGATTTATGGATCAACGTTTTCTTATTAACGTGTTAAAATTCACGAAATTATTCAATTTTCTTACAGTTACAATTTCTTCACTCTATTTAGGTTAAATGGGCGTCGTATGATGGATTTGAGAAAACCAACTTAGAAGACAGAAATATTAAAGCATCCACATGTAAAACATTCAGTGTGTTTTCTCCGATGGATTTTATCTAATATCATATTATAATGTCTTTGTACATTTACAAGACAATGTAAAATTAATTGTATTCGCCAATTCTTATCCATTGTAACAAACTTCAACCATCTAATCAACTTAGCCAAATACCACTCTTAACGAAACAAACAAAATTATAGACTATGAATGTAAAAACTTTTATTTGTCAATACAATCACTGATACACAAATAACATTTTGGAATCAATGAAAACATTGGATAAAATTTCTCAGCATACAGATACTGTTTAGGGTTCTTTAGTTGTCGAAGTCTTCTCTAAAACCGTCTCTGGTTCCTGCGACATGATTTCTTCACGAGCGTTGTTCTTGTTTGATATTCTTCTCTTCTTGGTTGGCTCTTCCGGTTCTTGCGATCTTGAGACTTTTCTTGCAGCGTTGTTCTTCCTAGGGTGCATCACTTTTATCTCTTCTGAAACGGTTGCTTCACTATCCGTTGAACTCTTCACAACTGGTTCAGGTGATCTAGCTCTGATGAGAAGAGCTTTGTAAGGGGCTGTTCTCGCAGAAGTGTTTTTCCTCGGCTTCTCTATTCTCGAACTGGTCGCATCACTTTCCGTTGAAGTTCGTTCAGGTGACTGAGCTCTTATGAGACAAGCTTTGTACGGCCGCCTCCGTTGGGGAGATCCACCATTGGATTCTCCTCTTGACAACTGAGAATTTTCACTCATTGCACAGCAACAGAGAGCGAGAGAGAGAGACAAAAGGGGGATAACGATTATGTGTTTGAGAACATAGAGGTGTCTCTGGAGGACTATGGGGCTTTACATTTATAGTCCATCATTTTTACTCTTATATATAGTTCCCTAAGCATTGATTTTTGAGTTTTATTTTAAATACTTTGGCGCGTAAATACCGTTCTAGATAACAGACTAATCTTCCGATTTTAAATTGGTTCATTCGTTGAAATCCCGCGTAATAGAATTAACTAGTCTAGATAACAAACTAATATTCTGATTTTAAATCGGTTCATTTATTGAAATCCCGTGTAATAGAATTAACTAGTGTAGATAACAAACTAATGTTCCGATTTTAAATCGGTTCATTTATTAAAATCCGGCATAATAGAATTGACTAGTCTAGATAACAAACTAATGTTTCGATTTTTAATCGGTTCATTTATTAAAATCCCGCGTAATAGAATTAACTAGTTTTTCCGATTTTAAATCGGTTCATTTATTGAAATCCGGCGTAATAGAATTAACTAGATTTTCGGTAAAAATATAGTGTATGCAAATACTTTTTAATAAAATATTTATATATATGTTTAATTTGTTGCAAAAAAATTGAATTTTTTGATTATTTTATTATAAAAACATTTTTTGGATTTGTAAAAACAAATTCATTAATTTTTTTAATTATTTGCTTAAGCAAAAATATAGTTTTCATAACATTTATACTAAGAAAGGTAAAATATCTGCTTACAATATTGATGTATTGGAATTAGACACATTGACAATAACACAGGTCAAAGAAAGGTAAAAATCCTTTTATAACACTAAAATTCTATACAGTTATTGTCAAAATCATTTTAAATAAGAATTTTCAAAAATAGGATACTATATATTTTTTGGGGAAAAATGTTTATAGTGTATTAGAAAATTCTCACTATTAAGTTCTTAAAACATGAAAAATAAGATTTTTATATATCCATACATTGGTGAAGTAAAAACATATATATATATATATATATATATATGTAACATTTATTTCATTCATTTTCCATTATTTTATTTTAATTTTTTTTAATGGAGACTAATTAAAACATTAAGAGGTTATGTATCTTAGTGTGTCAAATACATTTCAAGACAGCTCATTGCTGTAAAAACATTTAATTTTTAATTTCCTTTGTCCTCTTATGTTTATATTAAAAATTGCTTATATAGTTAATTCTATTTTTCCTTTTTATGCTTCTGTGGCTAGAAAAGTTTCACTTATATGATTTTACAGAATATATTCCATTGTAGTTTAAAGTTTGAATACAATTTTTCATTTAAGGAGAAAGTATATACTAAAGAATGGTTCAAATTTGTTCATTTGGGTTAAATCAGTTAAGTGAAACTTTATTAGCCTTTTTAAACAGATACTTAAAGAAGAAAGAATACGTTACACAAATGATTAATGACAGTTCATGGAATCTTGTTATTTGTTTTTAAAAGGAAAGAAAATGAGCTGTTGACTGTTAATATAGTTTCTATATATTAAAAGGAAATAATTGAATTTCTATATATGTATTTACATAATATGAAGACCTAATGGAAGTAGAAAGGAAAATGAAGGATTTTCTCCATTTTCTACTCTAAAACTTTAGAAATTTTTTTTTTCCAATGTAAATTATTTTAGTATTTTCTTTGTATATATATTCTAAATATATGAGTTGACCCCACCTTTTGAAAAACTAATATCATTACAAATATTATTTAAATTACACACTTATTATATAAATAATATTATATTACACCATAAAATATAGAGTATTATTTAGTCACTCAGTAGTATTTTTGCACAAATGATCAACTAACGCATTTCAATGTGAAAAATGTGTTTTATTTTTATTTTTTATTTTTTTAAATCGAAAAAAATTTTAAATCAAATATTATCATTTTTTGTTATTTCGATTTCTTGAATGGATTGCTATTATATTTTCTATTTAATATATATATATATTATTTTAAAAATATTAACTAATAAACAGATATTTTATTCAAAATTTTGTTTATGTGTATAAAAATAACAAATATTCCATTTAATTATAATTGTAGTAATACTATTTATTTCTTTATTTAATTTTGAAGTTGGAAACGGAATAAGATTAAGATTTTGCTCCAAAATAGAATTTGAAGATAAAAATAGAGTAGAATCAAGATAGTATTAATTGTTTGATTTCGAAATTCTATCTTTATTTTCTTTTTATGTCTTTTCTATATATCATATTAATAATATTTATATAAATTTAACTATTTCCTTTTAATAGCAAAAAAAGAAAACTCAACTATACAGGTAATTATGAAGTGTCATTTGCCATTTGTAGAATGTTTTTTCTTTCTTATTAAAAACATATTTAAAACAAAATCAGTTATTTTTTAAATTAAAAGTTCACTTAAAAAAGAATTCAAATATCATTTAACTAAAAAAAGCCTAAAGAACGATTTAAACTTGTTTGGTTGGGTTATATCATTTAAACGAAATTTATAGAAGCGTGACAAGGAAACTCAAAATAGAAACTTGACTATATAGGGAATTTTGTAATGGAAATTATAAGAGAAAAGGAAATTTTTTAAAAAGAAACGTCTTAGTACAATGAACTATGTTGATATGTATCTGACATAGTAAGATGCATATATAGCTTGTTAAATTTATAATTAGTCTTCATTATCCTTAAAAAATCATATTTAATCAAATTTACACATAGTTTTAAATCAATATAGAGATGTCAGTGGTGAGAAAGAATTGAACCATTACACTTATCCCTAATATATTATTTGAATAATATTTTTTAAAAATAATTTTATGTTGACGTGTTATTAACAGAAATATGATACCGACGTTTAATTAGCACAGTAAATTTCAAATAAATATTTAAATAGAATTAAATTACTATATTAATTATTGTTATTAATTTAATTATATAATCAATATATGTTATTGAACTAATAAAAAATGCTATTAAATTTATAAAAATAATTATTTTTTTTCTTAACTTATATATACAAAAATTATTAATAAAAATAATTTTAAATAAAAATGAAAATTATATAAGTATTTAATTTATATTTAGTAATAAATAATAGGACAAATGTCTAAAATAGCACATTTCTAAGTTTTTGTTCCAAAAATAGCATCATTAGTTTAAATTTCTAATAATAGCACAAATTTAACATTAAAATGCATTAAAACTATATTTTAATAGAAAAAAATTAAACCCTAAATTAGAAATAATGAACCCAAATACAATACTTTAAGTTTATGTATAATTTATTTAGAATAAATAAATATTTTTACATAAGTATTTGTGTTATTTTTGGAAATTTAATTTTATTATGCTAGATTTGGAAGAAAAATTTTAAAAAATGCTATTTTAGGGTATTACTCTAAATAATATTATATAATTTGTTAATATTTTTCTCTATTCATGGCGTCGGTATAAACATAGTATACACTGAAAAGGAGATGAAAAGTGTTTGATTTTATTGATTTAGGATGCAAACAAAATTACAAAAGTGTATTTGTTTTTGGTTCAAATTTGGTGTCCGGAAGTTGGTCTACTGTCCGTGCGAGTATAAACCCTGTTAAAACATAAAATTAGTAACTACGAGTGGCTAACTCGCAATGCCAATTTCTTTTTTCTCTAACACTATAGCTCTTACCCATCCAGTCCGAAGTAACATCCATATCTCGATCTTTAGCGACGATTGATAAGAGAAGAGATGATGGAGTGGATTTTGGCTTGTCTTGGCAAATAAGCTTCTTCTTCAACAAGGTATTGTAAGAATATTTATATTCTTGTATGTGACTTATGTGTCTTTTCGTTTAATTATACGGATCAAATTTATATTAATGTTCATAATTCTAATATATAAAAGACGATACCGTGATGAATCGGTTTTGGTTAACGATATTAGAATTTGGGTGTATTGATAACCCTCCTCCCTTATCTTATCATATTTAATAAGTAACTTTCTCTAATGTTTAAATACATTTATATATAATGCATTAGTAGTTAATAAAAGAATAATTATAACTACATATGGATAATGTTATATATATGGTGGTTATTAAAGGGTGGTTATTTTTTAATGGTTATAAAACCATCACAACTCTTCAAAAATAAAAGAGTGTGTTGTGTGGTTTATGGTTTTTTAGAGAGAGAAAATATACACCATTAAAGAGAGAAAGTTATTATTGATTCTTAATTCATCCAAAGAATCATAAAAGAAGAGATTAAGGAAGAGATCAAAGGGAGGAGAAAATCAATCTAATTCTTCATGGATCAAGGTTAGTATTTTCTTCTTCTTCTACAATATTAGGTTGAATTAAATCAAATCTAGATGTTCTTGGGATTAAGATTTCATAATCGAAATCATTAAAAAGAAATAAATTAACAATTGGTATCAGAGCAAACTAGATTTGTTTAATTCACCATAAAATTAATGACTAATGTTCATGATGAAAATCATGTGAATTAAGTTTTGGTGTTAGGTTTCGTTTGTTAATGTTATGAAAATTCTATGTTAGATTGGTAATAACATTAAGAACCCTAATTAAAAGCATCTTTAAAAGAAATAATAATAATTATGGTTACATATTATTGTGAATTAATATGCGTTATGAATTATGTAACGGTTATGGGATAAACATGAAAAGGTACAATTAATGATAATGATATTGTAACAAAATTATTATAAAAAAAAATTAATTAATTAAATAGGTGCATATTATCCGATTTTTTCTTATGAATCATAATAAATGACATTCATTGATTAAGATAAAATCATAAAGTATGTGGAGTAAAAAATATATATATATATATATATATATATATATTTGATTAAATAATTTTGCTTATGTATATAAAAAAATTTATATATATAAGTGTACAATAAAGTTTCCGCTGGTTTAATAGAAATGGTTAATTGTATTTTGAAATGTTAATACAATATAAAGATACTTTATATATTAAAAATTTAATATTTATATTTTAGATAACATGTTAGTCACCAAAGTGGCCTTGTTATAATAGATATAAATATTAAAATATTAAAGTTTATCAATTGATCATGATTAAAGTGATGTTATAAATGACATTAAAGTTTTAATTGATCAATTGTTTTAATATCTATATTCTAGGAGATTACCCAAAGGTAGATCATATGATATAGTTATTAATATGAAAAGAATTAATCATTTCACTGTAGGCGATATTATGCATACTCAAAGGTAGCATAATTATTTAATTTTATGTGATATGATTAATTATTAAAGAATAAATTTAATATCGCTAAAAGTGTTTGTATTTAAAGTATTACCCAAAGGTTACTTGAATACATAAGTTTATAAGTTTATGATTAAGTCTTTGAATCTATAATAAAGTCTCAAAGTAATAATGAGTAAGTATGTATAAATATTTTGCAGCTTCATCAAATTTATATGCATCCGCTAATTCTGTCGTAAAGTTTAATGGGCTCAATTATGGAGAGTGGTCAGAACATATCTGGTTCACACTGGGTATTATGGCACTCGATCTTGCAATCCTAACGGATGAGGAACCCTCAGCCATTACAGATGATAGCTCCATAACTGAAAAGACTCGGTATGAGACTTGGGAGCGATCTAACAGGCTGAGTTTGAACCTTATGAGGATGACGATGGCGGAAAGTATTAAGCCATCCATGCCTAAGACAGAGAAAGCAAGGGAATTGATACAGAAAATTAAGGAGTGTTCACAATCAGATTTGGCTGATAAGTCGATTGTAGGAAGCCTAATGAGTGAGCTAACTACAAAAAAGTTTGACTGGTCTCAACCAATCCATGATCATGTCACGCACATGTCTAACTTGGCAGCAAAGTTAACATCCATGGGAATAGAGGTTCATGAACAGTTTTTTGGTCCAATTCATTATGAACTCTCTACCTTTTGAATTTAGCCAATTCCAGGTGAACTACAACACCATTAAAGATAAATGGAATTTTAAAGAACTAAAGGCTATGTTGGTTCAAGAGGAAGGGAGATTAAAGAAAATGAAGGACCAAGTTGCGAATCTCGTAGGTCTTGGAAGTTCTAGCAGCTATAAGGCAAAATCGAGTAAAAAGGACAAAAGAAAGGATAAAGCTTTTGTGAAAGGACCTTAAAGCAAAATCCATAAAGAGATGAAATGTTTCTTTTGCAAGAAAACGAGATATTTCAAGAAAGATTGTCTGAAACGAAAGGCTTGGTTCGACAAGAAAGGTAAACATCATAGTTTTGTTTGCTCTGAATTGAACCTTATAGAAATGTCTAATAATACTTGGTGGTTAGATTCTGGTGCTACTACTCATGTGTCTCATATTAAACAGGGATTCAGTTCGATCCAGCCCATAAGAGGAACTGAGCAATACTTGTTCATGGGGAACAGGATGAAGGCACGAATTGAAGGCATTGGGACTTACAGATTGATTTTAGACACTAGATGTCATGTAGATCTTGAAGGATGTCTCTATGTACCTGAATGTGCTAGAAATCTTATTTCCGTAAGTAGAATGGATAATTTAGGATTTGTTTTTAAGGTTGGACATGGTGTTTTCTCTTTGTACCGAAATGATTACTTTTATGGTAGTGGTACTTTGTTTGATTCACTTTATAAATTCAATCTTGATACAAAACTTTCTGAATCCCTATTTAATATTGAAAGTCGAGGCATTAAACGTAGTGCATCGAATGAAAATTCTACTTTATTGTGGCATCAAAGATTAGGTCATATTTCTAAAGAAAGAATTATGAGGTTGGTAAAGAATGAAATTCTTCCTCCATTGGATTTTGGTGATCTAAATGTATGTGTAGACTGCATTAAAAGAAAGCAGACTAAACATATAACAAAGAAATCAGCCACAAGAAGCACTCAGCTTCTTGAGTTAATACATACCGATATTTGTGGCCCTTTAGATGCTCCTTCTTGGAGTGGTGAAAAATACTTTATCACCTTCATCGATAATTACTCACGTTATGGATATACATATCTGCTGCATGAAAAGTCCAAATCTGTGAATGTCCTAGAGGTGTTCATTGATGAGGTGGAAAGGCAGTTAAATAAAAAGGTAAAAGTTGTGAGATCTCATAGAGGTGGTGAGTTTTATGGAAAATTCAATGAAAATGGACAATGTCCAGGTCCATTTGCAAAGTTACTTGAAAGTAAAGGTATTTGTGCACAATATACAATGCCTGGTACTCCTCAGCAGAATGGTGTAGCTGAGAGGCGGAATCGTACTTTAATGGATATGGTTAGGAGCATGTTAAGTAATTGCTCTTTACCCTCTTCGTTGTGGGTATATGCATTAAAAACTGCAACGTATTTGCTGAACCGGGTTCCTAGCAAGGCTATTCCTAAGACCCCTTATGAACTATGGACGGGAAGGAAACCTAGTTTAAGACATCTACATGTTTGGGGTTGTCCAGCAGAAGCAAGGTTGTATAACCCACATGAAAAAAAACTTGATTTTAGGACTATGAGTGGATTTTTCATTGGTTATCCTGAAAAATCAAAGGGGTATATATTTTATTGTCCTAACCATAGTACGAGAATAGTGGAGACCGGTAATGTTAGGTTCATTGAAAATGGTGAAACTAGTGGGAGTGGTGAACCACGAAAAGTGGACATTCAGGAAGTCCATGTTGATGTTCCTTCACCTATAGTTGCACCTGAGGTTATTATTCCTATTGTTGCATCACAGTTAAATGACGCAATAGAACAACATAATGATGTGTCAACCCCACTAGTAGAAAATACAATTAATGAACCGGTTACAATTCAAAAAGAGAATAGTATACCACAAGAACCATTAAGGCGATCTGGAAGAGAAAGAAGATCTGCTATTTCAAATGACTATGTGGTTTATGCTATTGAAAGTGAATGTGACTTAAGCATTGATGAAGATCCGTGCTCATTTCAAAGAGCCATGAAAAGTGACAATTCTGAAAAATGGTTAATTGCCTCGAAAGAAGAAATAAAATCTATGGGTGATAACAATGTATGGGACTTAGTAGAGTTGCCTAACGGTTTCAAAACCATTGGTTCTAAATGGGTCTTTAAGACCAAACGTGACTCGAAAGGTAACATTGAAAGATACAAGGCTCGTCTTGTTGCTAAAGGTTTCACCCAAAAAGATGGTATTGACTATAAAGAGACCTTTTCTCCGGTTTCAAAGAAGGATTCTCTAAGAATTGTTTTGGCTTTGGTGGCTCATTATGATCTAGAGCTTCACCAGATGGATGTGAAAACCGCCATTCTAAATGGAGAACTTGAGGAAGAAGTATATATGGACCAACCTGAAGGTTTCGTGGTCACAGGAAAAGAACATATGGTATGTAAGCTGAGAAAGTCGATATATGGACTAAAACAAGCTTCTAGACAATGGTATTTAAAGTTTAATGATATCATCTTGTCATACGGTTTTGTAGAAGTCATCGTTGATCGATGTATCTACATTAAAGTTAGTGGGAGCAAGTTTGTGATTTTAGTCTTATATGTTGATGATATTTTGCTTGCTGCAAACGACATGGGCATGTTACATGATATAAAGAAGTATCTCTCTAAGAACTTTGAAATGAAAGATATGGGTGAGGCATCATATGTGATCGGAATAGAAATATTTCGAGATAGAGCACAAGGATTGTTAAGATTGTCTCAAAAAGGATATATCAATAAGATTTTAGAGAGATATAAAATGGACAAATGCTCCGCAGGGATAGCTCCAATTCAGAAAGGGGACAAATTCAGTAAAATGCAATGTCCTAAAAATGAATTAGAGCGTAAGGAAATGGAAAGAATTCCATATGCATCAGTGGTTGGGAGTTTGAACTATGTTCAAACATGTACTCGGCCAGATATCAGCTTTGCGGTTGGTATGTTGGGTCGATATCAAAGTAATCCCGGAATGGACCACTGGAGAGCTGCAAAGAAGGTTCTCAGGTACTTGCAAAGCACCAAAGAGCACATGCTTACATATAAGAAATCTGATCACCTTGAGGTCATTGGATATTCAGATTCAGATTATGCCGGATGCGTTGACAGTAGAAAATCGACGTTTGGCTATTTGTTCCTATTAGCTGGGGGAGCAATATCATGGAAAAGTGGAAAACAGTCCGTCATTGCTACTTCCACTATGGAGGCCGAATTTGTGGCATGCTTTGAGGCCACAATTCACGCATTGTGGTTGCGGAACTTTATCTCGGGACTTCGTATTGTCGACACTATAGCGAGGCCGCTGAGAATCTATTGTGATAATTCCGCAGCTGTTTTCTTTTCAAAGAATGACAAGTACTCTAAAGGTGCTAAACACATGGAGTTAAAGTACTTACCTGTCAAAGAAGAAGTACAGAAACATAGAGTGTCATTTGAACATATAAGAACTTATATGATGGTAGCGGATCCGTTAACTAAGGGACTACCACCCAAAATATTTATTGGTCATGTAGAGCGTATGGGTATTATAGACAAAGCCTTGCTATTATGATTATGATATGTTCATTATATGTATGACACTATGAATTCAATTTAAGTTATGTTTCTGGTTTTAATAAATATGTTATCATTAAAATATGTGTATACACTTATAGTTCTCTGATAACATATGATTAGATTGAGAAATTAAGATTATTCTCAATATAAAGAAACTATATATGAAGTTAGGATTGTTTTGTGATACATGAAAGGGATCATGTCGTCTAATGATGTGTGACCGTCATGATCCGATGAATTTTAATTTTATTATGATAGTCTAAATTAAAATGAACTTGATGTAAAGTGAACATTAAGGTTGTTGAATCATCAAGTCGACACAAGGTCAAGTGGGAGAATGTAAGAATATTTATATTCTTGTATGTGACCTATGTGTCTTTTGGTTTAATTATACGGATCAAGTTTATATTAATGTTCATAATTCTAATATATAAAAGACGATACCGTGATGAATCGATTTCGGTTAACGATATTAGAATTTGGATGTATTGATAATCCTCCTCCCTTATCTTATCATATTTAATAAGTAACTTTCTCTAATGTTTAAATACATTTATATATAATACATTAGTAGTTAATAAAAGAATAATTATAACTACATATGGATAATGTTATATATATATATATGGTGGTTATTAAAGGGTGGTTATTTTTTAATGGTTATAAAACCATCACAACTCTTCAAAAATAAAAGAGTGTGTCGTGTGGTTTATGGTTTTTTAGAGAGAGAAAATATACACCATTAAAAAGAGAAAGTTATTATTGATTCTTAATTCATCCAAAGAATCATAAAAGAAGAGATTAAGGAAGAGATCAAAGGGAGGAGAAAATCAATCCAATTCTTCATGGATCAAAGTTAGTATTTTCTTCTTCTTCTACAATATTAGGTTGAATTAAATCAAATCTAGATGTTCTTGGGATTAAGATTTCATAATCGAAATCATTAAAAAAGAAATAAATTAACAGGTATAGCTTTGAAGGTCTTGATTCTCTTTATCATTTCTTGCCCTTGATTCTTCAAGGTCTTGTGCTGAATTGAGGACTTAATATTAGTTGGGCTTGTGTTTTGTCACTTAGAGATGAATTGGACTTGTCTATGTTACTTGATATGCCCATATCTTTTTTTTTTCTCAAATCGAGTCTGGTATTCATACCAGAGTTAATCATCTACATACATTATGTTGTACTTTTGGGCTTTAATCAAAATTGAAAGTTTAGTGAATATTTAAGGTTCTAAGATAAATAAATCGTGTGTTTTTTTAGTTGCTCAGCTTATTCCACATCGTTATAGAATTTCTAATTCTACTTTTTGATGGCTATCTCAATAATTTGTCTTTTGACGGCTGTTCTTTTTCTTTTTGTCAACTTGTAACTTAAACTATAACCTCAACGTTCGTAAATCATTAATCCTCCTCGACGGCTAGAAACTATTGAGACTAATTTCGATTGTCTCGATTATATCAAATGCTAATTATTAAATTGTAAAAAAAATTAAGATAAGTTTTGTGAAACGAATGTGACAAAAGTCGATAAGAATAGCATGAAATTGTAAAGATTGGTTCCGTCTATATATGGCTTTGGTGTGTAGAGTCAAGGCCGCCATATTTGAGTCACGTGTCCACCTACCTTACCTTCTTTATTACATTATTCATTCATCTTCGATAAAGATAATAATAATCTCCATTCCTATTAATTTAACACATTTTACATGAATTTTGTTTACTTACGTACGTATATGCACACGCAAGCAATTCTGCCGCCATTTGATTTTCCAATAGCAGCCTCAATTACAATAAATAAATGCTATATATTCATATAAGGATATTTCGATATGTCGATCTTGTAGTTAAATGAAATTACTTAGAGTTTTATTTTTACTACTAGGGTTTGATTCCACCTACTGTGGAAGTACGTAGGAAATATTAAAACAAATATTTGTTTTAAAGACAATCAACTCAACAGCTATGAGCTAATGATAATATTACTTTTTATTTGAGGGCATTTGGTTAGTGCCCTTATAAAGAAATAGAACACAACCACTAAAAATTTAAACTTCGTATATAAAAATGTAACATCAATCAAATTCTATTTAAAAATTCTGAAAATAGTTGTATATCTTTACAACCAAATTGATATGTTTGTTGTGCAAAGTTTAGCTAATTAGAAAAAGTAATAGACTGGTTTTGGGTAACTGAGACAATTTAAAAGAAACGGGTACATTTTGTGAATAACGGAGAAGTATAAGGCGAAATAGCAAATGAATTTTTTGATAAATCATTAAAAATTTGTCACTTTCTTCGTAGACAGCTCAGCTCCACTGATCGGTTCATGCTCTAGAAACAGTTTCATTTATTTTTTTTGCTGTATCATCTCCTCTTCTCATCTCAGTCGGATATAAATGGAAGCACAGATGTATACTTGCTGAAAGCTTTAGTTCTTTTCTCTTTCCCTTGGACTCTGACGATTTCAATCGCCTCCAAGGTTGACGAATTCAGGTTGATTCTTCGGCTTCTTCTTCTTCTTCTTCGCTTTTTAGACTACCGGAGTTTTGCGAGTATTCTCTTGGTCCGTGATTGATTTATCTTTTCTGTTGAATCTTCGGTCGTTTTTCCCATGATTTCCAGATTTTTAACTGTTGCATCATTGTGGTTTTTCATTTTCTTGGGACAATTGGGTTGGAGTCGAATTTCTTCAGACTTTTTTCTCTGATTTGGTTGTCGTTAGAAAATCAGGCGATATTCTAAGGCTCTGAGTCAAATAGAAGTTTAGTTCTATTTCATAGTAATAAAATTGGCAGGAGATATATTCCCTGGGGATGGGAAAAGATGTGGATGTTTGTGATATCTGGTGACATCATGAAGTGATGATGAAACAATACATAACCAGCTAGAGTTTTCAAGATAATTTACTTTTAGTCTCATACCAGTACCTTAAGTTAAATCATGATCAAGTAAGAAGTGAGAAAAGAGATTGATTAGTTAATGGTTTGTACCAATAAATACCGTTAATTGGCCCACTGAGAAATTTGGGACTTAGATCTCGTGGCTTATGATGGTGATGGATCATAATAGTTGCAGGATCTATACCATGGCGCTAGTCTCTCAGACAGGCGGATCATACACTGTCCCTTCTGGACCTGTATGCTCGAAGACTGGAACTAAAGCAGGTTCTGCTGGTGTGAGAAATTTGAATGTGTTGCGGATGAAAGAAGCTTACGTTAGCTCCTACTCTAGGGGTCTATCTACCAAATCAATGCTCCGACTTTCAAATCACTCTGCTAAGAGAAGCAAGAGAGGGCATCAATTGATTGTTGCAGCAAGCCCTCCAACAGAAGAGGCTGTAGTTGCAACGGAGCCACTGACTAGAGAGGATCTCATTGCCTATCTTGCCTCTGGATGCAAATCAAAGGAAAAATGGAGGTACAGTTTGATTCTAATATATCCTGTTAAACTGCCACCTCTTTGTTAGTAATTGTATTTATTAGTTTTTGATCTACTGCAACAATGGCTATGCAATGTTGATTCTAATATATCCAGATTGTTTTTCTGTTGGAACTATATTCCATTTCACTAACCTAAAATTCTGAATTTGCAGAATAGGTACAGAACATGAGAAATTTGGTTTTGAGGTCAATACGTTGCGCCCTATGAAGTATGACCAAATAGCCGAGCTGCTTAACAGTATCGCTGAAAGATTTGAATGGGAAAAAGTAATGGAAGATGACAAGATCATTGGTCTGAAGCAGGTAAATATCCCCCTCCCCCTTCCCAATATATTTCATCTGAAGAGCTGCTGTTTTTGTACATTCCATTCTCCAGAACACGTTTGCGTGATACACAACACAGTGAAACGAGATATTAAAAGTCTATTTTCCCCTATTTGGTTTAACTGTCGATAATTCATTCTGTCCTTTTTTTATCAGGGAAAGCAAAGCATTTCACTGGAACCTGGTGGTCAATTCGAGCTTAGCGGTGCACCTCTTGAGACTTTGCACCAAACTTGTGCTGAAGTCAATTCACATCTTTATCAGGTCATTTAAAAGATAATCAATTTTAATACTCTTGCCCAAAAATGCGCCAGACAACCAACATTCTGTGGATATTATCAGGTAAAAGCTGTTGCTGAGGAAATGGGAATTGGTTTCTTAGGAATCGGCTTCCAGCCCAAATGGCGTCGAGAGGATATACCCATCATGCCAAAGGTATGAGGGTTTCTCTATTCTGAAGATTGAAAATATTCTTATGTTATGTTCCTAGTTTCGATAAAATTATCTGGTTCCACATGACCGATGTTTTGCAGATTTAATTACTGTTTGTATTACGTTTTACTAGTAGTATCATGTCTGATCATGTTTTCAGCTATGACAGTTCTGGCAGTACGATTTGACATTGTGTGTTCTGTACAGGGGAGATACGACATTATGAGAAACTACATGCCGAAAGTTGGTTCCCTTGGACTTGATATGATGCTTCGAACGTGTACTGTTCAGGTTAGATGGATATTCTGACTTTGCGCCTCTTCAAAATTTCCTTCGACTAAACTTTCAGCTCCCATAAATTGTCTTGTGTTGAAACTTATATAAACTGTCTTGCATGTATTCTTGACAGGTTAACCTGGATTTTAGTTCCGAAGCTGACATGATTAGGAAATTCCGTGCTGGTCTTGCTTTGCAACCTGTGAGAATGTGGAGCTCTTTGTGGCTAACCATAATTTTTTAATTAACGATTATGACTAACCATTGCCTCAATTAATCTAAATTTAACAGATAGCAACGGCTCTATTTGCAAATTCCCCTTTTACCGAAGGAAAGCCAAACGGATTTCTCAGCATGAGAAGGTTTCTAGATCCAATTGTTATTATCCCGAATGAGTTATTGTTTCCCTCTGACGCTTTAGTTCTGGTACGTTTTGACAGCCATATATGGACAGACACTGATAAAGATCGCACAGGAATGCTACCGTTTGTTTTCGATGACTCTTTTGGGTGAGTATCAGATTTTTTACCCAAGAACAACAATCACATTACATCTATTAGATCGATATGACTGTTTGGCATTCTTGACGAGTTTAAAAAAGTTATGGTGTTATTCTGTGGATTTTCTTACATATTATGTGTCATAGATATAAAGATGGTTGGATATTGCTTCCTTTTCATTAAATTGCTTGGCTAATCTCAGTTGTACTACTTTCTTTTGTTTTTGTCTGGTATAGGTTTGAGCAGTATGTTGACTATGCACTCGATGTCCCTATGTACTTTGCCTATCGAAACAAGAAATACGTCGATTGTACTGGAATGACATTTCGGGTCAACATCTATCTTTTATCCTTTCAGTTAGAGTTTTTTTTTTTGTTCTGCTCTAGACAAAGGGGGTGGAATTTTGCAAAACACAGAATCTTCTTGAGCCATTTCTGATGTCATAGTTTCTCCATACTGCAGCAATTTTTGGCTGGAAAACTTCCTTGTCTCCCGGGTGAACTGCCTACATATAATGATTGGGAAAATCATCTGACAACAATATTCCCAGAGGTTTATCATCTGCCCCAAGAGTCCATTGATTAACCAAATGACTTTCAGTTTCCTGAGGACATTCCATAACATTAATAGGTTCGCTTGAAGAGATACTTGGAGATGAGAGGTGCTGATGGAGGTCCCTGGAGGAGGTTGTGCGCCTTACCAGCTTTCTGGGTAATTTCATCTGATATAGTCATATAGACTCTTGCTTCATGAGGTGTTTTCAAAGTGAAAACTCTGATTTCAGGAATTATCTGATTATTGTTTTGATCTTGTATGCAAATTTAAGGTGGGTTTATTATATGATGAAGATACACTCCAAGCTATCCTGGATTTGACGGCTGACTGGACTCCAGCAGAAAGAGAAATGCTAAGGAACAAAGTAACTACAAGACACGCCACATTTTTACATTCTCTTATTTTACAGTTAGAAAACATCCCCGTTTAAAACCAATACTTCATATGCAATAGGTTCCAGTTACTGGGTTAAAGACACCGTTTAGAGATGGGTTGTTAAAGCATGTCGCCGAAGATGTCCTGAAACTCGCCAAGGTGTGTCCGTGTAAAATGTCATAGAAACATCAAGGCAACTTTTTATAAGATCTCATCCATTTGCCTAGTTAAAATATATTTTGGGTTTCTTGTTTTGTTTCTTCTTCTACCTCAGGATGGTTTAGAGCGCAGAGGGTACAAGGAAGTTGGTTTTTTGAACGCTGTCGATGAAGTGGTCAGAACAGGTAAAGGACTGTTCCCAATGTTGTATTATCGAAACGCGCTAGACATTTGTTAAGCAAACCGACATTTTTGTTGTCTAACTTGGCTGATGTAATAGGAGTTACGCCGGCGGAAAAGCTCTTGGAATTGTACAATGGAGAATGGGGACAAAGCGTAGATCCTGTGTTCCAGGAACTGCTGTACTAACGTGAACAAAAGGAAGTTGGTCTACGAAATCTATGGGTGTGAGTTTATGCTGTAATAAAGGATTTTCGCTGTAATCGGATTTGAAAACTGATTTTTGTTTTTATTCGAAGCTTTGAAAATCAGAAGAAAGCTATGTGTTACTAAACGCTTTCCGGTGTGGGAGAGTTTCTGGTGTTTGGATCTTTGAATAAAATTACTCATTTTTCTTGTCACAAATTTGTCCATTTTTAATACGAAATAGTTGATTGTAAGATGTTAATAAAGGCAAGTATAGGATGAAAATAGTCTATTCGTTGTCAAGAAGACTCTCAAGACTATCTTTTATTTACAAATTTAATTCTCATTAATGTGGATAGTGAACAAAAAACATATTTATAAACCTATGTACGAACAGTGAAATCAAATAGAATAGTGATTGACGATTATCAATTGATAATGGTTAGTAATTTCTTGTGAGTTTGGTAATTGGTTGATTGATATGTATTTCTAAATGCTGTGAAATGTTTCCTCTCTTTTTTTTTTTGGCTCTCTAACACCACTGTTTATATCAATTTATAATTATTGTAAAACCAAGAACTTGGAACCTGCGATAATAATAATAACATTGAATTTGGATAATCAATATTCTTGGAGTTTATGATGGATAGGCATAACCATGGGTTTGAATATGCATTGCACATTATTCTCAGATTATGTAATCAATATATCAGTCAAAACCAAAACGAGTCAACTTTGCATCCATAACAAATATTTATTATGTAGAAAGCAACAATTTAATTATTTTTATTTTTTGCCAAAATACTCTTTCTGTTCAAAACAAAATTCGCACTTTTGAATTAAAATAAATTTTCCCTTTCCACTTTTTCCGCTTATAAATACTACTTGAATCCACCAAAGTTATTACAAAGAAAAAAAAATTCAACCAAAGTTTCCGGGGAACAATTCAATTCTGTTTCAATCTACATACTTAAGGTAATGAAATTATTATCTTCATTACCTTAATTTTGAATAAAATTTTGTGCAAGCCGTAACTAGTAATGTTTCTTTCTCTATATGGTATTACTGATATTTCAAAAGAATTGTGTATATGCTAATATTTAAATTTCAATTCAAGAATTTCGTCTGGTTATCAGGAATCAGTGGTGTTATTTTGGTCGTTATAATTCTTTTTTTTTTCTCATCTCCAATAGTTATTTTGTTTTTCTAAGAAGCAAATCAGCATTGTACATTGTTTTTTGATAACCTCTAACTACAGATCGAGAGAGAGAGAAAAAAAAAATTGCTTTCTCTCTGTTTGAATTTTTAAAAACTCACAAAATTTGATAAATTGATGAGAGTAAGAACACAAAAATGTTTAGGCAAAATTATTATTAGACTCTTATCAAAATAGATACATTGATTTATATAGAGTTGGAAACCTTAATTTCCTAAATTAATATGGAAATAATATATTAAAAATAATGTTAAATTTTTTAATACGATATTTAATATCTAATTTGGGTTGATTTCATCGATTTCTTAATAAAATTCGAAGTTTTATACGATATTCAATATCTAATTTGGGTCGATTTCATGGCTCTCTCAGTAAAGTTTGAAGTTATCAATTTGGAAGAACATGAGCGACATCTCTTCAATGACAGTGGACCAGCCACTGCCAAGGTCTGTTTCTTCTTCTTGTTTTCATGTTTATATTGTCGTGTTTTTATCAATCTTCGAGTTTAATTACATTCCGAGGCGATGAGCTTTTTTGTCTTTCAATTATCAGAAACGATAGACAAAATGGTATTGGTCAAGGAAGGCAGATGAATCCATTGGCTAATCCTAATCTACGTCCTCGTAAGCATCTGTTTTAGTATATTTTCAAATAAAAATTAGGGTTTCTATTAGGGTTCTTCAATAATATGTCGTTAATCATCATCTCTTTGTAGCCTCACCACCAACAGCACGCAGAGTCCTAATTATCCAAAATCAAACCGTACGTACAAATTTCCTTTCCTCCATGCATTATTTTTTATGGAATTTTAACCCTAATTTGACACCATTAACAGGACATCGTCAATATACTATCAAATATTTCTAGGAACTATCGTCAAGCAATGTACATCTTGTCAGGAACTGGCTATGTCTCACAAGCCACATTGTTGTCATTACCATCAAGACAGCAACTAAACTGCATCGTATGTGTTTAATCTTGAATTTTTTCAAAAGTGTACGTGTCTCTCATATTTGATAGGCTATATATATGTAAAAACAGGGTCGTGGGAACATACTTTACTTGAGTGGTTGGTTCCAACCGATGATTCGAAACGGAGGCGTTGATATACCAACAAGCTGTTCAAACGGAATACTCCATGTCTCTCTTTCAGGTGTTCCACAAGGTGTTGGTATAGCATTTAGTCTTATATCTTGTGCTACTGTTGAGGTATATTAATTCCTTTTTATCATTTTTCCTCAATTGGTTCAGACCAAATTATGGTAATTAATTGAAGAAAAATTGTATATGTGTAGGTGGATGTTATTTTCGTTTGCGGACCAGGGTCTGTTGTTCAACCTGATGCACCTGGTGGACCTAGAGAACCAATTCGATTACGAGCAATTGTTTATAACTGATGTTTTCTAAATTTATTACGTATTTGTATTTGTTGACATCTCATGAATAATAGAAATACACAAATCATCTATGATTATGTTGCTCTACTTATTTTATAATAATAATGATAATATATTTACATATATAAACAGAGCTATCCTTTGATGGATAACATCATAAATCCAAATGGGCATAATTCATGAGATCTATAGCCTACTTTTTGTTTACTCTGAGTCTGAGCAAAATTTTAATTTATTGAGTATTTTGCATGCTAAGTTTGAGTAAATATCCCAAATAATATGTTAATGCGAACAACCTAATTTGAATCTAGATTTGGTGTGGAAAATTTTGAAAAAATAAAATATACAGTAAAATATTATTAAGTTGTTTGTTATGAAACTACATACATATATCTAATTAATGGTTAGGATTAACATGTTACTAACATTACATAATATTAAATTTCTTAATTTAAATTTAACATATAGCTAAAAATATACTAAATTAATATCAAAATCTTAAAGCAGAATTCAACAAGTATCATAGTTTTCACTTTATAGTTGGTTAATGGTCCACAATACTGTCCGCAACTTACACAATTAATCTATTCTCCCAATTATTACTATTAAGATATCACATTAACTTAGATTGAAGACCAATTGTTTAAAATAACAAATTTTTTAATTTTTTTTAATAGTATCATTACATTAAATTTTGAATAATAGTATAAAATTTAAAATTAAAATACATTAAAAACTCATTTTAATAGAAAAAAAAATAAACTCTAGATTTAAAAAAAGAATTCAAATATAATGTTTTAAGTTTATTTATAATTTATTTCGACGAAATAAATATTTTTACATAATTATTTGTATTATTTTTGAAATTTTAATTTTAATCTGTTATATTTAGAAAAAAAACTTTAAACAATACTATTTTAAAATATTATTTTAAATTAGATTTAATCGCATGTGAAATTTGATTTTGAGAATAAACAAATCTGAACATGCAGTGCAATTTTGCTTATCGAGCTATAGAAATTGTAAAGTTCTCAACAACCAAACTAAAAATGAACAAACATATTTTAAAACTATAACTAGTTAAAAGTTATTTTACTATCATATATATAGATACATAACGGTGATCTTTCTAAGCTTTAATGAAATTTTGGATAATATACAAAAATGAGCTCAGCTACTATGACTACAAGTCTCCCGATTAATGAAGAAGGGACCAAACGTATTTGGAAAATGAAAACCACATTTGTGCGTATGTGCCCTAAGAGGAGCCCTCGTGTCGATTTCTATAAATTAACGACAGAAAATAAGTCTTTGAATTTTTAGTTAAATCCAAGGATTGTATAGAGAGGCGACAAAAATAGAAGATAGGTCCGTAGAAAAATGAAAATGTGATGGCCACATGGTGGCACTGAAAATTCATACAAAACCGTTTCCAAGGACGTCGACACATCGACTTTCCTATGCATCAAAAAGTCCAATTTAATGAAGATAGATAGTTGGACCATATATATATGTAGCTCATGGTCAAATCAGTTTTAGAAAAGTAAGCATTACAGATCCAATCTAACTTGCTTTAATTACAAAACCATAAGAAATATAATGACGTATAATATATTAATGTCTGCATGTTATTACTTACTGTGTATGTAGGTGTATTATAAATATTATATGTCTAGACTTTTGAAAATTACAACAAAATACAGTGTATATGGTTATATTCATTTATTTAATCGAATTTTATATGTTTAGCTTTGGATAAAGAATCATTATTGCATATAAAAAGATAATAAACAAAAATAGCATTTTGAAGTTTTTGTTTTAAATATAACATCATTAATTTAAATTTTTAAAAATAAAACAAATTTAACGTTAAAATATTTTTTCTTTTTTAAAAATAAAAAAATTAAACTCTAAATTTTAAAAAATGAAGACAAATATAATATTTTCATTACATTGATAAATTATTTATGATAAATATATATTTTCAGATAATAAATTTTACTATTTTTAAAATTTTAAATTTAAAATGCTAGATTAAACTTAAAAATATTATTTTAGGGTATTATTTTAGATTAAAATGTATGCAATGATGTTTAAATAATCCAAAATTCGAGATATTTATTATAAGCAAGCATTTAATTTTTCTTTTATTGATATTAATATATAAGCCAGATTAAACATTTATTCAGATCAAACTCGTACATCATACTTAATTATTTATCATCGCCATATTGATTATGATTAGGTTTTGAAGTGCTCCTTTTGATATTATACAGGCACTTGAAAATCGTTTTCATTCACGGACAGAAAATGACATTGTAGTTGGTTCCGGCAGGGCAAGTGAAAAGGCTGGTGGGATCATCTTTAGGGTAACTATAGGCGTCTGGACAACGTTGTTTGAAAAACCTAGAGAGTGGAGTCGGTCCACAGTTACCGGAGTTGCAACAATGTTCCTCAGTCTTCAACACCGGACATGGTCCGTTGCAAGCACCATCCATTCTTAGTTCGCTAGGACATTGTGCAATAATATCTCCGGTACATCTGAAAATAATGTACGTAAATATGAATATGTAGTTAGCTAATGTTTTTATGTGTTATTATTTGATTTACCTAATCACACGACTGCATTGGCTAGATGCAGAACTGAACTGCATTGGAATATTGAATCCATCGATCACAGAAATATCGATAAAATCTTGGTTTGCATATTGTGCGAGAGCATATTCCGCCAAGGTATTTGGTGCTCTTCCATAAGATTTGCATTCAAGGAGACCATTACAATCTCCGGTTTGGCAACGACCTCTTCCCGAAGCATCGAAGTTACAGTTGGTGCGACCCCAAATCCTAGCTTGGGTGGTACCTGGATCAGCAGGAACGGTCCATGTTTCACCTCGGTTGAGTCGCTTCCCACCGCCAGGTTTTCCCGGAGCATATGTAGCAGCCCACACAACATATGGACAATTGTTTCTCACTGTGATAGTAGCCGCATCGGCTGATATCACAAAGTATAATGTCACAAACGCAAAGAAAAAGATTATGGGGGTGGTTTTATTATCAGCCATTTTTTTCAAGTAATTGTATATGAGGCTTGCTCTTTGGTAGATGGTTTTCTGCTGTTTATATACAGATATGCCAAGGTTAATATTGTAATTTCGTAGATAACAATTGTGTGGTGAGAAATTTTGAAAGCCATCATTGATAAGTTCAGTTTTTCTAGTTCAGTTTTTTCTAAGATGTTTAGGCAGCAAAGCATTGTTAATTATGTTCAGAAAAATAATTAGAAAATAACAAATTTTGAGGCATAACTATACTAGCTATGTCCATATAAAATACTTTTAACTCTTTCTAATATTATATAGATATTAATTGATTAGAAGGAAGAGTAAATATTTGTTTTTGAATTTGATATACTATTGCGTTACTTACAAGTTACAACTAAAGATAATACCAAATTAAAATCAATTAAAGTTCCTACAAGGGGTACTAATAGAAACTGCTAAGATATAAATTCATATATTAAAGTTAAATTTTCATTGTAAATTCAATCGTAGTTGCAAAATATCCAGCCTTGTATACATATTTCAAAAATTAGTCTTGATATGGCTTTGGAAAACTCTAGTTATCCAAACAAAAAGAGTTCCTAATACTATATATGTTCTTCCTTCTACTGTGCTTTTCGTACTGGGGTATAAGTTTGTGTCTTGTTTCGCTTGACCTTGACTTAGAAAAGTAAACCACAAACCCAGTCTAAATTAGGTATCCTCCAACCAAAAAAGTAAACAAGTGGCTTTCGCTCTATTCGTATGGAAGAATAATTTACGATTTTAATGTAATACTAGATTTCCTTGAAAAAATATTTATAAATTATATAATATTGTTTATTATTAAATATAAATTAAATTTTTATATAAAATTATTTTTAATATTAAATTTTATATATTAAATTAAGAAAAGGAAAATAATTATTTTTTATGATTCTAATAGTATTTTTTGGTTAGTTTAATAGAAGATATTGATTATTTAACCAAATTAATAATAATGACATATATTATAATTATTTTATTAATTTAATCATATTTCTATAAATAAAACTCATTGATCTGATACACGTCATTATAACATTATTTTTAAAAAATATTTTTCAAATAATATATTAGAGATTATCAAAAACGGACTCCAGAAATAGAAGAAACTATGAGTCAAATACCTGCAATATCCACGATTTAACACAAGAAAAGAATATGTAATTTACATCGACTTTTGCAGTAATGTATTCATTTCAAAAGTCATATTCCATTGCTGAGGTAAATTCCGTAAGACAAATTCATTTATATATAGTTTTAACCAATAACCAAAAAATAAAAATTTTTCAATTCCAAATGTCTTGGTTTTGTCTTTGTGAATTCCCCAAGCAATAGATGTTTAAAATCTTACAAAGCGCACACACTTCCTATACATAAGTATTTGAATTTTGATGATAGAGAAGACAACTTCAATGGGTATTAAAAATGGTGGTCTTTTGCGAGGGTCGACTTATCTTTTAATTCTCTTTCCCTCCTTTCTAATTGTTAAATGTTTTAGAATTTTTTTTGTTTCAAAAAGTTAGATGTTTTCAATTTTTATAGTTATTATCCTTTTTAATTTATCCTTATGATGCTTATTATTTATAACTAAAACTTAAGTAATATTGAATACAAACTCAAAATAGTCATTATTTAAAGTTTTTAATTAATATGTGTAAAAAAATTTTAAATATCTATTAGTTAAAAACAGATGGAAAACATTTTTAATGGTATTTATACATAAACAAAATAAACTAGTAGTTATTTTAATTTTTTGAGATTTTAACTAAGAAAACCGTTAACTACACGATTTATTTTAAAACCCTCAACTACTTGTCAAACCCTCAATTTCATTAATAAAATTGCCCTTACGTCTAAATAAACGTTACAATCGTAAAGCTAACTTTTTAAAGAAAGATCATTGAAAGTGGCCTTTGACTCCTTTCAATTTTTGTTTCAAAAATACGTGACAGCAAATATCTCGCTGTTCATAAACTACCTGTTTTATGCGGTTTGTAATAAAACTGAATTGAATTTTTCTTGTTGAAACTTGAAAGTATACCTCAATCAGAACTAAAGTGTTTTGAAATTATAAACAATCAATGTTCTTGCGCAATTCACAGAGATTTTGATTGCATTAAGCTATAGCTAGAGTGTGAGAGAGATGGTTTCCGAGGCGGCGGAGGATACTGAAGCAGGAAGAGAGAGAGACCACGGAGACGGAAATGGCGGCGAGACGACGCCCAACGTGCGATGGACATCGTGGGTGATTCCCACGGTGGTGATTGCCAATGTCGTCGTTTTCTTTGTGGTGATGTACGTCAACGATTGTCCACAAAAGAGCGATCGATGTCTCGCAAAATTCCTCGGACGTTTCTCCTTTGAGTCTTTCAAAACGAATTCTCTTCTCGGTCCGTCTTCCTTTACGTGGGTGATACCAGCTCTTTTCTTCGGTCATTCTTTCACTTGGACATTGTAGCATTTAATTTCGTTTTAAGGTTTAGTTTTGTGATCTGGGTTTGAATTTTTATCCTTATTGCTCAGATTGCTCTGCACAACTAGCTAAACCCTCAGTTCTTTTAAAAAACCTCTCTTTCCATGAGAGATTTTGATCATTTGTTTTGTCCAGAATTTGAGTTCGAACCGATGAGACTCGGATCTTGTTTTGACTGGAGGTTTAGCATTTCTATACTTCTGACTTATGTTGCTTTAGGTTTTGTTCTGAATTCATCAATAAATTTCAGGCTGGAGAAAATGGGAGCTTTGGCATGGGGGAAAATAGTTCACAAGCGTCAAGGTTGGAGACTCCTAACATGTATGTGGTTGCACGCCGGTGTTATCCATTTGCTAGCAAACATGTGTTGTGTCGCCTTCATTGGAGTTCGTCTCGAACAGCAGTTTGGTTTTGTTCGAGTCGGGACAATCTATCTTGTATCGGGCTTCTGCGGGAGCATACTATCTTGTTTGTTTCTTCATCATGCCATATCCGTTGGTGCCTCAAGCGCTTTGTTTGGCCTCTTAGGAGCAATGTTATCAGAGCTTCTTATCAATTGGACTACCTATGACAACAAGGTACGCGCAGAAAACCCACACTGAATCATTAATGAGAATGTTTAGCATTACTCTTGAGTCCATTTGTTGATTCTTTTCTCTCTTCTTCTGATCATTTTGTAGGTTGTGGCTCTGATAATGCTTTTGGTGATTGTTGGTGTTAACCTAGCATTAGGGACACTTCCTCCTGTTGATAACTTCGCTCACATTGGAGGTTTCTTGGGCGGTTTTCTTCTCGGTTTTCTTCTTCTGATTCATCCACAATTCGGATGGGAGGAAAATCGAGTTTCTCTTATGCCGGGCTCCATTGTTAAACCCAAGTACAACACTTGCCAACTTGTGCTTTGCATAACTGCAGCCATTGTCTTTGTCGCTGGGTAAGCTTCATAACTTTCTTAAATCTTCATGATTACCAACTACAATATCTTCTCATACCGTTGATCACTAGTAAATATTCATTTGTTTCTACGTCTACAAGGATTTGGTGTTTTATTGGCTTATTTAACCAGAATTTGGTTTGATTGGTGTTCGTACCCATGTGCAGGTTTGTTTCTGGTTTGGTTATACTATTCAGAGGAGAGAACTTGAACAGATATTGTAAGTGGTGTGCCAAAAATTGAGCTACTCCTCTAACTCCCAATGTACATGAAATTTCGTTTCTCTTAGTGTTAGATTTTTTTGCCTTTTTTTGTTTTCGTTACTTACACCAATTCTTTCTGTTGTAGCTGTGGTTTCATTTTCAATTTTTAAAGAAATTGAAAACAAACAAATTGCTACTGTCTAGGCAAATAATACTGTTTAAAAGAGATCGCCGACATTTTGGTTAAGTTCTATTTGTATTTTACGTTAAATTTCACTCAACTCCAAACTACAAACCAAGAAAATTAGGAACAAAGCTCAATCCAACTGATCTACAACAAAACGGGGGTTAACCGGTCCGTCAAGGATTATCAGTACCTATACCCAACTGGCATCCCAAGCCGGTCCAACCGACCAGAACCGGGATAAGCCTTGTTCATAAAACTAGTGTGAAGAGCAGAACCATTCTGTGGAACTGACTTTATATCAGCACAGTATGGCACATCGACAAATCCAAACCGTTTTGACGAAGACCGCTCACAATTTAAATGTGGTCGCAACTTTGGTGCACTAGCGGACCGAGCCTTAGCCCTAGAGGATTCTGTACAAGCCATATAGCTTGGATGGTCTGCGTAACAACAGCTTTTGGTGCAATCGCTCGGTGCAATAGAACGAGTCGAGAAAGCACTGTGTTTGCTTCTAGAAGTTGAGTATAATTGAGCACTGTTATCTGCAGTGACAAACTGGCTTCCTATCTCTTCGTGCGACGAGGATGGACTAAAAGGCATGACAATAATTGGTTCAGACAGGCCTTTGTTGTTTAGGACGAGGTGGGGTGAGTAGAATATGTCCGGTGTGCTTCGTCTTGTGTAAAAAGTGTTGTGTTTCCTGTAGATTTCAAGGATCTTTTTTTCTTCGTCCAAAGCTGAGAATGTTTCTCTGTGAGCTGTGTACAATCTGTTGTTGTCGCTTGCCTTAGAACCGTTCCTCTGAAAATAATAACGAAAAGACCAACTAACATACTTCAATAATAAGAAAAGCATCAACAATTTCTCGAGATCAGATTTCTTTTGAACATACTCAATGTTAGTAATGAACTTTTATGGTCCCATAAGCAACAAAGCTAGGAGAATCAAATAGTAATACCTTGAAAAGATGAGAATGAATGAGCTTGGAACTGCGAGAAGAGATCGAATGCTCGAGTTTTTCCGGTGTTGGTGGACCCTTGTGGATAGACAGAGTTGTTAAAGAGGAACCTTTTAAGCAAAAGACATGTTTTAGGACAATCTAAAGAGGTTTAACCAAGCTTACGGGGTTTTGGAAGTGAGAAAATTTGGTATTGTTGGATTGAGATGAGGATTCAGGAGTGGCAATAACCCGATTAGCACGGACACGAGCTTGAGCTCGAACCAAAGCATGCAACCTGCGCAAATGGACCGACATTCTTTTTCTTTCAATATGGCCTCTAACTATTGCTTGAAGCCTCACCAAGCCTTTGAGTGCCCTTAACGCTCTCCTTGCCTACATTTTACCGTTAATTAATAATCAAACAATTAAAGATTTTCTAAATTTGAAGCTAAATCCCACATTTACCAATTTTAACATCAATTTTTAAATAAATAAAAAATCTGAGTCTTGAGCTCAAGCTATTGAAATTTCAAAGAATCATTACTTTTGATAGAAGTTGGCGGCAAAAGAAAGGGCAAAAAAACTGACCCTTAAGGAAATTGAACTTTTGAGATATTTACGAGGAATTGATCAAAATTAAATAAAGGGACAAAAATAAATATGATGATACATTTAATATGAATAGTTATCTAGAAGAGGAAATATGAATCGACTATTAATAACCAATGCGACTTTTATGTCAGTGTACACATTTAGGTTTGAATTGTCTTACACAATACAATATACATATAAGATTCGCCATAACTTAGGCAATTAGGTCGAAGCACTAATAGACATATATATATTAAGTACGTATATAGACTATACATATAATGAACAGAAGTAACTGTAGCAGCCATCATCACCATGTGAAATATGCCGCGGTCCAAGTGAAAAACATTCACTATCCAATAGAACAAATACTACAACTACTTCATATTCTATTTAAATTTTTGTCAGCATATTCAACTTCATATTTGTTGAGGATCGAATCAATTCGATGAAAACATAAAAAAATGTAGTCACAGAGTTAAAATTTAAAATTTAAAAATCTACAAAAACTTCAAAAACTAAAACAAATGAAATATATATTTTAAAACATCTTATGTAAGGGGTTATTAGTATTAACTATTGAGAAGAAAAATCAAAGAGACTAAGAGAGTACCTCAAAGCAAATTTACTATACAAAGAATTTTCAAATTTCAAGTACTTAGTTAATGAATAAAATAAATAAATGGAAATGAAGAAGGTTAATGTTTTCTCAGTAGTCTAGGGAAGAGGAAGTAGAAGGTCTATGGCATCGAAAAATGAGATATCGACGATAATCCCCGTGACGTTTTTTAGGAAATCTATAACCATTTCTTATTCCTCATTTTTAAGCAATCTCTATTATTACTAACTAAAAATGTAATTAGCCAAAACTTTTGTGTAAAAAAACTATGGGAAAAAGCAGAAATTTTAGGTTCTTAAATATGTTTTCTTAAAAAGGAGTAAAATAAAATATATTAGCATAAATAAAAGAGAAACAAAATTACCAAATATCCACGAAATGTAGATTGTATCTTAGTCGCCGCAAGCTCTACACGACTGTCGCCGCCGTGTCCGTCCAACCTGGTAACATGAGCCGTTACGTCGTTTAATCCTTTGCTTGAATGCGCTGTTACCAGACTACGTGTCGACCTCCCGCTCGTGTTCGTGAGCCTGACGACAGCAGCAGCGGCTTGAGCGGCGGTGACGGTGGTCTCAGCAACCGCAGCAGTCGTAGAAGCCAC
The DNA here is from genome assembly GCA_018901935.1 of Pugionium cornutum. Taxonomy (NCBI): domain Eukaryota; kingdom Viridiplantae; phylum Streptophyta; class Magnoliopsida; order Brassicales; family Brassicaceae; genus Pugionium; species Pugionium cornutum. The sequence goes on along the minus strand of CM032164.1, from coordinate 37,110,871 downwards.
CGGAATCGCGTGCTTGTCAGGATCCTCGTCTCTCTCATCCTCCCACATCGACTTCCGTCTCTGCCGTCGTCCGTAAGGTGACAGAGAGGACTTGTGTTGCGACGGCGGTGGAGGCGTTGAAATCGGTTGCGACGGATGACGATGGTTCGGCGGTACAAATCCTTTTTCGCGTTTGGTTTTAATGAAGCTCCATCGACGTTTCGGGAAAGAGGAAGTAAACCTAGATGGCCTCTCTGCAGATGGATCCAGATAACCCGGGTCGGCTCTCTTGAGTCCGAATAGATTCCTAAACCACCGTGAAGCTTTTCCCATTATAGAGACTTAGTTGACGAATGAAACACGGCGTTTTCTCTCGCCAGCGTCTTCCTCACCTGGAGAGAGAATTGAAAACATATAAAAGAGTTAAGAAGTCGCAGCAGAAGAAAACAGTGTTTTAATAGTACAACGCTCCTCACTCGCGCGTGTGAACACTCACTCTTTCGCTTTTCCCGGGAAATTTCGTTAATCTCCATATTATTAATTTATTCACAGAGTGCATCGTAATTTGCGTGGACTACACAAGTTATTAACTACAACTACACATTAAAATTATTACACTAAATGAAAACTTTCTTGTACTATATTATTTTCTCATGCGAATCTGGGAAATATTATGATATGACAAAAACCGTCAATACTTTCTTAGAGACTGGAAGAGAGGACCACGGTATGGCCCCATAACGGATGACGTCATTTCTGTGGGTCCTCAGACGTAATAATCCAACGGATGTTAAACGTTAATAATCCTTTTTTCACTTCCATCATCACGTTTTTTAGTCTCCTAACGGAATCGCGCCGTCCGTTGCAGTGTGTTGCACCGTCCGTTGCAGTGTGATGCACCGTCCGTTGCAGTGTTGCACCGTCCGTTGCAGTGTGATGCACCGTCCGTTGCAGTGTTGCACCGTCCGTTGCAGCGTCTATTTGTTTATCGTTGGGAGGCAAATTCAGAGTACAATTCTTATGTTCCCATTGTTTCGTTTGTTGAATTATCTTCTTTTTCTCTTGTCTATTGGACATAAATATATTTCTGTTTTTATGTTTTTCATTTTATATATAAGGAGTTTGAAAATTCGTGTTGTATATACTATATAGCATTTATTATGTTTTGGGATTTTTGCTGCGATACCGTTGTATGAGTGAAAACTACGTAAAATTTTGTTTTTTATAGATAAGAATTAGCATCGAGAAATTTTGAGGTAAGATTCATATTTTTCTTGTCGAAGTCTGACCAAGTAGAAATCCAAACTTACTTTGGAAATATACATCGAAGTACCACTAAATCAAGATCCATTTAGTAACTGTTGTCTACCATTACAAAACAACTTCACAAACTACATGAACGTAAATACACATTAAAACAATGATATACAAATTTTATAATACTGACACTTTTGATTTAATGTACTTAATAAATAAATATCATAATATAATTAGAAATTTTTCATTTGCTAATTGATATATCTAATATCGAATATCAAAATTAGAAATTTCTAAAAGGCATATTTTTAATTTTTATTCAAAGTGTAGTATCATTAGTTCAATTTTCAGCAATATTAAAATATCTTAAAAAATATTTTCTTGATAAAAAATTATAAATCCTAAATTAAAAAACATAAGCACAAATATAATGTTTTAGTTTTATTTGTAACTTATTTAGGACAAATAAATATATTTATATAATAATTTATGTTATTTATTAAATTTAATTCTATTATGTTAGATTTAAAACAAAAATTTGAAAAATATTATTATATGATATTATTCTTTTCAAAATACATGAATTATAATAGATATTATAACTTGATCCCATGAAAAATAAGAATAAATTTAACTAGCCGTATTTATTAGATTTATACCATGTATCAATCTTGAATACGTATAATGCTAATATTAGCTTTATATAGATTTTTTCGATTAGTTTGGTTACGTTCTCAATGTTTATTCGAATTTAACTTCTTGGTTGTAACCATATATTGGATATAAAGTCGATTTTAATTATACAACTATACTGTCTCGTATATTGTTGTATTTCTACTAATTAAATACAGAAGATATTTGAATAATATAAATGTCTAGGAATAAATGTCGAAGCATCCAATCCAAATGACAAAATTCGTGACAGTCAGACTAGATAAAGAAAGCTTAGCTAATTAACGAAAATGAACATTTTACGGAATTTGGACACTAAGTTGAAAATCTCATATATATAAAATGATTAACCATAATTAAGAAATAAACAAACACTGGTAAGAAATCTAACTCGTAAGAGGAAAGAAATTGAACCGACACTTCTTAATCCACTGGAATCTTCGGTATGTCTCTTTCAGTGAGAAGAGAGACTAAGAGGTCCGTAACGATTTAGCCACGTGTCATACAGATACAAATCTCAGTAGCTGTATACAGTGGACCGCATGGACGGTGTTCTTTAGATTTTAACAAGTGTTGACTTTGGTCAACTCTTCTCGTACGTGTCTCCTCGCATTCTGTCTCTATTTAATTCTAGTCAAAATTATCAGCGGATATTATTGTTTCCTAAAATAATATGTATGGATGGGTCTTAATCAACGAAGATTATAATTTATTAACAAGATTAAATGCACCTAATACCAAATCTTGCATTCATCTTGCTTAGCCGCTTTCCCTTATCAAATGAGATTGCAAAAAGAACATCCGAAAGCTCATTGGTAATAATCAGATTTCTCGTTAGCTGTTAGTTAAATTATTATATAAATCAGTTTTCTTTATTATAAATTAGTTTTGAGTTAAAATTTCATAATAATTTAAATTTAATATGGTATCAGATTCATTTGATTGTTTGGTCATCTTGTAAATGCTGCTTTCACAAAATATTCAAATTTCATATGATCATGTTACTAAACTAAAAATATAGCAAACCAATGAAAGTATACTAGAATCAGATAAACCAGAACATAGAAACCTGAGGCGATCGATTTAGATTAAATTTAATAAGAACGTTGCCACCTTTGGTCACCGAAAGATACCGCTTGCGTAATCGGCCCGATCATCAGTCAATCACACATTATAAAAAATGTAAATACATTTCAATTAATACATACAGTGCAAACAGCAGAAAAAAAAAACTTTTTTTATCTAGACGTCACAGGTAAATATACTATCCAGCTCGATGTGATTTGTTCTGGCTTAACAAGACAGGCAGACAAATATTTTCATCTTTTCAAGACTTTTTTCACCTCACGCACATGCATGATGCATGCATTAACGCATATATAAACATTTTTATATCGTTTGTTTTTAATATTATAAATCTGGAAATGCAGGCTAAATTAAAAAGAAATGTTTTAGGTGTCTTGACTCTTATATTAAGGCAAAGCAGTGATGGGAAGGTGTTAGGAGTGAATAGAAAAGCAAAATAAGCAAACCTACGAATTGTCACTCCCTCCAAAATAAGCAAACTTACGAATTGTCACTCCCTCAAAAGCAAACTAAGCTAACCTACGAATTGTCACTCCCTCAATCTCTTCTAGTCTTCTCTGTCTTTCTTCTCTCTCTCCCTACAGACCAACTAGCAAATCATCAACCTTCAGTTTTCTCGTAATTTTCTATTTCACCTTCTTATTATTTAATTTTACATTTTGGTCCTTATCTGCACTTTGATCCCACTTTACGACCGGTTAGGCAGATAAACCAAAATCCTCAAACCTAAAAACCAAACCATCTTAAACAAAATACTGATATATAAATGAACTCAACCGAAACAATAAAAACTGAACATATTTTTACCAAACTAAACTGGGATAAAATCGATTCTATTTCTTTGTATATCTTCCTAAAACCAGCAAAATAAACTCGAATCAGATGTCTATATTAGAATGTGTAAAGTGTGGAAGTTAGAAATTTTATACACAATTATATAAAATACATTGACCACTCTATTAATTGTCAATTAATTTTGAATTAAAATTACCATATTTCCAACTCTCATGATAATTACTTATGGATCTTTTTATCTCAAATATAAAATATACAAAGATAAACCAATTTGATATTAGTCTTTCTTCACTCAGATCGACAATTCTACTACTATAAAAGTATTAGAATCTAATTTCAGCCCATTTTAAACCGAAAAACTCAAGATTAAGAAAATAAATATATTAATATTTACAAAGAATCACCAATTGTAGCTTTTTAACTGCTTAATCACAAAAGGTACCAAATCCCAGTTTCCGGTGTTAATACTCAGAGAGAGTAGTTAGGTATATATCAAAGCGGTAGTTTGGATCAAGATACCTATAGGTGCGACGGTAGCTTGTGGGTTAAGTAAATCCACATAGAAAATCATGATAGATCTTAGTGTTACACTTAAGGTTCTTCGGATAACTATTCATACAAATAGAAATTCTAAGAAGCTAATTACGACTCAAAAAGCTAATTATAGATACATTTGATATAAAAAATCAAAGTCATATATATAGCAATTCACTTGAAATTCTTAGCAATTCACTTGAAATTCTTAGCAATTCACTTGAAATTCTTAGCAATTCACTTGAAATCAGAAATCTAACACAAGTTTGGATGTTTAAGCTATGCTATTATTTGCATAGTAGTTCATTTGGTTCAAATTGTTAGTCAAGTTAGCTAGTACATATCTAATCATAGGAGAGAGCATTTGAAATCTGTAAAATGGATTTTTTGGTAGATGAAAAGTACTTGTGATATTGAGCTTATGTTTGGTTCATAGGAGTTTGTCTAATTGTATGATATGTTGATTCGCACTATTCATAAAATTTTGACAACAGAAGATATATTATAACAAAAATGTTGATGTTCTTTAACAAAAAGGAATGATATTAGCTCTCCAACAATTTTTTACACACATAAACCCATTTGAGCAAATACCTCTAAACGTTATCTACTTTCTTGTAGTTATCTTTTTCATTTTGTTGAGATCATATATAGTGGATGCCACATGGATTATAATATAGCAAAAGGCATAAATCATTATAAACTTGTGATTTGGTTCTCCTTGACTATTGAAAGTCGCCACTAGCAATTATTCCTCATTTTCTTTTACATTATTTGGATTTTTGTACACCTTTTTTATTACCTTATAATCTCCACGTAATTTTATTTCATGATACATAATTCACAGCTTCCGATATAAATATTAAACAAAAAGTTGGGTATATATTCTTATAATGTTATATTTATAAACGTTGGATCAATTCCAACTATCCAAAGATTTCTAGCTATTCCCACGATTGATATTTTTCTTTTGTCACGCCTATGTTACATTGATGATACAAAGATTTGTCAAATGACTCAAGTGGAATGATGTTTCTTAATGTTTTTCTCCTTAAACATGAATATTCTAGAAAATACATCATTAGTTTACGTTGAAGCTATATTCAGAGGTGAACTCGAGTTTCGAATTACTGTAAACTATACAAAATATTTTTTCAAAAAACAGATCATTTGCGAAATATCATTTAAAAAAAAATTGAAAAAGATGTATGAAAAACAATAACGTAGTTTATTGTACCTATCAACATCAACACAGCACCCATGGTAATGGAGTGGATGATGTATAAATTCAATTTAGGTGTTTGATTGTGATAAGTGTAAAGACATTAATGATAAAAATGTAATGTAAACACGAGAAGAGGAAGATATTTGACCAATGTCCAAAACACGTCGCCCTCCAGGTTCTACTTTTACGTGCATGAAAATGCCATCCACTATCTAATTTTCTATCATGCTCTTTAGGGTTTTATATAACAATGTTGAACTTTTAGCATTGAGGTTGATTTTTTTTGTTCGAGTCTAATTGATTCAATCATTATCTTATTAAATAAGTATATGCCATTTTTTTGTTCGAGTCTAATTGATGCCATTGATTCAATCATTATCTTGGATGCAGATTTCGTCGAGAAAGAAGAGTGGAGAAAGAAAGCTCTCGAGAAAAAAGCAAATGACGGAACGGGAACCCTATAATTTAAATCTGATTGGTTCAATTTCCACCAAAGGCTGAACATGCCGGATTTGGAATCGGTTTGGTTCGCTTAGCTGAATTTTTGGTTCAATTTTCTTTGGTTGTGTTTCTAATTTGGTTCATCTTGGTAGATATTCAACTTAGTGTCGATTTGGATTGAAATATTTCAACCGATATTTTTGTATACTATTTTTTTGTAATAATTTTTTTAAATCATTTTATATTTACGTCATAATTTATTTAGAATAATCTATTCTTCTATTAAGTCGAATCGATTCCAAAAAAACTACGGTTTAATTCTGTACTTTCCAATCAATAACTAAGATCATTTTCTTGATGGGAATCTTCTAATGACAACTCTAAGATTTTTTTTGTCCCAAAGACAATTTGTTACTTTCACGTTTTTGGTCGTCTATTTTCCTTTGTTAATATAGCATTTTTGAATTGTGAATTTAAGATGATATCATGTTTAGATTCATTTGAAAATTAATATAATGTGTAAACTATTCAACGACTATAATCATCCTAGAATAGGTGAGTTGGTTAAAATTCAAATGATCTCATATCAATAATCCGAGAGTTTGAGATTTGATATATATCGATATTTGAGTAGTAATAACGATAACCATATGCACAAAGTAAAATACACACAGAAATTTTTCACGAGGTTCAGTTTTCTACCTACATCCCCGACACCTAGTTCAAAAACAAATCCACTATAATAAGAAGCAATTACAATTGCATATGATATAACATAAACAAGTCTACCATTCTTTTCTACGTGGTTTATGGAAATAGTATCAGAGACAACATGTCTCACTACCACCTAACTGCACTAATGCAACACTATCTTCAATGGCTGCAGATTCCACAGAAATACCATCAACAACACTGATAGATTTCTCATCATGTTAGTCTGTCTGATGGCACGATGCCAGACACATATATGCTCCTTTCAACAATACCCTCGGCAGCCATGAGTTTTCATGAAATAGCTCTTTGGTATTTATAGCACTCCTCTAACCCTAGCACATAGAATTCTCATGAGATTTGGTAGATACAACTTGCTTTTCAAATTTATCTACTTGCCAAATCTAAATATAGAATATTTGATTTTCCATATTCAATAGATACAACTTGTCCTCCAAATTTATCTACTTGCCAAATCTATTGTAGAGAATATATGATTCTCCTACAACTTCATAACAGCCCATCAAGTCACTTGCCACGTCAACAATTGCGCCACATCAGGAATTCCGCCACATCAAGTCCTTGCTTGCTGTTATGTTCTCTGATGCATCATCTGATGCCATCAAGTCAATGCCCAGTATGTTGTGTTAGATATTTAAAATCCCAACAATTCTTTTCAGCTTTGCAAACCTTTTGTCATGTCAGCAATAATGCCACATCAAATTCTTGCTTCCTGATATGCCGTTTGATCAGATCTCAACACCTTGTCTGATGCATCCTTTGTTGTATCCAACTAAAGACTATACACTCTAAGAGACTTCTCGGATACCTCTTCTACCTGATGCATCCTCGGTTGTATCCAACCAGAGACTATACACTCTGAGAGACTTCTCTGATACCTATTCTACCTGATACATCTTCTGTTGTATCCAATTAGAGACTATACACTTTGAGAGAATTCTCTGATACATCCTCTGCTTTAGGTTGAAGACTATCTCACTACAATCATCTATCATACTCTTGTTCTATGTTGATGATTGTATCAGTTACTTCATCAAGTATTGACTCAACCTTGTTGTATCAGAACACTCTATCTCATCTGTCCAATGTCTAGATCAACTCATGTGGTTAATTTATATTCAGTGTTGATAATATTGTATCAACCACCGCATCAAACACTATCTCATCTGTCTAATGTTTAGATCAACCATGTGGTTAATCTATATTCTGTATTGATAACATCGTATCAACCACCACATTAAACACTATTTCAGTATATGTTGTATCAAAACTTGCATATCATACTCTATCTCATAGTTCAACATATGAATCATAATATGTTATGATTTGTTTCAACACCTCAACACATCAGTCATCACAACATTAGCATAATCATCTAATTTAAATAAACCGTTCAAACTTCTATTGGAAATAGCCAAAAAAATTTCTTGAATTCTCTAGAATAATATCATAGTTTGGTCATATAACTCAACATTTGGTACGAGAGTATAGAGAAGATATGGGAAAGCAGCCTCTTTTCCAAATGATATGATACGATGTGGCAAAATAATGCCATTAGGTAGTAGACTATTGATAATAGCCACCTTGTCCCTTGGCATATAATCCTCATTATCAAAATGATCTACAAGAAAAAGTAATCATTTCAAAAATATGTACATATAGAATGGGCCTTTTGAAAAGCTCATTTAAGAGAGTGGGCTTTTAATATCATATTTGAGCCCAAAGGCAAAGGGAAATAATGTACTGGAAACACAGATCAAGCAACCGTTCGTGGTTTCAACTTTGAATAAATTTTACGAATATTAATAGAGAAGAGAAAGAGAGAGTGGAGCGTAATGCAGACCTAGAAAATGGGCATCTTCTAAGTTTTCGATTAGCGGGAATTGCAAGCTTCACTAATTCGAAAAAAATGGCGTCCACTGATGAGGTTCGTCTTCTCTCTCTCATCGAATCCTCCCACGCCGGCGATGTCTTCTCCTCCTTCTCTGATTACCTTCGACCATTCTCTGCTCTATCAACTTCCCGGAAACTGGACCCAACACCTACCGTTCGTTCCCTAGCTAAAAAATATCTTCCTTTCCTCAATAAATCGATTTCGCTCTTACCGAAACGTCTCTCCGTCCCGAAATCTGACCAGGATGCTCGTGAGTTAGCCGGAGATCTGTTCCGTGCCTATGAAATCTGCTTGGATTGCCTAGAGTTGGTTTCCTCTCAATTATCCTGCAAGCCTCATACCGTCCAACTTCAGAGGCTACGAATGGTTTTCTATCTCGATGCTTGGGGTTTGTACGATAATGTAATTACCCAAGCGTTCAAGGTTTTAGAGAAACTAAGAGGCTCTAATATCAGCTCCCGGAAATGCCGGTTGTTGCCGGAGGTCCAGGACGGAGAGGCGGAGCTGGCGATGGTCCTGGTAGAGACTGTGGCGGCCATCTTCAAGGCCGTGGCAATGGGTCAGCAAACAGACGATAAGCTGTACAGGAAATCCCTTGTTTTGCTCGACGAAGTCAGAGCCTGGTTCAGGTCAGTGTGGGATTAACTTTCTTCTTTAATTAGAGCCAAGTGCGGCTTCCATTTTCACTAGGGATTAAAGTTTCCTATCAAGAAGTTGCACAGCCTGAAATATTTTTACTGCGCAGGGTCTTAGATGCGAAGGAGTATGAGAAGTTACACAGAGTGCTCGTGACAAATCTGGGGAAATGTGCTCTTTCTCTGGTTAGAGAAGCTGAGAGCTTCGATGGGGATTTAGTGCGTTCTTTCTGGCACTCTACTGTGAAGGAACACAATAAATCTGCATTGTCAAAAGATCGACTTTATAAGGTGACTTTTGTCCTTTGATGTCTTCCCTTGTTGCTGTTGCTTTTCGTTTAGATGCTGTCATCTATTTACTAATTGCATCCAATGCCCATTTCCAGTTTGCTCGCGAGGTGCTTTCTGTTCTGTTTGGATTTAAGGATAGAAGAATGTCAGTGACCATTGACATTTCAATGTCTGTGTTGCGCAGCGTAACTTGCCAATTCGAGGTTTGCACAAGAACCTTGCATCCTAATTATCTATAGTCCTGTGCACATCAAATAACTCTTTCAACGATATAGTAATCCATATGTTCTGGTGTCCCTGCTCCTTTATCTGTTACTGGATTGAGTGGCCTTGGGTTTTTGCTAGCTTCTCATTTGATGCGCCTCTACTACAAACTTGCAGTGCCCTCTAACACTTCGTTTTTCAGGTTGAAACTGATGAGAACTCAATGGAATTTGTTGACCTAGTCTCTTATTGTGCTCACAAGTTCCGAGCAGCAGGAGACATGCATTGTGCGAAATTTTCAAAAGAATTAAATGAGATGGCCGCTTTATTTGTCGAGGTATTTTTTTTCTCTCCTTGGCTTGTAAACCCGCCTCAATGTATTCAGGTAGTATCCTGGTGCATGCGTTAATTTGTAATTTGGCTGCTTGGCAGGCAAGACCACAACTTAATCTGATTCTTAGACTTTACTCGAGTGGTCTGTCCATCACAATTTGTGATTCCAAGTTCAGAGAAAGTAAGGTTAAAGATGCTGCAGATGATTGGAAGATTCAAGCTTTGCTTGATGATGAGGCTAGATGGCAAAGTTTAGTTTCTTTACTCAGCATGGTTGACAGTTACTCAGGTGATGTGGACAATCAGACTGGTTTATCATGGATCCGTGGACATAAGAACTACAATAAAACAAATGATAGCTGTACAGACAGGAACAAGCAGACTTGTTGGCCACAATACTTAGATGCATTGAAATTCTTGTGCCAACCACTTGCGGACTTGATAAATTCAGTGAAAAGAAAGATTGTGTTGGAGACAGAAATGTCCTGCACGTCCGCTCATCTATCTACTATTCAGGAGGCCTTTCTCCAATTTTGTGATGGCTGTCTCTTCCTTCAGAGGTAAGGTGGTCATTATCTGTCTCTTACGATATATTCTGTAGCTTTTAGTCAGAGTGGTGCTTTACATTAGAACTTTTCTACCTTGTCAGATGGTTAAAGTATCTTAAATGTATTTGGGTGGATTTAGAAGATAGTTCTTGTAAGTGTTTGAATTCACGAACTGTAAATGCATCATATGTCTACTGTTTTTTTTATTTTTATTTGTCATGGTCATATGCAATAATTGGCTATATGACGTCTAAATCTTTAATCCTTTTGTGAAGTCTTCTTCTGTGGGTTGAATGCATTTCTCACCTCTCTTTTGCCTGCTTCTTAGATGCACTACTGACAAGGGAGGTAGAGAATCCGACTATAATAAAGCTTTGCTAAACATGGCTATGGGTGCTTTCATTGTCTCGTTAAGAACCCAGCTTAAATTGGAGGTTTGGTATTTATGTGCAGTTCGTACAAATCAATAACTTGTTCAAGTTCCTGAACATATCATATCAAATCTAACTTAGTGATTCAACATCTTCCTTTCCAGATCAGTGCCCATCTAGTTGAGGATGTAATTGGCAGTGCATGGATTGGATCTCAAGAACTTAAGTATCTATTTACGTCGCTTTACAATATTGGTATCGTTTTGTATAGAAATAAGGAGCTAAAAAAGGTGGGTACATACTATTTTGGCGTCTAATAGATTTCTGTGCAAACAAGTATGAAGAATCGATAAAATCTATTCCTGCTTTATTTATGTAGACTCATGCATCTAAATGATATATTCTTTATAGTACAATTTATAGAGTAAGTGCTCTACTTTGTAGGCTTGTGAGGCGCTCAAGCTGTGCTCCAAGGCATCATGGAGATGTGTTGAACTACACTGTCAGATGTTTATAAATAAATCTAGTTCATCTGATAATGACCTGTCAGAAGATGCCATTATGGATTTTGTGGGCGAAGCATGTAGTAGGTGTGCATTCTACCTGGATATACTCCAGCAATGTAGCAGATGTAAGATTCGACAGACCATTGTGCATATTCTAGAAAATTGGCTGTCAGCTGAACATCTGATTAGAAGGTTACCAGGCCCTGTGGCAATTGTACAACAGTGGGTTAAGGTAAAATTTTGATGAGTACCTTTATTATATTTTGACCTTCAAGTATCTTAGTGTGTGCTATGAACAGATAGAACGGGGATGTCACATGAATCTGGATGCAGCTGATTCTTGTACACCATTGTACTCATTGCTATCATCTTCTCATAAAAAATCAAAGCGGGCTATCGGAAAAATCCTAGAGCAGGTTGGGATTCTAATTGTTTCGACAAAAATTTGTGTAGGTCTTAACTTGAAGTGGCATGCAATTATAAATTCTCGTTTGGTTTTTATTGGTGGGTGTACTTTACCTATTTGTAAAATGGGTGAAATTGATGAATGATTTGTTTTCTAATTGCATTTTCTCTCTTCAATAAATGCTTGCAGGAGCTTCTTGCCTATGAAAAAATCTTCCCTTTAAGCTCAAGTCTGGGTCAGCAAACACGAATGAAAATAGCAGATATCCTTTTGAAGAATGTTTATATCAGTGGGGATATGCATATAGAGAGGGCAAGAATCTTAATATGGAAAGCAAGAATGACGAGGGCATCTGGAACTGAACATCTAACTGACTGCATTCTTTTTCTGTCAGAAGCAATCTCTATCTTGGTATATCTCTTACTATCTTTAGAATTAATAGCTCCTTAATTGGTTTATATATTTTGTGACCAAGTTCTTCAATGTATGAAAGGAGGGTGAGGTACATCATGAGCCAGATAGAGAGAGTACTCCATCTTCTCACCAGTTACCTATTGCGTATTGCTTGAGAGCTTTTTGTATCCAGGAAGCTGAGCCAAACTCGAAGGTGCAAAATCGTAAAACCTAGCTTCTAATTGTTGACAGTTTAACTTTCAGCTGGTGGTTTATGGTTCAGCTTTTAACTTATCTTTATTGAAACATTTTGCCTCGTCTCTTTTGCACAGAAAGTCTTTCAAGATATTACCACTTCGCTAAATCTGTGGCTGAGGATTCCTAGCCTAGATGGTAGTAGGGACAGTCTACCAACAGAGAACATAATTCTGTTACTTTATAATGTTGTCGATTTGATGTCAGTAAAGGTATCTTTTTCCTATCATCTAGGTGGACTATGTTTTTTTTAGTGGCATACTTTATAGTGCACATTTCATATCTACCTGCCCCTTGATACTTTTTTCTCCATGTCCAGGGATGTACAGAGCTCCATTATCATCTATATCAACTGATTTTCAGATCACTTAAGAGGAACAATGTCAAATTGGAGGTCAGCGTTGCAATATTGTGGGAATGTAGAAGGCTTAGTCATGCCTTATGCCTTTCCCCCATAAGTGATGCCTTTATCCGGGCCTTATCAGAAGATTGTGGTGACAAATCTACGTGCATTGATTTCTGGATAGATTGCCTGAAAGATTCAAAAGCGAAGTTAATTGGTTTCCAGCAGAACTTCCCTGAGTTACATAACAATTTATTGCATGCCTCCAATGAAGGTCCCTTTAAGTCAGACATCACAATAGATGATATCAAAGATGTAGCTTCAGAACTCATTTCTAGTGTAAGAAATTTAACATTTTCTGTAGATTTATTCCTCACCAAGCGATATCTTTGATGATATACTTTTGCTGATGAATGTCATTTCAGGCTTCACTCTCTAGTTATTCACCTTTTGTAGCAGCATATCTCTATTACGATCTCTGTGAAAGGCTCATATCATTTGGAAAGCTTTCTGAGGTAAAGCTGTAATACATATATTACATCTATTTCCCGTGCCAAAATAAATTTTGCGTCTGTTTTCACTTTTAACAAAAAAATTTGTTGTACATAGCTGCCAATTTCATTGTTACAATTTCATGTTGGTAAGCCATTTTCTTTTGCAGGCTCTTTCATATGCAAAAGAAGCCTATAGGATACGGACTATTATATTTCAAGAGAAATTTAAGTATACTGCTGAGAAGCAGTTTGAAAAACACAATGACGCAGGGAAAATATCAGAGATATGGACTTTTGACATAAAAAATTTCCAAGTGTTCAATTCGTTAGCAACAGATTTTTGGCCATGTGGAAATTTTCTTTGGGACATCAATAGCTGCTACTTAAGTCCTTGGAATGTACTCCAATGTTATTTGGAAAGCACCCTTCAGGTTTTGTTTCTGCTCGGACCTTCTAGTCTGGCTGGGTTCCTTAACTTCTCTGTTTCTCAATTTGGTGCCAATTGTGCAGGTTGGAATTCTTAATGAGCTAAGAGGGAATGGACTTGAGGCAGAAACCCTTCTATCATGGGGGAAAGCCATTTCATGCTCGCAAAGTCTATTCCCTTTTGTATTTGCATTTTCTTCTGCATTAGGTATGAAACTACTATTTTTCCAACAGTAGTCGACTAGTCTTTTCTTGTAGGTTCCTTATTCCTTTTGTTAACTAGCTACTTGATTTTTTTTTCTTCTTTAATTTCGCAAGGAAATCTTTACCACAAAAAGCAGTGTCAGGATCTGGCAAAAAAGGAACTCCAAAATGCAAAAGAGATATTAATCGCTAATCAGCAAGATTTTACTTGCGTAAAGTGCAAACTGAAGTTAGAAGTTACATTGGAGAAGCAACTTGGAGACATATCTCGAAAACGAATAGATACAGTTTCCCAGACAGATGGATTCTTACATGCTGAAATCTTGTTTAGTGCTGCCCTGGGAAAAATCTGTTGCTCAGCATGGAAAAGCTGCATTAGATCTCATGGGGAAGAAAGTGCTGAGGAATTAGCGACTGATAAAAGTGGAGGGGAAGTTTTAGGATATAAATCAATTAAAACAAAACTCAGTATAAAGGAGGCAACAGGAAACAGAGGCTCTAGGAGGGGCCGAAGAGCTAAAAGTTCCCAAACTTGCTTGTCAAAGGACCAGCATTTGATATCTGAGCCAATTTCAAGGTTGACTCGTTCAATGCGGCAGTCACTTAAAGAGCAATGCCAAAACAGTTTTAATGTGCACGAAATTGTTTCGAAGAATCCTAATTTCTCTGATAGATCTGATGGTTCTGGGGGTGAAAGGGTGTTGTTGGACAAAAGAAATGCAGTCCCTAGCATTTGCATATGTTACAAAGGAAAGTGTCAGCAGTGTCTCTCCGAAGAAGTAACAAAATCTGGGTCTCTCAACAATTTATTAAGTTTGAAATGGGAACTCTGCTATAGGAAGCTTGCATCCTCAATACTCGTTAGCCTTGGTATGCTCTCATACCTTATACATTTGCTCATCCAAATGTGCATGCATTCACATGAAGTTGGCCTTTTGACATTTTTTTGGTTGAAAACAATCTAATAGCGTAATAGTTTAGACGAGAACTGAGATCCAGTAACCATTTAAGTCATCTATTGTTGATAAAAAAGTAAAGGGTATGGAAAACCTTGAGTGAGTTTCGAGGCAAAATGAGTTTGATCTTGTTCTCCATTTCCGCGCTTGTGTTTGTCTTCCGACCATCGCCATGTAATATGGCAATTGTGTCATCTATTAATTTGTTTATTCTCTGATGGCGACACTCATGGTATATACATACACATCACGGTTACAAACCATTCTATAAGATGTGTATATCTGCTTAAGGTTGAGTTTTCAAATTCAGGTAAAGGTTTGGCAGACTGTGGTAGAGTTGAACTAGCTCATGAAGCACTACTGCTTAGTATCTCTGCTTTATTCAAAGGCAACTGGTCCAGCCACAACCAGCCTTCTGTCAGTCAGTTGCTGGAGTTTATTGGAAAAGAAGTCACAAGAGATGTATTCGCTGTTGATCGTGCAATAATACTATACACCGTGTGCTGGTTGAATTTGAAGAATTACCATTGCAGGGAGAGCAGGTATGTGAGACATATATTGGCTGTATAACAATTGTCAGTTTTGCATGCCTGAGCTTTTGTCCTTCCTGATGCGAATTTTTTTGCCTTATAAAACATTATCGGCTAAATTGATCAAGTTACTCTTTATGTGCGTATCATCCTTCTTAGCCTCTTGATTTTTTACCTTTAACAGGTCTATTTGCTGTGATCTGTTTAATATTCCTTTCAAAAAACTGGTGTCATGGTTAATGTTAGCATTTGTACTCAGCAGAGAGGTTCCGATACTGTTTCAAAAGGTGAAAGCTTTGGTTATTCAGTGATAATCTGTCCGTTCCTGTCTTATTGTTTGGTATAAAACTGTTTTTATGTTCCCACTAGGTCTCAAGATTGCTTGCTTCTTTATATCTGCTTTCTTCCTCAAGTGCTGAATTCTCATTCGAATGTGATGGAAATGAGCTGTCTGCGAGTCATTGGGTCTCATATTTCCATCAAGCCTCGCTTGGTACCCATATTAGTTACAATTTCATTTCAAACTTGAGCCGAAGACACAAATCACAGAGCCTCTCAGATAAAGAGGTAACAGGGATAGGTTGGATAGGTTTTTTCAGCTTTCTCAATTTGTGGGTTAACTCCTAACCTCAGTGTAATTAATGATATTTTACTTTTATTTTAATTTCCTTTCTGGAAGTAGGTAGGTGTGTGTCTCCCTATCTGACTGCTTTTACTTTCAGTGCACAGAGGCTACTTGCTCGAGTTGTATGGTTTCTGAAGAATTGGACTTACCTAGGTATGAGATCATTACTTTGAGTAACCAGACATGCTATACAATTTTCGGTCGACTGAGTTTGTTTTTCCTTACTCGCCACTGTAGGCTTGCTCCTGAGCGTACACAAGATCTTGTACAATTTGCTAAAGAATTTTTCAACAATCTTCCAAGCTCAACAATCATCTGTATTAGTTTGCTTGGAGGTGCATTAAATCTATTGTTACAGGAGCTAATGCAAATTCGTTCACCAGTTTGTGCTTGGGTTCTCGTATCACGGCTTAGCTTAAAGAGTCAACCCATTGCCACACTTCTGCCTATAGATTCGGTTCTAGAAGGTAAATATGAACTGCATACTGGCTGATCAATTGTGTTTCCTCTTTGTACTCATGATCTCATTGGTTCACTAGATATGTCAGATGACAGTGCAAATCTTAGCTCTACCGAAGTGACTCAGGTCAAGAATTTGGAGAGACGCTGGCTTTGCCCATGGGGTTCCACTGTGGTTGATGAAGTAGCGCCAGCATTTAAATCAATAATGGAGGAAAACTACACATCTTCTGCAGAATTTCCTGCAGAAGACACAAAAGAGAGTAGATGCTTGTGGTGGCAAAAAAGAAAGAAAATTGATCATCGTCTTGGAAAACTCCTAAGGTATGATGGCTCTATATCTGTAACACGTGCACATATCTGTCTATTTTACAGTCAAAGGTATGATGGATCTATTTCTGTAACACATGCACATATCTGTCTATTTTACAGTCAAGTAAGATCGACCAATTCTCATCATATTTCTTGACATACGTATTAATATCTCTCCGTGTTAATATTTTAAACTTCAACATACACAGGACTCTGTTTTGATCCATCTTCTGAATAGGAAACTGGGTACGAGTCTACATCTTTGTTAACAATTTTGGACAACCATTCTTTGTTCTAGGAACCTAGAAGCTTCCTGGCTGGGCCCCTGGAGGTGTCTGCTTCTTGGAGAATGGTCAAACTACAAATTGCCTGACTCAGTGCAGAAAAAGCTGGTTAATGCTCTCAGGTCCAAGTGCAAAATGGAAGTAAATGAGATGCTTTTGAAGGTTATTCTTGGAGGTGGGACGGACAACTTTAAAGGAGAAACATGTGTTGCTCAGCTTTCTTTAAGAAATGGTTGCTATGTAGGTAAAGGGGGATATCTTTATGAAGAAGATAGCTGTAAAACTCCTACTGCTGCGTCTAATATACCTGAAAGTAGGCATGGGTTGGCCTTACAATTGATACATGAAGCAGCAACCAAACTTGGGCAACAGGACGGAGATGAAAATAGAGAGCCTATCATTCTTGTATTAGACCCTGAGGTTCAGGTTCGTCATTTATATCCTTATCACGTTCCTGCACATGTAATTCAACGTTTGGCTGTTATTGAGAAGTTCTGTTTGGGTTTTAACTATTGAGATTCTTGAACAACATGGATCGTACCAACCAAGACTGCCGGTAATTCTTGAAATTGGAGCAGGGTTAGTTATAAGTGTATTGGTTTCTATGTCAACGTTTTTTCATGAGTCTAATCCCGTTGGTTATTCATCTGCGGGATAAGAAGCTATTGATTTTCAGGTTTATATGATGTTAAAGCTATTGCTGCAAGATCAACTAACTTGCTGATTTTGATTAGATGCTTCCTTGGGAGAATATTCCAATACTAAGGAAACAGGAGGTCTACCGCATGCCTTCTGTAGGTAGCATATCTGCTGTGCTAAAGAAGCGCAGTCTCCAAGGAGAGCCAGCAAGATCTGACGTTGCTTCCTTCCCCCTTATTGATCCGCTGGATTCATTTTACTTGTTGAACCCTGGTGGTGATCTCAGCGATACACAAGTCATGTTTGAGAGTTGGTTCAGAGATCAAAACTTTGAGGTACCATAATAACAGCATACTAATAGGTAACCTTATTTTGATATTAAAGTTTTGAACTTCCATCATTGCGTATACTTGCAGGGGAAAGCTGGATCAGTACCAAGTGCAAAAGAGTTGACAGAAGCATTAAAAAGTCATGATCTCTTTCTATACTTCGGTCATGGAAGTGGTATGATTCCTCTAGCACTTTGGATTCTTAAATGTTTAATCGTTAACCCGTGTCTGGTGCAATCTTCATTTACTCGAGTTTTGTTTTCTAAGAGATCTTCTACTGTATATGATACCGCAGGAGCACAATATGTGTCTAGGCATGAAATAGAGAAACTAGATAACTGTTCTGCAACTTTCCTAATGGGATGCAGCAGTGGTTCACTATGGCTAAAAGGCTGCTACACCCCACAAGGCATACCACTCTCTTATCTCCTAGCTGGTTCTCCAGCCATTGTTGCAAATCTATGGGACGTGACAGACCGGGACATTGATCGGTTTGGGAAAGCTTTGTTGGAAGCATGGTTGAGAGAAAGGTCTGATAATTCTTCAGAGAGTGGTTGTAGCCAGTGTGAGACATTAGCTAATGAACTTGCAGCCCTGAATCTAAAAGGAGGCAACAACAACACTAAGAGGTCAAGGAAACCATCTTTGCGAAACAAGTCAGCTCAATCAAATATTGATGATGGGTCAGGGAAGATTGAATGCAACCACAAGCATAGACGTAAAATCGGCTCATTCATAGCTGAGGCTCGAGAAGCGTGCGTCTTGCCACACTTGATTGGGGCTGCGCCGGTCTGTTATGGTGTACCAACTGGTATCACACGGAAAAAAGGAATTGTTGGGCCATGTTAGTTTGCTTGACACTAGCGACACGTTACTTTCAAAGACATAGAATGCCTTTATGATCGCGAGTGCGTCTCTAATTAGTCCATTTCTCAACTTCGTTTGCTCTTATAGCAATTTTGAGGGGACAGTTATAAGGAATAAAGATCAAAGATCGATCTTCAGACAACACAAGAGAAGAGGAAAAGGAAGAAGATTAGAGAGATTTATGAGATATTCATCTTTTTAATATAAATATATTAACAAATTGTAAAAAGAAATTCTTAGCATCTCACATTGTTCTGTTGTCCTCAGCTTTCATGTTATAAAAGTGCTACTAATTTAGAGATCAATTTCACAGACAGTATTTATTCAGGTTTTATAATATTTACAGTAATAGAAAATTGTCTTAATTTTGTATCGATTTGAGATCCACCGTCTGATATTACCCACAAAACCAGTAGCAGAACAGACCATTCTGTATATCAATTAAAAACTGGTATGGGATGGTTACTAAAAACATTTACTTCTAATGGGATGTGTTCAGTTTCTAACCACCAGGTTTGACACGAGGAAACCTAATTTTTAGTGTGTTTCCTATCGTTTATGCAGATTACGAACCATTAATTTTCGGGACTTTTTTGGTGTTTCCTGACATGATGAATTCATGATAGTAAAAACCATCCTTGATTTCATGATGATGAACTAACCTAATAATGTTTTTTCCGACCAAAAAAAGCTAATAACGTTTTCTCCGACCAAAAAAAGCTAATAACGTTTTCTCCGACCAAAAAAAGCTAATAATGTGTGACACTAAGAAGAAAAATATATTCCAGACGGTAACACTTGATTTGTAAATTCCTAATCCTCCAAATCGCTCTTCTCATAAGTCATAAAACACCAAGTAAAATATTAAAAACTACCCTTTTACTAATAATTTGCTAAAATACTCTCTATTCTATATGGTTTTACTTTTCATCTACATCCATAATTAACATCCATGTGTCCTAAGTTCTTAGCAAAAGCCCAAGATGATCTTCATCAGTTCATCACTCACGTAATCTAAAAGTCTTTCTGATCAAAAGAATCATAAACACCCAGGCACACATGTATGCATGTATAATCTCGAGAAAATGACTAACAGCAAGAGTTTCTTCTTCTCGATCATCCTCTGTTATTTTCTCACAATCAAAACAGGTGTTGTGTTTATCTCTGCACAAACTCAACAATGCTTGGGCGAGGAATATTTCAGACCAAACAGCACTTTCAACAAGAACCGTCTCCTTCTCCTCTTTGCCCTTCCTTCTAATGTCACTGCTCAAAACAGTCTCTTCTTCAATGCTTCTCTAGGACAAAATCCAAACAAAGCATATGCTTTGGCCACGTGTATTCCTGATACCGAAACAGAGGATTGCTCAAATTGCGTCACGGCCACATCAGATAACTTATCCAGAACTGTCCAAACAACACCGCAGCTTTTCATTGGTCAGGTGGTGCTTTTGTTGTTCACGGCGATTCAGCTGAAGCATCTCGAGTTTCGCAGGTCAAGGTTTCAGTCACTGAGCCTGAGCCACGCTGAAGATTGAAGATTTGTTTAAACCGGTTTATCCGACACATGTTTCTCTTTTGTTGATTATGGTCTCATAAGCTCTACCTTGAAACTATGTTTACAATCAGTGTCGGGCCTGTAGATATCATATGAAGAAATCGAGACTTATAGCTAGACATAGAGATCTAATTTCTATACCAATGGAAATCAATTAACCAGAACTGAACCGGAAAGATTGGGTTCGACAGTTACATGAATAAGGTTTGGCCAGAGCCGAAACTGTGCGTCTCTTTGTCGCAACGAGATGGCTAAGTTATCCAAAAAGACCGTTAAAGCCACTTGTTCGCCCACCATTACATTTGTTTAAACCGGTTTATCCGACACATGTTTCTCTTTTGTTGATTATGGTCTCATAAGCTCTACCTTGAAACTATGTTTACAATCAGTGTCGGGCCTGTAGATATCATATGAAGAAATCGAGACTTATAGCTAGACATAGAGATCTAATTTCTATACCAATGGAAATCAATTAACCAGAACTGAACCGGAAAGATTGGGTTCGACAGACATGAATAAGGTTTGCCAGAAACTGTGAGCGAAACTGCAACGGCTAAGTATCCAAAAAGACATGGCCACTTGTTCGCCCACCAATACATGGCCCACCATTACTCCTCATAATATAAAATGGTGGCCCACGGGTATACGTTACTTGGCAACCACATCAGCATCCGAATTAACTCTGTTCATGTATAAATTTGCACAATAGTAGTTCTTTGGATATGTAATTTGAATATTACTTAATTTCAGGTATGATTTTGCACTGCTCCAACAATTAGGTATAAATCGAACATCCGAATAAACTTTGGGTACGAAACGGCCGATTTTCCGAAAATTAAACCTAAGGCTTCAAGCAAAGTTTCGGTCTGGGTTTTCTTTCATAAAGTTACAAGCTTTTGATTGTCTTGGTTTCAGTGTACGCAAACTCGAGAATTTCGTGAGAAATTTGGTTCCAAGCCTCGCAAAAGGGTCTCTCTATATTTAGGACTGTTTTTTTTCTGTCCTAATTCAGAAAAACTGAACTTGATTTGGTTCAAGAGAGCAGCGATGTGTTGTTTGTCGGCGAGTCTGTTGTTACCACCAAAGCTGAAGCCAGCTTATTTAGACAAAGGTAGTCATAACAGTAGCAGTTCACGCTTTGTCGCAAATAGAAGATCCCAGAGGAAGAATCAGTCGATTGTTCCCGTACGTGTATATATATATTTATACTTTTAAAAGAAATCTCATTTTTCTCGTCATCTGATAATATTCACAAGAAAATTCCAGTGTGATTTAGCTGATATGATCAATTGCCAGCTATAGTTTCAATGCTTCGCAAATTCTACGGTTCTTATTGGATATGAGTCTGTTTGTGTTTCTTATTGGATATTTTGGGTCTTTTGGATTTGGTGCAGGTTGCAAGGTTGTTTGGACCGGCGATTTTCGAATCATCAAAATTGAAAGTATTGTTTTTAGGGGTTGATGAGAAGAAGCATCCATCAACACTCCCTAGAACTTACACATTCACTCATAGTGACATTACAGCTAAATTAACGTTAACTATCTCTCACTCTATAAATAATTCGCAGGTAGAATTTAGCTCTCTCTCTCTCTCTCTGTTCTTAGCATATCTACAGACACTTAAACACATAGTAATAGTACATAGCCTCTGTATATAGGAGTAGATGACTTATGTAATTGAGCATTTGAAGCAACTACTAGAGGCTGATGTAATAAGAATTCTATATAGTTGCAAGGATGGGCAAATAGGCTATACCGAGATGAAGTGGTAGCAGAATGGAAGAAAGTGAAAGGGAAAATGTCGCTTCACGTTCACTGTCACATAAGCGGTGGCCATTTGCTCTTAGATCTGTTTGCAAAGTTTCGATACTTCATCTTTTGCAAAGAACTACCAGTGGTAAGTTTCAAGAATGGAAAGAAGCTTCTTTTAATATATTAGTTTCATTCATGTAAGCAAATGTTGATTACTATATATGAATTGTTTTGATATTATGTATATAGGTGTTGAGTGCTATTGTGCATGGAGATGTGAACTTGTTGAACAACTATCCTGAGTTACAAGAAGCTCTTGTTATGGTTTATTTCCATTCTACTGTAGATGAGTTCAACAGAGTCGAGTGTTGGGGACCGCTTTGGGGAGCTACTTCGCCTGATGGTCACAGGACTCGAACTCTTCCTGAGACTCGGTGCACGGTCGAGTGTAGTTGTTGTTTTCCACCGGTTAGCTCGATTCCATGGTCGCATAGTCTAAGTAATGAAGTTGTTAATGATTACTCAGGGGCTAATACCGAGGGAATTTCTACACCTAATCCGGAGAAACTCTAGTGATTGAAATCGATATATACAGGATTTTTTTGTTCTTTACCATTTTAGGTGATTTGTAAACTGAAAAGGAAAGGAAGATTATTGGTTTCCTTTTTGGTGGATCTAATTATTGGTTTGGTTTGGTGAACACAATGTAGTATATGAACATAATGATTATTTGTGGTCTTAAATGTTAAAATGTGTAATATGTCGTCTGCTTTTGGGTCTTGACCATCATAGTGTATCTCATTCACAAGAATACATTTGGCCAAGAATTAGCAATTAAAGGTGAGTGACTTGTATAATACTGAATAGTAAAACGGTGGATCTTTATATTACTGAATGATAAAATACTGGGTTTTTTTCTAATAGTCACGAAACCCATCATTAGGTTAAAACTATTAGACTTTAGGATTTGTAAATAATTCAATAGTTTTTTGTTCAACTATTTTTTTAAAAATGTTAAAGTCTTACATTTCAGGGCGGGACCAAATTTAACGACCTAATGAAAAACGTGAAGGTAAAGATATGACAACAAAAAGAACTCATCTGGTCGGCGAAGCGTACCAGCCACTTCTTGATTCTAATGATTCTAAATCATTTTTTGGATTCATTTGGTCCCTTCTTAACATCTTGTCAATTTTACAACGAGTCCTAATTCCCAACCAAAAAGATGACTTTTTTTTCTGTCTCGGACCCCATTACAACGAGTCCTAATTTAGAATCAAATGATCCAACGCCCCTAAAAATTCAAAGAAATTCTCAAATATCCCCTTTATTATTAAATATTTATTTTTAAATAAAAAATAGGTAAATAACAAAAAAATATAAAAATTGGAAATAATTACAAATCCAAAACTATATACCCATCTAAACCTGGTTAAATCAGGTCAACTCGATTTTTTTTTATAAAAAAATTACCTTTTAAAATCAAATTTAAATTAATATTTTTTTTTTGGATTAGTAACATTAGGTAAAATTATTTAACAAAATTTATTAATTTAAATTGTAACACTTGAGAAAATTACTTATGTTTTGAAAGATTCTGGTGAGCAAACTGAGGCTTTACAACCACTGCAGATGTACTTTCAACCGTCAAAGTATACAAAAAAATTAAGATCCCTACGAAATGCTATGAAAGATTTCACTTTTGATGAGATAAAAGAAACATTTGGTAACACTAAGGTTAATTATCCGTAATGTTACTATTTTATAGTTGTAATATGTTACACTGAAGTATACGTTTATTTTTTAGAAAATTTAGAACATCTTGGTTCTATCCCGTAATGAAGAATCATTTACTATAACTGCATTTGGATTGTAGGATTTGCACAAAAGTCTAAGAAAAAACGAAGATACAACTGATGATACAAAAATAGTAACACAATTTCTCTTATTTAGATGCGAGACAAATATAATACTTGGTAATACTGAGTAACACTAATTGTAAGTTTCTTTCGAGTATAGGGTTCGAAGGACAATAATCGATTAGGTGATTTGGAAAAAAGTACTAAAAGCATGGAGAAAAATCTACTAATGGATGAAGATACAATCGTTGATGTGGAAATGGTAAATGCGTTTCTCTTAATTAGATGCGATGAAAAAATAATATTTTATAATACTGAGTAACACTAATTGTAAGTTTATTTCGACTATAGGGTTCGAAATACAGAGATGAAATCCAATGCGTTGGATAGGGAGTAGGTGATTTGGAGGAGTAATGCACTAAAATTCCAAAACCGATCGACATCCCAACCGAACTTCCAACCGAACTTTCAACCGAGCGTGAAACTCGTACTTTATAACGAACCTTCAGTAGAAAGAGGAAAGAAATCTTTCCAGATTTGTGAAAACTCCATACACAAGGTGGCCAACGTGAAAAAAGAATATTGATTGAGATCTTTTACTCGTTTTATCTAAATTTGTTGTTTATCTAACTTTGAAAAACTCGTAATATTTGGTAAAATTACGTAAAACTAATGTTGTTATTTTTAACACTAATTTGAAGTTAAAAATTTAAGAACTATTATTCATTATTTTTGATAAATAATTTGAGTTTAAACATTTTAATGAGTTGTAGTTTAATTTCTACTAAATTTTAAAAAAATAAATTTTTAACTTAAACAAATTTTATTCAATTTTAAAAATTACTTTTAATCAATTATAATTATAGTAAAGCTAATTCTTTTTATAAAAAATATTTTTTTGTTTTTCTGGGCACTTTCTATTTTTGGGAGCCTCCTTTTTTTTGTAGCCGCCATTTCTTTTTTTGAGTGCCGTCGATTAACAGTTAGTGTTTCAAAAGTTTTTAATAATACGGATTTTGAACATAATATTACTTTTGGATTTTTTCAATTTAAATTAGTTTTATCTATAGAAAATTTATTATTTTTAGTTTTATAGATGTTTGTAATAAGTTAAGTTTTGTTTTTTATGACTTTGTATATTGATATTTTTTGAAACTTCTTTTATGTGTGTTTCCGTTTTTAAAATGAGTGATTATAACAAAGTACTCATAAAAATATAAGGTGAATGGTAGAATATATTCTTATAAGACACTAGTATGTATTAAATTTTAATTTTTATATTTAATAAATGTTTTTGAGATTTTATAGTTCTTTAGATAACACAAACTAATTTATTTTAATTTCTTTGTTTGTTTTGTAATAAATTTTTCAAATCAAATTCAACTTTTGACTTGAAAGTTTTAAATAACTGTAATACTAATGTTACATAGTTGTAGCTTTTGTCTCAATAATACTAATGTTATCTAGTTTTTTGATATAATGGTAGTACAATATTACGGTAATAATAGTGTTACATAGTTGTCTAAAAGAAAAAATATATTTTTAAGGAGAAAATCAGTTTTAAAAATAATAAAATGAAAAATACAAAATCAGACACTGTTAGCGTTCTCAAATAACAAATATGTTAAATTTCATTTAGGCACCTTTTTATTATTAATTCGTTTACGCCGTTCTCCAGTTTATAACAACGATTGTTGTATGTACACAAAGATACTTGTCAATATCATTTAAATCCTCAGTTATAAATTTTTTTTAATAATAGCAGTTCTAATAGTTTTACTAGTTGTAATAGTTTTACTAGTTTTAATAGTTTTATTTTCGTAATCAGTAAAAATAGATCAATTTTCGAGATCATAATTTACTAGAATGTTTTTTGTTTTGTGTTTTTTATTTAACTAATTTATTAAAAATTAAAAATAAATTAATCAATAGAAATAAGAATAAATAAGAGTATTTTCGGAAATCATATATATTAAGTGAGAGCATAAATGTTTTAAGAAATAAAGGCATTTGAGGCCTTGCCTACCTAATTTATGACCAAATTCGGGAAGAGAAGAAGTAATATAGGGAACGGCAAAGAATTATTGCATTTAATAAATGGTGTGTTCGTAAGTAACTACAAGAAATTATATATGATGACTGATGTATGAAAAATTTGAATAAAAGATATACAAATGAAAATGTTG
Source organism: Pugionium cornutum (assembly GCA_018901935.1). NCBI lineage: Eukaryota > Viridiplantae > Streptophyta > Magnoliopsida > Brassicales > Brassicaceae > Pugionium > Pugionium cornutum. The sequence continues at coordinate 37,084,491 of CM032164.1, read as the reverse complement.
AAGAAAAATGGTTGCGAATCTTGACGAACCCAGATCGTTATTAATTCAAAAGGTTAGATCTATTGCATCCGCGTGTTAAAGAATGTTTTGAGACTCTCTTCCGGTTGGTTGAGAAGACCAACTCAAAGCTGCTGCTGTTGAAGTAATGAAAGGAACATGTAACTCTGTGTTTTGAAAGATTTTCAACGAATTGTTGTTCTACCAAAGAAAGACGACCCGATTTCACTATCCGTATTCTGCGTAGAGACGAGAAGATCGAATCATTTCCTCTGAGAATAGCATTTTTTGGGATGTTTGAATTACAGATATGCTTAAATTGGTTTCTTACCTGAGATTTTGGAGATGGGAACACATTCCAGAACCGTAAGGTTTCATCTCCTGCTCCGGTTACAATCGTCTGTCCATCAGGTGAAACCGCAAGATACAGAACCCTGTATGTGTGACCGGTAAGCGTTGCAATCTGAACCCAAAAGAGAGAGAGAGTTAACTATAAATACTTAATGATAGAGAGTAATATACAGAGACAACGGTGAGAGAGATTTCATACTTTGGACATGGTTGGGTATTTCCAGACAGTGATTTGGTTCTGGGAATATCCGTGTGTGCTAACCAGTTCATTTACGTTCTTAGACCAAGCCAGATTGCATACCTGTAATTTGCATAACACAAAGATGGTTACTAACAGCACAAGATCACTTATTATTTTGAAGTCATCATGTCAAAGTTAAGCACTTTACCTGACTACAAGTATCTATGGAACTTAAATGAGTATTCGTCGTTGTATTCCAAAAACGTATGCATCTATCAGCAGTCCCGCCACCAGAAGCGAGAAGCCCGTGAACATGAGGAGACCAAGCAATGGCTTTAACCGCTGCATTGTGTTCATTACATTTCAAAGCTGGTTGCGTCGAATGTTGGTTCCATACAAAAAGCTGCAAACGTTTTAACCATGTTGGTTGTTAAAAAGAAGACGAATGCAACAGCAAATAAAGAAAATAAGAGTACATACCCGATTGTCGTTTCCGCCAGATGCTAACTCTCTGCTGTCATACGACCACTTGAGTCCGCATACCTCAGATTTGTGACCTGTCAATTTACTGACATGATCTTCTTGACACCTTATGTCTCTCTGAAGAATACTCTTGTCTCTGCTACCAGATGACAGAACCGATGAACTCCATGCCAGGGCTCCAACTCTTAGATGATGACCTTCCATTGTTCTTGTTCTTTTGCAGCACGACACATCCCATATCTACCAACACACAACAAAAGTGAATATACCATAGAAAGAAATGAATACATAAATTCCTCAATTCCTAAGAAAAACAGAAAAATGAAATCCTATTCGCCTAGGTCGTGCATACACTCAGATACTTTCCATCTTAGTCCACAAATGATTTAACTTCACTCAGGCCAATGTCCAAATACCTACAAACCCTTGATAATGCTTTATTTGAGCATATCTTCTCGAGAAAAAAATATGTTTGTAACAACACCTTGATATCGTACTACTAATGATCAAGATTCCAGTAAAAGATATGGCATGACTCTTACAGTCCATACGATACAGTCTAATCATGTTGTAACTGTAAGTAGTTTACAATATTCCTTTCAGATAGTTGAAAAGTAAGGGGCCCTAAGAGTGGCAATGGAACTTAAACAAAAAGTAAATGAGATCTAACCTGTACTTTCCCAGTACTAGTTCCAACAGCCAGATGATTTCCACGTAATGCCCAACCCACAGAGCAAACACTATCAACAGCCCCGAGATCACATAACTTAGTTACCTGTTAAATTTAAAGGAAGAAATCAACATCAAAACAATTGAGACTCTGTGACAAGACAACATGCATAAGTTTTACAAAGTGACAAAAAACTCACCTTGCTGCTACAAGCATTCCACAAATATACGCAGTTCTCTAGTCCTACTGCAAGAACATTTTGTGCGGACCAATCCACGAGATTCAAATAGAAATCATCTTGCAAGGCTGGTGCATCCAATACCTAACAACACAAAAAAGCCTCTGTTATCATCTGTAGCAACATTACCCACAAACATATATCCAAATTCAATAACAAGAACAAGCTCTGCACATCGCTAAACACACTCAAAGCTTGAAAGAACAGTAAACAAGAAGCATTCCTCAATAATGGTTTCATCTAGATCACTCTGCATAACCTCAGACTCCAATTCTAGACCATCAGAGAACAAGACATGACCAAGATCACAACATGTTTGATGCATTAATGGTATCGAAGAAAAAAAGGCAACAAGATTAAGAATTTAAGATCTTTAAACCCAAATTCACATTAAACAAAAAGCCATTGAAGAAACAATCAATTTCCGCAATGCACAACTACTTTAAACGCACAAGGTACGATCCAGATTCAATGCTCTAAGCTCCGCAATTTAGATAAATCGCAAGCCCTAAAACGAGAAGCATCCCCAGAATCGGACCTCGAAAGCAAAAACCCACCTTATACGGCGATCGCTGAACCTTCCTCAGTGGCTTGATCGGGCAATGACTAACAGCAGGAGCTTCATCAGACCCAAAAGGCGATAATGAGTTCAAGGAGCGATGCGTCTCCGTCTTAAACCTGAAAATATTCCGCGACGAAGAGAACCCAGTAATATCCATTTTTTCCGGCGTCTCCGGTCCGAACATCGCTGCCCGCAAGAGAGACGCGTACGAGCCAGCTCCATCTTCCTTCCCATATTTTCCCGGAGCCGGAGCGAGATCGAACAGTGCGAAATTGGATCCGGATCTACTGGGTATAAATCTATCAGAGTATATAGACCTTGAAGGGGACGGAGATTGATTAGCATTGATCAGACGATTGATTCGGGACTCAAGTGAAACCAGTGGAGAATTCATCGCCGTCGATAAATTCATCTGAGACGAAGAACTCGCCGTCGTCGTCACATTGCTTGCGGTAGGATCTTCCATGGTTTTGACTATTTCCATTTTTTTTGTTCCTCTCCTCTTGAGATTTAATAGTAGCTGAGGTGTTGAAGCCTCTTTTTGTCCTTTTATTGAATTTTTTTTAATCTTTTAATATTTGTTTTTACCTATTTCCTTTTTTATTTATTTCCTTTCCCGGGAAATCTCAAGGAAACAGAAAACGACATGTCAAGTGATGCGATATTAAGCAGTGATCAGGTGAGGTTTTAACTTAATTACTTTTTAATTAAATCTTTATCTAAAGTTTTATTGGGCTTACAGCTTGGCCCATATAATTTTAATATAACTATTTTACTTTTCACCCATTTTCTTAAATTGAATTAAAAACTTAAAACTATTTATCTAATGGCGTTGACAATTACCAGAAGATAAAACTCCAAATCTTATAGATCTACGCCAAATCAATTAAAAACATTTATAAATATTAAAGTTAGATCTTAAAGATGAACTAGAAATGAATATTATTAAAAACCCACACTTATTGAACAAAATTTGACTTCATTTCTTATTACTAAATACTAATGAAAATACTCAAAACTGTAAAAAAAAAATAAATGAGTAGATATTGCTTGCAAGTCGCACTGAATAAAGGTGGTTTTGTTTATTTCTGTACTTTGCGTTAACAACAACTAATAATGTCGACAGGAGATGTTCCTCGTTGTCTGTTGATGTTTGGGTAAAAACTGCAAAATGTAGAATTTTTTCACAATACTATAAAAATATTATTTTTTCATGAATCAGAAAAAACAAAAATATATGAATCAAAATGGAAAAAACAGTATTTATAATTAATTTTATGACGATAGCATATAGTATTTATATACAAACACAAAAAAGTGAAAAAAATGCTTCATTCCGTAAAAGTCTTCACTTAAAAGAAAGCAAACACTAAAAAGAAATGAATCGAAATATCTGTTTTTGATTTACTTATGCCAGATTAAAAAAATAATTATAACCAGAAACCACTTAATACAAAAAAAACCTTTATATTGTAACCAAATAATTATGGATTATTATTCAGATTACTGGTTTCATAATCATACCAATCATCGCCAATTCTAGAAAGTAAGAGTTCTGGTTCCAGAAACAGTGGGAGTTCTAATATGACCCACCATTGAAACTTGATGAACTTCTTCTTCTCTCCATTTCTTCTGTCACGGTTTTCTTCTTCAGCTTCATCAATATCGACACCACCAACATCCATAATAGAATTTCTCTGATCCTGGACCTAATTACACTCCCCACCGGCTCAACCTTCCTCCTACACTACCACCATTCACCTCCGTCGTTGACGTCCCCATCCCACCGGCCACCACCAAAGTTATCATCCCTTAACGTTGTGCTATTGTTGCTTGCGAAACACGCATACAACACTGACGAGTTCTTCTTAGGTTACCACTTCCCTTTCTGCTCAAGAAATCATCAGGTTTTGATTCGAATTCATAAGTTAAGCACTACAAGAAACAAAAAGGATTTCCATAGAAAAATTGCAAAAAAAAATCATGAAATTTGATCGTCGAAAATCATTCGTTGGAATTCCTTTAGAATTTGATATACATGGGTAAGAATTCAAGGCCACATAGCGTTGTAAGCTAAAAAAAAAGAACCGGTAACTGTAGTTGGTAGAGTAGATTGAAGACCAATTCGAACCAACATGAACACTTGAAGTATGAGGAATTAACATAAACATAAAAGAAAATGGATAGGTAAGAAAATGTAATAAGTGATGATAGAGGCATGAGAGAAGAAGATGATCATGATTACTCTTAAATAACTTAAATCATAAAGGAAAACAGTAAAATTATTTTATACGAAGAAGAAAAAGAGATAGGCGTGCTAATATTCGTGTGACTTTTTCCTAATTTATGTAACATTTTTATACATTTGTCTGTCCTTTCATTATTTTAGATCTGATATCAATTAATCTCTTTATGTTACACATTGAAATTCACACTAATTAAGTATTATCATAACTATTTTTTAGTTGTAGAGCAGACATTCTTATACAAACATTTAATCATCTTACATAGACAAACATCGAATCTCTTGTCACAAAACCCCCTCTTCTTCACCTTGTTGTAAAATCAAATGTTAGAATCTTAGATTTATGTTTGTGTCAAAAGAGAGTTATTAATAAGAACATTTAATATATTAATTGAAAAAAAATTTTAAATTTTTTTTTATTTTGACTTGTGATTTACAAATATGTGACGTCTCATTTTATCAAAACATTTTGAAACACATAACTTAATACAAAATTTACGAAAAATATCATTAAACAAATATTTAAAAATATACTATATGTACATTCATAATATTTTAACATAAAAGATATTTTGATATAAAATAAAATATTATAAACTTTTTAAAAATAGCCAAAAAATATAAAACAAAATTTTAATTTAATTGAATATTTATCATATTTACAATTTATTATATATTTAATAATATTATTTATCTAAAATAAGTTAAATATTATTTACTTTAAATATTATTTTCTATTTAATATTATTATTTATCTATTTAATATTATTATTTATCTATTTAATAATTTTATTAATCTATTTAATAATATTATTTATCTATTTAATAATATATTTTTATCTAAGATAAAAGTAAAAATCTAATTTTGTTATTTATTTCATTTGTATAATGAAAACACATAATAAAAAAAAATCAAATTCCATACAAAACCCTTCAGATCTGCAAATCTTTTTGACCGTTGGATTTTTCTTAGCTTAAGAACCCATCAGTCAACGAAAGACATCATCTCCTGTTGACCGTCAAGTATATCCATCACGCACTCACCTCTTCCCTCCTCACACAATCAATCACTAACCTACCGGTAGCTCTATATAAGGAATAACTAATTCTTTCTTTTTTTGTTTGAAAATAAAATAAAATTTGCTATATAAGAAAGCCTTTGCATATTTCATTTTACTTGTAAGTGACAGAAATATCCAAACGAGAGGGTAAGCAGAAAGAACAGAGCAATTCCTTTTTTCCTTTAGCTATGACTCTGTTTTTTCCCCTGTTTTAAGTTTCTCTAAGTAATCTGTCTTTTTGCTCTATTTTTAGGGTTAAAAGAAGGAAAAGAAAGATGGTTGCCGTTAGTGCAGTGGAAAGAGTTGAGAGTTTAGCAAAAAGCGGAATCAAATCCATTCCAAAAGAATACATTCGTCCCAAAGAAGAGCTTGAGAGCATCAACGACGTTTTCATAGAAGAGAAGAAAGAAGACGGTCCTCAAGTTCCCACCATCGATCTACAAAACATTGATTCAGAGGACCAAACGATCCGTGAGAAATGCATAGAGGAGCTGAAAAAGGCAGCTTTGGATTGGGGAGTGATGCATTTGATCAACCATGGAGTACCGATTGATTTAATGGAGAGAGTGAAGAAAACCGGAGAAGGGTTTTTCGGTTTGCCTGTGGAGGAGAAGGAGAAGTATGCAAACGATCAAGCCGCAGGAAAAATTCAAGGCTATGGAAGCAAATTGGCGAACAACGCTTGTGGACAGTTGGAATGGGAAGATTACTTCTTCCACCTTGTTTATCCTGAAGACAAAACAGACCTATCACTTTGGCCCAAGACACCAAGTGATTACATGTAAGTTTTGATTCAAACAAGAAAAACAAGAACAATTCTTGTAATCTCTTAACATATATATATTCTTTGTTGGATGGATTGTAGAGAAGCGACGAGTGAGTACGCAAAATGTCTACGTTTGCTAGCAACAAAGGTTTTCAAGGCGCTCTCTATCGGTCTAGGCTTAGAGCCTGACCGTCTAGAGAAAGAAGTGGGTGGTTTAGAAGAGCTTCTCCTCCAAATGAAGATAAATTATTACCCAAAATGCCCTCAGCCTGAGCTAGCTCTCGGCGTGGAAGCTCACACCGATGTAAGCGCTTTAACCTTCATTCTACATAACATGATTCCAGGCTTGCAGCTTTTCTACGAGGGTAAATGGGTCACTGCAAAATGTGTTCCCGATTCAATTGTGATGCACATTGGAGATACTTTGGAGATTCTTAGTAATGGGAAGTATAAGAGTATACTTCATCGAGGATTAGTGAATAAGGAGAAAGTCAGGGTTTCGTGGGCAGTGTTTTGTGAGCCACCAAAGGATAAGATTGTGCTTAAGCCTTTGCCGGAAATGGTGAGTGTTGAGTCTCCGGCTAAGTTTCCTCCAAGGACATTTGCTCAGCATATTGAGCATAAGTTGTTTAGGAAAGAACAAGAGGAATTGGTATCTGAGAAAAACGATCACGTTAGTGTCTAGTAGTCTATATGTAAACTCTATGTTGGAGTTTCTTTTCTCTTGTGTTTATGCCTTTATCATGTATTTGATGTTCGTATCTTATTGAAGATGTGATATACATTTGTATCGATTGCTGCTACTGCCAAAACATAATTCCATATCTATTGGTATCTTCTTAATTGTTTTAGCTTTCGATTTCACCTTTCCTTGCATTAGGATTTGACAAAAAAGACCCATGTTGTATTAATAGCTTGAGTATTTCCGATTTACATTTCCTTTTTGATTACTAAACAGAGATGCCGAAGAAAGCAAAGAGAGAGATGTAAGGAGTAGTATATATGTCCTATGAGAACTTAAGAATGCCGTTTTTGTTTTGCTTCTTCTCCTTCTTCCTTCGTCCTCTCGAGACAAATTGGTCTACTTCTTTGAATGATTGCAAAATGTTAGCTTTGTTGGAGTTATACCATAGGACCATACTGCAAAGAGAACCAAATCTGAGAATGTACAAAAGGAGTTGATAATTCCAGATACTACATATGCGTTTTCTATACCATCAGCGAATGCTTAAGCTCCTGCAAAGTTGCAACAACAATGACATCAAAAGATATCCATATTTGCCCATGACATTGAATCCATACAACTATATAACATTTCCAGATTTGATCAGATGCATATGGGAACGATAGTTGTCGCATATTTACTTTTATGGACTTACCTCCTAGAAGTCAATTGTTGGTTTGTTTCAGGTATTTTTCCGCTATTACCAAATTGTATCGGTTGTCCAGCTGAAGAGACCGTTTTTCCGGCTGCCGTTCTTGTTACCTGTAGTGGATCAGGTACCGATTCAAGAAATTAGGAAATCTCTGTTGTATGTGGTAGCAAACTCAGTTTTTTATTTATTTTAAAAAAGAAATTTAGACTACCTCATTCCCTGTTTGGAAAGAATTCATTCTATTTTCCTTTGAGCCCTATACAAAAAAACGATTGCAAGGAACTGATTAGACTGGGAAAATGTAAAAGAATAATCGATCAAATGCAGTTGAGTTTCACATGCTGCACTTTTGGTTGAGGAAATCTTGTGTGAGATCCATTGTTTGGCTGGAGCTCAGATTTGATTGAGAGCTGTAAGTTAATAAAACAAGTAAAAAAACTAGGAACTATTTGACTAACTAGAATCCATTTAAGAAAAGATCTTACGTTAAACCATGAGTCGTACCTTGCTGAAAAGGTCCGTTGGTAAATCTGGTTGAACTCTCTTTTCTGAATGAAAGTTGAACTCCTGTGTCGCACCATTTCCACAAGCAGTTTATTTTATGTACTCACAAGGAATCTCTAACCATACCAGAATATCAAGTGCAAAGAATAGTTGATAGGACTACCATACCAAAGGTACTGTTGTTTCTCGCTTGCTATTTTTGAAAATTCCCACGTCTCCTTTGCTTGAAAGTATCTGTTTGGCAGGAGTGAAAACCTATATTAGGTGTGGAAGTTAACATGCAAGAGAATGAGACTTGAGAAAGGGTGGTACCTTCTTGTTCAGGGGACGAGCTTTAAAAACATGTTTTGCCTCCAAGACATTAGATATATCCATAGCGCTTGGTCTGCAAGACAGTTTTTAAGTTTACATTCACCTCAAACACAAGTTGAAGTGAGAAAGCAAGCAATCCTTCTAAATTTACGATGTGATATGTGATTTTGTATGTCATACCTCCTGCTATCTCGGTTAATGCCATCAAGCACATCCGTTATATTAGATTTGTCTGACCCCTGTAGAAAAGATATTTGATCACTTTAGGGGAAATGATTTTAGAAGGATTAATTTTTTTACATGAAAGACCTTGTTAAGATCACAGGGCACATGAAAAACTAATATAAAGCAATATTTTTGCTACCTTATATGCTTCATTGCCCTGATAAGACCTTGTTGTCACTGCTGATAAATGTTGCATAGCCCTTTCTGAAGTCTTCAAATGGAATTCCTGATAAAAATGACAAAAACTTTAATCTGACTTCTTACACCAGAAATGGTGTGGAAGTACAATAGCAGCTAAAACAAACTATTTAGTAAATCTTACTTGGAATTCTGGCAGTTTCGGAATGCTCTTCTTCCAGATGGGCAATGAGGGCGCATCAAATATCTACAGATCACAAACACAAGTTTGAGCTGGGCCAAAATAATGAAATCATTTCAATAACTCAGTTCTTAATAGCAGATGCCAAGTTACAAACCTTTCGGTTAAATGGGCGTGCTTTGAATCTATATTCACGTGTTGAGTCATGTTCTAACTTCACATCATTCTTATGCCTGAAATAACCACTACCAAAACATCCTGTGAGATGGGACCTTTCGTGTAAAAAATCACTTTCATCAGAGATTTAGGCTCTAACCGTATCCTGTGAGCCCTCTGTGATGTAGCAAACTCAGGCTCCTGTGCGATAGTAATCTTTTTCCTAGCATGTTGTGAGTTTCTATCAAGAGTTGTATCCTGCAAAACAATTTAGCAAATTTTAAAATGTTTACATCTTAGTGAGAGCTCCTTTTCACTGGAAAGTTTGAATAGTCCATATAACAAGACATGTTTAAGACTTTATAAGCAAGATTATGAGTATTCAACCGATGGAAAACAAACCTTCTTGGGTATCTTGTGGACAAAACTCATCTCCTGATTTGTATCAGCAACCTGAAACAGAGAACAAAAGATCTTATTGCCACTACTACCAGCACCTAAATTCAGATATACTTTACCGTTTTCAATTCAGAGTTAAAAGAAACTATGTACTGTTCAAGTCGAAGTACCATGAGAATCACCATATTAGAAAAAAGGACAAGAAGTAAGACCAATAACTGCTACACACTCTACCTTACAAAGAAGACCTCCATCAAGCTTTTGTCGTTTAGCTGCCTGAACTTCGGTCCCAGATGTCCCACAAACACCCTTCTCGTGAATTGAATCCATTCGCATATGGAATTTACTATACCAGCAAAAGCAGGTACATATTAGGTGAACAGAATAAAGTTGACAGAAGAAACATATATGAAGATTTTACATCATCCAACAGCTACCTGGTATTATTTTGTTTTGCTAAAAGGCTAGCAGTAGGTTTCATTAACGTAGAGCCCCTTGAAGTGGGTTTGATGCTTGACTTCGGTCGGATTTTTGGTTTATCAGTGTTGTTGTGATTGCTAACCGTTGGCCCTGATAAAAGTAGAGAAAGTGACACCATAAACAATTCAGAACATGGAACATAGGTATTATCTTCCAGGGGCAACAAGAAAGTTTGATTAATAAAGTAAATACCAAAGATGGTAAGATGTAAGATGTAAGATGGACCACATCTAACACGGTACTAACTAAAAAATGGAACTGATGAAACCTTAATTGATTTGTAAATTAACAGCCGTTTTGTATTTGCATAAACCATAATTGAACTACATGTATGGTCATGTTGAAATTCTAGCAAAATTATCACCTTGGCATTTGGGCTGATTAGAAAATTTCTTCAAGTTACTACTTTGTTTGGAGAAGAAAATGTCAGAACGCACTCCATTTCCTACAAAAAGAAAATCAAAGCTGTTTTTAAGAAATCTGTACATATCTCGTGGTCTTCAACTCTCTGCTTCCATTTCTACCCGGTGTATTTTAAACCAAAACCTTAATCAATTATAAAACTACTTATGAGCTGCAGGTACATAAATCCAGATACCATATATCACCTGTCTTATTCAAATCTGTGGCTAAGTAATTTGGATGCTGAAAGACTCCTCTATCCTTTTCACAGATATCTGCTGCGGCTTCCCCATCCTTTGATTTTATGGATGCCTCGGTCTTGTCATCAAACTCTTTAAACAACAGTTCTGTAACGAAAGCTGAAAATACAAAGAATTAACAGCAGATTAGCCTTGATCCTAGAATTTTTCATAGAACCGGAAGTACTAGTGTTGCTGACTAAAGGGAGTATGATTCAGAGGACGAAATGGCAAATGTGGGATCGAAGCAGAAAATGAGTGCAAGTAATTTCCAAAACTTAGTAACTGATCACAGTGTAAACCAATTTTCTGTTGAACTCATACACTTGGACTGAAATTCACTCGTTGGTAAGTCTCAGTATTTCACGGCATTGCAAAATTAATCAAAGAAAATTATCATATGCCTTCTATCTTAAAAAGACGGCGAAAACGAGAACTTGAGGCATGTAGAGTTTGATGATACTCACGAGAGGGAGGGCACGACGGAGCAGAATGAAACCAGAACTCGGCGGCCTGAGCTTCCTCCGGTAACTCCACCCGAGCAAAATCGTACCACCGAGCCGCATCAAACTCGTACTCCAGATCAATCTCTCTCACCTCAAAAACCATTGGCTCGATTTCCATATCTTCATCCATCTCCATTTCTCTTTCTAAAACCTCAACAACAGTCTCTCTCTCTCGCTCTCTCTCTTTCCGGGGAAAATGCACCTCTAAACAAACAAAAAGCGCAGTAAATCACTGATCGCTTCCACAGATACCTGACGTCACAACATGTAATCTACCAGACAAAACCCTAATTTTCTCAGAAATATCTGATTCATTGGACTTGATGAAGAAGCAGGAGGAGGAGAAAGAAGAAGAAGAAGAAAGGGAGCGGAAAATAAACGGCACAAATTTCGCTGTTTAAGAGTTGTTTTGGTTTAGCGACAAAACGGCCAAAAATTCATTTAATTTTCAGAAAACAGAAGAAACGACACCGTATCACGACCACTCGAAGCACAAAAGCATGGACGCTCCAGTTTTTGTAACGACTCGAAATTTTGAATTTTAATTAGAATACGCATAGATGAGTCAAAAAGACGAAACCACCCCTACAAGAGAGAGAGGGCATGAGGGTGCTTCCGTCAATTCAGCGTGGGCGCTTCGAGGCGCGTCTTGGTCTGCGAGTTTTCTTGGCTTTCGACGAGACTGAATTCCGGCGGGATCAAAAGTAACCCTATAGATCTGTGTTTATTTGCGAATCTGCCACTAACGGTTGCATGACCTGGCAAATGCGCTTTCTCAGTCAATATTGATATACACACACGTTTAAGAATAACTAGTCATCTTTGGAGCTGGAAATAAGAAAATTCAAAGGCTTCTCCAACGGAATTGAAAATTTTCTTTTTGAAGTAACATTTTCAGAATGATATATAAGTAATACTAGATTCATATTTTTAATAGATTGAAATCATTTCATATGAAAATGAGGAATGGGCACAGCGTGATGTTGACTGTGAATTTAATAATTTATCTATCATTTTAAGTAAATTTTGACATTTAATAAGGTTTCTACTGGAGTACACAAAGACCCAATTTTGTGTAAAGAAAAGGACAGATTATCATTTTTTTTTCCAAAGAATATGACAAAATTTATAAAATCTATACTCCAAAATAGCATTTAAGTAGTTTATGTTCTTTAGAAAAATACTACAGATTATCATTTAAGTAGTAAATGTTTTTAGACATATACTATAAACTATCATTTAAGTGGTATATGTTTTTTAGAAATATACTATAAATTGTCATTTAAGTAATATAATACAAATTGTCATTTAAGTAATATAATACAAATTGTCATTTAAGAAATTAATACAAATTGTCATTTAAGTAATATAATGCAAATTATCATTTAAGTAGTGTATATTTTGTAGAATAATTTTTTTCCAAAGGGTTTTGGGTTTTGGACCTAAACTACTTTTGGGAATACAAAGACACATTTCTTTAGGAAGGTGTTGGTTGAACAATTTCAAATGTAGTAAATGAGAATTTAACTAAAAATAGAAACGTAATCTTAATATTAATACACATGCATAACCATATATGTTATGATATCTACTTATTATGCAATTTCTGCATACCATATGTTATTTGATGTCTATCTTCATTTAATTGGACTCACATGATCTCCATGACAATTCTTTCCCATAGTTTTCTTCGTCTATCCATCATTTTAAGTTACATTCAAAATATTAAACTTTACTCTGACAACTTTAATTAAAATTGTTTCGATTTGACAGACAGAAGACAAAGTAATATCAGTATCACCACATTGTTTTAAAATAAAAAAAGAAGGTAAATTGTACAAAAGACATACTCTTCTCATTTCCGCTAAGTTTTTACCGACCACTTTCCAACCATATACAACTATACAAATAACAACAGCACTTTCTTTCGTGTCTGTTTTTTTTTAAAGTTAAAATAATTACATAAAATTCAAGAAAAACAAATCAAGAATTGTGTTTTTTTTTGTCCTCTGTTCATACTTGTTAACTCTTTTTTTTCAAGACTGTTAATAATAAAAGATATGATGAAGCAAGAGAGTGGGTTAAACCCACAAAAGCCAAAGCAACAAGAAAGGCGCAACTACAAGAGAAAGATTGATCCAAAACCAAAACGGCGACGAAGCAGAGTCTTCTTCTTCCTTCACCTGGTAGAGAGAAAGATTGAGCATTTGAGCCAATTTCGCAATTCACACTCAGAAAGTGTTCTCCTTGATTTTTTTGACTCCTACAACTAAGTACTTTCGTCTTTGCTTTCTCACTACATACGTATTTGAAATTTAGTTAAAATACAAAAACATAGTTAATAAAAAAGTTCTCGACGGCAAACCCCCGGTTTAAATTAAACCAGAATTCTTCGAATTGGGGAAAAATCTCAGCCATGGCGATTGTTTCAACAGCCACTGTTATCTTCTGCTGTGCGAAACCTGATTTCCAACGAATTCCGTCCCAGAGCCGTTCTTCTTCTCGTTCTTATTCTGCTATCACCACGTTTATCGAACCAGTAAGTCAGATCCAGAGTCGCAGTTTAATCCATGACCCGATTTCGCTGTCCGGTCTCATCGGAACCGGTTTGGTAGCGGCTGCATTCGGCGCCCCTGGATCAGTTTCTACTGCTATGGCGGCGGTGGATTCTCTTCAGCTAAGCGAACCGGCTAATGCGCTCTCTTTACCCACTTGGGCCGTTCATGTTTCCAGCGTTGTCGAATGGTTCTCTCCTTCTTCCTTACTCCACTGATTGAAACTCCACCTAGAAAATATTGAAAATTGATCTTTGTGACATGGGAGATTGTTTTTTTTTGGGTGGGGTTTTCGAGTTTTTGATATTTGTTGAGGATTCTTGTGCTCAAATCAATCCATTATGGGAAACTTCATCCTTATTGTGCCTTAAGCTAGGTCTATCAAAGATCGAGACTTTGCATTAGTTTTGTGATTACTTCATGGCATAAAAGGCAGACCGAGAGAAATAATTTCTTCCTACGTCTGGTGCTGTTTGTATTGATGCTTACTACTTGTTTAACTGTTGTGCAGGATTACGGCGATGGCATTGGTATGGAAATATGGAGAAAGAAAGGGCTACGAGTCATGGAAAGGTCTCTCTTGGGGAATGGTGAGAGCTCTAAAGCTGTTTTAAGCAGTTATTTGTAGATTCTCAAGATTTTGTATTATGATATGATTTCATTTTCTGAGCTTTTCGGTTGAAGAATAGATTGTTGTTCTTATTCAGGTACCTTTGCTTGGTGGAGCTCTTTGCGCATGCACATGGCATTTCTTTTACAATGCTGAATCTCTTGAGGTGAAGAAACATCTTTACTCCCACTTAGCTATAAGTCTGTTTCTCGTTGGTAATCAGATCATCTAGTGAATCACTGATGAATGAATTAGGCTAAGTTCTTGCTTAACTGTGATATTGTTTTTGCTTCTGTAATGATGGGCTGCTTTATTAGGTGTTGGTCGCTCTTCAAGGAGCACTAACTGTGATTGGTAATATCACTTTGTGCATCGCTGCCTTTCGAATCAACAAATCGTCATCCAAAATGGAAGTTTCTGAAAAGCCGTGAGAACTAAACACATCTTTGTGTTAGAAAGAACGTGAAGGAAAATTGCTTACAAAGTGGTAAAGCAGATTTTTGCAAATTGAGACTGGAGTTTCTAATCTTTATGATTCATTTTCTATTTACCTATTGTAGTAATCTGAATGTAGCCTTTTCGAAGATCCTTGGTGGTAAGAGAAACAACTGGACTTCGAGAACTGTCAATATGGAATTGGTGGAACGATTTTGCTTTATATTTGCAGAGACTGCACCAAACATGTTTCTTGAGTGTGTGTTTGTATGTATTTATATAATGTATTGACATTAGATCCAAACATCCTTAATATATTATTTGAGAAATTTTTTAACAAATTAATTTTATTCTAACATGTTAATAACCAAAATATATAAAAAGATTTAAATTAATAGAATAATTACAATACATGTCACTAATATTAATTTGGTTACACATTAAATATATTTTATTCAATTAACCATAAAATACTATTATATTTGCAAAAATAATAATTTTTATTTCTTTAATTTTTTATACGTTAATTTATAAATAATTTTAAATAAATATAAATAAATTTAAGTTACAATCCGTAATATATTATTTGAGAAATATTTTTTTTATAAAAATTTAACATGTTATTAAAAGAAATATCATGTTGATGTGTAATTACTAAAATAAATTTCAAATAAATATAAAAATAAGCTTAACTTATTAGAATAATTACAATATATGTCATTGTTATTAATTTAGTTAGAAAATTAATATATTTTATTAAACTAACCAAAAATACCATTAAATTCGTAAAAATAATTGTTTTTTAATTTATATATACAAAAATTAATGTTAAAATAATTTTAAATAAAATTTAAAATTATATAAATATTTAATTTATATTTACTAATAAAATATAATTTATTAATATTTTTCCGCACATATGCCGTGGATATAAATCTAGTAATCTATTATGTGAATGTATGTTTCTGAACATCTTAGAGTTTTGAATCAATTTATAAAATTACTTAGAATCCTAGATTCCACATTCAATGCATGCTATTATGTGGTATACTAGACATCAAAATGTAAATATTGACCACATTAGTTGTATTTATATCTGGTTTACTTTGTTATGTCAACTAAATCTAGGTATATATATTAAACATATAAAAAAACTATATCTAACAAAAAAAAATTATTGCAAGAAAATATAATATTTTTCAAATAATATATTAGGAATACTTGATTTATTTTTAAATATCATATGTTAACAATTCAAAAAATATCATTATTATTTTTATTTCTAAATATTATATTATGTAAATTATAAATATAATAAAAACATAATATTTAAAGTTTCATAATTTAATTTAAAATTTACTTTTTCTCTATTGAAAATTACTCATTTTTCATATTGGGTACTATGTATTTTCGAAAAAAAGAAAGTCAGTAATTATATATTTAAAAAGAAACATAAAAATATGGTTTTCATATCTATATTATATTATACTTTTGTCAATTAATAAAGAGTAACGCAACTTTTTTCTTTAGTTAAAACAAAAGGTAAATGTGTGACAAAAAAGGTAAATAAATGTATGTAAAATGGAAAGGCCGAAAAAAAGGAAATAAAATAAAGGAATATACACGTATTTCCTATCAAATACAATTTTGAACTCAACTTTTTGTAAATATTACGAATAATACCATTATTCCAATTAGCCGCCTGATGATAAATTAGGCGTCAAATTAGGTCGGCTTAAGAATCGGATGGCTACGATTACTAAGGATTACGATAACGCGTGTGTAGAGAATTCATACCCACATAACCTAAAAAGTAAACAAAAAAAAACTAAAAAGTAAACCGGGCGTGACTCATACCATATATATATATATACAGATGTATGATTCTCCATAGTTACGTCTTTGGGTTTTTTCTTTTCTCTATTTTCCTTCTGAATTCTTATCGATTAAGAACAAATCAGATTTCTTAATAATTTTCTTCAGAAAACTTCTGTGAATTTTTGTTTGTTGATAAATAATTTTAAAAACCAGAAGAAGGTAATCTATCCCTTCTACCAGGTAAATCCACAACCGTCTTTTTCTCTTTGTTTTATTTGATTGATGTTTTTTTTGTCTTTGGTTATTTTGTCCGATCTGAATAAAACCTTCTGTTGTGAATCCGAAGCTCAGATCTGCATGTTGTAATCGATGATTTGTAATTGCAAAATTTTTCCGCTTGTCGTTTTGATTTGATTTCAAAATTAATGTTCTAATCGATGCTGAAACAAACTCGATCTATGTCGATTTGATTTTTTTCTCGTTATTGATTCGGGTTGTAAACAACGAAATTCAAGTCAATGTTGTACTAGGAATCGATCATGCATTAGACCTTAAAGATGTTTCTGACTACTTGGGAATCCGAATTTGAATTTTTGAATTTTGTTATTTTACTAATTACAGAAGAAAAACAACATCAATGGGGTCTGAACAAAACGATAGCACGAGCTTCACGCAGTCCTCAGAGCCAAAGCTATGTGCAAACGGATGCGGTTTCTTCGGATCACCATCAAACATGGGTCTGTGTTCGAAATGCTACAGAAGCATATGCGCAGAGGAAGCTCAAACAGCTGTTGCGAAAGCTGCAGTGGAGAAATCTTTCAAGCCATCTCCTCCTCGGAGTCTCACCATAGCAGAACCGGCTGTGAAATCCGAACCAAAAAAAGCCAATGTGGTGCTGGCTGCGCCGGAGTCATCTTCACAACGAGAAGAAGCAGTTCGCGACGGGAACGAGCCATCAAGACCTGCACGACCGAACCGGTGCCTGTGCTGTAACAAGAAGGTTGGGATCATTGGGTTTAAGTGTAAATGTGGGAGCACCTTCTGTGGCGAACATCGGTATCCGGAGACTCATGATTGCAGCTTTGATTTTAAAGAAATTGGGCGTGGAGAGATTGCAAAAGCGAATCCTGTAGTTAAGGCAGATAAACTTCAAAGGTTTTGAACGTTGATTCAAGCTTTAAGGATTTGTGGGTGTTTTTTTTGCTCCATTGTAGTTGAAATCGAATTGGGTTTGTTGAATGATTTACGAAGCGGAAGAGGATTACTTTGGTTCCGTAATAAAGTGAATCCTTGAAGTTAGTTTCTTGATTTGTCCATGTCTCCATGATTTCTAATGTTTGATTCTTTTAGTTTCTGCGTTTTAGGCAAACCGTGGTGGTCTGAGAAAATCTGAGTTTAGGATTGGTTTTCCGACATGACCAAGTGGATTCATAATAGAATTCTGAAAATTAATTGAATTTAAGTGGCAACACTTTCAATAGAATTCTGAAAATTAATTGATGAAGGCAACACTCAATTTCAGTAAAGCATCAACTTTATCAACCAACTTTCTATTACTATTTGTAAAAATTATTCAATATGACGCATTGAAATTTGATTATAATGTTATTAGGCTCCTACCACTGAAATTTCTCTATCCAATGTAGTTGTTACTTACTCTCCTTCGATCAATGTCTTCACGATCTGCAAAAGTTATCACAGTAACTAAATTAAATGAGTTTCTATGGATCCTCCTCTAATGGTCATGGTTGAAATCTTACTCCCATTGCCTTCATGATACTTTGTAAGGTAATTAGGTTCTCCTATATATATGGTTGTGGGTTTTGTAATTGACCAAAGTGATTGTAAGAATATGGTTAATGAAGTTTGAGAAACTGAAAAAAGGTCCAAAAGATGCAATCTACACCTAAAATGACAATAGGATTAGTGGATTAGTTTTGGATCATTTATTTCTCAGGAGTATTGATTAACTCTTATGCGAGAGTAGTCTATGTTTTGTGTGGAATCACATATGTCGTCCTTCCACCTTTTGGTACGTTAATTTCTCTGATGTGTATAGAAGGAGTTAGAAAAAATAACATAATAATAAGTATAGCTGAACGAACATAGTATTCACAAGTAAGCGCACGTGTGATACAACAGTTAAACAAGTGTATATATTGTCTCCTTATCCACATATACACAAATATTTATACACACACACAAAGATCTAGTAAGTGATGCTTGTGTATGTAGAAAGAGACATGCATATTCAGGACTAGAAGAAACATCTCTTTATAAATTTTTTACTTAACAGAAATACGTAATGCTTTCATACCAATAATAATTACCAACATAGGTGCCTTTCTAATTTTGAAAAGTTCCTTGAACTTTTAGTCATTTATAATACAATCTATGTCCATATATATAAGTATACATGCACATACATATATCCGTTGAACATATAGACAACGGTAAGTAGTTAATCATCCCAAGTTATCTAAAATAATGTGATGTTCATATAAATATTCACATTTTGTTCAACTCATGACTGGATGATATATATGTGAAAGCCTATATAAAAGGGTTACCATCTCTCCGTATATATCGTAAACTTAATGACAAACATGTTACATGTCATATAACTTAGTTGTTGTGTATCCAAATAGTCTCCTAATAGCTAGGTATATATGTGTTATATACGACGTAAAAGAATCGTCGAAAAGAACATTAGAAATATTGTTGATAATAAAAACCGTACTTAGAGCCAACAACACAAATGAAATGCAAACTAGCAATAATAATCATTAAATAAAAACCAAGAAACAAAGAAAAATGTTACTCAAAACCAACAAAGAGCGAAGAAGGACGAACTAAAAAGAACCAAAATAAAAAAATAAAGTTAAGAAAAAAAAACCTGTTTCATCTTATTCATGAATGTTGACCCAGTTATAGTGAAGCTTGATCGAATCCTCATTCATTAGATTCTTGATCATGGTCGACGAAATTGACCTTTTGATCATTATATACATATATATCCAGTAAGTAATCTCAAATTCTTCGTTAGCTAGCTATATATATATACATAACATATATAACACGCTACGATGTTGAGTATGTGTATATCATCAATACGACGGTCGTCCTGTTGACCAATAAGAATGATTATCATACTGCTGCTGCAACTGAACCGAACCAAGAAGATTAGGTGGTAACCCTTGATGAGCCACCATAGCTTGTTGCTGATGCAGCAGTTGCTGTCCCATCATCGCCGACGACTCCATAGATCCTCCTCCTCCTCCGTTATTCGGCGTTTGCATCTCAACTTCCTCTAACGGCAACCTCTCATACGTAGCATTGCTAAAAGACGCCGCCATCACAACAACAGGACCAGCACATAGCAAGGGACCCACCACGCTTCCTCCAACCACCTGTCCTTGTCCCCCGGCGAGGTAAATGCTTAGTCCGGTTGCTGTAGGAGGAGCCGGAGGAGGTAAAAAAGAGCCGGAGAGAGAGAGAATCTCGAACCTTCCCTGAAGACTAACAACCGAACCAGGAGATGGCGATCCAGGTTGACGTATGGTGACGTTGGTGACGATTCCAGTACCGCTCATAACACAAACGCCACGTTGGCGTCTGCGTGCAAAAGTCGCCACGCTTTCAACTAAATCGCAGCCGTCTCCGATCTCCATCACATGGGTTCGAAGCGCGTTTGCGCTGTCTTGAGTGATGATAATCGGTGGTTTTGGTTTGTTCTTGGATCCAGCTGGTCTTCCTCTTGGTCTTCTCGTCATCTGATCTCCTCCAGAGCCACCGCCTCCTCCTTCTCCAGAACCGTCGTGCAAGTTCATCTCTTTACCTTCGCCACTGTTGTTGTTAGGGATGTTGTCTATGTTGTCGCTTGTCTCTTCAGGACCCATCTTGATTTGTTTGTTTAATCCTCCATGTTGATCATCCCCGGTTTGGTTTCTTTGTTGATGGTGGAGGAAGAACTCTTGTTGTTGTTGTTGCTGGAGATGTAATTGAAAGTCTCTTGCGTGGAAAGGAGGAGGGAGAGAGCTTTGTGAACCATGAGATTGCACTGGATCCATGATCTATAATTCGATGGTGAATTAAAATGGATCTGAGAACAAATCTTTTTAAGTTGACCTCCTTTTTCGTATTTTGTTATCGAAACCAGAAGAAGGAAGAGAGTAGCTAGTAATGATGAACAACGAAATCCAAGCTGGATGTTCTTCATATATATTCATCTTTGTCTCTTCTTTCTTTTGTAGGGTTTCTCTCTCTTCTCTCTACCTAATTTTGTTGTCTCTAGCTTCTCTCTCTCTTTTTGTGAGTTGGAGGTAGTGAAATTAATCTGGAAAGTGAAAAAGGGGGTTTGTAGGTTTTAATTTAAAGCAATTGAGATGTGTGTGAGCTAGAGTTAGATTTGTTTTCTGATTGGTGATAATCTAGGGTTCAATAAAGATATCAGATTTTGCTTTTATGCAAATGAATTACGACTGTAACTTCTCCTTCTACCTCACGGCTTTTTATACTAAACCTTAGTATTTCTTCACTTTAGTAAGTGATTATTATCCGACAAAAATGATGCATTGTTGGCAAGATCCCACGAATTACCATGAATGATTAGATCCATTAATGAAGTTTGTAGCTAGTGATTGTATGTAGTTCAACCAGTTATTGTGCAAAACATCAAAACTTATCTGAATTCGAGTCTCATATTAGCCATTATAACGTACATGAGGTTATAATAGAGGTTGGATTCAATATTTTTATTATCACACAAAAGCAAAGTTGTATCAATAGTGAATTTAAATTCAAGATAATTTTTATAGAGAAAAATGAATTATTATATACATGTATATACCAACAAAAAAATTTTACAACTCATCCAATGACAAGTATAAAAAATATATATCAATCACTATATCCTTATATGTAGGAACAAATTTTAACATATATATTGGTTTGTATTGTTAATATAATGAAATGTTGATGAATTTTATTTAAATACCTTTGAACTAAAATTACAGCCTTCACTTAGTCGTAAGTCAAACAATCCTTTTGTCAATCTCATATGGATCTAAACTTTAAAGCTGTTTATTTTTGAGAATATATGAATGCACACATGTAAATATATCTATTGAACATTGGAGAGAGTTGAGAGAGTTGAGAGAGGGAGAGAGAGAATTTTAACATATATATTGGTTTGTATTGTTAATATAATGAAATGTTGATGAATTTTATTTAAATACCTTTGAACTAAAATTACAGCCTTCACTTAGTCGTAAGTCAAACAATCCTTTTGTCAATCTCATATGGATCTAAACTTTAAAGCTGTTTATTTTTGAGAATATATGAATGCACACATGTAAATATATCTATTGAACATTGGAGAGAGTTGAGAGAGTTGAGAGAGAGAGAGAGAGAGAGAGAGAGAGAGAGAGAGAGAGAGAGAGAGAGAGAGAGAGAGAGAGAGAGAGAGAGAGAGAGAGAGAGAGAGAGAGAGAGAGAGAGAGAGAGAGAGAGAGAGAGAGAGAGAGAGAGAGAGAGAGAAAACAAGAAGAAGATAAGAAAGGAGAAGCGTCGCATGAACTGTTGGGAGAGATAAACACAAACTCCAATGTGTTAAAGAGATGCTCTTTGTCGGCTCTTTCTCGAGCTCTATGCACGTGCCTTTCTCCTCTCCTTTATTTTCTTTGCATCGAGAAAATTTTCCGATCTATACAGACTATACACACACACCAACCAGTCCAGACTGTCCAGTAATAATAAGCAAAGTTTCTGAAAACCTATTCGCTCGAAGTGGTTTAGGTTTAAGCCGGTTCTATTCCAATCCCGGTTATTCAAAATTTAAACATCTTTGAATTTTACACGGCTGGTTAATTCAGTTAGTATAACTAATACCATTTACTTATTTTAAATGAAACTACTAAAAACACATGCCATCACAATCTCCTAATTAATTAACCTCTCAATGAAGAATTGCTCAAAAGTATCGCCTTGGTACAACGTTATACCAATCAATCAAAGCCATGTAATTAACTATTATTTCTCAAAAATAAGATATTATTTAAATTCACAGACAAGAACATCATTCTTTAATCTAAATATGCATGTTTGTTTGTTCTTTTGAAAAAAGAAACATTTTACTAAAGTTTCGCTTTTCTTAAGTAATCGAATTTTTAAAAGAAAACATACTAAGCCTAGAATGTGCTATCAATGTAGTTACCAATGTTGTGTCATTGTTGATATTCATAACGTTTTCAATTTTCACCAAATATATATCGTACTATATACTTAAGTGTTCCACACATTGTCTCATCTTTCACTTTCAATTGGTCATTAAAAACGGAAACACATGAAACCTTATATATCTATTATACTTTCTGCTAAATTATATATAGGGATATAAAGATTTGTATACATCATCTCACATGCCAATGAAAAGAAACTTTTCAACATAAAAAAACATTGGCCTTAAGTTCAATTGTCGTTTAATTTTGTTAAAAAGTTATCGTTATCATCTCAATTTGCAATATAAACAAATGTGAACATGTATCCAATCATAAAAATTGATATAGTGTTGCATTTAATCTCTAATATATTATTTGAAAAATATTTTTGAAAAAATAATTTTATTTTAATGTGTTATTAACATAAATATCATGATAACATGTTGATGAATTTTAAATAAATATATAAATAGAATTAATTTACTAGAATAATTACAATATATGTAAATATTATTAATTTTGTTAAAAATTAATATATTTTATTAAACTAACAAATAAATATTATGAAATTTGTAAAAACAATTATTTTTCTTTATTTAATTTACATATACAAAAATTAATATTAAAAATAATTTTAAATAAATATTAAAATTATATAAATATTTAATTTATATTTATTAATAAATAAGATTATATAATTTATGAATATTTGGTATAAATTTAATATTTTAATATTTTTCAATAACTAGTAGATCCCTTAACGGTAATTAATCCCATTACCAAAATAAAGAAAAGTATTGGGAAATGAGGTAAGAGGGCTTATTAAAAGGCATAAAACTTATCAAAGCTTGAGTTCACATAAGCTCTTAAAAAGAGAAAATGACAGCATGGTTTCAATCCCTAATTCTACGGATAATTAGTTGATTGGGTAATTAAAATATTTGGGCTTAGATTACTTTATAATATAAGGAGAAACAGAGGTGTGAACATTTGTTAATCATTTTTGGCGTCTTATTATATATGTAATGATGTTTTGGTATTATCGTGTATGGGTCAGTTTCATTATCCAATACTTAAGTTGACTAATATGGATTAATATGTTAGATAATTGCATTTATTATCGCGAAAAGAGTGCCTAAATTTTTACAAAAAAAAGGAGCCATGTCTGTTATATTACTTGTGGTTATTTATATACGAAGATACTGGGAAAATGCATCAAGAAAAATTGAAAACATTTAAAGATGTAAGAAAATCGCATCAAAAAGAAACTAGAAACAAGTGGAGATGGCAAGGAAATCGTATAAAAAAAAATTAGAAATATGTGGAAATGCAAAGAATAGCATAAGAGGAATACAGAAATATATATATCAAAATTATTTCAATATCTACGTAAGAGTCTTATTAATGAGAAATTTCTATAACAACAAAAGAAAATCTTTAAAGATCAAAGTGGATGTCTTGTGTATTTTAAAAAAAAATAGTTAGATATGTGACGCTAAAGTTTTCTAGTGAAATAATCAGATTCTTGGGTCAATAGTTATTGCTTTATATCAATCAAACAAACAAACATGTATTATGTTGTAATTCGATTAAAGTATACGAGAAACAGAGATCTTGAATAGACTAAAAATTTGTTTTGAGGACAATCTTGCTGTGAAATTATGACTAAAACTAAGGTTAAATGTAAATTGTAATATTTACTTAGCAAGATTTTAGTAAAAAAATATATTTATGTTTTGTTAGAGTATTTTCACATTTACAATATATATAAAAGCTTTCATTATAATAGTACAAATAAATAAATATACATGTAACGAAAAATATAAAAGGAACCATGTGGGGTTAATTAGATTGTTAAATGGTTGCTTTGAATGCCATTAGCGTTAAGACGACATAGTTGGAGACAAATTAAGCCAACGACACAATAAAACTCAAAGAAATCTCACATGGCTTAGTGGTTACTTCCATGAGGAATCTTACCATTACTGAAATTACTTCATTGATTTAATCACTCTTTTGAGTTTTTAAACATGGGTTATATTACTACACTACTCCAAATATCTATGGGCTAATAGCAAAATCGTATTAAAGTTATAAAATGTTGCAATTTAGCACACAGTTTTCCTAATGAACTCTGTGATTTAATAATGTAGTGTGATAAATTATATGTTTTGTTGCCTTATCTGTAATGGATACTAAGAAAATCTTTGATGGACGTTTGTCATGAACAAACGGCCTTTCATTGCTCGAATGGGTTTTTCTAAGTCTTCTCAGAAGATGTTTCAATTAAAGTTGCAATCTTGAGATCTTTAATTCGATGTAGGAGTAAATGTTGTATGCACAATTCTTAAGATCCTAGAAGGCTAGAACCATATTCCATCTCATATATTTTTATTCTTTAATGTGGCATTGTATCAAATTTTTATTAAAAAAAACTATGACAATTGACATTAAAGATAAATTATAATACCCAGAAAATAAAATATTACAGTTAAAGTGACTTGGATACCTAATTCACTTTAATAAGACAAATTCATTTACATAAGGCATAAGACCGAACCCAATTTTAAAATAAATATAAAAATATATAATTATATAAGGCATAATATTTACTTCTAAAACACTAAATTCCTAATAACCTAAAAACAATTATAACAATAAAAATATATAATCATACGTTCTATGTGTGAAAAAATATTTGCAAATTATATAATATTATTTATTAATAAATATAAATTAAATATTTATATAATTTTAAATTTTATTTTAAATTATTTTTAATATTAGTTTTTGTATATGTAAATTAAGAAAAGAAAAATAATTATTTTTTTACAAAATTAATAGTATTTGTTGGTTAGTTTAATAAAATATATTAATTTTCTAACCAAAAATAGTAACAATGACATATATTGTAAATTAGAGTAATATCATAAAATAGCATTATTTTAAGTTTCTCTTCCAAATTTAGCACACTAAAACTAAAATTCTAAAAATAGCATAAATTATTATATAAAAATAATTATTTACCTTAAATAAACTATATATAAAATTAAAACATAATATTTAGGTTCATTTTTTCCAATCTAGAGTTTAATTTTTTTATTAAGAATAAAATTTTAATTATTTTAGTATTAAATTTGTGATATTTTTGGAAATTTAAATGACTAGTGTTATATTTGGAACAAAAACTTGAAATAATGCTATTTTAGTCAATTATCCTTGTAATTATTCTAATAATTTAAGTTCATTTATATATTTATTTGAACCTCACTTAGTGATAACACGTTATCATTGTATTTCTATTAATAACACGTTAGAATTAGGTTATTTTTAAAAATATTTTTTAAATAATATATTAGAAATTATCAAAATAAAATTGCTTAACTATAACACTTACCATTATGTTATTATTTTTTGTTATTGGTTTTTTCATCTACTATTATAAAAGAAATGAAAACTGAAAACCCAAACTTACCAATCGAACCCTTTATTTACAGAACCTCTTAGGCAAAAACCTCTTTTAAGAAGCAATAAAATAAAAGTTGAAACCCAACTATCCATTGTATTCTAATTTTGAAATAGACAAATATGACTTAGGCATATAATTGGTAGCTTTTTGGAAAGAAAAATAGAAAGCCGAGGTCACACATATCTTCTTTCCTTACTTTCATAGGAAACTTATCTAATGTTAACACATATTTTGTAGTCTACAATATTTGTTTTTACAGCATAGTATGTTTATTATTTATTATACTTTGACCACATGTCATTTACAAAGCAGTTCAAATGGTTATAAATAGTCTTCAATATTTTTAAAAAATATTTGTTTAATTATTTGGCACATTATTAAATTATAAAAAGAAAAGGTGTAAATGGGACAAATGGATTCATCATCATCAATCCACTTAGAGAGTATAAGAAACCCACCAAGCTATTCCCACCTCTGCTTTCTATTGGCCGTTACAAAAGTTTTCTCGAGAAAATCGCTATAACATTTAGATTAGTTCATCACTTCCTCACGAAACTCTATCTTCTAAATTATAATTCTACTGAGAAGAAATTTTGATCCTCCTCAACAAACAAAACAAGCAACTATCTCTGCAATCCTCAAACCAGGCCAAAAATGGCTCAAACCTCTTAAAAGTTCTTTCCTTTGTTTTTTTCACTTACCAGCTTCCCTGTCTCCAAAGTATCCTCTTTGTCTACTAACAAAGATGTCTGAAACTTCAATGGCAGTTTTGGAGACCGGAAAGTCGCATTCTTTCTATCCAGAAGTCTGTGAAGGGTGTTGTTCAAAGACCTTGATGCAGAGCATTGTTCATGAGCTGAAGCTGCAAACGAAAATTTGTTTGCCATTGATGGCTATGAACTTGTTCTGGTTCGGTAAGATGACCACTACTTCTGTGTTTCTTGGTCGTCAAGGCGAGATTAACCTAGCAGGAGGTTCATTAGGGTTTTCCTTTGCAAACGTTACTGGCTTCGCTGTTTTGTATGGGATTTCTGCTGCAATGGAACCCATTTGTGGCCAAGCTTTCGGAGCCAAGAACTTTAAGCTTCTCCACAAAACCCTTCTCATGGCAGTGCTCTTGCTACTCTTGATTTCGATTCCGATTTCTTTCTTGTGGCTCAATGTTCACAAGATCCTCATTGGTTTTGGTCAACGAGAAGACATATCTTTCATAGCCAAGAGGTATCTTCTCTACCTCCTTCCAGATTTGCCAGTCCTCTCTTTGCTTTGTCCCCTTAAGGCTTACTTAACCTCACAAGGCGTTACGCTTCCCATCATGTACACAACAGCTGCAGCCACTTCTCTTCATGTCCCTATCAACATATTCCTCTCTAGAACAAAAGGAATCGAAGGAGTTGCAATGGCAGTTTGGATAACAGATTTCATCGTCGTGATTCTTCTAACGGGATATTTGATAGTCACAGAGAGATTGAAAGAGAACAAATGGAAGGAAGGTGGTTGGCTGGACCAATGTGCTCAAGACTGGCTCACACTTATCAAGCTTAGTGGACCGTGTTGTCTCACCGTGTGCCTCGAGTGGTGGTGCTACGAGATCTTGGTCCTATTAACCGGGAGATTACCAAACCCAGTGCAATCTGTATCAATCTTGATCATAGTTCTCAACTTCGACTATTTGCTTTACGCTGTGATGCTCTCGTTGGGCACGTGTGTGGCAACAAGAGTGTCGAATGAACTCGGCGCAAATAATCCCAAGGGAGCTTATAGAGCAGCTTATACAACACTCGTTGTGGGTGTTGTCTTGGGCTGCATTGGAGCTTTAGTAATGATAGCATGTAGAGGCGTTTGGGGGTCTCTCTATGCTCACCATGACCAAGTGATATTAAACGGTGTGAAGAAGATGATGTTGATAATGGCGATTATTGAAGTTATAAACTTCCCGTTAATGGTTTGTGGAGAGATTGTCCGTGGAACAGCAAAGCCGTCACTTGGAATGTATGCGAATCTTGGTGGATTCTATCTATTGGCTTTGCCCTTGGGGACGAGTTTGGCATTCAAGGCTAAACAAGGGCTTGAAGGGTTCTTAATTGGGTTTTTAGTTGGAATCTCTGTCTGTTTCTCGATTTTGCTCATCTTTATTGCAAGGATAGATTGGGAGAAAGAGGCAGGAAAAGCACAGATTCTAACCTGTAACACAGAGGAAGAACAAACTTCATAGTATCTTCTTAGTAGAGACGTAGTCAAATTTATCTTATTATATTATTTCTCTTCTTGGTGCAAATCCACCTTGAAAGAAAACACATGAGAATATTAGTAAAACTCAGAAGATTTCAAGTCTCTCGTAGGAGTCGATATATTTTGCAGGAAGCTGAACAAATTTTCATGGAAATTGTGCCAAAAACTGAAAATTAAAATAAGGAAAACAGAGAGCTTTGTTGCAACAACACAAATAACGCCCACCGTGGGGTTCGAACCCACGACCACAAGGTTAAGAGCCTTGCGCTCTACCAACTGAGCTAGACGGGCTTTTGTTAATAGAGAGCTTTGTTGTTATTTGGAGAGAGCGCTGTTGCAAACAGAGAGCTTTGTTGTAAACAACAAAATTAACGCCCACCGTGGGGCTCGAACCCACGACCACAAGGTTAAGAGCCTTGCGCTCTACCAACTGAGCTAGACGGGCTTCTGTTAATAGGTTTAATTAACAGGCTAATCTTAATTAAGCTGCAAATCTGAGTGAGTTGAGAGAGCCATAGACATGAACATTCTGAGTGAGCTACCAAATTTCACTAGAAGAAACGAATTTGAAATAGTCTCCAAAATCGAATCAGCTCATGTAAGATAAGATTCAGCTATAGAGATTAGAGACAAGTTAGATTAAGTAAAGACAAACCTGGTTTTAGATTTGGATTGACAGATAAATGAATGAAGTGCCCTTTACGAATCATGTAATGCATAATACAATTTGGCTAAAGCTGCATAAGATATTGTATCAACCAAATTCTCTCACTCACTAGAATGCAAATGAATTTTAAATTCATTCTGTTTATGTACTAAAACCAATGTACAATTCACTAGAGATCTATCTACCACTTTCAATAAAACAAAAACGTATCTTAAAGTCACCCAGGAATTTCAAATCTAGCCTATATAGTACGCAATCAATAAGGTGATGCTCTTAAAATGGCTAATTTCACATCAGAAACTAGGAGAGTGGGAAGAGGAAGAAGAAACCATCGAAAATGATCAAGGAAACCTACGCGATTGAGCTGTATGCAATAGCGGAAGGGATCCGTCATATTAGCTTCTGGTTGTGCAATGGCTATGGAATTGAGAGAAATTGAGGCCCTACAATGGATGCGCCAGAGAGAGTGATCAGCCATTTTTATGTGTGATAGCGAGAGAGAGAGAGAGAGGAATTGTGCTTAAGGAAGAAGAAAAGTCTAACAAACAAACATACGTTCAGATGCGTTTTGACAATTTTTTGCCAGTTATGAATTTGGAGGCCCATTTAATATTTTCACACGCAAGTGAGAAAACCTTACCGGGCCTCCTTCAGTTAACGATTTCCAAAAGAATTATATTTTCTCTTCTTCTTTTTTTACGTTTTGTCCCTAAGAAAAATTCATACATCCTTTTGAATAATCTGTGAAAAAAATATATTGGAAGTTCATTCTTAAATATACATAATTTCTATATGCATATGAATGTACAAAAAATATTGCTTCTGGATAAATACCTCAATATCTAGTACATGTTCCATCATAATAAATGATGTTTTAATCATTTTTCTTGTTTTATTATAAATGATATTTACAGTTTTCAATTAAAATATAATAGAATTATTTATTATGAATAGTTTTATGTACATAATAAATAATATTATTAATATGCTAGTTTGGATTCATGATGTACAGAAAGAAAAAAATATGATTTGTGAAGTTTGAACTCCATATCTAACTTAATAGCACTTATCACCTGAATCATGCCGAATCATTGGGTGATAAAGACGTTTATACATTTAAGAACAACTATTTAAATACATGAAATAGTAGATTGTTAAGAGTGTGTACCAAATGAATTTAATATCTTGTTCAAGATTAAAGAGTGTACCAATTGAAATTGTAGAGTTCTAGCTTCGATCGATGATCATGAGTATTACTTCTTCAAGTATTTGAATAAAGTGTTTTATTGATTGAAATAAATTATTAAAAAAACAATTTACCAAACAAAAATAAATTAATACGTTTAGCAATACAGCAAAAATATTGGGATACAGCCATTGGGGTTCTTGGTGTTTTGGTAGACAATGAGCCTAAAGACATTGATTGTGTCTTGTGAGTGCCATGTGAATCGGAAACACATCTCCGAGGCAGAGTGTGGGGTATCAAGTAAGAAGTTAAATCTTAATAGATATTTTATTGGTGAATTTAATATAGTTTTTAATTGTATGATCACGGTTAAACAAATATCGAAAATATCAAACAAGGAATGTCAAATCGAACTCTAGACATCCAATAAAAATGCAGAGATAATACCATTATTGACCCACTTATTCTCTTCTACACTTAATATTATAATATATCAACAATACTTGAATTTAGATTGTTCGTATTATATATTAATTTGTGAAATTTATTGTAAATAAATTTCACAAAATATTAATAGCTCATGATTTTTTATATGCTATTGTAACTATTAGTTAATTAATAATATTGTTTGGAGAAAAATGCTTTGATTTTCATAAATATATTTGTTTCGGAACTCGAAATTAAATGGATCAAGAGAATTTGTATTGTAAATGGATTTCGCACTTCCAATAATGAAACATGTTCAGCTTGAATCGACCTAATAATTTGATTTCAAAATTGTATAGTACGGATGATTTTTGTAAATTTTAATATGCCGTCAGGAGATTTTCCAAAAAATACGTTCTCGTTTACATATTGAAGATTACACTAAATATTTAGA
The DNA here is from genome assembly GCA_018901935.1 of Pugionium cornutum. NCBI lineage: Eukaryota > Viridiplantae > Streptophyta > Magnoliopsida > Brassicales > Brassicaceae > Pugionium > Pugionium cornutum. The sequence goes on along the minus strand of CM032164.1, from coordinate 37,052,949 downwards.
TATAATATTTATAAGTAATATTAATAAATTATTAATTTATAATCTGAATATCGAATGATTTAATAGATTATAGATATATAAAAAGAAGCATCATTAGTTTTTAATGAGAATTTGAAAATAAAAAAAATATTAAATAAATAGAAGTTGTTTATTTTTCGTTGAACTCTCTTTCTCTTTTCTCTTGTAATCACTAACATCATCAATATACTCAAAATTCAAATTGTTCAATGTGTTTCCAACTAAGAACGACATGTTCAACCGTTTGTATAATCAATACGATTTGTATTTTGTTTGTTAAGATTTTGGTACATGCGGAGAGAAGATTTAATAAATGGTTTAACATCCCATGTGATGCCATTATGCATTAGCTCGTGATGATGAGCTTGTGATGTTCCTTCGGTGCTTAACACATTTATTTCTCCTGCATTACTATTATACTATCAATGTTTTTGCAATATAGTAAAACTAAAAGGCTATAGGTAAAATGGCGAAATCTTTAATAGCAAAAATTTTGCATAACAAAATTGTATAATATTTTATGAAATCTACAGAAAACTACAGAAACCTTTTGAAATTTGCAGATTGACGATTAAAGCGTAGTTGTTGCACCTATACAAAAATTTGAACAATATTAAATATTTTGAATGAAAATACAACGACTATACTCCTAATTTTGGTATATAATCGTGTTCAAGCAGTTAGTTGTCGCTGTAATCGTAGAAATCTAAAGTTCATTTCCAACATCACAAAAATTCATCTTGTCTGAAGAACATTTTTATATATAGATTCTCTTTTATCTTTTAAAATTGTTGGCTACAGCTGTAATATAAAATATGTCTATATATATTTTATATTGATACAAGTAGTTAGAAAATGTCGTTATCTTCTAAATATGTGAGTCAAATATTAAGAGAAGTTTATTATAAGAAATTGACCCATTCAAGTGTCTGAACTTACAAGCAAAGCTATAGTCCCACGCCACACTCTTTTACTTTGACATGTCTTTAATAATTTTTAATTCATTATTTGCTTAACTTCTTAATTAATCTCGACTTATACACTTTAAATACACTCACAGTAATATCAAATGTGAATGGAATTAAATGGAATCATACTACTTTATTCATATTCTTCTGACCACAGAGAAGTGAGAACTGTTATGTGCATGCAGTGATCACCTGTTCTGTATTTGACTAAATGCTAATCCTCTCTACTGTTGTGTTCTCCTAATTGTTTCAAGATTCAACAAATCTATATTGAACCAAGATTGACGGCTCAAATCCTTTGAACACTAAAAGATTGTGTCACGGTTTCACCAATTACTGAGACGATTGCGGGATTTTAATATAAAGAAACTTAGAAATTTTAATTTTATTTTAAAGGTGATTGAGAAGTCTTAAAGTTCTTACAAATTTAAAGAAAAATTAGAAACGAGGATTACAAGAAATTTTTATTTTGGAACGTTAGAAAATATTATAAATAAAAAATTAAAAATCTTAAAATTAAAAAGTTTACTAAATAATGTTGATGTTTAAGGTTTAGGGATCATTTAAATACTTAAGGTTTGATTAAGTTTAGGAATTAGTATATTTTTTTTATATCATAAATATTATGGAAGATATTTATGTAATATAATAATAATAAAATTAAAAAAAAAAAAATAAGTGGCGTCCCTTCAAGAACCCGTCTCCGGGACGTTTCCGGGACGGGAGACGGCACCGGAGCGGAGTACCCGTGCAACATACCCATTTCAAATACTTACTACCCATTTCTTTCTTTTTTTCATCATCGGCTTTTTTTTCAAGTAACAGCTTTGCTTTTACAGTAAAAATTTCTGTAACTAATAACTAATATATTTTATTTTCTTGTTTATTAAAACTATATGTGAGAATTTCATGGGAATATTTCCGATCCTCTAACAATATCGTATTTTCTAGTGGCAATATCGTTCATAGGCTAAATTGCTAAAATACAGCTCTGATTCAAATATAAAAATACACAATCCCAAAATGGCGGTTCAAGAAAATAAATGGTTTGATTTATTAAAAGGACTAAAAACATCGTTGCAACAAGGACTCAAGCAGACACGAATCATGTCTCCATTTAATAAGTAATCGAACCTTCATTATATGTCTTCACAAGTTTCAACATTTTTCAAAAAATTGATTGGTTAATAATAAAAAGAATTTGTTAGCACCAAAGTGACTTGTGCTTTAAGCTAAATTATATTTACGTTACTAATTGACAAGAATTTAATGTTGCGGTTACTTTATCATTTAAGATTTACGGTGACACGTGGATTCATTGTGTGCCGACCAAAGTCGTTCGCATGTTGAAAAGTACACGTGGGACCAACTTCTTTGACGCACCTTCAACTACCTCTAAATATCGTCTTTTCATTACCCCGTGATGTTTGAACCTATGATTTTTCTTCTTTCATTTTTTTTAGAAACTAAACAAATATCACCCAAAACTTATCTGACTAAAAACGATTGCAACTAGGACTCTAAAAAAATAATAATAATAACATTATTCTAAACAAATTTAAATAAGTAATCGAACTGTGATAAGAATGGAATTATTATGTCTTCGCTCTGTTTCAACATTTTTCAAAAAATTGATTGGTTAATAATAAAAAGAATTTGTTAGCACCAAAGTGACTTGTGCTTTAAGCTAAATTATATTTACGTTACTAATTGACAAGATGTTGCGGTTACTTTATCATTTAAGATTTACGGTGACACGTGGATTCATTGTGTGCCGACCAAAGTCGTTCGCATGTTGAAAAGTACACGTGGGACCAACTTCTTTGACGCACCTTCAACTACCTCTAAATATCGTCTTTTCATTACCCCGTGATGTTTCACATTTTTTTAGAAACTAAACAAATATCACCCAAAACTTATCTGTTCTCTTTAAATTTTCCCGATTCCTAATTCTCTCTTCCTAAAAAAATAATAATAATAACATTATTCTAACAAACAACTGAATCACAAAATTTTACTGTGATAAGAATGGAAGTATTCTGTTCTCTCTGCAATTGTTTTTAATTAAACAGTGATATATGTACAGATGACATAACTTTTCATATTTCCCCTTTAAAATATTAATTATCTCACAAGTCAAAAGTAATAAATATTACAAGTGATTAAGTGAAGTTAAATCTGTATAACCTAAAAACTGTGAACGTGAGATTTGGCGGGCAGTCAACCGACATTCCGCGCGAACCGGAGTCACGTACGCTTGTTTAACTTAAACGTCGTTAAATTGTTTTTAACTTTTAACTGAAACGTCTTTTAACTGTTTTGATTTTTAACTGAAGTGTTTTGACTCAGACGTCGTTTTGAATTAACCGTTGACAAACTCTTCAGCTTATTTTTTTTGTTATCAATTTGCTTATTTTTCCTCAAACTTTCTTTTTTAACATTTGTTGATTTCTTATTCATTATTTACATCTTCTAATTTCTGTGAAAAAGTGAATACAGAAATCAGATGGGAGAAAAGGAGACAAGAACGGAAAGTCTAATAGGAAGATTAAGTTTTGAAAGTTCTAATGGTTTAGACTTTTCTGTGGGAGCCCAGAGGATTCCAAAGCAGGAACAGGTCAGCATCTGTTTTTCTTTTATTCTAGAGCCGGTCCTAACGCCTACTTGATATTTTATTATAAATACCATTTATATCTTATCCTATCATTAAATTGTAAAGACATACTTGGAAATAAACTCTGCCCCTAGAGAATAGAGAGAAGAGTGGTTAGAGAGAGACAGAGACTCTGTAGAAGCACATGAATTGTTCTGGTTGCCTTTTTATGAAAGATAGTTTTCTCTTAACATCTTGAGAAGACAAAGAAGGAAGATAAATAGGTGTTTCGTGAGGTATTGTTTGAAAGGATTATTGTCTAAAATAAGGAACAATACGAGGAATTGAAGAAGAAGATGGACTTATCTGATTGCTCTAACGAATATGAGAAACTCGTTGTACGGATGAACATGCCCAGGTATTTAAATAATAATTTATTACTTACTAAAAATCTGATTTTTTTTATGAAGAGGAACAAGATCTTGTTCCCAGATATCAACTATTCTTCCTTGTAATATTTCGAAATTGATTTCTCTGGCAAATAAGTTTTCCCCTTTTCTATATTGATTATGTGTTAACCAATTAAATTTCACGAATTTATAAATCGAATCATCATATGATGTGTTCGGTGAAAGAATTAAGTTTTTTGATGAGGAAAAAATGATAATCTCCAAGTTGTATGGAAGACCTCGTCATTTCCTGGCTTTACCGTCGGCTATTAGTATAATATATACAGTAAATCCACAAGTCAAACTATTAGCATCTGCAAGATTTTTTTTAAAAAAATGTTTTGGTTGATTGATTCTTACAAAACAGTGAGGTTAAAGGGTCACTGTCTTTTCGGTCACTTGCAGGGTCGTGATTGACAATGGAGTTTGCCCTAATTCAACTGTCGTCAAGGTTTTTATCTTTATCCTCACGCAATCTTCCTCTGTTTCTTCATCTGATTTGACAATGATTTAGAGTTAATTGTTTTTTCATTTTCCTGGTTTTTTAGATCGATAGCGCAAGAAGTCCAGGGATATTGCTCGAATCTGTACAACTTCTCACCGATATGAATCTCTGGATCAGAAAAGCTTATATTTCCTCTGACGGAAAATGGAATATGGACGGTAATTATCCTTAATCTAACGCTAATAATAATTACAATAGTAATTAAAGGAGTAATTTTTTTTATTGTGTCAATTTTCTTCGGTTCTTCAGTTTTTCATGTGAGCGATCTTAACGGAAACAAATTGACTGACGAGAACCTAATTCGTTACATTGAAAAGGTATATTATTACTAATAATTACTCTTAACTACAAAATTAATTTTGCGAATGTTACGAAACACTGACCACGATCTTTTTTCTTCTTCTAAAATCACAGTCGATCGAGACGTCTCATTACAGTAAAAGCGAAGGGTACACCGGTTTAACAGCTCTAGAGTTAACCGGAACAGACCGTGTCGGTTTACTCTCAGAGGTTTTCGCAGTTTTAGCCGATCTTGAATGTGATGTTGTTGAGGCTAAAGCATGGACGCATAACGGGAGGATTGCGTCGATGATCTATGTTAAAGATGGTAACTCCGGGACTCCGATCGACGGAGATTCCAACCGAGTCCAACGGATTGAAGGCCAATTACGTAATTTACTAAAAGCAGATGATGGTTACCGAAACGACACGAGAACATGCGTTTCGTATGGAGGCAATACTCATATGGAGAGAAGGTTGCACCAGAGGATGTTCATGGACCGTGATTACGAGAAGAAGTTTGATTCCGAGAAATCTCCGGTTGTGTCGGTACAAAATCTTCCAAAACGTGGTTACTCTGTTGTGAATTTGCAGTGCAAAGATCGAATGAAGCTTTTGTTCGACGTTGTTTGCACATTGACGGATATGGCTTACATCGTGTTCCACGCCGCGATTAGAACGGTTGGAGAAACTGCGTTTTTGGAATTCTACGTAAGACATATTGATGGAAATCCGGTTAGTTCAGAACCGGAGAGACAACGTTTGATGCAATGTTTACAAGCCGCAATTGAAAGAAGGACAAGTAAGGTATGAAACTAGTAACAATTTTCCTCCAGTTTATATATATAGGAACCTAAAACCAATCGGTTTAGATATACATATTTTGAATCTTATGCAGGGTGTGAGATTGGAGTTATGCACGACGGATAGACCGGGATTGTTAGCAGAAGTAACACGAGTACTGAGGGAGAACGGATTGAACATTGCTAGAGCTGAGATATCGACTAAAGATGGTATAGCGAAGAATGTGTTCTATGTGACAGATGCAAATGGTAATCTAATAGATCCTGAGACAATCAAATCGATTAGAGAGAAGATCGGAATTGATGATATAAGTGTAAAAGAACCATTCGTGATTAGCTGCGAGAAAACGGTCGAGAAGGAACAACAACAAGAACCGCAAGGACACAATGGAAAAAGGACAGTGTTGGTGTCACTTGGGAGTCTAGTGATGAGAAATTTATATCATTTGGGTTTGATCAAATCGCATTTTTAGGAAGACTAAACCAGGTAACTAACCGATCCATGTAAACCAATTCAATCGTGTTTGTTAATAATCCACATGGTTGAATTGGTGTATTTGGAGTAAACCGGTAAAGGATTTGGTTTGGGGAGAGGTAAATACTACAATTTCTAGAAGTGTATTATTGTACATAAAAGGTGGGAAGTTAGTTAAGAATTTGGTGGATTGTCTTCTTGGACCAACCAATAGGTAGTAGTAGTCTAGTAGAATATTGTTAGGTAGATATTGGTATACTTATTTTTATATGTACATATTTATGTATAATTTTTAGAAGATTAGTGTGTTCAATAGTAAATATTTGTGTTATGTAAATAATAAATAGAAGATTAGTGTATCCTACATGTGTGACTGTTACTTATAAAAGACAATTATATTTCTTCGAGATGAAGTTATAAGCTTTACATACAAACATTTGAAAAATGAAGAAGTCGTACTCATGCTTTGTACTTATGCTGTGTATACTGTACAGTTCCTTATTAAAATAAAATCCAATAAAAAAGGTTATGAGAATCTAATTTTAGTGTGGCTTTAAATGCAAAGTTGCAAACAGCTAATCAACTATGGACGAATAAAGAACAACACACGTGACTATTTGAATCTGAATTTTGCACCAACCTCATTCCTTTCACATGCTGCCACCACACGTGACTATTTGAATCTGAATTTTGCACCAACCTCATTCCTTTCACATGCTGCCACCACATTTTTTTTTTATAAGAACCAGAAATGAAATACAACTCGTTATTTCCCCATTAACATAACTTGAAATCACGAGAAGTAATGTCCAATTATTCTAGTACAAAACATTATAAAGCTATAGAGTCCAACTACTGGATTAATTTGAATACTCACTTTTAAAACCAATTGGAATTCACAACAGTTTTTGTAAACCCAAAAATGTCACTCTTCGACAAAAAAACAATTATTCTTTTCTATACTCTATATTTTATTTGAGATTTCCTTTGCTATGTTTTGGATTTGAAACGCTAAACTTTGGTTTAGGTTTAATGTTGGTTTGTAGCTTAGGATTGTTTTTCCAGCTTTTGTATTCGGTTTCTTCCACTCTTAGATGTAGAAATTGAATCTGATTAACCCCACGCCAGGACAAGTTTCTTTCACACACATGTTGATTGATAATCCTAAACTGATATCTGTATACCTAAAAATCTCAATGATTTGAACCTCCAACCCAGCTACACCCAAGTGTCTTGCGCAGTTTCTTCTCTTCCATAGCCTCTCTTATATTCCTTGCATCATTCCATCTACCAACACAAGTATAGATATTAGCTAGATGTGAAAGATAACCAGAAGGATCGGTCTCGAGTTCAACACAGTGGCTGCAAGCAATCTCTCCAAATTCAACGTTGTTGTGTAACCCACTGGCTAAAAGCAAGGCTCCCCACACTCCAGCGTTTGGCTGCATCGGCATACTCTTGATCAGTTCATATGCTTCCTCTAGCCTCCCGGCTCGTCCCAACATATCTACCATGATACCATAATGATCAGCTGAAGGTTCCAGGTTGTAGTCTGTCATGGAGTTGAAGCATTTGTAGCCATCTTCAACGAGACCTGAATGGCTATACGCTGATAGTAGTCCTGTAAATGTTACTGGATTTGGAGGGATCTTCTTTCCGATCATCTCTCTGAACAAACGGTTTGCTTCTGTGGCCATGCTGTTTATCCCACACCCAATGATCATAGCTGAGTAAGAAACTGTATCCTTTTTGTTTAGATCGTTGAACAATTTGAATGCCTTGTCAAAGTCTCCGCCTTTCATGTAAAGATCCATCAGAGAGGTACTTAAGAGATCATCCATCTGGATTTCATGTTCCGTTATATATGACTCGACCCATGTACCAAAACTTGTATCACCCAACTGTGAGCTAGCTGATACAACACATGAGAGTGTGATCTCATCCGGCTGAATATCTGAATCAAGCATCTGAGAGAATAACCTCAGAGCATCCTTTGGCTTGTCATTTTGAGCATAACAAGTTATCATGGCATCGTAAATGAGTTTGTCTTTCTTGGACATTTGTTTAAAGAGCTCCTCAGCAGACTGAACATCTCCCGATTTTGTGTACCCTGAAATCATTGTAGTCCAAGAAACAATATTCTTCTGGGGCATTGCATCGAAGTAGGTTCTTGCTTGTTTCATCTGCCTGCAATTCACGTACCCACCAATCAAAGTATTCCAAGAAGCCGGGCTTTTCAAAGGCGTCGCTAGAAACAAAGAGCATGCACTGCTCATATCACCTTTTCTAACATGGCTCGAGATAATTAGATTCCATGACACCACATCTTTCTCAGGAATCTTGTCAAAGACTCTGCGAGCTTCATCGTGATCCCCGCTTTCCAGATACCCATATAAAAGAGAATTCCACGAAACTGTGTTCTTCTTAGCAATATCATCAAAAGCCTTCTTTGCCATCTCAATGTAACCAAATCTTGAATACAAACCCACCAGACCTGTCTGAACATACACACAACCGCATAACCCATTTTTAAGAGCCTGAGAGTGAATCGAGTTACCATCAATCATGTTCTCTGTCTTACTACAAGCTCTCAAGACTGAGGTTATAGCATGTGAACTTGGAGGAATTCCAGAGTTATGCATTTCGATGTAGACACCAATCGTTTCTTTGAACTTCCTATGTTGGCTTAAGAACCGGACAAGACATCCCCAGGAGAAAGATTCCAGGCCTTTCGTATCCGTTCGAGTTTTAAAAACCTCTGAAACTCTGTAACTCTGAAACTCCTTAAGGATGCTTTTGACATAGCTTACAACATTTCTAGAGAACTCTTTTGTGAACTGAAGTGTTTGGTGGACCAAAATGGGTTCAAGATGATTATGGCAGTTCACAACTAACTGTGCATGGACTTGCTTCGCCTGTCCAAGCACTAGACATTTGTGAAGTAAGAATCTCAGCCTAGAATCCAACATTTGAGTACATTCAACTGAATTTCCCCAAAGGTAGCACTCAAACAACCACAAATCAAAGAAATCACACTCTCAAAGACCTTCCAGCGTCCAAATAATCGCCAAAGGTTCCTAATTTCAGCTCTGTTCTATAGAGGGGGCTAAGCAGAGGTGTGAAGAATAAATAGGGTTTCTACGCGTTGAAACGATTCCGTAACTGGGTTTGCTACATAAACATAAACATCAAATTTCAAAATTCAATTTTCCAATCTGCATCTTGACGGTTATATCTCTAGAATATCCCGAACAATCTAGCTAATGTAGACGAAGAGCAATCGCTACCGTGTTCCGATCTAATCGGAGATCGAGAAAGACCTTCGAAAAGCATTAAACGGTTAAATTCAGAAACGAAACCAGTGGTGGAAGACTAAAGAAGCTTGCTTTGAAGAAATTCGAGAAAGGAGAAAGAGACAAGTGAGGAACAATCATTATCGCCGACTGACGGCGGCCATTTCCTCTCACTCAACCAGAAGGTTCCCATCTCATTTTCTTTTTACTGAAAGGCCAGTATAAATCAGAATTATCGTTGGTTTTTCAAAGTGAAGATTGAAATGTTTGATAAATCAATATATTCGTAAAAACCATATCCATTTTACAGTTTATTTTTATTGTTCACTATATCGCATAGTGTTTGACATACAAATCAATACCGGTCACAAATTACAAAAGTGAAGATTGGAGCAAACACAAAGTAAATATAATGTGTAATCTCATTGTATACAAACCAATATGTTCCATATCTTTTTCGATCTCCTCATGATTTTTCCAATTATCTGAGCTATGCATGATTCTATCAAATTCGACGACGGAATAAGGTTCGTTCTCACCGGAACAAACGAAACTCCGGCTTCATCATGACCTCTCTTTCTCATGTAGAAGCTTCTACTTCTTATTTCTCCAATTATTTCTCTTTCATCCAAACCTGGAAATTACATCATCTTTTTAATTGTATATTCGTTATAGTAACTCATGAATTATGTGAGCTTACATTGGATGCTGAAATGTGACTGATGCAATTCAAAAGCAGAATCTTGATCAAGTTTTGGTGTTCTTCCTTCTCCACAGTATTTCTCTACAACGATTTTGATAGTTTCTTCGACATTGCAACTCAGTTTAACCATTGCTCTTATAGGTCCAGGACTTCCTTCTACTGTTACGTTGATTACTACTTTTGTTGATTCTTTTTTATCATCCTGATTTTGTTTCGAATTAAAACACAAATAATTAGATTCTAGAATTTTTCGAATTTATTAAAAAAGACAAATTTTGGTATATTTCTCATGATATGATGATTTTGTCATGGATATCGATTTCCATTGGTTATTTTTAGTTTTGATTTTTTTGGTTTCGGTTTTTTCGGTTGGTAAAATTAAAAATCCATTTGGTTATTTCTATATTTTAGTTTGATTTCGGTTCGATTATACATTGGTTTTGATCGGTTCGGTTATAGAATTTAAAAATAAAAAATAATCAAAAATAGTTCGGATTACCGATTTACTAAAATAATCAAAAATAACCAAAAATAATCAAAAAATACAAAAAATAACAGAAAATAACCGAAAATAATCGAAAATAACCAAAAAATCTAAAATATTAATAATCAAAAATAATTTGATTTTTTGGATATTATTTTGATTTTCGGTTTGATTTCGGTTAGTAACCAATAACCATGATTTTCTAAAATAATATACGTTCGATTATTTTTTTATAACCGAAATCTGTTTTTTCAGTTTGGTTTCGGTTCGATTCATTTTTTTCAGATTATTTGCTTAAACCTATAATTAAATAAGCGACTCTAAAAGAAACTATAGTATTTAATATCAAAACTAAGGGGTTAACATTATAATAGTTCAATGTATTAGTCTTAAATTAGAATTTCTTTAACATTTGTGGACTAAATGTAGAATTATGTTTACCGAAGTGAAGTCATGAATTTGATTGATAGAAATGAAGTTAGTGTCAGAAAACAGACGCTTACCTCTTGATTGATCGGAGATAGAGATGACAGATAAGAGAATCTGGACAACGACGGGGAAGAAGCGAAAACCTCAGAGCGAATCCTAGGCAAGTTAACGATCAGGTCGGATTCTTCCGTCGATAAAACATTCAACGGCGATGGTCGCCTCTGGTTATTACTCTCTCTGTCGAGGCGGTGATTAAGACTCGGCTCTGAGAAGCTTCGTTCGAAAACCCGATTAATAGGTTTTGTTCGATTCTTCTTGTCCGAAACACATCGGGAGATTTGCTGTTTCGCCGCTAATCTCATCTTGGAGCTCCGACCACCGTTTCCGGAAGGAGTCGGAACAATTCGACGGTGAATCGAATCTGACATTTGGTGACTTTTGCTTGAGGAGAAGGAGGAAAAAGGTAACTGAGAGGTTTTGATGGTTTGCTTGGCAAAGAAGCGAATGGTATTGAAGATTATGATCTTAAAACTCCAAGTCAGCTAAAGTCTCTAAGTCAAGTAGAGACTTTGTCCTCTAAGTCTGTTATATGTATAAATACGGGTAACAGAAAGAAACAGAGTAAGAAGTCTATTTTTTCTCTTTCGGGAAACAGAGAGTGAGAGAGAGAAAGGGAATAGGGAGATTGAGAGAAAGCTTAATCTTGTATCTTGTAAAACGTTTGATCTAGTGGATTCCGGAGGAAGATTCCGGGGAGACGTAAGAGAGTTTAATACTCTCTGAACTCCTAAAAGTGTCGTGTGCAGTCAATCTTTCTTTCATCGATTCTAAACATTCAACAAGATAGAAAACTCGTTGAACATAATCTGAATCAAGTCTAACAAACTGGTATCAGAGCCAGCTAAGTCGATAGCTGGAAATCGCACCGGATTCACTTCTAGGAGGTAAACCATCTGATCAAGAAATTTTGTTTTGCAAAAGAAAACGCAGAATGTCAGGATCAAGAATCGAAGTAGATCGATTCGACGGAACAGGCGATTTCTCTTTATGGAAAAGAAGAATGCTAGCACATCTCAGTGTGCTGGGCCTGAAGGACGTTCTGGTGGAAAAGAAACCTTTAGATCCTTTGGAAGACGAAGATCAAAAAGATCCAGAAAAATTAAAGAAAAGAAGAGAAGAAGAAGAAGCAAGGTCCGAAAGGTGTGAGAAAGCGATGAATTTGATTCTATTGAACGTAGGAGATCACGTTCTGCGAAAGATCGAGAAATGTACAACCGCAGCAGATACATGGGCTACTCTCGAAAGATTGTACATGTCAAAGTCGCTGCCGAATCGGGTACATTCTCAACTCAAATTCTACGGATACAAAATGCAGGATCAACGTACAATTGATGAGAATATAGATGAGTTTTTAAGACTGGTGGGAGATCTTAGTCATTTAAGCATCGAAGTGCCTGAAGAAGTCCAGGCAATCTTGCTTCTAAATTCGCTTCCACCAAAGTTCGATCAGCTGAAAGAAACTTTGAAGTACAGCAGAGAAGTTATTAAACTGGAAGATGTGGCAGCCTCAGCAAGATCAAAAGAAAAGGAATTCAAGGAGAGTTCTGAGTCGAGAGCAGTATCAGAAGGATACTTCGTAAGAGGACGAACAGAGACCAAGAACACAAACTCAACCAAAGGTAGAAGCAGATCTCGTTCAAAGTCAAAAGATGGAAAGAGAGTCTGCTGGATATGTGGTAAAGAGGGCCACTTCAAGAAGCAATGTTACAAATGGCTAGAAAGGAATAAAGGAAGAATGTCAGACAAAGGAGAATCATCTCTAGTAAAGGATGATGCCAATGATCTAGTAGGATTGATGGTATCTGAAGCTAATGCTTCAGAAGAGAAAGAAGAAAGAGATCAATGGGTAATGGATACTGGGTGCTCATTTCATATGACACCCAGAAGAGATTTCTTTCTTACTTTCAAAGAGATCAATGCAGGGAAGGTCAGAATGGCTAACAGTACGTGTTCGGAAGTAAAGGGGATTGGATCTATTCGTTTTGAAAATCCAGATGGAACCACCTTTGTTCTTCATGAAGTAAGATATCTTCCAGGGATGTCTCGCAACCTGATTTCAGTAGGAACATTGGAAGGAAAAGGTTGTGAATTCAGAGGGTCAAAAGGCACATTGAAAATTATAAAAGGATGTGCTGTCATTATGAAGGGAATACGACATGGAAATGATGCATTATACGTGCTACAAGGCTCAGCAAAGGCTGCAGAAGCGTGTTCAGTGGAAGATAACACTACAAACAGAGTAAGTGATAAAAGGGATGATACCTTACTCTGGCACAGCCGGCTTGGCCATGTAGGACAGAAAAGTCTAGAACTATTAGCCAAGAAAGGATGCTTGGAGAATGCAAAGATCACTGAAGTAAAATTCTGTGAAGACTGCATAATAGGAAAAGCTCACCGAGTAAGTTTTGGTCCTGCTCAACATGTCACTAAAGCCAAGCTAGACTATGTACATTCTGATCTGTGGGGATCACCTAATGTACCACATAGTCTAGGAAGATGTCAATATTTCATATCATTCACGGATGACTGGTCAAGAAAGGTCTGGATATACTTTCTAAGGACCAAAGATGAAGCATTCGACAAGTTCACTGAATGGAAAAGAATGGTAGAGGTTCAAACAGAAAGAAAAGTCAAGAAACTTCGAACGGACAATGGTCTCGAATTTTGTAATCAAAGATTCGACCAATTCTGCAAAAATGAAGGAATCATAAGACACAAAACTTGTGTCTATACACCGCAGCAAAACGGGGTTGCAGAGAGATTAAATCGAACCATAATGAATAAGGTTAGAAGCATTCTAAGTGAGAGTGGACTAGGACAGAAGTTCTGGGCTGAGGCAGCCTCAACATCTGTGTTCTTGATCAATAGAACACCATCCTCAGCTATTGACTTTGACATACCTGAAGAACGTTGGACTTCAGCAATACCAGATTTGAGAGGACTAAGAAAATTCGGATGCCTAGTATACATTCATTCAAGCGAAGGAAAACTAGACCCAAGGGCGAAGAAAGGTGTTTTTACAGGCTACCCAGAAGGGGTAAAAGGTTATCGCGTATGGCTCTTGGACGAAGAACGATGTACAATTTCTCGAAATGTCATTTTCAGGGAAGATGTGATGTATAAGAATATCACAACAGAAGGTCAGGTAAGGAATACAGACAAAATGACATTATCTAACGAAATTGTAAGCTCAATTGTTTCAGGAAAACAGGAACAAAGTGAAAACAGAGCTTCAAAACAAGATGGAGCTGATTCACAAGGTGAAGAGAAACGTGAAGATAGTATAACCTCAGGTGAAGAAATTATATCAACAGAAGGTGGAGATCAAAACTTGCATCACTTTCAACTCGCCAGAGATCGAATCAGAAGAATCATAAGGCGTCCTCAAAGGTATGAAGAATATGAAACCTTAGATGAAAGTGACTATGATGCAGGTTTTGCATATCAAGTATCAGAAGATGGGGAAGCTCCTGAACCTACAAGTTATCAAGAAGCAACTCAGGACAAAGATAGTGAGAAATGGTTAAAGGCTGCTGATGAGGAAATGAAATCTCTCGAGAAAAACAGAACGTGGATTTTAGTTGACAGAGACGATCTTCATAAAGCAATTGGATGCAAGTGGGTATTCAAGAGGAAAGCAGGGATATTTGGTGTTGAAGAACCTAGATATAAGGCTAGATTAGTAGCTAAAGGCTACTCCCAAAAGGAAGGTATAGACTATCAGGAAATATTCTCACCCGTGGCTAAACACACCTCCATAAGATTGCTTCTATCAATTGTTGTTCATCATGACATGGAGTTACAACAATTAGATGTTAAGACTGCTTTCTTGCACGGATACTTGGATGAAAGGATCTACATGGAGCAACCTGAGGGATATGTGGATAAAAGTCATCCAGAGAAAGTGTGCCTCTTGAAGAGATCATTATACGGTCTCAAGCAGTCTCCTCGTCAATGGAATCATAGATTTGATGAATTCATACAGAAACATGGATATTGCAGGAGTAAATATGATAGTTGTGTATACTTGAAGAAGTTGAAGGATGGAAAATACATATATCTTCTATTATATGTAGACGACATCTTAATTGCTTCTAAGGACAAGAAGCAAGTTAATGAGCTAAAGGCACTGTTAAATTCAGAATTTGACATGAAGGATTTGGGTGATTCCAAGAAAATACTTGGAATGGAAATAACCAGAAACAGGAGGCAGAACACCTTATACATATCACAGAAAGGCTACCTTCTGAAAGTTCTTAGCAACTTCAGAATGGACCAGTCAAAGGTTGTGGCTACGCCTCTAGGAGTTCACTTTAAGCTCAAAGCAGCAACGGAGAAAGAGCTGCAGGAACAGTATGAAGTGATGAAGGATGTGCCATATCAAAGTGCAGTGGGAAGTATCATGTACTCTATGATCGGAACTAGGCCAGACTTAGCTTATTCCATAGGAATGGTGTGTAGATTCATGAGTAACCCACTCAAAGAACATTGGCAGGCTGTTAAATGGATCCTCAGATACATTAACGGCACAGTAAAGAAAAGGCTAAGATTTAGCAAGAAAAACCACTTGGATGTAGTAGGATACTGCGATTCCGATTTTGCTGCAGACATTGATAGCAGGAGATCAATCACTGGCTGGGTATATACAATCGGAGGAAACATAGTAAGTTGGAAGTCAAATCTTCAGAGAGTTGTTGCTCTGTCAACAACAGAGGCGGAGTATATGTCTCTCACAGAAGCAACAAAAGAAGGAGTTTGGCTGAAAGGATTCATGAATGAACTAGGATATGGTCAAGAATCAGTTGACATCTATTGTGATTCTCAAAGTGCAATAGCATTGGCTAAAAATGCTGTTCATCATGAGAGGACTAAACACATAGATGTTAGGTACCATTTCATAAGGGATTTGATAGTTCAAGGATGTGTTCGAGTGGTGAAGATTGCAACGGCTTATAACCCAGCAGACATATTTACAAAAGTTTTACCTGTTTACAAACTTCAGAGTGCATTGGAGATGTTGCAGGTTACAGAAGAAGACTGAGCTTCACAGCTCAGGTATTTATTAAAGACTAGATGAAGTGATCATCTAGGGAGTAACGGAGCTTCTGTTACGAAAGAAGAAGATGAGTGGGTTTACTCATAAGCCGGAATTGGAATCCAAAGAATCTAGATCAAGGTGGAGTATTAAGATCAAGGTGGAGAATTGAAGATTATGATCTTAAAACTCCAAGTCAGCTAAAGTCTCTAAGTCAAGTAGAGACTTTGTCCTCTAAGTCTGTTATATGTATAAATACGGGTAACAGAAAGAAACAGAGTAAGAAGTCTATTTTTTCTCTTTCGGGAAACAGAGAGTGAGAGAGAGAAAGGGAATAGGGAGATTGAGAGAAAGCTTAATCTTGTATCTTGTAAAACGTTTGATCTAGTGGATTCCGGAGGAAGATTCCGGGGAGACGTAAGAGAGTTTAATACTCTCTGAACTCCTAAAAGTGTCGTGTGCAGTCAATCTTTCTTTCATCGATTCTAAACATTCAACAAGATAGAAAACTCGTTGAACATAATCTGAATCAAGTCTAACAGGTATGATGGTTCTTACGTATTTTGTTTTAAAGTGAAATAGAATTAGGTTGATCAGTTCAAACTAAACAAAAAATACTAGAAAAGGCTTTGATAAATTTATTTTATATTTACTATATATAGATCATTATTAAATCATTATTAATATTTTTGAACAAACATTTAAAGTTGGAAATCATAACTATTATAATATAATCACCAAATATACTAAATATATCATATTTCTCTCTATATCTACATTATAATTGAAACAAAATATGAACTTAATTATATGTTTATGCATTTAAAAGATATATTGTGAACAAAATATGAACATGTATGTTTATTTATTTAAAAGATAAAAAATTGTGCATGAAAATCGAAATACCGATATGGATATTATAATTTATTTATTAAGATAAATTGTTCATATAATTCTGTTTTTAATAACTTTACAAACTAAATTACTTATACGTGAGGTTAACTAATTATTATGAAAAAGAATAATTATTGATCACCAAAATTTAAATTCTAAACATATCAAAAAGGTTTAAAATTCTAGCCTTACTTTTGGATAAAATGCATCGAAAAAGACAATATGGTAAAGAGCTTATGGACTTTTTTACACCAATTTTTCTCTGAATACGGATGAAACTTAGTGATATTACAATATGCTAATAAATGGAATTATCAATTTAATTCTTACTGCATCGTTTTTAGAAGATTACTTCAGATAACTTTCCTTTTTGATATCCCAAAGTGCATAGGAAACAAAACTATGGGATTTGTAGAAAGTTCGATTCCCGAAACAATAAAACGAGAAACCCGGTACGAAAACTCAAGTATCGATTAATATAAATGTAATCCGACAGTAAATAAGATCGATAACGTCAAGAAATAACACAATATAAAATAAACAAAAAAAATTCTTTAACGAAAACATAGAATATTTTTATATAAAAAAGGTAATTGCGTGGCTGAGATTGGTTTTGGATTGTTTTGACTGTAAAAAAAAGAACATTTGGGATTGACTTAACAATGGAATCCATACGACGCACTCACATTCACACGTAAGTTAACACGCATTTGGTTTCCACCAAGTATTACAAAGCGATCCTTAATTTGTATTATTATTACACTTTAATATGTTTTGTTCTCATGAGGAAAAATTGTATAATTTTAGTTTTCAAATGTAAAGTCACGCTTCGTGATGTAATACGATTATATTACTTTAATATAAGTGGCTTTGTTTGGTTAAATATAACAGCTAGCCTCAACGGTTTTTGGTAGATTGTATTCTACTGTTGTCATAATAACTCATGGACAAAAGTCAAATAGCCTATGTCACGTATCCGTGATTCGTGATGCTAAGGGGAGAGCAAGTTTATATTAGAGTTTATTTCTTTCTTTAATATATAAAGATATTGTATGAACTAAAAAGAATTAGAAAAAACTCAAAGACCAGGCCAGTCTTGAGCTGGTGACCAATATTTAAGTTTTTTTTTTTTTGTAGTTATGCGTCATTGAGTATGTTATTGATTGATACAAGGCCCTTAACCGTAACAAAACTAAAGTAAAAAATTAAATGATTGAAACATCCCATTTAAGTTCGCAAGTCCTGTCAATTTGGTAGTTTTCATGGGTCCTATAATTCCAATGGTTTCTTATCTATAGGCTTCTAACTCCAATGGTTTCTTACCGATAGGCTTCTTACCTTCGTACTAAAACAGTTGCACCTCTGTCTGGATCTAGGAATTTGTAATTCTGCTTAAGGGATTACTGTTCTATATTTTGGATTGGTGTCATGAATCATTATTTCTAAGTTAATTCTTAGTTTTAATTTTTCTAATGATTAGTAATTTGTCTGGAGTACTTACAATTATCCACCGCTTACCATAATGATGCTGCACATAGCTATCCTGAAGTGTTCAACAAAACTGCATTTGAAAAAAGCTTCTGTAACGGATTAATGTCTGTGGTTGATTAGTGTTAGGACCGTCAGCTTAATTGAAACTCAATGTGAACGAGTTAGAAGAAAAAGAATTAGATTTTTACCTGCTTATGATGCAATTTCTCCTTGTGCTTCATCTGAACTGAAATATTTTTTACACGAGGAACAGACTGCTTCTGAGACTGTTTTTCAAAAGCAACAGACTTCTTCTGAGTCTGTTCTCTTTTCTATTTCCCAATCCTGACACTAATGCAGAGCAGCAAAGTTCACATAGAACAGCCACAGAAAAGAGAAGCTTCTAGCTCTTTGGT
This sequence comes from Pugionium cornutum, assembly GCA_018901935.1. Classification (NCBI taxonomy): domain Eukaryota; kingdom Viridiplantae; phylum Streptophyta; class Magnoliopsida; order Brassicales; family Brassicaceae; genus Pugionium; species Pugionium cornutum. Next base: position 37,034,075 of record CM032164.1, on the reverse strand, counting down.
CATCATTGTCTTTTGTCTGTATAAAGCTTTCAATATAGGTTTCTTTTAAATGTGTGAAGTAATTAAATCACATTTGGGCACACACACACCCAAAACCTTACATAGCTGAAAAAGATCACATATAGATAAATAAAATGCTTGATGGTGTCTAAGGTATTACAAAACCCAGACGAACAGAACAACAAAGTGATGCAAAATGTGGAAATCATTGAGACGTTTACTAACTTGACAGACAGCCAATACTTCATAACATGTTCAGACGAAGAAATACACATGAGTTCAGGTTACCATGAGGAGATGGTCACTGGTTTGGATTCTCAGCTTATCAAAGCATGGGAGCGCCAGATCACTGTATGACTTCTATTTTAGATATAGTGATATTCACCCAGAACACTCATTTTGAGCTAATGGTTATTTAGGAGATCACCAGCAAGGGTTTATTTAGTGAGGTTTATCCTAGAGTTTAGTGAGGCCTGGCAAAAAGGATGGTGCAGCAACAATGGTTATTTAGTGAGGTTTATCCTAGAGTTTAGCATCTCTAAGATAAGGTTTAGGCTTCTTTGTGCTCAACCATTTTGAGCTAATGAATGAATATTGTCACTTACCTTGAATCAATATCACATGTATTATCAAGCTCAGTATTTCGCCAAACTGACTTAACAAATAATGGGATGTCAAAATTCTTGGGTTTCAATCATTTAGGAGATCACCAGCAAGGGTTTTCAACTCACCGCCTTGTAATAGCAAATCAGAAGAAATAAGCTCAAGGACATCGCGGATATAAGCGGTCTCCATATGGGCACTGTCACCAGCCATGAACACATGCATGCAATCATCAATCTCTATCGAACTAAATCCAGGCTGTTTCTTTAGACCGAGACCCTTCATCCTCCTTCTCATCTTACTAGCTCCTTCCCATTTACCATCAGCCGCATACATGTTTGAAAGAATCACATAATTTGAATGGCTTTTCATGTTCAGGTCACTAAGATGCTTCATCAGCCTCTCTGCTAATACAGTGTCGTTGCCATGAGTCCTGCAAGCTGCAAGCAACGATCCAATCACAACTTCATTTGGCTTCATCGGCATGCTCTGTACCACCTTCAAAGCATCTTCTAATCTACCAGCCCGACTATACAGATCGACCAAGCATCCATAATGTTCAATCCGAGGCGAGATTTTGTATTCCCTTCTCATAGTTTGGAAATATCGAAGACCTTCTTCGACTAGACCCACATGGCTACAAGCGGTTAGCGCCCCAGTGAAAGTGACTGCGTCAGGTTTAAACCCTTCTTCTTGCATTCTTCTGAAATACACCAAAGAGTCATTGGCATGCCCGTTAGCAGCAAAACCTACAATGACTGAGTTCCATGACACTACGGTTCGTTTCTCCATTTTGTCAAAAACCTGTCGAGCAAACGCCACACACCCGCATCGACAATACAAATCAATCAGTGAATTACTCACCCTGACATTGTTCTTGAAATCCTGACTCACGACATAACGATGTACCCATAATCCGAACGAGAGAGCACCAAGATTTGTGCAAGCGGCAAGAGCAGCGATAATAGCAACGTAATCTGGTTTTACTTCAGAAATCTGCATCTCACGGAACCATGCCAAAGCTTCCTCGTGAAAACCTTTCTTAACAAACCCATTTATCATAGCTGTCCAAGAAATCAAGTCTCTATCAGGCATTTTGTCGAACAACTTTACAGCGTCATTGACTTGACCATTCCTCATGTACCCATCGATCATTGTATTCCAAGCAACCGAATTTTTGCCTTCCATGTAATCGAATACCAACCTAGCCTTCCTAAAACGACCGCTTTTGGAGTACATGCCGAGAATTGCGGTGCCAACCATGACATGGTTTCTATCAAGACCAATTTTACAAGCATAGCCATGAAGCAATTCTCCCAAGGCTTCACTTCCGGAAGGAAAATCACCACACCCGGAGAGTAGAGCAATGAGAGTGATGTGGTTAGGCTCGACGCCAGCGAGTTTCATATCAGAGAATTCCTTCGCTGCCTCGGCTAATCGACCATTGCGAGAGAGGAGAGTAATGCGAGAAGTCCATGAAACGGTGGTTTCGGCAGTAGATTGGTTAAGTTTCTGGATTTTTGAATTAACCTGGTTTTCACGGGAGATGAATGGTATCTGTTGCGGTAGTGCCGGTGAAGGAATACCGACGACGGGAAGGAGACCCATCTGATAGATATGGTGATGGATTAAGTTGAATTGAGAAAATTTTAAATCATTCAAAATTAATAATACTTATTTTATTTCATTTTTTCAAATAGCACCATTTTAAATTTATCTTTTAAATTTAGCACAATAAAACTAAAATTTTCAAAATAACATAAATTATTATGTAAAAATAATTATTTATCTTAAATAAAATATATATAAAATTAAAACATAATGTTTGGGTTCACTTTTTCTAATTTAAAGTTTAAATTTTTTTTATTAGGAATAAATTTTTAATTATTTTAATATTAAATTTATGCTATTTTTGGAAATTTAAATGACTAGTACTATATTTAAAATAAAAATTTGAAATGGTGCTATTTTAGTCAATTGAACTTTACATTATGTATGCACAAATTAAATTATCAAATTAGTGACACAAAACTTAATTTAGTTGGTTTTAAAGGTTTAATTATGTATAGCATTAGACATTGCTTCTATCAATTCTATGAAGCCCTTAACAAGTTTTTATCCAATCGATGTAAAAAGTTTCTATACATACCTAATTTAGATCTCAATTCTCATTTGCAATCTAGAAAACCAGATAAACCGACCCGGTTCAAAAGAGATAGAGAGAAAAAAAACAATTGTTGTGATACGGCTTAACCGGATAATTGCACAAAGTTGAAACCTTTTCTCTAAACAAAGTTACTAACCAGCGAACTCATTCACTCTCCATAGAGTTTATCTCCAAAAGCAGTGTCTCTATATTAGGCCTATTGTTTGGAATCTCCTGTGTACAGCTTATCCCAATCTTCAACAGTGTGATTGCTTCTTGTTTATCAAATTCTTCATGGAGACATTCATCAATGAACCCACAATGTTCTCCATTTTCAGCTGAAATTCTCATTGAGCTTGTTAGCATAAGCTTGCCAGAGAGAATCTGAAGAATAATGACTCCAAATGCAAAAATGTCAGTTTTCTCTGTGAATTTTCCGGTTGTGACGTACTCTGGAGCTAAATACCCCATTGCTGCACTTGTTTTAAGTGTTGAGAAGACTAAATCGTCTGCTAGAAGGTTGTGAAGACCCGAATCAGCGATTAACGGGTTGAATTTCTCATCAAGTAGGATTTTCTCGACGGAGATGTTTCGATGAACAGTTGTAGTCGTCTTCTGTTGATCACTTCCATGTAAGTATGCAATACCTGCAAAAGATTTTGTGTTTTAATAAACATTGTTCCTGCAACTCATTTTTTTTTTTCACACAGAGAAGTGATTTTCAAAGACTTAACCTTTTGCAATCCCTTTGATGATTGAGACTCTTGCAGGCCAATCAAGAACCTGATTGGTTTCGTGTTCTTGTAAATCAAGAAAATTCGAGAGCTTTCCATTTGATGCAAAATCATAGATGAGAAAACATTCTCCTCTGCCTCTAGAACAGCAGAATCCGCGCAGCTTCACCAAGTTTTCGTGTGACAGCGAGGATAAAAGCTTCAAACCGTTCATGAATTCGACTTCCTCGTTCTTGCAACTCGTTATGCTGATGCTTCTTATAGCTACCGGAGAACCATCTCTAAGTATTCCTTTGAATACTGAGGTAAAGCTGTTTCTGCTCAATAAATTGGCTTCTGAAAAGCATTGTGTTGCAGATTCAACCTCTTCTAAGTTAAACCTGAAGCTGCTATTAACAACAAAGAGATGAGGCTCTTGTGAGAGTAGTTCAGCTCCGTTTCTGCTGTCTCCGAGCGGATCCCATTCTCTGGTGTAAGCAAGACTCACCAGAGGTGATGCCCGGAAATCTTTTTGCTGATCTGTGCTGAGCCCTCCCTCAGAAAGCCCGGCTGTATTACTAATCTTATGCTTCCTTCTTCTATAGCGAAAGAAGGTCAATAAACCAGCACCAAACAATGTTATAGTGACGGTAATCACGCTTGAAATCAATGCAACTTGTGGGAGTTTCGATGAGGATTTCGGGCAATGTGTTTGGTTGCAATGCTTTTGGAGATACAAAGACTCGGAAATGTTACCAAGAGTTGATTTATCGGTGTCTATTTCACCAGGAGGCTGCTTGAGTTGTTCAATATTCGCATAATCCAAAGCAGAACAAGCTCTCAAAGAAGGGAAATCGATGCCACATAGCCCAGTATTGTTCTCAAACTGGAATCTCCTATTCAACTTTTTGAGACCTTTCACAAGATTTTAAACATATAAAAAAAAAAATCTGAATCAAGAAACAGAGAGATAAGCCTTGCAAAGACGTTTCAAGAATCATGACTCACCTGGAGGAACGAAGCCAGAGAGAGTATTGTTGCGCAAGTCAAGAGTATCCAGCTGAGGAATGTTAGCTAGGGTTATGGGGATTGAACCTAAGAGATCGTTGAAGCTCAAATCAAGCCTGCTTAACATACTCAAGTTTCCCAAACTCGAAGGAATCTCTCCGGTTAGTTTGTTGTGTTGCAGAGACAACACATTTAGTTTCTTCAAGGATCCAATGTTCTTTGGTATCTTCCCTGTAAAGCTGTTGCAGCATAGATCCATAACTGCAACAAAAGACAGCACAACTATTCAGATAAAATCGATAATTCACCGGTTTTAAAAGGATTAATGAATGCAGATGACAAATATATAAAAGATCTGTGTAGTGTGTTTTAAGATAATTCAGCTCCTACCAAGTCTGGTTAAGCCAAAGTAAGTTCTGTTAATTTGAACAGGTCTGAATTGGCCGGTAGAGCAAAGTATCGAAAAATTAACAGATGCTAACCTTGCAAGCCATCCATAGAGCCGATATCTGCGGGAATCTCGCCGGAGAAGTTATTGACATTGAGATAAAGATCTGATAACTCAGTGAGATTTGTAATCTCTTGAGGTATCTCTCCGGAGAGATTATTATAATGTAAGTAAAGACCTGACAAACATTTGAGCTCTGCAACGGCCGGAGATAATTTTCCGGCCAAACGTTTTCCTTGTAAAGATATGTTAGCGACTTTCAGGTGCTGGTTACAGGCAATTCCTTCGAAAGATCCGTCGCATGGGTTGCCGTTAATCGTCCATGATCGGAGAAGCTTGTTTTCGGGGTCAAGCGAAGATTTGAGCTCCATTAGAGCTTTCAGCTCGGCATTTCCTCGAACAATTGGTGGAGTTGAAAGAAAGATTACGAACAAAACAAGTAACGTAGCACATAAGGAAGCCATTACTGCTCTTTGCTCATTTATCTCTCTCAATTCGCCTTTTTAGCAAACAAAACGATGAAAATTCTCACGAGTAAATGTCGTATCTTTCTCTCTCTATAGCAAAAACAGTAGAAAGCAACAACCAAAGTAATAAAAGAATGTAACTTCGACAGAAACTACGAAATTTACTGAGAAAGTGCTCTGTTTTCGCTAGACGAACAGAAAATAGAAACTTTTGAGTGACCCAACTTCAGAATCTAGGCTTGAAACTCTAAATGATTCCAAGTTTTTTTTTTCCGGCAGAAATGTTCTTGTTTTGTAGAGAATAGGAAGAAGAAGAAGAACAGAGCTTAGCTGGAGAAAAGTTGGAAAGCAACAACGCATTGAATACTCTCTCTGTCTCTGTTTATGCAAGAGAAAGGGTTAGATAGAGATTTGCACTGCTTTTGAAAAGAAAGGCCAAATCTTGAAGACTTTTATTATGGTGATTTTGATAACAGTTATATTGTTCACATTTGTATTTTGTAACTTGTAAAGTGGGGATTGTGAGTTTGTTTCTTGAAAGAAATAAAACATATATTGTTCGATTTTATTAAATCTATTTAATCACTTTCTGGCATTAGTTTATGATTTAGACAGATTTTTGCAACATTTTTAGTATATTTCTTCTATATCATGATTTTGATTTAAGACAAACTACAGTATTTGCTGGATACCACCGAATTAAATAGTCTCTACCCTAAAATTATTGTCAAACATATTTATCAAGTTTTTCTTTTTTAAATTTTAATGAGATAGAATGATTGAAAACACTTTTAACTTGACGACCACTTCTAAAAATACCACATTTTAAAATATTTTTTTCAATATACTATTACTAATTAAAATTACTAAAAATCTAATATAAAAAGATGAAAGCTAAACCATTTATTGTAATATAGGGAATATATATATATATATATATATATAGAACTAAACACTTTGAATGATTTGGATTTTGACAAGTTTTAAATGATTTTGATGAATTTAGGAAAAATTAAGAAAGTTGATAAGATTTCTTATTAAACTAATTTCCAATTCCACCTAAAATTATGATCTTTATGTTTTTGTATTTTTAACTAACAAATTCCCTCCCAAAACCTTAAAATCATCGAAAACCTAACATCTAAAAAATTTCAGTTACAATATGTATTTTCCAAATCAAAGTTTCAATAAAATGAAAATTTAAATACCATTTACAAATCGCTATAAATAACTAATCAGGTAATATTGGGTTTCAGAACTTTAAAAAAAAATTCATGATTGCATAATATAAATTTTTATTTTAATAAAAAATCATTCAAGTGTTTAGTTCAATACAACTTTATACAAACTCAAATATAATTTTTTGAAAAGATCTTCATAAATAAAAGAATGTAACCATTTACAACGAGAATCATGGGAATAGAAAAGAAGAAAGATTTGAGATGGGAATGCATTAAACAAACAATAACTCAGCCCCCACACCGAAAAACTTTCAATTTTATTGATAACTTATTACAATACACAAAACTTGATTCATCGTTTTGTCAATACTTTTCCTTCGCATTCTCTAACGTCCACGTGTTTACTATGCATACACATACACATTCTCTGAAAAAGAGTAGATTTTTGGACCATAATAGTTGATTAGAGAATCTTTTGTTTTTTAGATCTATGTTTCTTATATTGTTCTAAAATTATTACTATTTCATACATACGGTTTACAAAAGTCAATGATAATATCGAGATTTAGAGAACACTCATTCCACTAACTTTTTTTAGGTAATTAAATATATATTATAAAGTAAATTGATAAGCTTTTTCCTTAATAAACTACTTATAGAAAAAAATTACTATTTGTTAGTTCATGTATTCAAACCTAACTTTAGGTTAATTGGAACATGATAGTTTGACTATTTGAACTTAGAAGAATCCGATGTTCATTTTCATTTATTAAAAATTCTACTATAACGAGACATCTTATTTTATGAACAGCAAGTATTCTCCACTGTGTAACAAATTGTTAATGACTGACATTGGTGAAAATAAATAACAAAAACAATCTGGTGATTGGTGAAGTAGTTAAACTAGAAAATGAAACTATCTAGGATTGGATATGACATCGAGTGAAATGTGAATCATAAAAACTTGTAAACAGATATTTCCAGATTTTGAAAATGTATGAACAGAAGAACTTGGATGATTGATATGAATCAACAGTGAAGTAACTTATTGGCAATATCTTCAAGTGAAGGTTTTCAAAGTTTATCGATATGTGCAATCAGACAACTTTTTTGATCTCAAATCATTTGTTTTTTTTCACCTTTTGGAATTTGAAGATGAAGACTTTTGAGATATTTAGTGTTTTCTTTAATTACCTTAAGTCTTTAACCTTTAATTGATTGTTTACAAATAACTTTTTGTCATTTTCTCAACATCTTTTTTCGGTTGTCTTTTTTCTCTTGAATCTTTATGATCTATCTTTTAGAACTTTTGAAAACTTTTGAAAACTTTTACATTAATGGGAGTTTCAATTATACTAGGATAATACCAAAATTAATATTTTCAATTTTTATTAATTAAATGATATTTTATGTAAATATAGTTTTAATTTTTATAAAAAACGTACATTTGGAATAATCACGAAAAAAATTAATAGATTGGATTCTAAAATAATAAATTTTTGAAATATTAAATGAGTGATAAAATTTCCAAATTTTTGAATAATAACTTTAACGTGGAAATATTAAATTTCGACTATATACAAATATTTAGTAGATTGATAAATTTATATCCATAATTATACAAAATAGTTTAGTTTTTTTAAAGTAATAAATAAAAGTTTCAAATTTCAAATTTTTAGATTCATAATATATTTTGAATGTTTGGAAACTCATGTACTATTAAACTAAATAATTAGGGATATTTGTCTAATTAATAGAATAACTAATTTAGATTTTTTATTTAAATTAAATAGTAAAATTAATGAGAGTAAATATGGTGATGATACGTCAGCAAATTTTACTCATAATGGTTCTCTTTTAATATATACTAGAACAATACATGCACTACGTACCGACATACTAAATTTTCAAAATACATATAAACATCAAAACTAGTTGTTTAATTTTATTCATAATGGTTCTCTTTTAATATATACTAGAACAGTACATGCACTACGTACAGACATACTAAATTTTCAAAATATATACAAACATCAAAACTAGTTGTTTAATTTCTATTTTTAATAGGCGATATTAAAAATAACAAATATGGATATAATTTTTATTTTTTACAATTTAAATTTAAAAATATTTAATGAGTGAAATAATTTCCAAATTTTTGAATAGTAACTTTAATGTAAGAATATTGAATTATCGAATATATACAAATATTTAATACATTGATATAATTTCTATATTTTAATCTGCCATAATTATATGAAAACAAATAATAAATAGGAATTTCAAATTTCAAAATTTAAATTCATAACATATTTTGATTGTTTGAAAATTCATGCACTATTAAACTAAATAATTAGGTTAACTAATTAAAATATTTATCATTATCTAATACAATAATTAATTTAAATTTTTAATTTAAATTAAATAGTAAAATTATTAAAAATAAATGTGCTTATGACAGATAAATAAATTATATTCTCGATGCTTATTTTTTAATATATATAAAATTATTGGAATTATGCATGCAAAAAAAGGACTGACTAATGATGTTGTCTTTCACAATATATTGAAAAGTAACACCAAAGAAATTTGAAAATGGTACACCAATCAAGAAATTAGGGGTTTCGGCCAATTCATACATGAATTTTGACCCGTGGTTACAATTCGCTAATGAACTTTGTTGCTGTGCACTTTCATACATAAACTTAGTGTTTTATCCCGTAACATGCATTGACTTGACGGTGTTAGTCAAACCGTTAAAAATTTGCTTAGTCAGATAATAGATGTTTAAATAAATTATTTAAATTTGCCACCCACCACTACTTGCTCTAACACTCAACATTGTCTTTGCACCACTCATGGGGTTTCCTGCTGATGAGAAAATCATAAAGGAGAGCGAAGAGAAGCTTGGAGAAGTGCTTGGCGTGTATGAAGCACAGCTTTCAAATAATGAATACTTGGCTGGAGATTTCGTGAGCCTTGCTGATTTAGTTCACCTTCCTTTCACCGAGTACCTTGTGGGTGCTATCGGGAAGGCTTATATGATCAAAGATAGGAAGCATGTCTTTTGGGTCGATGTTGCGGCCGATGTTGCAGAGACGAAGAAGGAGATGATGCGGCCGAAGTTCTCCCTGAAGCTCTCGAAGAAGGAAATATATGAGGATTTCATGTCGTTGTTAGGTCGCCGATCATTGCGCCGGCCAAAAAAGCGGCTAAGGACAATTCAGAAGAAATTAGATGTAAGTATTGGATTTGCGATTCGATGATAAATTTACTCGATTTTTAAATATTAATCTGACTTGCTCCTCTTTCTTTGTGCTCTGCAATGGTTACAGAATTTGTTTCCAGGGTTTTATCTGACTGAAGTGACACTTGACGCATATAAGGTTCCAGAGGAAGCGAAGGTATACATCAACTGGCTTTGTTCTCTTTAAATCTGTAGCTTTTCCAGTTTGAAAAATCACTAATTCTGTTGCTTTTACTGAATTTGCAGAGATGATGAATTTGATATGACTGTGTAATCCAGTCGCCGTTGAAGTTTCAAAGCATTTATCAATATTTGAATTGGGTCAAGTCTTGAAGCTTCCTAAATCATCAAGAGAAGACATGCTTCCTATCTTGAAGCAATAAAGGGTTTGGAGAAGAAGAGAAGAGGAAGCCTCTGCTCTCCAAACCCTAATTTTGCAAAGAGTAAGAAGGAGCTCGGGGAAGAAGGGGAAGAGGAAAATAATTAAGGGTATCTCCCACTTATCAAAATGTCGACGTTTTGCGTGTTTATTAAGATGTTGTCGTGGCTGACGTGTCATCCTAGTCAGCTAGGATTAACGGTGAATTAAACGTCGTTTATCGCTAATGTATGTTTAATACTAATTAATCCAGTCAATGCATGTTATGGAGTCAAACACTAAGTTAATGTATGAAAGTGCACAACAACAAAGTTCGTTATCGAATCGTAACCACGGGTCGAAGTTCATGTATGAATTGGCCGAAACCCCCAAGAAATTATTCAAAATCAAAAGGAATCGTTCATATAATTTGACTAACAAACAAAACAAATTTAAGTTTAACTAATTATAAAAAAAAATCTGTCGAGTAGAGAGATTCAATCACAAAATGGATGAAAAATAAATAAAAATGGGTAGACTAATCACTTAGCAGCAATGTTCTTATCCGTAAGCACCAAATCTTCCTTCTCTCGCCATACAGCGTGAACCTCGTCTGTGCGAAACCGCTGTGTAAAGGTAGAATCTTGTATCGGCGTTTCAGTACCGTTAACAAACGCGAGCAGACCCGTGTAAGCGATCATCGCACCATTATCTATGCAGTAACGGTCGTCCGTTGCAAACAGCTTACCGTCACGTTCAGAGCACATCGTCCTCATCATGTCCTGTAAACGCTCGTTGCAACCAACGCCGCCAACTATCAAAACGTCTTTCTTGTCACAATGCGCCATCGCTCTTTCCGTTATCTCAACCAACATAGCAAACACCGTCTCCTGCTAGAACAACAATCATCTATAAAGTGTTCATTAGGCAAGATTCAATCTTTATGAACATGTGATGAGTCTTACTTGAAGGGAATAGCACAAATCTGCTGGTGTGCATTCGTTATTCTTGAGCTTCTCCTCCGCACTACTTTCAATGTAACTCAAGATTCCGCTGAACGATACATCCATACCTTTAACAGCATACGGGAGATCGATAAATTTTTCTCCTTTCTTCGCAAGCTAGTAAAGAAAAAAGAAAACCAAGTTAAAACATTGATAGACTTGAATTTACTTTACTTTCAGGTGATATTTTACCTGCTCGATGTTATAACCAGGGCTTGGATCATTAGAAAGCTTCAACACTCTAGCGAACCGATCCAAGCAATTACCAACAGCAATATCAATGGTCTCACCAAATATCCGGTATCTACCTTCACTATAAGCAATCACTTGAGTATTCCCACCACTCACATACAATACAACAGGATCATCAGCTCCAGTTACGACTCTCCCCATCTCAATGTGAGCCACACAGTGATTCACTGCAACAATTGGCTTTTTCCAAAGCTGTGACAATACCCTAACGACAATGGCTGAGACCTGCAATGGTGCACCCATCCCGGGACCTTTTGTGTAACAGATGCAGTCGATTTCTTCGGGAGTTACTTGAGAAATTTCAAGAGCTGATTTGACTAAAGGAAGAACGTGGTCTAGATGGTGGTGTGCAGTCTCCCTAGGAAGGAATCCGTGACCAGGAGGGGTTATATATGTATGACGAGGATTCGCTAAGATTGTACCGTCGAGTGTCACAATTCCCACCCCAATCTTGTTAGCTGATCCTTCGAAACCAATGGCTATCTTCTTCTTCATTTCTTAAATTCAAGAACAATAACTCTCTGAACAAAGAAAAACAAAGCAGATCAGGCAAACACAAAGTATAGGATCAGAGGAAGGAAAATACAAAGTTTACTAGGAATTAACTGGACAGTGGACAGCATCATATCAGGCGATGATGAACAAAATTACTCGTTTTCATGAATTGGTACTGTTATTTTCTTTGGTAAAATTGGAGGAGAAAAAAAAGATCAGATAGAGCTCATCTTTGACTATCACACCAATAGGGGAAACAAATTCCATCATATCATCTATTCCTCTTTAAATCTTCTTCAATAAGAATCATAAAAATCGATCCTTTTGAGCTGAGAAAAGAGGAAACTGATTGATTCCTCGCTAAATCTTTTAGCGAAGCAGAGATATTTTGAAAAAGAATCTATAGGGAGAGACGGCGAGAATGTGAACTAATGGATTGGTATTGTTACTGAGAGAGATCCAATAAGGAATTCATATAACCTAGATTTCGCTTCCTCTTTTTCTGCGGATGATACAGCCCTATATCCTAGAGAATATGAATCTAAACCCAGAAACTAGTTCAATTCGAGGCACAACACACTGACCCACGTACACAGTTACATCAAAACTAACCTGAAGCAGCGTTGACGAGCAGAATAAAAATAGCCCACAAGCTCAACGCAAACCGAGATTAGAACAGAATGCTTAAGAAGAAGACGACGATAAACGATGACGTTTCGCCCTCTACTTTAATCACTTGTCTAGGGTTACAGAAAAAAAAACAATGTTTTCCATTTAAAATATGTATAATATTTTTAACTTTGCTAAAAGCCTAAAACTATATTATTTGAACTTTTATCATCTTATACTTTTATCATATTTTTAAATTTTAAAATTTGGAAGCCAATTAAATTAAGGTTTTATTTCATCATTTTTTTTCGTTGGTCAACAGAGTTTATTAGACTTACTAATATTGTATAATTATGATTATTTTATGTATAAATAGTTTATTGTATCATTCTGTTAAATTTTAATGAAAAATAATACAAATTTTAAGAACTTTCTAATTCCTTTAATATTTTACCATGATAGATGAACAAATCTAAGTTTCGATGGATCTTTTAAACTATTTTTGTCTTTCACCAAATCCATAAAAAATGAAATATCAGTTGAATATAAAATAGAGAAAACAACATAAATTAACTATAAACTATATTACAGAGATTTATGCCAAACTTACAGTAATATAGGATTTAGATGCAAAATACATAAAAATATTTTAATTAAAACTATTGCTAGTTCTGGTTTTTATGATCATAGATAGTAAAAACACCAGAAAAGCATAAAAAGTTATCAAATTTAGTCTTTTTTTAGAGCATCTATAGAGGATTGTGCAGTAAGAAAATCATCAGAGATAGGAACATCGACATATGGTGGAACATTGTCGGGTCCAATGATGGCTGCAAGCTCATTTTGTGCATTTTCGATTTCATTTTTTAAACTTTGGAGATACTTTTCTCTGTCCAAGAGGATGCCAAAGAAACCGGATATGGGATCATGTTTACGAGCCTCAGCTTCATAATTCAAAGCTGTAACTGCATTTTCACGTTGGTGTTGATCGAGATTACTCAGGATCTTGTACACATTCTCTGCTCCAAAGATTTTATGAACATTCTCGAATCTCTGAGGATTCGTCAATGGAAAATATGGCGCCATGATGCAGCTCGGCGGACCATTACACTCGTGTTTTAAAACTTTGCAGGCAGCACATCCGTTTGAAGTCATTCTTCTTAAACAAAAACCTTAACAAAAAAAACGATAAAATACTCTAAAAAGACTTCATTATATATGCAGATTTGATATATATATTAACAATACAAAATAACCCATGAATCTTAAAATATAATTAATACTACACAATTTAAGTAAAGATCATAGACAAGAAACTAGGAGTGGATGGATTAAGATATTCTTTTATTAGGTAAAAATATAAAATAACATTTTTAACGTATAAATATTAAATAAATCAAAATTTAAAATAGTATTATCATTTTCACATAATTTAATACTTATAGTAAAGATAATTAAATCTCAATGCAAATGAAAAAGCGTTATAAGACCATATATTAAATAAATATTTTAATAAAAGTGTATATAGAATTAGCAGTATATAGAATTAGTAGATAGACCAAGATTACCTCTTGAGAATCTTTGGAGATGTGATAAAGCGAAAGAAATAAAAGAGTAGTAAATTCGATTTGATGCCCTATGATGACCAAAGTAGTCTGTCTTTTATAGCCATGCCTCGAAGCATAATTCAAATATATCATGTCACTGATTTAGGTAAGCTAGCAATGTGTCTAATTAATATCTAAAGTTTGACTGTTATATCCAATTTTTGCATATTAGCAATAATGTTAATGATTTGACTGCATACTTAATTGTTTTGGCATGATAATACCACTTTTCTCATGTATTAGTTAAGTTACCTTTTATTGTAGTGTATCCTAGTTTGTCATTATTCTTTAAAATCTACATGACATGGTATTTTATTTGTTTTCCAAATTTTCTGTTACTATAAAAAAACATAAACTCTTAAACTTTTTTCATTTAACACCATCAAATTAACACTAGGTACTAGAGCTATGAATGTTGAACTCTAATTGGATTATGTTTTTGGGATCACAAAGAAGAGTTTACTCAAATAAATGAAGAGTTTGCACGTGAGAGAAAAGTAGCAGCACAAGGTGTGGTTAGAGAGACAACACAAGATAGAAATGAGACTAAATGGTGAGAAAAAATCATGCTGGGGGTAGGGGGAAGAGTTTACTCAAATAGTAAAGTGTCATAAATGAGTTCTTGAGGGAAGATACATTTTGAATCACTTATACCTTTTGTATTTTTGATTCTTTTCTAATGGATTCCGTACAACAACCTCGAGAGATGTAAGATTCAATACAATAACCGCGAGAGATATAAAATTCAATAAAACAACCGCGAGAAATATAAAATTCAATACAACAACCTCGAGAAATGTATATGGGCAGAACTATATAGATCCGTTTTTGGAGATGTTGGTAGTGTTACATTGATACTAGTGAACTCTTAAAATTTTGTGTGTGATCCTCTATCTCTCCATTTAACTCTCATCATTCTTTTTTTTCTCTCAATTTATATTTCTGCCTTTGTTATAGTTTTTTGTTTTGATTTAAACTGTATTAAATCTTAGTTTGCTAGAGTTTATGTTTTCAAAATTGATATCTTTTGAGCCTATGAACAAATAGATTAGAGTATAGAGAAACAAAACAATGGGGAAAAGAGCAAAAGAATTGGTGACGATACAATTTGATTAAAAATTTCTACAATAATTTATTGATTTGTTATTGTGAAATTTACAATCTTTGCTATCCACTACAAATACTCATTTAAATATTAAATATAATATGATTTTTTATATATTATTATTAACTTTTACAGACATATATCATGGTGTTTCATGATCTTGATTCAAAGATATTTATAATCAAATATAAGGAGTAATATTGCGGTTTTAATTAGGGAAAACTGTTGTTTAGCCCTAATGTTAAAATGGGTATATTCATCCGGTTAGTTCATACCTGTCAAATTTAAGGGTTCATGATTATGTGTTTTCAATTGCAAATTTTGAAATTTGTATACTATCGACTATCTTGGATATTAGATATTTAGATGTAGCATTAGAAATATAAGAAAAACTTTAGTATATATTAATCAGAAATGTGTGTCTTGACAAATTCCATTTTACAAAGCAATTAAACCCACTTGATGTTTATTCTTCTTCCTGATTTCTCATGTTATCTCTTATTATCTATTAGTAATATAATTTAAGTATCCATGAATTTCTAATATATTAATTGAAAATCATTTTAACAAAGTAATTTTATGTTGACATGTGATTTACAAATATGTCACGCTGAATTGTCAGCATCTTAAAATAAATATTACATAAGATATATTTACGAAAACTGTCATTAGACATTATATTATATGTAAATCTCTAATATTTTAACATTAAATGTATTTTGTCATAAAATGCAAATACAATATAAAACAAAATATTATAAATTTTGAAAATTTAGTCAAATAAAATATAAAACAAAATTTTAGTTTAATTTAATATTTATAAAATTTAATTTTATTAAGTTAAATACAATTTAAATCTATTTTTCTAATTTAATTTTATTATCTATTTTACTTTTGTAATAAATATTAAAAGATTTAAAATAATTATTTTAAATACGTAATAAATTATATATATATATATTTGATTTACATTAATTAAATGAATAATTAATTACAATGTGTAAATATTTTTTTCCACGCAGAGCGTGTATCAAAATCTAGTATAAATTAAATTGCCAACATTGTAATATACGTATGCTATTCTATAACAATTCTCTTATATATTCCTTTTTTATACCATTCTATAATGAGTCATTAAAGTGAAAATACATAGATCACACCAAAATTAATGATATAGCAAAAAATTAATTTTTTTGTTCACTTTTGCCATGAATTGCCGAAACTAACGTTGTTAACACGCCACTTCATCCCATAAACAAATCTAAAATAAATCTCTTCTGCAGGTATATGTAATATGTAGGTTACTGTTACATGTCAGGCAGAGATTTTTTTAGTAGAATCGAGACACGTAGACATTCTCATTTCATGCTCAGATTTCGTAAAGATTTTGATTATATACATACACATTATGTATGTATATGTTTATGTATGTAATGTCGTTTTGTATCTAAGTATATGAAGGTGTATCTGGTTGCTTATGGACGCCATTGATACCGTAAAAAAAAGTTGTAAATCCAAATGCGAGAGAGATCAAGCTATAGTCGAGATAGTGAAGGGGAATTCTTGCCTAACTAATTTTATTTGCTTGGTCACACGTAACGGATTTATTTCGAAATATATTATATTAACGACATAAATGTATGAGGTAGTTAGTAGATCTTCTATTTTTATTAATAGCTTCAATTAATGGATGAAGATTGAAACGGTGATTTTTCTTGGTCGATATGTTAACATATATAGTATATTCTAGCATTGACTCAACCTAGATAACGCCTTTCGTACGTCTCTCTTCACTTGTTAATGATTATTTTTTTAGCTTTTTAGTTAACGTCTATCGAAAATAATAATCGTAACATGATAGGATATAATGGTAAAAAAATAATTATCATGTATATATTCATAATTTATGAGAATTCGTTAATGTATATTTACAAAATTATACCGTTAACTTGATTTGTATCAAGTTCTGCAACTATACCAGCTCCGAGTCCGAATTATCGTCTAGTGTTAGTGTTACAACTATAACATTTTTGTTATATTTTGATAATCTTCATTCACTTATTAATGATTAATGGTTTAGCTCTATATTTACCGTCTATAAAAAAAATAACTGTAATATAATATGATATAACAGTAAACAAATAATTATCATGAATACATTTATAAGCAATGAGCATTTGTTAACGTATGTTTACAAAATTATTGAGAGAACATACATTTTGAATCATTTGTACCTTTTGTATCTTTGATTTTTTTTCTAATGGATTCCGTACAACAATCTCGAGAGATGTAGGATTCAATACAACAATCTCGAAAGATGTAGGATTCAATACAACAATCTCGAGAGATGTAGGATTCAATACAACAAACTCGAGAGATGTACATGAGCGGAACTACATAGATCCACCCCTGGAGATGTAGGTAGTGTTATATTGACACTAGTGAACTCTTAAAACTTTGTGTGTGACCTCTATCTCTCCATTTAACTCTCATCATTTTTCTTCTTCTCTCTATTATATTTCTACCTTTGTTATAGTTTTTTGTTTTGATTTAAACGGTATTAAATCTTAGTTTGCTAGAGTTTATGTTTTCAAAATTGATATCTTTTGAGCCTATGAACAAATAGATTAGAGTATAGAGAAACAAAACAATGAGAAAAAGAGCAAAAGAATTGGTGACGATACAATTTGATTAAAAAATTTTACAATAATTTATTTATTTGTTATTGTGAAAATTACTATATTTGCTATCCACTACAAATACTCATTTAAATATTAAATATAATATGATTTTTATATATTATTATTAACTTTTATAGACATATATCATGGTGTTTCATGATCTTTATCCAAGACATTTATAATCAAACATAAGGAGTAATATTCTGGTTTTAATTAGGGAAAACTATTGTTTAGGTCTAATATTAAAATGGGTATATCCATCCGGTTACTTCATACGTGTCAAATTTAAAGGTTCATGATTATGTGTATTCAATTGCAAATTTTGAAATTTGTATACTATCGACTATATTAGATATTAGATATTTAGATGAGGCATTAGAAATATAAGAAAAACTTTAGTATATATTAATCAGAAATGTATGTCTTGACAAATCCCATTTTACGAAGCAATTAAACCCACTTGATGTTTTTTCTTCTTTCTGATTTCTCATGTTATCTTTTATTATCTAGTAGTAATATAATTTACGTACCCATGAATTCCTAATATATTAATTAAAAATCATTTTAACAAAGTAATTTTATTTTGACATGTGATTTACAAATATGATACGCTTAATTGTCAACATCTTAAAATAAATATTACATAAGATATATTATTTACAAAAACTATCATTACACACTGTATTATATGTAAATCTCTAATATTTTAACATTAAATATATTTTGTCATAAAATGCCAATAAAATATAAAACAAAATATTATAAATTTTAAAAATTTAGTCAAATAAAATATAAAACAAAATTTAGTTTAATTGAATATTTATCAAATCTAATTTTATTAAGATAGATACAATTTAAATCTATTTTTATAATTTGATTTTATTTTATTATTTTATTTTTTTAATCAATATTAAAAGATTTAGAATAATTATTTTAAATACGTAATAAATTATATATATATATAATTTATATTAATTAAATGAATAATTAATTACAATGTGTGAATATTTTTTCCCACGCAAAGCGTGGGTCAAAATCTAGTATAAATTAAATTGCCAACATTGTTATATACGTATGCTATTCTATAACAATTCTCTTATATATTCATTTGTTTTATACCATTCTATAATGAGTCATTAAAGTGAATATACATAGATCACACCAAAATTAATGATATAGCAAAAAAACTAATTTTTCTGTTTACTTTTGCCATGAATTGCCGAAACTACGTTGTTAACACGCCACCTCATCCTAGAAAAAAATCTAAAATAAATCTCTTATGTAGGTATACGTAATATATACGTTAATATTACATGTCAGACAGAGATTTTTTTAGTAGAATCGAGACACGTAGACATTCTCATTTCATACTTAGATTTTGTAACGATTTTGATTATATATGTACACATTGTGTATGTATATGTTTATGTATGTAATGTTGTTTTGTATATAAGTATATAAAGGTGTATATGGTTGCTTATGGACGCCATTAATACCGTAAAAAAAAGTTGTAAAACCAAATGCAAGAGAGATCAAGCTACAGTCGAGATAGTGAGGGAGAATTCTTGTCTAGCTAATTTTATTTGCTTGGTTACACGTAACGGATTTATTTTGAAATGTATTATATTAACGACATAAATGTACGAGGTAGTTAGTAGATCTTCTATTTTTATTAATAGCTTCAATTAATGGATGAATATTGAAACGGTGATTTTTCTTGGTCGATATGTTAACATATATTGTATATTCTAGCATTTACTCAACCTAGATAACGTCTTTCGTACGTCTCTCTTCATTTGTTAATGATTATTTTTTTATCTTTTTAGTTAACGTATATCGAAAACAATAATCGTAACATGATAGGATATAATGGTAAAAAAATAATTATCATGTATATATTCATAACTTATGAGAATTCGTTAACGTATATTTACAAAATTATACGGTTAACTTGATTTGTATCAAGTTTTGCAACTATACCAGTTCTGAGTCCGAATTATCGTCTAGTGTTAGGGTTACAACTATAACATTTTTGTTACATTTTGATAATTTTCATTTACTTGTTAATGATTAATGGTTTAGCTCTATATTTACCGTCTATAAAAAATAATAATAGTAACATAATATGATATAGCGGTAAACAAATAATTATCATAAATACATTCATAACTAATGAGCATTTGTTAACGTATGTTTACAAAATTATTGAGGGAACATACATTTTGAATCATTTGTACCTTTTGTATCTTTGATTTTTTTCTAATGGATTCCGTACAACAACCTCGAGAGATGTAGGATTCAATACAACAACCTCGAGAGATTTATGATTCAATACAACAACCTCGAGAAATGTAGTATTCAATACAATAATCTCGAGAGATGTAACGGAGCGGAACTACATAGATCCGCCCCTCGAGATGTAGGTAGTGTTATATTGACACTAGTGAACTCTTAAAACTTTGTGTGTGATCTTTTTTCTCTCCATTTAATCTCTCATTTTTCTTCTTCTCTCTATTTCTATTTCTGCATTTGTTATAGTTTTTTGTTTTGATTTAAACTGTATTAAATCTTAGTTTGCTAGAGTTTATGTTTTCAAAATTGATATTTTTTGAGCCTATGAACAAATAGATTAGAGTATAGAGAAACAAATCAATAGAAAAAAGAGCAAAAGAATTGGTGACGATACAATTTGATTAAAAAATTCTACAATAATTTATTTATTTGTTATTGTGAAAATTACTATCTTTGTTATCCACTACAAATATTCATTTAAATATTAAATATAATATGATTTTTATATATTATTATTAACTTTTACAGACATAATTATGGTGTTTCATGATCTTGATATAAGAACATTTATAATCAAACAGAATGAGTAATATTCCGGTTTTAATTAGAGAAAACTGTTGTTTAGTCTAAATGTTAAAATGGGTATATCCATCCTATTAGTTCATACGTGTCAAATTTAAGGGTCCATAATTATGTGTATTCAATTGCAAATTTTGTAATTTCTATACTATCGACTATATTGGATATTAGATATATAGATGAGGCATTAGAAATATAAGAAAAAACTTTAATACATATTAATCAGAAATGTGTGTCTTGACTAATCCCATTTTACAAAGCAATTAAACCCATTTGTCATTTTTTCTTGATTTTTTTGTCATCAAAATATTATTAATTACGTAAATTATTATTTACAACCGAAAATAAAAAGAAAGCACAAATATAATAAATATTTCAATCAACATATAAAAATATCAGCTACCTGATTTTCTGATCGCCGATGGTGAGTAAAGGAAAATGTTTGAAACATAGATTCTCAAAATTTTATAGTATCAATGTAATGTTTGAGATGCATACTAACTTTTTTACCATTGACAAGATTATATAATGTAGAATTATCAATTTCAAAAATAACAAAAATAACAAATGTTATCTCTTGATTATCTAGTAGATTATCTAGTAATATACTCGTACCCATGAATATAATTAAATTGGCAACATTGTAATATACGTATGCCATTCTATGACAATTCTCTTATATATTCCATTGTTTAATACCATTCTATAATTTATGAGAAAGGGGTCGACTATTTGGATATTTAGACTTTTATAAAGAAAATGTTTATTTATATATAATCAGAATTACTTCTTAAGGTATAGCATTTTACAGGCACCATAAAATAAAGAAAATAAATTGGAAAAGAAAACTAAAATATATATATATCTTCCCGAAACCAGACTTCGGTGATTACTTACTTAAGCTGTGTAGAGTTTGGGATCAGACAACCTCGGAACAGGAATAGCAACAAGTGGAGACTTTAACTTAAGAACAAGACCAAACTTCTCTTCAACTTCAAACTTCTGTCCTTTAGGAGCTTTCCAATCAAAAGAGTGCAGAAGTGACGCAATATTGAACAGAACAAGCCTCTCTGCCATGTTAATAGCTGCGCAAATCCTCCTACCAGATCCAAAAGGCAGATACTTGAAATCACCACCATTGAAATCAAGAGAGTTCTCTAAAAATCTCTCCGGTTTAAACTCGTTTGGATCAGTCCAATGCTTTGGATCTCTATGAATTGCCCAAACATTGATGAAAATCTTGGAATCTTTAGGGACAGTGTATCCTGCAACAACGGAGGTTTCGCTGTTTCTGTGAGGAACAAGAAGAGGAAGCGTAGGGTGAAGCCTAAGAGTCTCTTTCATAACCGCTTGTAGATAAGGAAGCTTAGGTAAATGCGACTCTTCAACGATGCTGTCTTTGCCAACAACTTGATCTAGTTCTTGTCTGATCTTTTTTAAAACTTCGGGTCTGCTTACGATCTCTGCCATGGCAAATTCCGATGCGTTAACCGATGTATCGACACCACCAAGAACCATATCCATTAGGAGAGACTTGACATGTGTCATTGAGAGGGGAGCTTTCTCGTCGTCGTCTTTAACTCTTAGCAAGTATTGTAAGAAATCTTCTTCGTCTTCGCTTTTCTTTCCCACCATTTTGACATGACTCTCCATAACTCGATCGAACAAAAGATCGAGCTTCTTCACGTTGACTTTCATCTGCTTGACCAGTCCCTGAAAATCGAATCTTGCGAACAACGGGAAGAAATCTGAGTAATTTTGAAGCCCTTCGATGTCGGAGATATCGGAGATGAGAGTTTTGAGCTCGTTTCCTAAGCTTGTTCTCTCGTCTCCTTCAACAGTCGCGCCCCACATCATGCGAGTCACAACATTGAAAATCGAAAGGAAGATTTGCTCTCCAAGGTTGACCGGAGATCCGTCGCGAGCCATTTCCGACATGTACACCACGGTTTGTCGGGTTTCTTCGCGGCGAGTGGAGTAAGAAGCTTCGAGTGTTGGCGTAGTGAACATCTTCATGACGCAAAGCTTACGGAGTCTCCTCCAGTGGGTTCCGTAAGGAGACCAGAGGATGTCTTCGCCACCGTAAGTGTTGATTTTTCCGACTTCGGGGAGATCGTGGTTGGCAAAAGTGATATCATGGGTTTTAAGAACCTCACGAGCCATATCCGGGGAAGAGACGACGATTGCGAGTTTGGATCCGAGGTGGACTTTCAAGAGAGGGCCGTGTTTGAGTGTTAGAGCTTGGAATTGAGTGTGGAGGATGTCGGAATTTAAGAACGGGAGGTTTCCGACGATCGGAAGTGGCCACGGTCCCGGAGGCAACGGTGCTCCGTTTTTGGATTTAGACTTCCCCTGAATCCAGAAGTAGCAGACAACGGCGAAGAGAGCAGCAACACCGAACATCACGGAGCTATACGGATCTTCTGTGTTAAAGATCTGCGAGAGAGTGAAGTTAGACGATAACGTTTCCATTTTTGTCTTGAGAGAAAACTTTCTCTTCTCTCTGTATTTTGATTATTGTTTAGTAGGTTTTTGTGTTTTGTGGTGGCGAAGATGGAACAATGGATTGTGGATATTTATATTGTAGGCTCAAGAGAACATGATTGCATTTCTTTATTATTGTTATATTATAAAATCAACATCTATGAAGTTTCTTACGTTCCTTCATATTGATCAAACCTCAACAGTGAAAATTTTGAGAGGGCGTTGAAACTTTAGAAAAATGGTATAATAAGTTACAACTTTACAAGCTTATGATTACTATATAAATTTATGAAAGAAAATAAAATAATTATTTAAAAGTTAATACTTATTTTTTGGTTAATCTGATATTCTCTAACCAAATAAATAAAAATGACAAATATTATAATTATTATACTAATTTAAATTTATTTATATATTTATATAATTCTCTGTTACAAAGAAACCATGATGATACTTTGTACTGGATAAATCAAAAATTCAAAATAGAGAAAAATCGACCATCAACAACATTTAATTTTGTTCTTACAAGATAGAAATCACCATTTGCATAATGGATTAAATGTAACTACGATGTTATTCATCGGGAAGGCAATTCTTTTTCATGTTTAGGATGGATTGTATGCGATAATAACGGTTTTTTAATTAAGGCAAGAAGAGGAAATTTTGAGTGACGTTATACTGTTATTGAAGCAGAATTTACTGCATTTATCTGGAACTTACAATGCACGTGGTTTTTGGAATGTCGGTATGTTATCTTTAAAGAAGATAATTTGACGATAAATAATCTTCTACACAATAAAACTGTCAGTCACCAAGTCCAACATTATATCAAGACGATCAAATTATAGTTCAACAAATTTGAACGAATTAAATTTTAACAACAACCGCGATCATGCAAATGACAGATGTTTTGGCTAAATCATCAATTATTTCTCCAGATAGTTAGAATATTTACTCATCTTGTCCTTATTTTTTTATAACTTTTTGTAATCAATGATTTTATTGATCGATAATAAAATCATTATTGTTGGCAAAAAGAAAAAATCATCATATCACTTTTGTGAATAACTTATTAGGTTAAAGTTTTTGTAAAATAATTTTTATTTAATATATTATAGATGTTATAGATATGAGACAATAGTATTTTATCATATAAATGAGATATTTAGTTAAAACAAATAAAACTATATATGTTTTACCATTAAAAATGTTTTAATGTCACAGAATCAAAGATACCACTAATGCTGAAAACCTTCCTAAAATACTACTAGTGATCTAAGAAAAATGTTTTCTTTTGATGTTGTATTATAATAAATATATATATATATATATATATATACTAGGATAATATCGCGTTGTACAATAATATTGAATTTTCAAAATATATACAAATATCAAAAATAATGATCTAATTTATATTTTTAATATGTGATATTAAAAAATAAAAAATAGGGGATACACTTTAAATTTTGAAATATCATATGAGTGAAACAATTCATATGAAGTTTTTATTATCTATTTCAACATACATGATATAAACTCAATCCAATCGTCATTGTCGTTCTTCGCTTTTGGGTATAGACTATTTTTCTTAATTATTTTATAAACAACATTGCAAAAATTAAGATGAGACATCATTTTTTAGTATATAAATACATGAAAACATTGATAATTTTAATGATTAATGATGAAGAAAGTGCATTTGCTTGAAACTTGTGGTACTAAATGAATATTCAATATACACGTACTAGTTATATCCATCTGAAGAGAAAATACAGAATTGATATTTTTTCTTTCGAAGAGAGAACTGATTTCTCGAATTCAGAAAAATTTAATGTGTTAGGAGAAATTTTGTAAGTTTAGGTATGATGTGAAAAAAAAAATGTTATTTTTATTTTTATAAGAGGTGTAAATGTAAAATGAATTTGAATGTCCAATCCTTTTACTATATATAGTGTTATGATTTGTTCTAAAGTTTTATGATATTTAATTATTTTTTTAAAAAAAATAATTGAAATTGTCGAGTAATTAATATAAAATATGAAATTTAATAGAGTTAATGAGGTTTAAATGTGTATAATAATTAAATATTCATATAAAAAGTAAATTTCTATTTTTAAAATTGGCTAGTAATTAAATGTGTAATGCACTAATTCAAAATTTACTAATTTTTGAATCGTAGATATTTGAAAAGTAAATATGGTTTGGAAACTCATTTAATAATATCTCTATAATTATATTACCTAATTAGAATGTTTGAGTACTAAAATAAATAATTTATGTTTTGAATTAAATTAATTAAGAAAATTGGTGAGAGTGAATGTGATAATGACACCTAAACAATTTTCACTCTCAATGTTTCTCCTTTAATATATAGTAGATATATATATCCCTAATATATTATTTTATAAACATTTTAAGAAAATAACTTTAACTTAACGTAATGTTAACATAAATAATTGTTGACGTGTTATCATTATATTGAGTTTCAAATAAATATATAAATGATTTTAAATTAATAGAATAATTATAATATATGTCATTGTTATTAATTTGCTTAGAAAATCAATATATTTTATTAAACTTACCAAAAAATACTATTAAATTCATGAAAACAATTATTGATTACAAATAAAAATACTATTAAAAATTTTTTATTTGTAAATATATTGATTGTTTGGAAACAAAAAAAATTGAGTGATATAATTTCTATATGATTTGTGATTTAGATATACCGATTATATTATTACACAATATATATATATATAAATTATTACTATAATATATTGAATTTAATTATTGAGTTAAAAGGTAAAGTTGCATATAATATAAAAATAGAATTAAATAGTATTAATGAAATTTCTATATCTATAAAAATTCAACATATTTACTTTCCTTATATATGTGTATAATAATTAATTTTTTATGTAAAAAACAATCTTCTATTTTTAAAATTGGCGAGTAATTAAATGTGTAATTTACTAACTCAAACTTTCTTAATTTTTGAATTTTCGTATATTTGAAAATTAAATAGTGTTTGGAAATTCATTAAATTTTATAATTAAGTTATCTAATTAAGATGTTTAGATAATAAAATAAATAATTTATATTTAAAATTAAATTAATTAGTAAAATTGTTGAGAGTGAATATGGTGATGGCACCTAAACAATTTTTACTCTCAATGTTTCTCTTTTAATATATAGTAGATGAGAGGTGCAAGTGTAAAATGAATGTGAATGTCCAATCCGTTTACTATATATAGTGTTATGATTTAGTTTTAGGGTTTTTCTATAGTTAATTAGTTTTTTAAAAAATAATTAAAATTGGCGAGTAATTAATATAAAATATGAAATTTAATAGTGTTAACGAAGTTTCTATACGTACAAAAATTTGAAAATTTTAATTTCCTTATATATATCTACAATAATTAAATATTCATGTAAAAATTAATTTTCCATTTTTAAAGTTGTCGAGTAATTAAATGTGTAATACACGAATTCAAAATTTCCTAATTTTTGAATCGTAGAATATTTGAAAAGTGAATACGGTTTGGAAACTCATTTAGTAATAACTCTATAATTAGATTGTCTAATTAGAATTTTTGAGTAATAAAATAAATAATTTATGTTTTGAATTAAATTAATTAAGAAAATTGGTGAGAGTGAATGTGATAATGACACCTAAGCAATTTTCACTCTCAATGTTTCTCCTTTAATATATAGTAGATATATATATCCCTAATATATTATTTTATAAACATTTTAAGAAAATAACTTTAACTTAACGTAATATTAACATAAATAATTGTTGACGTGTTATCACTATATTGAGTTTCAAATAAATATATAAATGATTTTAAATTAATAGAATAATTATAATACATGTCATTGTTATTAATCTGCTTAGAAAATCAATATATTTTATTAAACTTACCAAAAAATATTATTAAATTCATGAAAATAATTATTTTTATTTCTTTAATTTACATATACACAAATCAATTTTAAAAATAATTTTAAATAAGAGTTAAAATTATATAAATATTTAATTTATATTTATTAACAATATTATATAATTTGTGAATATTTTTCTGCGTGGTTATAAATCTAGTTTGTGCTATTAAGATTTAATATAATAAGATCATAAGAGACTTAATATATGTCAAATTTATACGACACTTAATATAGACAATTCACATTTCTTAAAATTTTATTTCTTATGTGTATTATTTTGAAAAATGGAAGCAAATAAGTTTCTATAATGCATTAGTTCTGTACTGAACTATATTATCTGTGTAATAACAAGTCATATGATTCTTAGTAAATCAAAGAGTTTTGTAGTTGTTGTGCATGAATCTTAATTTAACTTAGCATTAACTAACTTTTTATGGAATAATCATTGTTTACATATTTTCAGTGGAGTGTGCAGTACATGTATGCAAAAAGGTTTGGTTTAGTAAGACGATTGAATTTGGTTTATTTAATAAGCAGGAAAAGAGAGTACAACCATACGAATAGTAAACTGAAGCAACATATCCAAGAATGATATGCAATCTTGAATTCTTGATAAATTTGTTTTTCTTTTCTGATTTCAGGTAAACTGGTGAAAGTTTGATCCACTTGTACTATTTGTATCATTATAACTAAAAAGATAAACAAAAGAATCCTCTTCGTATAACTGATATGTAGGAGAGTCGTTATCAAATAATTAATGGAGCTATGTATATTAAATGCTATGTTATTATTGTTATAATCTAAATTAGATATAAAAAAAAACATACTACAACGCCATTCTTGACTGAGTCGCCCCCAGTGTTGAAGTCAACATTCAATAATTAATTAAATTCAAAGAGGGGAAATGAGACCAAATATTAAATGTAATGAATCAATACGCAGCCGCGAATAAAGTGTACTCACATATCAATCCACTTGTCGATATTCAAAACCTTATCAATTATCCATTTATCAATAGTGGTAATAGGTTGAATTTCACTTATTTTATTCTCCATTAAATATTTAACTCTTTTTTTCCATTGTTATTTTTTTATTTGTGTCGGTTGTTATTTGACCTAAGTCCATCGGTTCTAGCTAGGCCTGTCAATATTGTCAATATGAGTCTTTACATACGGTCCGTCCCATTTAATCTATTGTGTGCCGGATGCGGGAGAATGAAATTTTTTTTCATATAAAGGATGCTACAGATCGAACATTAGTTATAACGGAACGGATGCAAATTCTAACTTTTTAATTTGCGAATTATCAGATACACGTAAATTTTGGGATCACATTAATTAATCAAATTGAGACTCAACTAATTTAAACTTAAACTAATTTATACCCAAACAAATTAAATTTATTAAATATTTTATTTAAATTATTTAAATATTTTTAAAAACTTTAATTATATTTATTAAATATTTTAATTTAAATAAATTTATTAAATATTTTATTTTAATTAAATTTATTAAATATTTTAGTTTAATTAAATTTATAAAATATTTTAGTTTAATTAAATTTATTAAATATATATATTTAAAAATTTTGAAAAATGAAGCGGATCACTCGCTAACCCACCAAACTCGTTTGATTAATGTGGAACGAATACAAATTTGAAAAAATTGATTCG
This sequence comes from Pugionium cornutum, assembly GCA_018901935.1. NCBI lineage: Eukaryota > Viridiplantae > Streptophyta > Magnoliopsida > Brassicales > Brassicaceae > Pugionium > Pugionium cornutum. The sequence continues at coordinate 37,005,170 of CM032164.1, read as the reverse complement.
TGGATTTTGCAGGTAAAAAGTTTGTGAAAAAAAATCTGTAATCCGCCGCGTAGCGAATCAGCAAGGCAGATCTGATCCGTTTGACAGACCTAGTTATAGCTTAATTTCATTCCAACATAGTACTACTGTTTTAAATTTGAACCGTAGATTAAAATATATTTTAGCAAATAAATGATTCGTAATTTGATGTTATTTTATGACTTTCCAAATGTGTTCTTATAATAAAACAGACAAAGAAGAACAAGTGAACATTTTGTGTCTCAATTGTTGTGGTTGAAGACGGAAGCAGCGATGGATTTTGGGCTTAGTTGTACTAAATAAAACTAACGGGGCTTAAATATTATTTTAGTAACATTTGGGCTTTAACAAATATATTGATCGTCGCGATATATACGACCCAACAAGAACATCCAACCCATAGGAAAACATTTTCCTTTGTAGATACAATTAAATTCATTTGATTCAAATTTGCATAAATAGTACTATTTATGTTTTCATTCAATTCACTAAAAGTAGTTATCAGAACGCCAATTAAATAATACATATATAATTTACTTTATGAATTAAAATAACTTTAATAGAGATAAATAATAGAATTAAAAAAATTCTCTAAACACAAAAGTAGACTAGTAGTTTGAGTATGCAACATGTCATTCAAATTGAAAACTATGCTATGTGACAACTTAAGGAGATTAATTGTTAAACATAAATCAATATTGGGCTTTTACTTATATATTATTATACCATCATAACTGGTTATCTATATATCTTATGTTCTCCATCATTTACTTATCGATGATTTAACATTTTTAATATATTTTATCTCGAGGTGAGCAATAAATTAATATATTAGGACTGTTCATTTCGTAGCCGCAGGAACCTGCAGCTGCGTCATGCGGCCAAACGTTATTCGTTTGACTACCGCAGGTTTTTGCGGTCAAACGCTACGGTCAACCGCAGAAAGCTGCGGTCAAAAATTTTAATCGCTGCGAAATTATAGCGTTTGCGATCAAACAATTGCGATATAACCTGCGGCGATCAAACGAATAACAATATTGCAGTGTCTAACCGCAGCGTCTGACCGCAAGTCGCTGCGGCAGACAAACGAATAGCGTTATTAGCAGAAGCTGAAAGTATTATACTTCTAATTAAATAATATATTAGTAGAAATTGGAGGTATTGTGCTTCTAATTAAATATAAATTTAGTATATAACACAGTAGAAGAAGGTGGCTTCGCTTATAATATTGCCACCATTGTATATTTGGAGCGCTCCATACATATATAGACAACACACAGATAAATGTGTACATATATTCATAATATAAGCATTACTCGTAAGTTACGCAAGTGATGACTTGAACATTGGATCAATTGATTAAAACAAGAAGTTGATGTTTAACTTTTGATTAAGGAAACCAGTGATGTTGAATAAGGGAGCAATAAGAGATTATTAATTAAGATTCTTGATTGCCAGTTGAGAATTGTAGAGAAATTGAAGAAAGTGGTGTAGTTTATAGCGCAAGTCTCGATTCCAAAGAGCTAAGGTGTTTTGTTTTGTTGTTGTTGAAATGTCGATTTTTGATTTGTGTTGATATATTGAGTTTAAGAGACTTAGTCAAATATATTTTTTGATTTGCCTTGGGCAAATAATCTAATCCGAATAAACCGAATCGAAATTAAATCGAAAAACAGATTTTGGTTGATATTCGATTATAAATAAATAATCGAACGGATATTATTTTGAAAAATCATGGTTATTGGTTACTAACCAAAACCGAACCAAAAACCAAAATAATATAAAAAACTAAATTATTTTGGTTATCCAAAATATTTTTGGATATTTCAAATATTTCGGTTATTTTTTGTTATTTTTTAATTATTTTTGGTTATTTTCGGTTATTTTTGGTTTTTTTTATTATTTTCGGTTTTTTTGGTTATTTCAGTTATTTCTAGTTATTTTTAATTTTTAAATTTATTAACCAAAATGAACAAAACCAAAGTATAAACGAACCGAAACTAAACTAAAATATAAAAATAACCGAATGGATTTTTGATATTACCAATAAAAAAAATCAAAACTGAAAATAATTGTACGAAACCGAATCGAATATCCGAATACACAAACCTAATATTCTCATTTTCGAGACCTTCCATGTGTTGATGAAGAGGTCTCCCATAGTCCATTTGTTATAAATAAATCGTGAGAAAAAAGAAATAACTTTGTTTGTTTTACATAGGCATATTGTTGACAAGCAATATATAGTAAAATAGTTATCCTTAATTTGATTGTTTTACAAGTAGGGTTATCTTACAATGTATATTACATGCATTGATCCAACCCTGAAACTAGGGGTTAATGTAAATGTAGTATATATATATTGTCATTGAAAAAGACAAAACCTTCTCATCAAGTCTTGTGCTAATTAAACACAAGTCAAAGATATCAGAATCAAGAAAAAGAGTGGTAAAGTAGTAACTTATTTCGTTGAGTTTGAATTTAGCCTTTGTCATTAATTGAGCAGAAAATAATGTTTCAAACAAAAAAATATTTGTAAATTATATAATATTATTTATTAATAAATATAAATTAAATATTTATTAATAAATATAAATTTGATATTTATATAATTTTAACTTTGATTTAAAATTATTTTTAATATTATATATAAATTTAAGAAATAAAAATAATTACTTTTTATAAATTTAATTATATTTTTGATTAGTTTAATAAAATATATTTTTTATCTAATCAAATTAATAGCAATAATATATATACATATAATTATTCTAATAATTTAATGTATTTATATATTTATTTAAAATTAATTGTGATGATAATACGTCAATATAATATTTCTGTTAATAACACATTAAAATAAAATTATTTTTTAAAAATATTTTTAAAATAATACATTATAAATTCCATGTTAAATAACGAAATGTCAATGGTATAAAGAGTTTCACAATATCATCTAAAAGCATTAATATCATATTTACCATACATATAATTTATAGAAGATCTTACTTGCTTAAAATAAGAATAAATGAAACGAACGTTTTATTGACAAAGGTAGAATTGGCCACCCGTAATTATTTATGGCGATAGAAATTTTTTCTATAAATACAAATATTTTATATAGTAATACATTAAAAACGTTTTAAAATTTTTATTTCAAATCTATCATTACAAAATTAAAATTTTAAAAATAGCATAAATATTTATTTAAAAATATTTATTTATTTTAAATAAATTATATATAAACTTAAAATATTATATTTAGTTTCATTTTTTCTAATTTATGATTTAATTTTTTTCTATTAAAATATAATTTTAATACATTTTAATTTTAGATTTGTGTTATTATTATAAATTTAAACTAATGATTTTATTTTTGAAATAAAAATTTACGAAAATGTTAATTTATACATTTGCCCTATTTTATATATATATTATATTATGAAGAAACTATTTTTTGTCATTCCCAGAATTTTTTTTCCTTAAATATTTAATTTTTGCACAGCACAGCACAACACGAAGTCTCTCTAAATACTTTTTTGACATGTCTCTTCTAGTACTTATATTTATGTTAGTACGAAATCATTATATTATCGTGATTATATTTATGTTAATACTAAATTATTATATAAACTAGGATAATACATGTGAATATTGAATTTTTAAAATATATATAAACATCAAAATAGTGATGTAGTTTCCATTTTTAATATGCGATATTAAAAAAATAATAAATAGAAAATACAATTTATATTTTTATAATTTAAATTCTGAAATATCATATGAGTGAAACAATTCATATGAAGATTTTGCTATCTATTTCAACATACATGATATAAATCCAATCCAATCGTTTTTGTCGTTCTTCGTTTTTGAGTATATATAAAACCATTTTTTAAATTATTTTATAAACAACATTGCAAAATTAAGATAAGATATCACTTATCAGTATATAAGAACATGAAAACATTAATCATTTTAATGATTAATGATGAGGAAATTGCATTTCCCTAAAAATTGTGGTTGTATATATATAAGGAGAAAATACATGATTGATATTTACTTTCAGAAGAGAGAACTGATTTCTCGAATTCAGAGAAATTTTATGTGTTAGGATAAATTTTGTAAGTTTACGTATAACGTAAAAAAAACATGTTATTTTTATTTTTATGAGAGGTACAAATATAAAATAAATGTGAATTTTCAATCCGTTTATTATATATAATGCTATGATTTGCTTTTAGGGTTTTACGATATTTAATTAGTTTTTTAAAAAATAATTAAAATTAGTGAATAATTAATATAAAGTGGAATTTAATAGTGTTAATGAAGTTTCTATATGTACAAAAACTCAAAAAATTTATTTTTTTATAAGTGTACAATAATTAAATATTCATTTAAAAAGTAATTTTCTATTTTTAAAATTGGTGAGTAATTAAATGTGTAATGCACGAATTCAAAATTTCTTAATTTTTTAATAGTAAGATATTTGAAAAGTAAATACGGTTTGGAAACTCATTTAGTAATATTTCTATAATTAGTTTACCTAATTAAAATGTTTTAGTAATAAAATAAATAATTTATGTTTTAAATTAAATTAATTAAAAAAATTAATGAAAATGAATGTGTTAATGACAACTAAACAATTTTCAATCTCTCGTTATACTTTAGTATATACTAGATATTGGTGAACTTAATTTGTTACAAGTGTCAATAATTACGGGTGTAGTTTTGTGTAGATTTACTCCGATTATTCTTTATTTACTTTGGTACGTGATTCAATAGAGAAAATGTTGTTCAACTTTCTTTGTTTTTAAATTTTATTTTCTATATATAGCATTCATAGTAAAATAAAAGTATATTTATTTGATATTGAACAAGTATATGTAGATCAAAATGTATGAGTTGCAAGTACGATTACGTACAAAGGAGAGAATATTATATTTTATAGCATTCGTAGTGAAATAAAATTGTCTATTTATATTTATATTGAATAAGTTTTGGGGTCAAAAATGTATGTATGAGTCGCACATGTAATTGCGTACATTGGCACGCACCCTATCCTTTCATATTAGTTCCAAAGTCATTTTCACCAACCAAATGCGACATCTCTCTCAATTACTCCTTCATTTGAGTTTTGAGAAAATAATACAAAATTTATTCTTAACTTTAATCATTAATTATTAGATTACTCTTATTTTTTATCAGAAACATTATTCTTTAGCTGATTAATTAACTCCTAGTTTGAGTATTATTTTTATAAACTAAACTGAACCATTCATTAGAATAAATCATTGTGTATATGTTGCTATAATATTCATAAAGTAAGATACAAAAGATCTTCTTCTTCGATACTGGTGTAATTTCCACATCATGACATCTGTATATGCATTTCTTATATATACCTTAAAATTCTGATATATATATATATTATTTTTTCTCTGAGCAATGCATAATCCTAAATTCTTTTGTTTCTATAATTAATGATAAAAGTAGTGAATAAGAAATATATCTATATATTTACCAACTTACTCTGTGTAAATTTTTAATTGATTTCCAAAAAGTATTTGAAAATACTAATTATTATATTTTTCTCTAAAATGATAAATTTAATAGGTGAAATTTATCAATCGCTGAGACAAGAGATATACACATGCATTTAATTGAAAAAATAGGAGGAGGAAAAGAAAATAGATATTTTTGGTGCTTTTTTATTTCGTGACATATTAATATTTTATATACTATTAAAATAGCTTCTTGTTATAAAAATATAATCACTAGTGTTTTTCTCTAAATGTATTGTTGAAAAATTATTTTAGAATTTCCGTACATTATATCATATTATGTGTAAAAATACCATCTTACTGCTATGATGCCGCTAAATGTTGGTTGTGTAGGAATTAATAGGAACAATATTTAAAACCCTTATATATATAAATATTATAAAATGTATAAGATAATGTTATTTTATGTCCAAAAAAAACTATGGTGTGAGAATGTTATATATAGGTGGGTGAGCTTTGGTAGGCCTTTGACATAACTTGCAAGCTTTTTAGATTTTCCATCCTTAACTTTTATTTTCACCTCTCTCTTTCTCTACTTTCTATTTCACATTCATATATAACGTAATAAACTATATACAACATATAATCAATAATTAAATGGGGAGACAGCCATGCTGTGACAAACTAGGGGTGAAGAAAGGGCCATGGACGACGGAGGAAGACAAGAAGCTCATAAACTTCATTCTCACCAACGGCCATTGTTGCTGGCGTGCTTTACCTAAGCTGGCCGGTCTCCGCCGCTGTGGGAAGAGCTGTCGCCTCCGGTGGACAAATTACCTCCGGCCTGACTTAAAGAGAGGCCTTCTCTCTCACGATGAGGAACAACTTGTCATCGATCTTCATGCTCTTCTCGGTAACAAGTAAGCCTAAATAACTAATAATATATCATATAATAATTCCACAGATTTTTCCCAATTTTTACCTGATGATTTGTGTCTCTATATATAAGTTTATGTAAAGATTTTGCTAATTAAAAAATGGTTAGTATCTTTTACGATGAAGAATTGATTTTAGTAGTTTGTATTATTAATGATAAAATATAACGTAAATTGCATGTGTAAATTATACCAAATTATGAATTAGATAGTTGAGAATCATATAGACGAAGAACTAAGTTTCTCTAAAAAATTTGACTTCAAGACAAAGTAACGTCAATCTTCTTGTGTTTATATTCCAAGATTTTAACATATCCACCAATACGTCATAAAATATTATATATTCTTGTGATTTGTATAACCATTATAGGTGGTCTAAGATTGCTTCAAGATTACCCGGAAGAACAGATAACGAAATAAAAAATCATTGGAATACTCATATCAAGAAGAAACTTCTTAAAATGGGAATTGATCCTGTGACTCATCAACCTTTAAACCAAGAATCTTGCAATAACGATAATCCAAAACTCATTTCATCAAATCCAGATGATATCTTAATACGAAGAAAGACAAGCAGCACCAAAAACGTAGAGACAAGTGGCACAACTACAGAAGACGAAAGCAGCTGCACAGTTACTGATCAAAACAGTTCGATGGATGATGAAAATCTTCTACTTGGTAACATTTATAGTGACGATGAACTGTTTAGTTACTTATGGTCCAACGAAACTACCACAGGTGAGGTCTCGTGGAGTGATAGTAACTATGGAAGTTTATATGACGACAGTATCTCCGGCGCCGGTGCAGAATTTCCGATATGGTCACCGGAAAGGGTAAACGGGGAGGATTGGATGTTTTTGGATTATTGTCAAGACTTCGGTGTTCATGATTTTGGGTTTTGACTCTTCACCATTGACATATCCTAAGGAGATGTGTCACAACTCACATGCATTGAGTGTCGTGTTTTATGTATACGTGCCATATACATATATGTTTATATGTAAATAGATACAAATTATGAACATATTGTAACATAAGAAATCCATGTAAATCAGTAAGGTTGCACCATGGTTTTTCAAGTATTTATTTATTAGGGGATGGTGTAGGGGTTCGTCAAAGTCAAAAAAACTTCAAGCTTAATTTTCTGTGCATGATTAAATCATTCACGTATGTCCAAACCCCAAGAAAATATGTAATAAAGATAATGTGAATGTATGTTTGGATCTTATGGTCCAGCTTTTTATCAGAAAGAATTACAATTTTTTTTTTTTGACAAAATCATGCATATCTTTGTAGTTTTTGTTCTAGTCTATTATTAATATATTATTGTTTGCATACTACATCATTTGTATCAAATGTTTTTTGTTATGTTTTTTTAATATATAAATATCATATTTAAAGAGTTTCTACAAAGCATCAAATCTCATCACTCACAATTGAAAAACCTTCGGTGGACCAAAATACGTCGACATAGTATCTTAATTGTATGTAGATTCAACTTCAAATTTTGTTTATTTTATTTTTTAAGGTCAAAACATTTGAAATGAGATGAAACGACAAAGTTAAGTGTGTGCAAGTGTAAGAACACCGTCAACATTGGACATCTTTGTCAACGAACTAAAAAGAGTTTCTTTAAAATTTATTAATTACATTAAATACATTTGAAAAATAAACTCCACTCTAGATTTTTTTATTCACATATTTATTCATCTGGAGTTACTGTATTCTATTAGGTTCCATTTAGTAAAAATCAAAGCTTGAGTGAGAACCAAAAAAAGGAAAGATTTTAGGAACAATTCCTAAAATGAGACATGATATATAGCTAAGTGATAATGTGGATAGAGGCTATTGTACCTCCAGTGCAGCATTTGCATCTCGAATACCAGCATTTGGCTTCTTCAACTTAAAGTAGACACTATCTGAAACACAAAATAAACAATTAGACAGAGAAACCAATCTGATGAAAGTTAAAGCAGAATTACTTGTACTCACCTCTGTTTCCGTACATGTCGGGTTCACAACTATTAGCCTATTATTACCTGAGTTAAATGCTCATTGCTTCATCAAGCTTTCCTTCAGAAAGAGCCACCATGGCTTTTCCCTTAGCTTCTTGAGCAGCTTTACGATTCCCATCAGTCACCTCCGCGGATGAATCCCCCATGTATATCAAAACAAAGGCAGTTAGGGCCTTAAATGCGATATAATCAGAAAGAAATTAGCAAAACCGAAAGTTGATTTTCTTTTTGGTCATTTTACCTTCTGAGGATCGTTATCAGGTTGAAGTTGATGTCTCCTTCAAGCTCTACATCAGATTCAACAGTGTCATCCTCTTCATCTTCTACCTCCATTTTTGGTCTCACTTCTTCAGTTTCCATACCATCATCACTCTCTTCCAATACGAAACTATATATCGGCACTAAACTCTTGATCTTAAAGACTTAAACTAATGAGTCACGTATATTAATAATTTCGTACATTGCTGGTTTAGCATTTGTTCACTCATGGGATTTTTAGGTAACGTGTTAGTGGGTAACATTCATAAGTGATCGTTTGAGTTTAGCTCCCAGGCAGAAATGAATTAAAGTAATAAAAAAAACGCTAGAGAGAGGGGTCGAACCTCTGACCTTGTGGTTAACAGCCACACGCTCTAACCAACTGAGCTACTCCAGCTTCTTGTTCAGTTTTATTTCGGTTTTATTTAACTTATTTTAATGTACTTGGTTTCGCTTAACACACAAGTTGGAATTGTCATTAGATTCAATGTTAATTCTCTTTTTAGGAAAACATTTGTAGCAGAATTAGACACAAACGACATTATTTTCTCGCATAATTATTTTAACCATTTCCTCTTTTAATTTTAAATCTCTTGATGTGAATATTGTACTAATCTCAACTCACCGTCGATTTCCTTATGGACCTTTAATTGGTCATTGTTAAGCATGCCAACACACCAACTATTGAAATTCCAGGAGAGTGATATTTGAATTTTTATCCTTATCTTCAATTTAATTCAAGTGTAAATAACTGTTCTCCATAACTAACCACATGTTACAAAAACAAAAAAATCATGATTTACTCATGTTGGTACGAGATGTTTGATACGTGATAGATACCACACAAATCACCACATTGTGTAATAAATGATAAAGACATAAATCTAAACTATCTAGAATATGTATTTTTTTTAACACCATTATCCTCTCTTTTTTTCCTTCTTTTTTAGACCATTATCCAGAATGTGTATATAGTGCCTGCATTATGATTTAACTGGTTAACTAATTACTTTTTTGTTGTTACAAATCTGTGCTTGAACTATATAGAAAATGTTATTCGTAATGTTTATTCCTACAAAGTGGGAGAAAGATCCGATCTTTGTAAGTAAGATTCGACTTGTTTCTAAGTAATAACAAAACAAGACCTAAAGGAAAAAATATATATATATATAAAAAGTCAAACTAAAGAATTTTGAAAGTCCGCTTCTTTCGGGAATGATCCCACGCGGCGATCCTAATCTGAACCTTCTCAAAGTCCGATAACCGACAAGGTATCGTAATTCGACCTGGTTGATTAAACCCGTAATCCCGCTCAGCCTGTTCGAGTAACTCTCCAAACAGAGGATGGTTGAAGTAAATCACCGGAATCACCACGCGCTGCGTATCGATGCCGGATTCCCCGACATGAACCACTAAATGTCCCTTTGGAACTGCCGGCGTCTTCGGTTCGATACCCAGTCGACTCTGATCTGATTTCTTTTCACCGCATAATCTATTGGCTTCACGAAGGAGAAACCGCCGTGCTAAAGAGCAGATTTTTGTTACTGGGTTGAAAATTCTGGTCAGGCTTTGGCGTTTCCCCGTCTGGATTCTTTTGGTAAAGACCATACATTTGAAGATTGTTACGAATCTTTGTCCGATCTTGAAACCCCGGAGCCTCTTCATAGTTGTGCAGCTTCCAAAAAAAACAGATACCCAGAAAGAAAAACCCCGGAGCCTCTCTCTCTCTCTGTGTTTTGTGTTACAGTTCAAGATGAAGAAGAAGACTGAGTTGATTATGGGAATAGAGAGCAAATCAAACTCTTTTTATAGCCTCTTAAAGGTAAAAGAGGTTGAACGGTACGTGGGTAATATGTGTGTGTGCGCGTGCGTGTATACATGTGCATAATGATGTATAGTTCTCCAATTTTAAATGTCATTAATACAAAATATTTTCTTTTTTAAGTAAAACTATCCTTTTTCTTTTAGTTCATTGTCGTTGGTAAGAATTTGTTCGGTGTAACGAATATTATCTAAGGATTATTACCAAAAAAAAAAAAAAAAAAGAACTTTACTTCTTGTTCGTATCACGTGAAATTTATGTTTATCGATTCTTCGCTTGTTGTATAACGCACGAGGCTACTTTTGTTAAGACCAAACTCTTAATTGAAGAATATTTGTCAAATGGTTGAATAAAAGTTAACGTACAATTCATGATTTTATCATAATGTGAGAACAAAAAATTGACATTGCGAAGTTGTTTTAAAACATCCAGAAGGAAGATGCTTTGAACCGGTTTTTCTATAAACCGGTGTTGGTTAGTACTCAACTAGATAAGTAATTAACCGTTAAGTTTAAGGTTTTATTGGCGACTGGCGAGGCTTTTTTTATGGTGTCTTTCGCGTTTTGAAGGTCAATCTCGATTTAATGTGCAGATTTTTTCAAAGTCAATCTCAGCTATCGTATATGGTAATATGAAATTTAAGCGTTGACCAAAAAGTTTCGTTTTAATAAATTTCTTTTTTTTTTGTCACGAGTTTGTGTGTATAAACTTTAGAATTTTTGATGTAAGATACTAGCTAATTTTTTTTATCAGATATTAGTTGATATGGTTTGAGAGTTCAACATGTGTTTTCCTACCCTTTTTACTAAACGTGAGAGGTCGAAACTCTTATTCCCCGATCGTGAGTATTACAATGCTCAACATGATTACGCAAGTTATGAGTTTTGTTGTAATTGCATCTGGAGGATCCGATTGAGTGTATTGTACATAACAAATGATCAATATGTTATTTAGTGTACATGCACATATGGGTGTCTATGCATGGGCAATCAAACCAAACCGCTATTTTTGGTTCTCCATTGGGATTTGGTTTGGTGAAGTGAACTGATCGCTATGTTTTAATATATGACTCGGTTTGTAAGTTTGGTTCGATTGGGTTTATCCGAACTGATCAGTTATTCAATTTTTTAAGTAATTGATTTAAATGGTATTATATCAATCAAATTAACCAAACCAAATCGACTAAATTTAGCCGAACTGATCCGAGTTAATCGAGTTTATCCGATTTTAACCAAATTTCAACGGCCATGTATAAGATGTAGTCCAAATATGGAGATCAAATAAGATCCTTTTTCTCGGATGTTTGTCTCACGTGGTAACATATCTCGGATGTTTGTCAACAGCAGATATCAGCATCTCATTGATCTTGTAAATCTTTTTCGTTAACTTAATGATTATTGTGGTCTTAATCCAATAAACTGATTTAGTATCGAGAGACAACAAAAAAATCCCACCCAAATAGCAAAAATTGTATTTAAATAAAGAATCACAACTGCCATTTTATCAACCAACACAAGGAATAAAGATGTTGGGATATAACCAAATATTCCGGAAAGCATAATTAGTAATTTAGATAACAAGTTCGAAAAAGCTTCACATGATATTTAATTATTTTCATGTTTTCAATAACTCAAGATGCAACGTTTGATGATGTTTCAAGTTCTTGATAGACAACATCCATTAATTATTTGTCAGTCAAGTATTTCATATTGCCTAGTTAGTTAAATACATTTTCAAATAACCACAAAATTAATTTCTATATAGGGGTAATACTGCAAGAAAAATAAAATTATAGTAATTTATATAGAATGAACAGTCACTATTATAACAAAACATAATTCACCATCACTACATTTCCAAAAAGTGAACAATCCTATTTTTATTGCTTGTTGAGAACCTTATTTTGGATCGATTTTTTTTTTATTACAAATTTATCTAAAATATATATTGAAGAAAACGAAAATTTAATTGTGAATATTTTTTGTAGTTTCCAAAAAGATGCAACAAAAAGCCTTCAACATATTCTCTGATCTTTCAAATTTAAAACACAATAGTTACTGATCTTCAATATATTCTCCAGGTAAGTTACAGCTACATTGATGAATTAAAAATGTCAGATATTTTAGAAGGCAATATGATAAAATAAAAATAAAAATGAGATACGATTATCCAACTATTGTTAACTTGTTGTGAATCCACCAATCAACCAATATCAAAGTCATGTTCTTATTCTTTTGACCTTTTTCCAATCGAATTTTATAATCAATCATCATCATTACTATTCGTATAGTAAGATTTTCGTTAGTCATATCTTCTAGTTTAATTATAAATAACGTCAGGTATCATCGAATTTTCAGGAAATGACATATGAATATTTGTTAGATACTAGATTATGGGAATGAAGTATGTTAAATCAATTATAATGTTTGTCGTAGTTTATAAAAAGAAATTTGTATTATATTACGTAAATCTATTATAAGTTTTCTGAGTTTGGTAATGGGTCCGAACTATTAAAAATTTATATCAAATTATTGCACGAGTCTTATTTTTTATACTCTTAACTTCTCGATTAATTTTTAATATTGTAATTATTACCACTATTAAATTCTCATAAATGTTATTTAATATTGATAAATTTTCCGATGGGTAGTTCGTGAGATCAGATAGGTCCCTGGCCTACTCAACCTCTTCTCGACAAATACACACTTACTCTCAATATGAATGGGCTTTTGTTCTATTGCACCTACGTATTTTAGGCCGAGCTAAAAGTTATAGGAAGACCCCAATCCACCTCTAACAATATTGAAAACCCATTAACCAAAAAATGATAATATTGCGATATCAATTAAAAAGACAACTGAGAGTGTGGATGTGAGCATTTTTAGCATATCTTTATATAGATTTTTGTAAATATCTAATAATTATCTTTTTTGAAGAATCAAAAGACAGGTTTTCTTTAATAGGATTTTTTAAGTTAAAAAAATCCTATTAAGATTTTTCAATTTAAAGATTTTAGACTTGTTTGCATGGAATTTCTCTTTGGATACATATTTTCTCAAGTTTTGGCTTAATAAAACAGCCCCAAGATAAATGTCTATGTTCATGAAAATTTTCAACTCTTTGATTTCTCTCTTTCTTCGCAAATCGTCGTCGCTTTCTCGTTTAAACGACAGTTATGTCTCCGTCTACGGCGGCGCTAATCGTTGCTCCCATTTTGGCGGTGGACGTCGCCGTGTCTCGCGCGATTCACACGGCGGCGAAGCCATTCCTGCCGCCTTTTATTCTCCTCCTCCTGGAGATCTCCGCTGATTTCCGATTCTCCTTCCCCGTGTCTCTCTCCCTCCTCCTCTCCCCTCCTTTGCGCCCTTTCCTCATCCCCTTCCTCCTAGGCCTCCTACTCGATCTAATCTTCGTTGGAATCGTGAAGCTAATCTTCCGTCGTGCTCGCCCTGCTTACAATCACCCTTCAATGTCCGCCGCCGTATGCGCTGATCACTACTCGTTTCCCTCTGGCCATGCCTCTCGGGTCTTCTTCGTTGCCGCATCCGTTCACTTCTTTTCTGCTGCCGCAGAAGCTCCCATGGTTAGCTCGAACTATTCTTTCTTAGACGGATGGGTCAGGGATCATCGCGATGGCGATGTGAAGGGAAAGGTTGTGGTGACTGTATGGATTTGGGCAGCAGTTACGGCCATCTCAAGGATTCTTTTAGGAAGACATTACGTTCTCGACGTAGCTGCTGGTGCTTGCTTAGGAATTCTAGAGGCTCTCTTTGCTCTTCGGTTTCTCAGATTAGAACAGATCTTTGGGATATAGTATCCAAAAAGTTGTTGTCATGTTCTTGCTGTAATTTTTGTGAAACGAGGAATCAAAAATTGAAATTGTTTCGGATTCCATTGAGAACAAGAACTCTAGATCATAATGTTAATCTCAGGAGAAAACGATGAAGTAAAATGACAAGTGTGTTCTTAATTGATGCACCATTTGGAAAATTAAAGGTTAAGCCTTTCACATCCAGATTCATCTTACTACTCTTACTTCCACCTATAATTTTGCTATTGTTACCAGGACCATAGATCTTCTGTCAGCCCATCTAAGTTGTTTGGGACAACGAGCTTGCTGATGAATAGAATCTCCTCTCTTTACGTTTACAGCTTTTTACCATGTGCTTTTGATGTAACTTCTCTCCGCGGTTTCGAAAAGATAAACTGAGGAAAAAACACTGGCATGTGGAATGTTGGGAGTGAGACCATGACTGATTGATTTGATTTTTGCATTACTGTGAACATGTTATGCTTGCCAATATCTATGGTTCCTCTGCGTTTGGGAGTATTTACTTCCTACCAGTGAGTAGGTTTCTTTTTCTTTGGTATCTTTCTTAATGTAGCCAACATGTTCTGTACTGTGTTACAGAGTCATTTGCTATCGTCAGAAAAAGAAAACCATTGCTAAAACTGCCCAGAGTCATATGAACCATTTGACCCCGATGCCTTTGGATGTACTATTACAAGCTCGGCTGCAGGTTTCTCTTCCTCTTCAGGCTGCCTTCGGTTCAGGAATCTCATCTTTGTTTTTTTAAGGTTGGTGAAAGTTATTCATCTGCTAGGTATAGGCTTATAGTTATCAATTTCAACAGGTAAGTACATCAAAGGCTCAGTAGCAACGTAGAATGTTTAAGGTTGGAGGAGATGCGTGTGAAATTGGACCTACCTCTGGAATATGTAAGAGACTGACTTCTACATTCGTGGAGCAAACTGGGTGAGAGATATTATTTCAAAAATAGTTATAATTGAACCTTGAACACAAGGTGCATGATTG
Source organism: Pugionium cornutum (assembly GCA_018901935.1). NCBI lineage: Eukaryota > Viridiplantae > Streptophyta > Magnoliopsida > Brassicales > Brassicaceae > Pugionium > Pugionium cornutum. Next base: position 36,989,802 of record CM032164.1, on the reverse strand, counting down.
CTTACTTCAAGATTTGTTTCTTTTTGACCATCTTTTTGACCTTCTAAAATGTTCCTCTATACTTTATGAAATTTACAAGCTCAGTATTCATGTGATTGATTGATTGTCGCATCATAAAATTGCTGAATTATAGTTGACAAAATTTGTTAATGCGTCAGCTGCTTTTACAGCATTTTCTGTCAGCTGCTTTTACAGCATTTTCTGCAGGAAATTCAGTGGATTAGATTAAAACTCAGAGTGAAGCTTAGATGGCAAGGAGAAGTCGATCCAAATTTAGACATGACCTTCTCAAGGTAACAATCTATGTAAAAGTTTAATCCACCCAACATCTTGCTTCTTGGATTGGATTTTGATGTTAACCAAAATAAACTCGATACAAGAAGCAACCGGTAATGAAGGTGTTATTGGTATGTGTTGTTTTCTTTGGTGTTATGTATGAGGGGCACAAAGTAGGATGGTAGATGAAGAAAAATGCCCACCATTGTAAAGCTTATTATGAGTTCACATGGTTCTTCTTCCTGTAGATCAAACAAGGACATACATTGTTTCAACAACCTTCATTATCAGCCTAGTGGCTACTCACTCCAGGTCCTACCACACCATTAACAAATCACACGCACTTAAAAAGAAGGGAATGATTATTTGAGTTGGTGATGGAACATAGTAGCAGTGAATATCCTTTTACATCTGAGTTTGCAGTGAGTTCAAAGGGGACTGGTCATCTCTTTGTTACCGTATTTGAGGTGAATTATTGTTGTACTGGAGTTTCTTCTTTTTGCCCTAATTTCTGTAAGTCAAGCACTCCTGTCTCTGTGACCTAACTCGAGTAAAAAGAGGATCTGAAGCTAGCTAGCTAGATAGATAGAGAAAGAGAGAGAGAAAGGGGTCTGAGGCTGTTCTCTGAGTTCATCATCATCATGTCCTGCACTAATATCCCAAAAAGGAAGAATTTTTTGAAAATTTACATATAAGTATTTTTTATTCTTTTAGAAAATCTGAAGAGAAGAGTATACTACAAACAACAGTAACACACACACACCTAAAGAAATGTAACGTATTTCTTAGTAAAAGTAGTTTGGAGAACTGTAAAGGTTAGCGTTTAAAAAAAAATGTGAATCCATTTTTAAAAAGAAAATGATAACTACTTTATCGGAAGAAAAGAAAGGAAAATGGTAACTACAAAACAATTTCTTAAAAAACGGCTCAGCATTATTTTCTTATTCAAAGGCACGCAAGTGGGAAATCCGTACATAAACAATAAATATAAAGAATCTTGTTTTCCTCTCCGAACATTTTAATATTTTCAATTGAAATCAACTCGAATTTGGACTAATGTCGGAAGAGAAGTTACAAGGAATTGATTTCGAAATATTGCAACTTGTGTTAATTAATATTAAAAACTAAATAAATACTAGAATATTGAGAAGATGAGCTGTTCACAACTTTGGAGGTTAATGAATATTTAATGTATAATTGATGAATGAGTGTATAATGTTGAGTACTTATGAACTGGATTTAATATGTAAGCTTTTTATTTATTTATTTATCTCAATAATATCCTCCTCAGATTGTAATTTTCTTGTCAAAGATATAGTCAAAGCCCTTTCTAGATATAATTATTGAAAGCAATAATTATATCTAACCAAAATTTTATCTTCTCTAATATAAAGTTGGATAGTACTTACTAATTAAAATATTTCACATCAATAAGTTAAGAGGATAATGATATTATTTCCTTAACTTTGGAATTTTTCTTATTGTCTCATAATTCTTCCCCTTTTGGTAGTTTTGCTTATTTGGACCTTTTGACCTATGCTCATATTATTATAACATGTTGATTGTGATTATATGGACACATCACTAAGCAAAGTCTAATGCAATAAATTTACAATTTTTTAATCGATTTTTATTAGTAATTATGCACATGGCAACACCAACATATAGATGTGGATCCCCACATTAAATCGAGTCCATCACTCTCCATAGAAAAAGCACCTCTTTCCCAAAATAAAGTTTCATATCAATTATTCAATTTTTGATGTTGGTTCCTACAATTTCATTATCTATCTATACATTCTCCTATGTAAAAAGAATTAAAACATTCAACATCTACATTTTGAAAACTATCTTTCTCGTTAATACGAAATTTAGTTATATCGTTAACAAATTCTAGAGATCAGTCTTGATTTCATCTTGCATTTATCAATTTATTAAAACCTAAAACTGAACATACATTTACATGAAGATAAAGTTACATGCACACATAAATATGTAACATTCTATTAAATGGATGTTAAATCTGCATACACACAATTTTTTAGTGAAAATTTTGATGCAAAACCCCAAACTAATTCCCAAACTCTAAAATTCTTGGTTTTTGCAGCTTAAGACGTGATATAATGATTAACCATGATTGAAAATACAATAAAAATTCTAAAAATACTTTCTAAACTAACAAGATTAATCATAAACCATTAAACCACCCTAAATTGGTAAACAATTTTCGTTCTATTTGATAATTTAAAAATTAAATAAAAGGTAACAATTAGATTGGTGCATGTAATGGAATGAAATTAGTTTAATTGATATTAGATGCATAAAAGGATGACGTGGCATGAAAAAGTGAACTCTGACGCGTGTGAGACAATGAGACAAAAAAGGCAGTACCGGCTCTTCCACGCCATACCGGTCCACTGCCTCAAACACCCCACGGTCGATGCTATTTTCTAATCAATGCCAATAATACTAAAACTTTATGCTTTTTATTATACATTTAATTTTACTTTCTTCTTAAACTCTTATTTTTTATTACTCTTTCGGAATCTGTAAATAATACCAAGAAAATATTACATTGAATATGACAACCATATGTACATCCAAACGATATAGTTTGATATTTGATAGTACGATACAAAATTCATACTATATTTATCGATTACAATACACCAAAAATGACCAATTTAGCACATCAAATCAAAGTCTGAGTGAATCCACAAAGACAATGATTCAAAAAACAAACTACTAGGCAAATATATCTATCTAAAGAAACAACAACACAAACATTAGTGTTTAAAACAAACTAGATTTATATTCATGTTTTGTGCAAAAAATATATTTTATATTATAATTAATAAATTAAATATTTATATAATTAATTTTAAAAATATTTTAAATATAAAAAATAATAAGTAAATATTTTAAATTTTACATGTGATTATGTATTAATACATAATTTATTTTATTTTGCTATTATGTATTTAAATATTTTTATATAAAATAATATTAAGTATATATATTATTATGTCATTGAATTCAAAAAATATTTTTCTAATTTAAATAAATTACACATGTCATTAATGTTATAGTAAAATATATTGATTTTCTAACCAAATTAATAGAAGTAAGATATATTGTATTATTATAATAACTTAAATATATTTATATATTTATTTGAAATTATTTATAAATTATCATGTATGTAAGTTAAATAAATAAAAATAATTAGATTTACGAATTTAATAATATGTTTGGTTATTTTAATAAAATATCTTGAATTTCTAATCAAATTAGTAACAATTTCATATACTATAATTATTTTACTAATTTAAACTTATTTTTATATTTATTTTAATTTATTGTAGCGATAATACGTCAACATAATATTTTTATTAATAAAATGTTAACGTAAAATTATTTTATTAAAATATTTATCATGTAATATATTAGAGATGAACGTAATTATACAAATCAATCAAATGCTCTTATTGATATGACATTCAAAGGAAGTTAAAGGTGTGAGGTTTCTTATTTTTAGATAGTTTATGCATGAATTTATGATATTTTAAAAATCTCTAGATCAAATGGAAAATCTCTAAAACGTGTTCTTTAGCAAAAAAAAGAAAGATGTTAATGCTCTATCACAATACGCGCAAACTGGTCTGATTTTAGAAAATGAGGCCATGAGGAGATCCACATAACCTCTTGCTTTGTGGTACACTTGAAAGACACTTAGAAATCTCTAGTTCATACAAAAAAATCTCATCACACCACATATAAGTATTTTTAGAAAATTCATAAAATAAATCCGTTTGGAATCAATTTAGTGTATATGTCTATATGGTATAATATAATATTTAAAACATAATTTACTTCTTCTTTTTTAAATTTCTCATGGCATTTTGTAGTAATCTTGCATTGTAATAACTTAGTTCCATATAATGTTTATGTGTTCCAATCCAGCTTTGGAAAAAGTACATTATCGCGTCATTACCGTGTTTACTTTCATAAATATGATATTGACTCGTATTTATAAATATGTACTGACAATTTTTTTAAGTAATTACAAAATACATTAAAACTTAATAATAAATATAAATGGACAAGAATAAAATTGAATTAACAATAGACGATTTTTTGATTATATTTAAAGATATGATTACTTGCGAGGTGTTTTACAAACTTCTGAATATATATATATATATATATATATATATATATATGTTAAATAAAAGAAAGCATGTAAAATGTTGAGATGTGATTAGGGATAAAATCTAAAAGATGAAGAAGAAGAAAGATTCCAGCATTAATTCCTATTATAACCTCCTTAACATTTCGAAATTACAATCTAAGCCATCGTCTTAAATTTCCAACTTCGCTCCCAACCTCTTTCTAATTCAACAGCATATACATATATATCATATATATATATATAAAGCCTTTATAGTTTGGTTGAAGCATATGCAGTCTCGCACTTAAGGGACCTCTCTCCCTCTCTCTCTCGATTTTGCTGATTGTCTTTTGTGAGAAATCTCAGTTTCAGAGCTCAGGTTATTTATTCTTCTTCTTCTTCTTCAAGTCGATTTATCGATTTATCCCCACATCTGCATGCTCGATCTGCTACTCTTTATTATCAATTTCTCCTTGATTCTTTTTTGATCAATAAACAAAGTCGAAAAACTCGGAAGATGAATGTGCTTCGTCGTCATTTGTGATCGGAGATCAATTTATCGGCCGGAGTGATCGGTGAGACCAGAAGAAAAATGTGGGTGAAGGAGCTTCATCCTCTCTGCTGTATCACTCTGGAGAGTCCACACGGGATTGATGACAAGTCCTCAGAGCCGGTGACGCCTTTGACTAGGTCGAGGAGTCTTCCGGCGACCAGTGGATCCGATCGGAAGAAGGTAGCATCGGAGGCGGAAACGGTGGCTGGTATCTTATACAAGTGGACGAATTTCGGCAAAGGATGGAGATCTAGATGGTTCCTCCTCCGTAATGGAATCCTCTCTTACTCCAAGATCCGGCGACCGGAGAATTTGAATCTCCTATCTCCTTCCGACGATGTGAGGCTAATCGGAAATATCTCCACCGATCGTCTCTCGAGGATGGATAGTTGCAGTGGTCGCAGGAAACAGCAAAAAACCGTCGGCATTGTTCATCTCAAGGTATATATACGCGTCAATGAGAAAAAACCCAAATTTTGTGCAAAAATGAAAGAGAAAAATCCCAAATTTGAAATTTTGACTTCAAATTTTGATTTGAGGGAGAAAAAAAAAACTCACCTGAGGTTTATCAGTTTTTAATGATTTATTTATTTCTGTCTCTTCTATTCATCCTTAATACTACGGATGCTGATTTGTTTTGGGAAATGAAACGACTTTTTTTTTATCACTGTTAGTTAGAGGAAAGAACCAGTGGTTCATAGAATTGTTCCTTGTGTTTTTAACGAAAAGATAAGCTCTAAATGTGATTCTACTCTCGTCCACATAATCATCACTCCTTCTTCTTGACCGGTTTCTTTATAGTTTTGCTTGTTAATCTCTTAGTGGGTCACATCAACAGGTGATTCTTTGTTTTCCAATTGAAATATCTGTTTAGGAAGACGAATATTTTTGTTGGTTGCTACAATCTGGTTTTTGTAGGCTTTTTCCACGTTGTTTTTTTCCCTTTTTCAAATTGGTTTCTTAGTTTTTTTATTTGTAAAAGTCATCTTCAGTTTTTTATTGTCTATTGGTTTCAAGATATAAACCCATTTTCCATCCGTCAAAAAAAAAGTTGGGTTCTTTTATTGGTTTTGTTTTATTAGAGAAAAAGCCAAGAAGCCTATAGATATGACAATTTTGATCACTAGAACTATGAACTTTTCAGTTGCATAACGAAAACTAGTCTATTGAATTTTGAATACTTTTCACAATTTGTTCTTTGGTTTTCTTGCATTGCATGTGCTTGCTTTGATTTTGTCTTGTTGGCAACGCTATTAAGTAAATGGACATACTCTTTTGACTATTCATTAGCCGTCTTTTAACTTTGGAATTGTACTGGGCTAAGAAGACTAAATATATCTACATCTATATCTGTAAAGATTGTTTCATAGAACTGGGCTTATGTTAAGGATTCAGTTATTATAAATATATAATTTTTTATTCACATGCTTGGTATGTAGAATTAGTGTGCTGAAAATAGTGGAAGATGGGGTCTTGTTGAATAATAATAAATGACTCGTGTTGACAATGAGGAACGATGTCATGTTCTCAAATTTTTACAGGTATATTCTTTGTTGAAATTATATTTGCTTAATCAATCTACTCCAAGTTAACCTGATCCAGACATAAGCTTTAGATATTTTCTTGCTTTGCTTACAGATAATAACTTTTGTCTTTGTCAATCTATAGATCTCTAACGTGCCTTATCCAGTCTAAAGTAATTTTCATGGGCCAGCTTGATTTGTTCGTAGTTCCAATCTGTTTCTCTAAAAAATTTTCAAGCTCACCATATTCTTTTGGACTTTCAGGGTCCTTTATTGCTTTATGTAAAATGGAACTTAAGATCTTTGTCCAGAAACTGGTTTCTTGTGTGTTTTCTTTTTTTACTTGGACTAATTTGTAGTTGGAATTGAGTTGGCTGGGTTCTATTCCATTTCTTATTGGTTTGGTTAAATACTAAAGCTTGTAATTAGATGTGTATCCTTCTATGTTTTTTCCCACCAGGTTTCGTCTTTCAGAGAAAGCAAGTCTGATGATAAAAAGTTCTATATATTCACAGCAACCAAGACCCTTCATCTGAGGACTAATTCTATAAGTGATAGAGCAGCTTGGTTACAAGCATTAGCATTTACAAATTGCGTCTTTCCTATTCGGTTGCTTAACGGGGGTTTCTCATTCATGCTACCTAAGGATTTGTCTGTATCAACTGAGAGGCTAAAGAAACGGTTGCAGGAAGAGGGAATGAATGAGAATTTCGTAAAAGAATGCGAACAGATCATGCTCTCAGAATTTTCTGAAATGCATGGACAAATTAAACTTCTACATGAAGAACGGACAAATTTGCTTGACGCATTCAGGCAGCTGGAGGTAAACTTAGTTTATTTCATGTAGGACCTTTTTTTGGGTTTGTTTGATCTCTGATGCTGCTCATTCTTTCCTTTCGGTTAATGAGATGGTAAATCTCTGTGCGTATGCGCCATGGCCCGCATGTTATATGTATGGTTGAGGTTTGATCTCCGTTGTGGCTGAGCTATGGAACTGGTCTCTGGTGTTGAGTGGAAGAGTATTCTAGCTAGTAATACATGTTCATATGTCATTTGTCCAAGTCTTGAATGTTCTATGTTGGCTAGTGAGTGATGAGAGTGTTCTTTTGTGCAGGCAGCTAATCTTGAAGCTGGAGCATCAGGGATCCATGACAATATCTACCAATTAACAAATCATGAATTTTCAAGCCCAGGACGTGGAAAGTTTAGTGGTACTTACTCTTAACGCTGAATCTCTCTCCCTTCTCAGCTCCAGTTTTGCTTTGCTTTGAGTTCTGATTATGCAAGTAGATGACGATCCTCTTCCATCATAATATTCTGTTTTCTCAATGACCTCTTTAGTTCTTATGATCATTGTGTAAGGCACTGAATGCTTTCAGCTTTTCACGCCTATTTTGCATATGCTTCATTTGTGTCTTTGCTTGACATTATTTGGTTTCTAGAATGCAGCACAACTGCTTCTTCTGATGATAAACGAGATTTTGAGGATGTGTCCGAGGAAGATGAGCCTTCCTTCCATGACACAAAGGAGTACTTCATTGAACCTAGCGTTGGTTCTGGATACAGTCTACCAAACTCTGGATACGTAGATATCAAGAGAAGAACAAAACTTCCTGATCCAGCTGAGAAAGAGAAAGGTGTCAGTCTTTGGTCTATGATCAAAGACAACGTTGGAAAGGATCTCACTCGAGTTTGCCTCCCTGTGTATTTCAATGAACCAATATCATCCCTCCAAAAATGCTTTGAAGACTTGGAGTATTCGTATCTTCTGGACCGAGCATATGAACATGGAAAATCTGTAAGTGACAGCAAAATCCCTGCATGTGGGTGATGTCCACTCTTATTATACTTTATTCTCTTTATCTTAAATTGACTTAAGCCTTTTATATTACTAGGGGAATGGTCTCCTAAGAGCCTTAAATGTTGCTGCTTTTGCGGTCTCTGGATATGCTTCCACTGAAGGCCGGCATTGTAAGCCCTTCAACCCTTTGCTTGGAGAAACCTATGAAGCCGACTTTCCTGAAAAGGGAATTCGTTTCTTCTCTGAGAAGGTATATATATGTATATATATTTAACATGACTCAAATTTAGAATGTGATCAACATAAATGTCAGAACCTTTCGCTAGACTATGGAATATCAATCTTTTGGTATCGTGCTTTAACAATAGGTTAGCCACCATCCAACTGTTATCGCCTGCCACTGTGAAGGTTATGGGTGGAAGTTCTGGGGTGATACTAACCTCAGGTCAAAGTTTTGGGGAAGATCGATTCAAGTCGAACCTGTCGGAGTTTTGACTCTGGAGTTTGATGATGGAGAAGTATTTCAGTGGAGCAAGGTATATATAACGTTAAAACTACAACTTTTGATGTAAAAAACTACAACTTTCGAGTCACTTCTGCAGATTTTGATTTCGGCCCTGAAGCAAGTTTATACTTATTGTTCTTAGGTAACCTCTACAATATACAACATCATACTAGGAAAACTCTACTGCGATCATCATGGGGTGATGCAAATCCGTGGGAACCGCCAATATTCTTGTACGCTCAAGTTTAAGGAGCAATCCATCCTTGAGAGAAATCCGCATCAGGTGAGTCACAGTGATATGCTCTGTATATGAAAACAATGAATCTTAGACTTTCCAGTGTATGTGGCAGCCGGATACTTGAAGTAACAAATGATCAAATACACATATAGGTAAATGGTTTTGTAGAAGATGTGGCTGGGAAAAAAGCTGCAACAATATTTGGTAAATGGAATGATAGCCTTCACTATGTTGCTGGTGAAGGAATCAGCAAGACGAAAGTCAGCGATCCTGCTTCAAATGCCTTGTTACTGTGGAAAAGGACCAAGCCACCACCTAATGTCACTAGATACAACTTAACCTCATTCGCCATTACTTTGAATGAGCTAACACCTGGGTTGCAGGTATGTTCAGATGCATTTCTCTACGTATACTAGTTCTTATTTCTTGTAGACATGCTATCCCTAATATTTCTTCCATAGCCTTGGGCCCTTGTCCGATCTTGTGTTAATTTTGATCATGGATGTAGGAGATGCTTCCGCCCACAGACTCTAGGCTCAGACCAGATCAGCGGCATCTCGAGAATGGTGAATATGAGAAGGCGAACGCAGAGAAACTACGGTTAGAAAGAAGGCAAAGAATGGTACTGTAACCTTAACATTTTACTGGTTCATGTATTTGCAATTGTTATTTGAAAGTCCTGAATGGATCAACTTTCAGATAACATGATCAAAACAAAAACTAGAATGAGCTTCACTCTGGATTTTTGTGTGATTTGATCATTGGCATGTTTGTTTAGCAAATTTCTTGTTATTTAGGCTGATCTTCTACCTTTAACTACGGTTGTCAGTCAGTTATTCGTTGAATGGTGAAGTTATGTTTAAAGAACTATTATTGCTCGGTTACTCTGCAGTCACGGAAACTTCAGGAAAGCGGGTGGAGACCAAGATGGTTTGAGAGACAAGGAGAGAGCGAAACCTTCAAGTACACAGGTGGATATTGGGAAGCACGAGGACACGGGAATTGGGAAGATTGCCCCGACATCTTCGGAGAGTTCACAGAAGAGCTAGCGGATTCTGCTTAAAAAGTATCCTCCAGGTAATATAACTCATCCTTGATCCTACCAGGTCTTGTACCAAAATGAATCTAAAGTACCAAAACATATTGGAATGTCTAAAAGAGAATCTTCAGATTTTTGATTAATATCTTTGGTTTCTTGCATCGAATCTGCTAAAGAGAAGATTTTCACCAGGCTAGGCTACATTGGAGTTGATTACATAGCAGAAAAAGGATCAAAGCTATTTACAGGTTTTGTGGTAGAAAAGAAGGCATGGAACAAAAATTAGAAAAAGGCTTTATAGTTATATTTTTGTAAGGGAGTAGTACAATAATCACCTAAAGGAGAGCCTTTTAGAGTGTTACTATAAAGTCTTTTATCTCTATCTCTCTCGTTAAATAGTTGAGATTAATGTAGGTTTCTCTTACATTTGGACAAGTTCATTGTGATCCATTTGTATTTAATTCAAAATCATGTGACGAATAGCGAATACATTTTCAGGTACAGAGTTGCTCCTCTCGAAATAAGTGTTAGCAACTTTGACATTCATTTAAGAAAGAGAAAGAAGTAAAGAACGAATTCAGAGGTTCAACATACATTACGGATATTCTAGAAATAACAAACTGATATGCTTAAACCTCAACTGAACCGAAATTTGATTGTAAACCGATTGATTTCAATAATCGGTAAACCGGAAAACTAAAATCTAACCCCTGTCGATTTTTAGTGTATGTACACTAGACACGTGGATGTTTTTATTAAAAGAAAGGTTATCATGTAATGACCATAGAGTTGAATATTAAACTTCTAAGTCCGTCTTCTTAAATATCAGAGACTACATTCTAAAGGGGAGAAATTTAGAAGAGATCACACTGTTGTGACGAATTTTGAGAGCAAAGTTTTGAATAACGTCGTCTCTACTGCACAAGTTTTCTCAAAACCGCTTCTGCTCGGTGCTCGAATCCGGGTAGAGCCCATTCATGTTGAATTATGTCAAGGCCATCCTTCTCCGCACTCAGGCTCTGAGGAAAATATCAGAGAATGAAGGATGATTCAAGCAAGTCTAAAAAACGTAGTTAGAGATCAAAATATTTTTGAATCAATGTGAGGAAAAAAACAGAAGCGGTCAAATGATGCACACCATCGAGAACGTTATAGCATTTACCTTTGATGCATCGAAACCAAAGCCACCCATTTGCATCATTCGTTGTGTGTCATCAATTGCTTCATAAGAAACACACAACACATATAATGAGTCAATGACTACAGAAAATGCTCAATGTCAGAGCTTTTGAGGAAAATGGTGTGAATTAGTAGTATGTCAACACTAACCATTTTCATCTCCTAGAATGAGACTGAATAAGCCTCTTAATCCAAACAAGTTTAAGAAGTACCTGAAACATGGAAGAACAGTTCATGAAACAAGATATGTATAAACAACACCAGCATTGAACTCACATGTGCTGTTCTCTATGTAACTAGTCTAGTAGAGACATACCATGAACGGCTGCTTACATAGCTTACATCAACAGTGCTCAAGTCGATCCCGTTCTGTAACATTGATCTGAACCTCTGAGTCAGTGGAAACGGTATTTTGGCTGTAAGATAAGATCGGGAAGATTCAGATATACTATCGCATCATAGCGTGAGAGTAAATGATGTGATTTGTTATAAATGCTGTCTGTGAAGCTAAAAAGGGATAAAATGGGACATAATATATAAATGAAAACAAACCTGCAACAAATCCAGAGAAGAAGAAGTTGACCCATGCAAAAGTGAGCGTCTGGCAGATTGTAGAATTCATCAGTTTCCTAATTTACTGAAAACACCAAGAAAGACAAATTCAATTTACTTTACCTGCGGTATAATCATTGACAGATTTTTCTTCATCATATCCATGGCCATGTTAGGATCAGAAAACATCTGGGCTTGAGGATTTTGAGCTTGGTCCTCGGGAACATGCAGCAACCCATTTTCCTGCACATCAAGCACCACTTGATTCTAAGTAATCCTTATTTGAATGGCACACAATTATAAAACTGAGCGATGGCAGAGCTCGTAACCATCCTACTATTATGCATTCTTGTCTCAAGCAAAACAGGAATGAGGAAAAGAAGCTTAAAAGCTTTAATTGTGCTAAAATCAACGCAGCTCAGAATCAAGTCTTAGTAACTAGCAATGAACATAATTTTAGGATATTGAAGACAGCTGATTCATTAAGGGTTTTCCCAATCACAGAAGTCAGAACCTATTGTGCATTGGCATGTTTTCAAATCGTCATAAAAGCTTCAGATTTACCGAGCATAAAAGCTTCAGATTTACCGAGCATAAAAGCTCGATTCTCTCGAGTAAATAAACTGGATTTGACAAACACAAGTTTTCATATAGTACCAAAGTACAAATCAGATCAGAGGAAAGAAACTTTATACTCATGAAACCAGATAAAAATTTGCAATGAACCACACAACTCGCAAACATGAAAGTCACAAACTTACCCAAATAATATACTAGGAAATAAAATTAAGTCAAATCTCAGAAAGCATACCTCGTTGCTGAAGTAGAATCTTCGAGCTCGGAAGGATTTAGGAGGGATGAAACTGGCACCGGCCTTCAGATTCCGAGCCCTAAGAACAACTTGTCTGAAAAACCGAACACATCTCGATCCAATCAGCTAATAGTAGCAAAAACAAATCTACCAGATATGAGAATCTGGAGAACAGAAGAAGACTCACCCTTCTTTGAGCATCTTTGCATCGGGAGTGGGGGAAGAATGCATGAGCTTGGAGACAAAGTAGCGGAGAATTCCAATGAGAACCATCACGACGGAAAGAGGGATCAGAACCCAATCTCTAATAGCCGTGTCGAGAACTAGATCTTCCGCCATGGATAATTCTCTTCCACCTCCTTTTCTGTGAGCTGGATGGGGTGAAGAAATTACGGTCGGAGATCGAGACTCCCGACGATGTTTGGTTTATTACTTTTCTTCTTCGTCAACAATTGGTTTATAACTTAATTTTATTTTCTTTCAATTATTTGTCTAAAAAGAATTTCTGATACTTACTAAGTGAAAAGGGGGTTTCCAAAGCCTTAACAGCTGAGAGAGATAGTAGACATATTATGAAGAACAAAAAGTGTTTCATAAGCCCTTTTCTTTCAACTATGTGGTTCTGTTAATAATCTTTTCACATCCGAGAGGATTCTTGATGCATATATCCTGTAGAATTATATAGCTTAAAACTTCGAGATTTGTGAATCGAGACTCTGTGTTTATCAAATTTTGGTGGTGTGTAGGTTTCATAAGGTTCTATAAGCCATTTTTGGCTACATATCTTTTTGTTAAACTTTATTGGATTGTTTTGTGCTTGGGATACAAGTCTAAAACTGATTGATATTTTGGGGAAAAAGACTGAATTTTTATAAGAAATTTCCAATTTTGGGCACAGTCAAAAGAACTAACCACGATTAGAGAACAGTGTATTAATGTGTTAAAAATATCACTGAATAAACTTGGCATGTAGACCTTAAAAACCAGCAAATGAGCAAAATTGACCTAAAACACATTCCTAGAAAAGGAAAATCAAGTTTTTCATGAAAGGAGCAAAAGCCTTAATTACTGCAATTGGAACGAGAGCACATTAACCCTCAAATCAGCGAAACTGTGGAATATGTTGCAAACCCTAAAACCCCAAAACGGACCTTTGGTTTGGGGCCTGATTGACAGAGAGAGCAGTGGCGCCTTGTGAAAGCAGCACAGAAGGTTGTCTCGGAGGTAGCTGCTGGTGCTGCGGCATGTAAGCCGGATATGGCTGTTGGAAATTTAAGTAATAAGATTGGTAAGCGAAATGTGGAGGATATTGTTAGAAATGTGAAGGAGAGAATTGCGGCGGATGGTGGAGTTTGAAATGACAAATGTACCCTTCATGGTTGGTTAGATTTATCAACAGACTGAGAATGTCGATAATACACTTGCCAGTCGAGGGATCTAAACAGCCAGCAGGTAGATGATATTATCGGCGTTTTGCTTATAGTACGATTGATGTAAATATCGTATAATTTATTCCATCTCTTCATTTGATGTAAATATCGAGTATGTCCCTGATTAATTTTACGCGTTTACTGTTCTTGGTTTACAGAAGCTTGAGGTTATAAATGGAATTTGATCAGGACCGTGAATCATTAATAGAGAGATTAATCTCTGATAACAAGTGTTGATCATAGATCCATGTAAAAAAATGTTGGCAAAAAAATATTACTGCTAAATTAATATTGCTACTAGGCTAGAACAATAAGGCCCAATAAGGCTTTGGAAGCGAGTTGGCCAGCCGGAGACTTGTTGAGTCGACACTTGAAGATTTTAGGTTTTTACAGTCTGCTACGAATTTTTTCGAATGAAGGTTATGCTCGTGTAGATTGGACCATCGACTCTTCTGATTTGAAATCTAGGGCGTTTGTTTTGAAGAATCATTTCTGTTTTTGCTGAGGATCTTCGTATATCGCTGTTCTTCAGTGTTCTAGGGTTTCGAGCAAGTTGCGTAAAGAAATTTTTGAGGATGAAGAGTGAGAGAGAAGTTAAGAATGGTGTTTCGGAGGAAGGGAGAGAGGTGAAGCGGAAGAGAGTGATTGAACGGTCTGCTTCGCCACCTCCTCCACTGGGATTCAATAACCCTCTTTTGCCGTTGGCTAACGCTTACGATGACGATGACGAGGAAGAGGAAAATGAACATAGAAAATCTCAAACTCGTGGCACTGGAGAGCAGGATAATGCAGTTGCTAAACGGGAGGGGACTGGTAACATGGTCAGAGTAGAAGCTCGAGAGGAGGTCGGTGACGACGATGAGGATGATGATGATGCCTCGAAGGGTCAAGGAAAGCATTCACGCCATGTTGAAGTCCGTCGTGATTGCCCTTATCTAGATACCGTTAATCGTCAGGTAATCATTCTAGTAATTTATGTGTTTACTTAACCAATTTCTGCGTCTGGTAATTGCATTGTATCTAATCTATGGTCGTTGGTTATATTTCTGCCGAGCTTGTCATGCTATTGTTTGGTATGAGCATCTAAATCCATTTCTTGTGTCAAATTTCAGGTCTTGGATTTTGATTTTGAGAGGTTTTGTTCTGTCTCCTTGTCAAATTTAAATGTGTATGCTTGTCTGGTTTGCGGAAAGTACTTTCAAGGAAGAAGCCAGAAGTCTCATGCTTATACACATAGCTTGGAAGCAGGACACCACGTGTATATCAATCTTCTGACAGAAAAGGTTTATTGTCTTCCTGATAGTTACGAGATCAATGATCCTTCTTTGGATGACATTCGACATGTTTTAAACCCAAGGTATGTTGAATGTTGTGACTACTACTTCTTACTGCGTTGTTCTTCATGTTCAAACTATTTTTAACCGCATTGGTTTGTGAACGTGTGAGCCTTTGCACGTAGTTAACAAAAAGTTCTCCTTAACTATTATCTGAATCATTTTCTTCTTGCTAGTTCTCTGTATCATCAGCCACCCATTCTTTATTTGTTTTTATGATACCTTGAACATATAACTCTGCTTTCATGCTTTTCTAGTGGTTCTTTCTTTTAGCAATTGTATTTTCAGTTCTTTCTTACTAAGGCTTCTGTGCTATCCACTTACAGGTTTAGTAGGGCTCAAGTAGAAGAGCTTGACAAGAGTAGGCAGTGGTCTAGGGCTCTTGATGGCTCTGACTATCTTCCAGGAATGGTAATCCTCTCTTTTTGAAAAGGGTTGATATTTGAGCAAGTTTGTCTCCTAAATATATTTTTACCTTGTGTTTGTAGGTGGGTTTGAACAACATACAAAAAACTGAGTTTGTGAATGTTACTATACAATCGTTAATGAGAGTTACTCCTCTAAGGAATTTCTTTCTCATTCCGGAGAATTATCAGCATTGCAAGTCTCCTCTTGTTCACCGTTTTGGGGAACTCACTCGGAAGATTTGGCATGCTCGAAATTTTAAAGGACAGGTCTGACTTAATTCATGCCTCCCACTTTTGTAGTTTGTCCTCACCTATTAATGACCTCACTAATTTAAGTTACCTTTCATCAACAGGTGAGTCCACATGAATTCTTGCAAGCTGTTATGAAAGCCAGTAAGAAACGATTTAGGATAGGCCACCAGTCAGATCCAGTAGAGTTTATGTCGTGGCTCCTCAACACTTTGCACATGGATCTTAGAACTTCAAAGGACACAAGCAGTATCATCCACGAATGCTTCCAGGTATGTTTCCGTCCTTAGACATGTCAACGTGATGTAGTTTGATATAATTGCTTAAGGTGCATGCTCATGTAACCTGCTAACCATTACAGGGTGAGTTAGAGGTTGTGAAAGAGTATCAAGGCAATGCAAACAAGGAAATCTCGAGGATGCCTTTTTTGATGCTTGGGCTAGATTTGCCACCGCCTCCTCTTTTCAAAGATGTCATGGAGAAAAACATAATACCACAGGTTTACACTTCTTGCTTTAGATTTTGCAGATATGGGCTATTATGTGAAGTGTTATGCTAGAAAATTTTGTATTCTCAATATACTACATAATATTGTCACATTTGGTAGAGGTATAGATTAAGGAAGAATTTTCCAAGTGACTGAGTCCTTTTTGGTTCTTTAAGTGATATGTTTGCACAGTGAGGTAACAGAAGCTAATTTCTTGGATGTTTGGGTCAGGTTGCTCTATTTGATCTATTGAAGAAGTTTGATGGAGAAACAGTGACAGAGGTGGTTCGCCCTAAGTTAGCCAGAATGAGATATCGGGTAACAAAATCGCCTCCTTACTTGATATTCCATATGGTTCGTTTCAAGAAGAATAACTTCTTCAAGGAGAAGAACCCTACCTTGGGTGAGTCTCAGTTTGGACCTTGTGTGACATTATTGTTTTACAAAGATTTCTATTGCCTGGTTAATTTGACCCATTATTTATCGATGTCACAGTTAACTTCCCTGTTAAGGACATGGAGCTGAGGGATTACATACCACTTCCCTGTTAAGGACATGGAGCTGAGGGATTACATACCATCATTGCCTACAGGCCCAGAGGGCGAGAAGATGTGTTTTAAGTATAATCTAATCGCTAACATTGTACATGATGGTAAGCCTGAGGACGGGTACTTCAGAGTCTTTGTCCAGCGGAAGTCACAAGAACTATGGTAAGTTTTCTCATTCATAAACTTGTATACAACTTCCATATTTTTTTCTAAAAGAATGACAAAAGTTTAAACGTATTGGTGTTTCATATTCTCAAATTAACATTTGAGAGCAATGAGGTATCACAATTCGAACACAAAATGACTGGTCTGTGCATAAGAAACCAACCTAAAAATGAATTGATGATGATGTTCATTTCAGGTACGAGATGCAGGATCTTCATGTTGCAGAAACACTGCCCCAAATGGTAGAACTGTCGGAAGCATACATGCAGATATATGAGCAGCAGCAGGAATAAAGCACTGGAAACAAACTGGCTCATCGCTTCGGAGTGGGATTAGGGATTTGTTTTGGAGAAAAATTTGAACCTCTTAAAAGATATACAAATGCAACAAGCAAAGGCTAGAGAGAACCTGTCGTAGGCTATGGATGTATCATGTTGAAAAACCCAGTGATAAACACGTATAGATGAGTTTTGGTAACAGCCTTATGCATCATTCTGGATTTAAAATGTCAGTTATGTGATGAAACCCACTTCTTTACAAGGTATTGTGAAGAAAGGATTTTTTAATTAAGAGAAATGTTGGAAAATTTTTAATCAATATATTTGTGTTTTCTCATTTCCATTCCCACAAATACCTTTGAAAAGAGTTGAACTTTTTATGCTTTCCCATGGACTTTTTTGTTAAAAATTGGTTTGATTAGAGTAAACGCTCGACACTTATTGTTTGTTTCAAAATTTGTTTGTTTCAAAATTTGTTTGTTTCAAAATTGGAAAAAGAACGTTGAGGGACCATAACACAGGGTTTTTGAATTTTGGGTATTTTAGAATTTGATATTGCAAAGAGGGTATGGGTTCGTACTATTGCAAAAAGAACTATTTAAGGTGAGACAAGAATCTAGTTTATTTATTTGTTTTTGGAAAAAGGATTCTAATTCATTATTTCTCCTTTTGAAGGTTCTATTCTATTTTATGACTCCAAACAAAAAAAACTTTGTTAATAACCAAATCTAGAGATTTTTGACAGGTTCTTTGTTCTTCTTTATTGAAATTTTTTGAAGAATACTTATTTTACATCATTTTTCACTCACTGGAGAGAGTATTACTTTAACTAAAATATTTATTTATGGCTGCCTCAAAAATCAAATTGGAAGAAAATAAAGGAGAGAATCCTTTCACCTTCTACTTTCTTCTTGTCGTCACTCTGCTCCATCTTCTTCTTCTTCTCATTCTGTTTCTCTCTCTGTAGCACAGTTACTGAGCTCAAGAACAGGTTTCGCGTCTCTGCTTTATTTACGTTATTCCTGTATAATATATTACACAGTTATAGTTGTGTATCTCGTCTCCTCAGTTCTCAGATCTCCACGAGAAATTTGTAGTGTTCCTCTGTTTATTCTTCTCAGTTTGCGTGATTTTTAAAACATTAGTGGATATTTCAGTATGCTCTAAGAACTAATGTTGCTTAATTTGGGATTTATTCCGTATTCTGCATCGTTCTATGTTATTTTACTCGTATTTGTCTTGTTTTCTGTCTAATTGTATTTCTCTATCTGTATTTTTTTTATGCTTGAACCATAGTTATTCCACTTGTGCTCGGTGCTTTAAATTGGATGAATTTGGGTAAACAAACATATTGATCATATACACTTGTGGAGAATTTATGAAGTTTAAGCTTGATTCAAAAGGGTTCCCCCGATGGTTCATATTTTGATGGCCTTTTTCCGACTGAAGCGTTTAAAGCTGAAAAAATAGTACCTATGGCTTGGGGTACATATCATTGCTTGAGTTTCTGTTTATGTGTAAATTGAATCATAAGACTTGTAGATTATTCTGCTGGAAACGGTATCAGGAGAGTCTTTTCAGTTTTGTTCCTTCCATATGTTGATGTTAGATTATGGTGATGGTGTATATAGTGAACTGCAACCTAGTTTTCACTTCTACTCATTGGATTGGTCGTTTCTTGGTGTGAAGACAGATCTCGGGCAACATGCAGAAGGAGAACACTGCTGATGCTCCATCAGCACCCACCACTCGTGTTCGGCATAGAAGGCGAAATACTGATGTATGTTTGCTCTTTTTCAAATTTCATAATGGACTGTCTATATAGTTTTGTATATATTGTTATATATTGTTAATGAGACCCAGATCAAAGCAAATCAGTATTCAAATTGTTCTTAGCTTAGTTAAGTTGCTTTTCTTGTGTGGTCCTTTTTTATTTATGTGATGTTGAATCTATTCAAAGCTTCATTTTGTGTGTTTGGTTGAAAATTCAACCAATTGCCTGGCGTTTAGATTGTTGCAGGGGCAAGCAAACCCAATGGAAGCAATTTACTTGTCAATGACAGTAGCAAATACAAATCATTTCTCATTCGAGCATACTCCTCTGTATGGATGATAGGTGGTTTTGCTCTAATAGTTTACCTAGGTCATCTCTACATTACAGCCATGGTGGTTGTTATCCAGATATTCATGGCACGAGAACTTTTCAATTTGCTAAGAAAAACTCATGAAGATAAACAGCTCCCTGGGTTCAGATTACTGAATTGGTAATCTCACTTTCTCATATCTTCTCAACCTTTTGATTTTCTTTATCTTTCGAGTGTGATGCTGAAAATGTATTGACGAATAAGCTTGTCTATTTAGTACATTTTTCATTTGCTGGGATGATTTTGTATTTGACATACCAACTTTGTCTTAATTCTCCATTTAATGCAGGCATTTCTTTTTCACAGCAATGCTCTTTGTGTATGGTCGAATACTTAGTCAACGGTTAGTCAACACTGTGACTCCAGACAAAGTCCTATATCGACTGGTCACCAGCCTCATCAAATACCACATGGCAATCTGTTACTCATTGTATATTTCCGGTTAGATGCTTCATGAACTTTATGGGTTTGCTTGTAAAAGAAGATGTACAAATATCAGTTTTGCTGACAGTCCGTTTTTGCTGTGTAATTGTAGGCTTTGTGTGGTTTATTCTGACGTTGAAAAAGAAGATGTACAAATATCAATTTGGCCAATATGCGTGGACGCATATGATCTTAATTGTGGTGTTTACGCAATCGTCATTCACCGTTGCCAACATCTTTGAAGGAATCTTCTGGTAGTTACTGAGTAACATCTGTCACTTGTTCCCTTTTTAAGGCTTCTTGCTGGTTTCCTCCGTGCTTTCTCCTTGTGTCATTTTCACCTGACTGAATTTTTGTTTCGAGAAATTAAGTATTTTGAATATTTGTAAGTATATTTACTTAATATGTGCAGGTTTCTTCTTCCCGCATCACTTATCGTCATCAATGACATCTTTGCATATATCTGTGGTTTCTTCTTTGGAAGAACACCATTGATAAAGTTATCACCAAAGAAAACGTGGGAGGGCTTCCTTGGAGCTTCTATTACCACTATGATTTCTGCATTCATGGTAAGCTTGTTTTATTATCTAACATGTAAATGTTTATATGAGTAGTTAATGCTCATTTCTGCAGCTTGCAAATGTAATGGGTCGTTTCCTGTGGCTGACATGTCCCAGAGAGGTAGTTGGAAGCTTTAGTCATGCCCTGATTTCTTTTTATACAAGGACAATAATAATCAGTAACTATTTGTGACTATTTATATAATTGGGCTGCAATAAACATAGGATCTATCGACGGGGTGGCTCCACTGTGATCCCGGTCCATTGTTCAAACCAGAGACACATGCTTTACCAGGATGGATTTCTGACTTGGTAAGGCTAGAAATATACGATACTAAAACAATATACTGGGAAAGTTTTCTTGCTTCTAAACAGAAGGCATTTATGTTGCAGTTCCCTTGGAAAGAAATTTCTATTCTACCAGTTCAATGGCATGCTCTATGTCTAGGATTGTTTGCATCTATAATAGCACCTTTTGGTGGTTTCTTTGCCAGTGGTTTCAAAAGAGCTTTCAAAGTCAAGGTAGGCTTGAGATGAACTTCAGTATAAAAACCACAATATCTATGGAACATTTATTCACTGTTACGTTCCTCCCACATTCAGGACTTTGGTGATAGTATTCCGGGGCATGGCGGAATCACAGATAGAATGGATTGTCAGGTGTTTATGGACTTATTTGAGTTAAATAAGTTAAATACTTCTAACATCAGTTAGATTTTAACTTGTTTCTTTTCGGGTTTGTAGATGGTGATGGCAGTTTTTGCATATATATATCATCAATCGTTTGTTGTACCTCAAAGCCTCACCGTGGATAAGCTCTTAGACCAGGTAAGTTTAGTCTAAAAGAAGCCACAAATATAATACATCAAGATTTCGTATTTGGCTTTTGATGATTAATTTTTTACTCATTAAAACAGATAATCACAAGCCTGACATTGGAAGAACAACAAGCTCTATTCATGAAACTTGGCCAAATGTTGCAGGAAAATGTTATTGGATCTTAGATCATCACAACCCGTTGTTGTACCGTACTATTCTCCTACAGGTGTCCGGAATTCAGAAACTCGTTGGATACAAAAGAACAAAAGAAACAGTAAAGTAGATTCATAAGTTTCTTGTGCCGACAAAAAAAAGGTTCTTGTTTGAGTTCCTCTGTATAGTAAATGATAATACCTCTTTATGTAATGAAATACCTACAATTGCAACTTCTGGTTTTTCTTGAAATTATTAAGCATAAGCTTGAAACCCGAGATTCTGTCTGATAAAACAGAATCGGATCATAAGTTGTGTTTTTACCTGATATTAAGAAAAGTTTTAAGAACAAATATCCATCCTTGTAAAAACAACCCAAAAGGGTAAGTGCTAAAAAAAAAGAAAAACTTATGGTACAAGTTAATAGTTTGAGGAAGAAGAATGTTGTCAAGTTTGCAAGTAAAGAAGAAAAAAAGAAATTAAGACTCTGTAACTAGAGAGTTTCACTTCCGAAAATAAAATAAGAAAATAACCGACGTTGAACCGATGAACACAAAAACTATAATAATAATCTTCCTTTTACCCACTAAATTCTGCTCATTGCGTCTTTGGCTTCTCGATCTTGACATAAGGAAGAACTCGTAGAAAGTATTTAACCCTTGGATTCCATCCACGTTGCTGAGCTCGACAGAACATCAAGAATGTGTTTGCAAAGTAAGAGTTGAAACTCATGAAGACATGCCATAGAGCATGGCCCTGAGGATTCACGGGCCACTGAGATATCTTCTTGCAGAAAACACGGTCACAGAACCAGCAAATGCTTCCCACTAGTATCGTAGCAACATACCATTTTGCTATCCTTTTGGCTGCGTTGTCCTCTGTGTGAATGTAGTATTTGTACATCCGAGGAATGCATAAGAGGCAAAGGATCACGTAGTGGACCTTGAAACCTATGCCAAATCTCAGCAAAGCATGGACCATGGCAAAGGCAGCACCATAGAGGAAGAGAAATGTGGGCATTGTACTTCTGTAATGCCAATCTGGTGAGTAAAGGATGTACATGTAAAGAAGTATCTCCCACACCATTGGGGTCTCGTCACTCTGTTGTTGCCTGCTTCAATCATGTAACCGAGGATTATCATCCAAAATTTCGATTATAATGCTAATAAGGAAACTTTCATGAATCAATCAAACAACTACATATAAGTCATGATGATTTCTACATGCCCCTGGAAGTCGAAATACAGCAGAGAGAGAAGAAGTGAAAACTGATGGGTACTTACACGTGCTGCAAAGTGGCATGGTAGAGCATGCTGCCGATAGCAAGTATCATATTTGATATGTGAAGAATGCTAAACCTCTTCTCAAACCGTTGCCTTAATGCATTGACAAGACCAATGAGAGCCAATAGAATTCCAGGAACATTGGATATGGTATTATAGAACTCTGCAATGTAAGATGAGTACGCATAGTTCTTCTCACAACACTCTATAGTAGAAGTCACGGGACCCCAAAAGCTTGATATCCCATCTGCCATTTCTATCTCTCAGTATGAATTTATTCTTCAGTGAAAGTCTTTAGACACTAGAGAGCCAAAAAAAAGAAGACATACAAGGCAAAACTATCAAAAACCTTCTAATAAGATCAAACAAGAAAGACCAAAAACAAAAAAGACTAACATGAATCATCCAAAGTACACCAAACGCTACAAAAAGCAACAATAACGCAAAAAAGAATCGCAAGATCTCAGCTCTAATTGACTTTATTAACCATAAGCTAACTTCACCCGATTGTCTCTCAAAGCTCCAACAAAACTGAAAAGGACATCTTATAGTAACCGATAAATAGATTCAAGAAAGCACTTTACTTGCACAAACATGCAACATAACCATAATAATAAAGTATAAACTAATGATTTACCAAACCAACACGCTAATGGTGGCAGCTAAGATTCTTACGAGTATTTATACAGAATTGAAGCACACAAATAGTGAATAACCTAAACACAGAAAAATTGAAAAACTTAACTCAAAAAATCTTACAACAATATACAAATGGGGTGAGTATCTTGAAAATCATCACGTTGATCCATCACCAAACAAAAACCAGAAATAATCCTTCCAGAATTCGAATAAATCAAATACTAAAACACTAAACAACGAATCTAGGTAGCAAAGAAAAAAACAGAATAATATTTCCCCGAAAACGCCTGCCCAGTGTCAAAAACTAGATGGGATCGAAGAAAAATCAGATACACGACGTGGAAATATGAGCTTCGTCGATCCAGAAATCAAAAATATGAGAATCTACTACGAAACTAAACCGATCCAAATAAGAAATTACAAAAGTGAAACAGCAAAAGAACAAACCGTTTTTTTCTCCCGACGGAGGAAACGGGGTAAAAGAGATCTATCACCCTCCTTCACCGCGTGTCTAAACCCAGCGAAAATATCTTAGCCTTAGCAAAGCCCAGCCATGACAGATCGGCGGAATGGAAACAAAATTTCTACGAAGTGAGGATGGACTTTCTCTCTCTATCTTTGCCGATCGTTGCTCTTCTCTCTTTCCCTTTTTCGGGTTTCAGCAATTGAGGGACACTTTCGTCTTCTCCTCTGCCGGGAATTTGGATTAAGTAAAAATGTATAAAAACAAAATTAGAGCGACCCTCGACTTGTAATCGGTAATTGCCTCTTATTTGCTCTTTTTCTTAATGTTAATTAAAAAGGATTAGAAAGTTAATATAAACCCATTTAACCCGATACGATTCTACTACTTAAGGATATAAATTGAGTTCTCTTTTGAAATTAGAGTAGAAACCGGATAATTGTTTGAGTACCTTTTAATTGTTTCATGCGGTCTAAACGAAATGAACCGGTTTTACAGAAATTTTAGTGTTTTTAAATTTTAAATATAAACAAAAGATATATACAATATAACCGCAATTTTTTTTAAAAATTGAAATTAGATAGAATATTTGTACAAACTTATAACATTATTTAAATTTTAGAAATTGTTCAAAATATTTATTGGTTGTTCATCTTTAATGTAACTATTGTTTGTTTACTTTTTAAAAACTTATAAAGAGATTGTGGATGATATTAGAGTGAAGTTAATAACACAAACTCCTTGAAAAAGTCATAGTAAAAACAATGGATAATCACGATAGAAACAATAGATCAATAGGATTTAAAACTTTGTGGTTATGAGAGGTTTTGTTCGTTTTTTGCTAAAAATTGTAATAATTTGAGAATAAATTATTATAAGTCTCTTGCAATTAATGAAATCTGTGAATCAAAGTTTTGGCTTTATGTGTTTTCTCCTGAAACTTACTTATAGAAACTAAGAACCATTACAAGTTCCTCTGTAACCATTAATGGCATAAGGCCATGAGCCATTGTGGAACACTACATCCCAATAAAAAATGATAAATAGGCTAAGAGATTGCCCAGTTTGCCAAAGCATCAGCCCATCAGACAGAAGTTCTCCTTTGAAACTGAAATCTTGGTTTTGTGAAACGATGTGTAGCAAAATGATTTTATCTCTACAAAACTTTATTAAATAGAAATATCTATCAGCTTTATTTAGAAAGAAAACTAAAAAAGAAAAATCTATATAAAAACACCAAACAATAATAATCTTGTTTTTATATTGATAACAAAAAAAAGTTGATCTAGAAAATTGACTTTCTAATATTCAATACATTCATATATATATAATTACATGGATTTAGAAACACATGAGTTTGAATGATATATATTGGGCTTGTGGTTTAATTCTCCTCCGCAAACTTGACGGATGAATGCAATAAAGACAAGTTTGAAACCGGAAATAAAAGTAGGTTGAATATAAACATGAGTAGAGTGGTTGAACACAAAATCATTGTGATATAGGTTGATGACTCTATTCACCATGAAAACTAAATTTTAGTGTGAGATATATTCAGACCAATACTTGGAGAGTATCGCATGGCTCTCTTAGAGGGTTTTTTTAACTTGGAGAGCTTAGTCAATGTCACTCAGAGATATTTGTTGACCTATTTATCTCACGAAGAGTCCAAATTTCCTTTACCCGCTTAACTCCTTTAAATTGTCTTATGAAGAAAAGAGTACTTTACCCATAACTACTTAAATCTAAGTTACTATTTTTTTTCTTATCCATTATCCGACAATAATTTGCACTCGAATAATATATTTTTTTTCTTTCTTTTAAATATTTTATGGAACATTTTGAATGCGCTTAGCAAAATATGAAATTTGTAGTGATCAACGCATCATTATCAAATTCAAGACATTTCTATGCATTCATCAGTTCAATCATATATTCAACCATCGAACAATCAACCATCACATATTTTTAATCTATCAAACCATATTTATTTTCTTTGTTATGTCTCAAAACTAAACAATAGACACATTACCATGATTAAAATGATGGAGAAATTTGATTTTCAGACCATGTGAAAAAATCTTTACCAAAATGATTTTATCTCTAGAAAATTTTATTAAATAGAAAATAGTTCATATGAATTTTAATTAGAAAAAAACTAAAAAAGAAAAATCTATATAAAAATAACAAACAAAAATAATTTTGTTTTTAGATTTATAAAAAGAAGGGAGATTGCTCTAACTAACCATCAAATTGACTTTCTAATATTCAATATATTTATATATATATATATATATATGAAAATCATTTGTTAGAAAACTCTAATTTACATGGATTTAGAAACACATGAATGATATATATTGCGATTGTGTTTTAATATATTTGAGGTTTCTTTTCAGTCGATCGAAGATTTCACGGTCTTCAACCACATCGAGAAATGTGGTTGACGAATTGTGTAATACTCTGATATATGATTATTCTAGGACAATATAGAGATGATTTTCGATAATTGATTTATGTTACCGTGAAAGCGAGAACAATACTCGGGGAAATATCCCGTAGTGGTCAGTAAACAAGTCTTTGAATCTCCCAAATCCAAACGACGATGGAGCCCATAACTTAGAGATGGTGGAAGCTACAATATAGGCATTCAGGAGCGTTATAATTTGATATCTAAACTAAACTTAAATCGTGTGAACTCACACCATTGGAAGTGATGATCTTGGATGCAAAGAAGATCACACACATGAAAAAGGTTTAAAAATTGATTTGGCTACGAATGTCACAAAATGCACTTATTTATTCCATCACTCGTTTCGATAGAACTCAATTCGAATTGGATAAATTGAAAAATGGGAAACAATCTTACATACCAAGATTGTCCAAAACCGACACTGTTCAAACCAAATCCATAGCTTCTGCCCCAAGATTAGAACAGAGGTTAGAAGTTTTGGTTTCCAACCAACTATCATCAACCCATTATCTAAGTCATTTTTGTACGATGAATCTAAGTTGCATTTTGAGTTTTTGTTTATAATTGTTTTTTTAAGAAGCATCCAGTATTAAAAAGACACTTATACCAACGTAATCAATATGGCAAATTGTTACGTAATCAAGACACTTATACAAACATGGAATCATAACTATTTTAGTTGTGAGTGTAAGTTTTAGCCCATTAATATGTTTGACTACGTTATTTTTGGTTTTAGATGTTTTATGTTTTAGCCTATTTCTTATAGTCACAAGTATAAATTAGCCAACCAGTACTCTACAAGGCAACCAGCCAAGATGAATAATTCTCCTTAAAATCCAAAAGGTATCATGCGGTAATACTAGTCAAACGAACTAAACATATTTCTGACTTGCTATTTCGCAAAATTTTTATTATATTACATTTCAATGGTGTAATAATCCAAATATACGAATAATAATAAAAGTTCATTTCTGTCGAACATATCAAAGTGTGCAACTCTTTTACAAAAAGTTGGACTTATTTCTTGATCAGGAGTTTAAAATCTGATTTTAATTTGGTTACTAGATGACACTAAGTAAACCTAAAATTCCATTTCATAGATAATGTCTGAAAGATAGAAAAACAAGTTCCATCATTAGTGCATCAGCTTCGAATGGCAATATTCGAATTTGGACTGTGATGATTAGAACTTATGAGTAAAGAATTATGATTGAAAAATTATGATTAAAAATTTCGATTTTGCGACATAGACATATAGGCACCAATAAGACACATAGTTGCCCATTAACAAAGAGACAAATTGCCTGGAAAGGAGCCCAAAATTTTCATCTACGAGAAAGGCTTATTGTGAAAACAGCATTTTGTTTTTCTGCCATTCTCTTTTCTTTATATCCTTTCTCATAAATCACAATATTCAAAAGGCTAGATTTTCGAAGCCGAATCGATAAGAATGATGATAAAAACATGTAAGAAACTCGGTAAGCAGATGAATCGACCGGAGAGATCTAAATCTCTCTCGCGACCACCGGCCAGATAGTTTCTAATCAATCTAGCTACAGCCGAATAGGCAAAATCAAGAACAAGGGTATGTTTTATCCATCGAACCCTTCTCTTGGTACAATATAGCCACATAAAACGAATTAACGATGAACAGAACCGAAAGAAACAGAAAGAAAACCCTAAACCTAGTCGCCAAGGAGACTGATGAGGAAGATGGAATTGTGGAAGCGATATTTATATAGAGTCAAACATCAGGGGTATAAATGTCTTTTGGAATGGAATCTCTTCGAGGACGCTACTAGGTCACAATTCGCTGAGATCCTCTGAGTCAGAAAGAGTCTTTTCTCAGGGAAATATAGTCTAGAGCACGTGTATTTTAAGGCTAATTCGCTCAGCGAGTAGTTATCGTACGCGTGTAGCACCTGAAACCGAGAGTCTTCTTCTGGAAGAAGAAGTAGATCTGAGGAAGAAACGAACGAATTGTTTTTCTCTGTTCTCTGTATTTATTTCTTCCAAACAAATTTTACTTAATCAAGTTTATGAGCGGATTGGGATTTGATTAGGTAATCAGCGATAAGTGAGTCGTTATGGAAGGAGTTGGGGCTCGGTTAGGGAGGTCATCGACTCGGTACGGACCATCAACGGTCTTCACCGGTCCGGTGAGGAAATGGAAGAAGAAGTGGATTCACGTCTCTCCCTCCACTAAGAAAGATCATAGCTCCTCCGCTTCCGCCGTAGCATCCGTAGTTAATGGTAGTTCAGCTTCCGATGGGAGTAATGGATCGCATTTGTTGCTGTATAAATGGGCCCCATTGTCTCAAGACAGTAACGGTAACGGAAACGGGGATGAAGAAGGTAAAAGCCAGAGTAATTCTCCGAGCGACGACCTGATGGCGGCGGCCGAAGATCCTCCGCGGCGCAGATTCAAATACGTGCCGGTTAGTTTGTTATTTGTTGATTTCGGGTTTAATGTAATGTGTGCTATATTGTTGCATTAGGTTTTGCGGTTTTTGCTAGGAGGTTGATTGCTTAGGTGATTGCAACAGTGATTAAGGTTTAATCGTCGTATTCACATTGAAAATTGAACAGTTTCGAGCACTAAATTCTTTCGCTTTAAGGACTAATTGGACTGGCTGGCGTCTATGTTTTTCCATTTTGAATTCTTTGGATAAATCAAGGATTAGGGCTTCTTTATCAGCGACTCAGGAATGATTAGAGTAAGATAGGATGGAAAATGGAGGCAATATCTACGCAGAGCCGTGCCCTTGGGATGTTTGATATTTTCTTAATCTTTTGAGGTTTATCAAGAAAGTTGTTGATATGGGCTTAATACATTCGAGTTGACCTTTGCAGTATGCTTAGATAGTCTTTGACTAATAATGTGGTATTAAAGCTTTATGCATCCAACATGTTCTTGATTAGCAGTTCCTTGCGCTCCATTTGAAGTGAAATATGATTAAATGGTGCAGATCGCAGTACTTGAGGAACAGAAGAAGGTAATTACAGAAATTGAGGAGGATGACAGGGTTGAGGTGGATATAACTGCAGGAGAACCAAGCGAGAAGAAAACTGAAGTTGAGAAAAAACGTGATATAGATGATCCTCCAATGGAAGATAATCCGGTAAAAGTTCCAACTATAAGCATTATCTACTCCACTCATTGGCTATTGATGATTCTGGAAGTAAATGTCATTCCTTTTGATATTAATATTTATATTCACCAGGTACTGCAATGTTTTCTGATTTCCCTTCTCATTGTATTCAATCTTTTTGCCCCCACCCTGCAGATTTGAAAACCCGAAAGTCCATTTGAAGTGTATTGCAGAATACTCGTGATCTTGTGCTATTGAAGAAGTACATACTACAGAAATTAGATATTGAATCTCTCATCTGTTTTGCAGGAGGAAGAGAAAATAGTGCGACAAGATCTGAACGAAAGAACTCTGGATTCAGGACTTAACTTAAACGCAAATGATGCGGATTCAGAAAACAACCTGAAAGGGGACGAGCCATTAGAGGAGTGATTGTGTAACCTGCAAACTTGGGTTTGGTTCATCATCGTCAACTCTCAAGTCATTACTAAGACAAAATCAGAAAGAAGACCGTTAGAGATAGAAGAAGCAGATCCTTGGTCTGGTCATTACGTCCATTCCTTGTTCCTGTTGTTGACTAGACTCATTGATTCGGAACTGAACATTCAATTCATAGATATTTCTTTTTTTTGGTCTGAATTGTAGTTTGATTCAACGCTCACATCATTTTGATTTCTCTGTGGAAGACATATAATGTAGTTTGAAAACATATGAATGGAGCTTTTGACCTCCTTGATCATTTGAGAAAATATCAAACAGGAATAGTTAAAACCTTGGTAAATTATACTGTAATCCAACTCAGAAGATCTGGGAATTCAAAGAAAATCAAATATCTTGGTGCCAGATTCTCAAATACAATGAAGATGAAGTCTAGCTTGCCTTTGAAAGGTTATCTTCTTCATCATAATCATTCTTTTGCAACAGCAGGCTCGGCTTCAGATGCAAAATCGTGTCTGCAGAGCAAAACAAGTATATCAATTTTTCAAGAGCATAAACTAAATAGCAGGTGCAACATTTCACGCTATTTAAGAAGAAATTGGATGTTACTTTGATCTTACTTTATTTTACGAGCAAGCTGGTATATCCCTGTCCCGGCCATAGCAACATTAACGCTAAAGAGGTTCCAGTTTTTCTGTAATCAAAGAAGTCAGATATATACTGGGAAGCATATCAAGAATCGCTACTAAAGCAAGGGAGAAGATAGCGATAAGAAAAGCATTGAGAGAACAAATACAGAACCGCAAGAAAAAGACTTGTCTTTCCCGTGATGACATTAGAAGAACGAGTGTATGGAAACTCACCGGAGTGATAACCATGCTGTAGCGAGACCAAATAACTCCAGTGCATGTAACCGCTAAGAGATATCAGAGAAAACTGTAAGAGCATTGAGGCATGGAAAAGACAATGAACGCAATCAAGAACATATGAAGATGAAGATTTAGGAAATAGTTCAATAACATATAATACCAATCTGTTGAGGGTATGAAATTTTCTCAGGAGGTTTTGCAAAGTCTGCAATGTTAGCAATGCTGATACCCCACTTGAACGTTGGAGCCCAGAAATGAACTGACAAAGACAAAAAAATCATAAGATGTTCCCATCTCAATATAATGATCCAACCAATTACGAAAACTTTGATCAAACTAATAAAAAAAGGTACAACCAACTCTGTTCTGACAAATGAGTAACTGGAAACTTATACAGTCAAAGTTCTTACATTTTTCCAAGATCATAGAAACATATCAATTTCATCTCCTTTGATTTCAAAATCGTTGCAAGGACTATCATTTTCAAATTCCAAATCCAGCAAAACGTTTTGATGTAACAACAGGTCAGGATTCAGCAGACAATCGCGAAAGTCAATTGCTCGTTTGACCATCAATTTTCCCGGATCCAATTGAATAAAAAAAAAATCGAAATCCAAAAAGGGTGAAAATATGCCAAATTGACTCACTGGTTTTAGGTCCGGCAGGGTGATTCCAGAGAGCTTGAAGCTTCGAAGTCGCCATTGATATTTTTCTTTCTCTTTTCCCAAGATTCTCCCTTCCTCCGTCTCTCTCTCTAAACAAACCAACAAAGGGCTACAGCTAAATACGATGTCGTTTGCTCCAATCATCTTGTGAGGGTATTTTAGTCCTTCACAAAGACTTGAATAAATTGATAACGTAAATAAACAAATATGAGGGGGTAATTGGAAAATTCTTGAAATAAACATGAAAAGGTATTAGAAAAAAGAAGGAAATGACCAGTTAATTCGTCAATCTTGTAAGATGGATAATTGAAATCGTTAATTTATACGATTTGTTGAATTGAAATGAAGGGTTCACGATAGTTGCCAGTAATATGCTTTTGGGTTGCTACAAAGAAAAGCTGTTGGATTCGACATGAACGTATTGTGTTTCCGGACATTTTAATCTCATTTGTTATTATTGTGGTGTTTGATCAAAAACATGACTACAAAGATGCAGAAAATTCATTTATGTTTTACAGTAAAAGTGTTCTTAGTCTTGTTTTTTACTCATCTTCCATAAATTCTACTTTTTTCATTTTAGGTGCCATTTTGAAGTTAATTTCTCAAGTCCTAAGAGAACATAACTTAAAATCGAAAAGTCAGATCTCTTCTTGCTCAATCCGGAGTAAAGAACCACGTGGAAATCACATGGTCAAAAACTATTCGACTATTTCCCTCTTGCTGAGTTGCTCAAATACTCTTTTCATTGAATAAACAGAAGCTCGAGAAGAAATTTAGCACTAAAATAAACTTAAAATCCCTAGTGAACTAGATTCATGGCTTAGTTTTTGCAAGATGCAGAGAAACATTTTGCATATCACATTGTATCCCATTGTTTTTAGGTACAAGAGTTTTTGTCTATTTAACAAAGAGGCATAAGAAAAATCGATCAAAATTCGCTTGACAATAATCACAAAATTTAAACTGAATCGAAACAGAGAATTCACATTTGTTGTAATTCATGATAATTGACTCTTGATCGATCAGTTTGCCCCAACTGTTGTCGGGTTTTTCATGTTACAAACGGACCAATCAAAACTGAAATATCTAACAAAAATGGCAACTTCAACGATTTTACTCAATTGCCGGTTTAATGGATTCAGTGGCAAATTCGTAATAAATGTGTCCTGAGTGACCCTTTTCAGTCATTCACTTCCTTCGTCCTTCTTCTTCCCTCCACCTTCACTGCCACTCACACCTACACGCGCGATTACTCTCTCTCTCTCTCTCTCTCTCTTCTGAAGTACTCAAAGAGTAAATTCTCTACATTTCTCTCTCTACCTCGCTCTCTCTCTATAAATGGCAGGTCGAATCCAATCCCACCAGCTGCCTAATGGACTGTACGTTTCGGGAAAGCTTGAGCAGCCTAAAGAGCGACCACCGACAATGGCGGCTCGTGCTATGCCTTACACAGGAGGTGACATAAAAAAATCAGGCGAACTTGGAAGGATGTTCGACATCTCCGTCGTTGATCCCGCCTCTTTTCAAGGACCACCGCCGCTTATCATTGGTGGTAATAGCGGCGGAACATCCCGGCAGCAAGCGCCGCCGCGTGTCTCTGCTTCGTCTTCAAACCCTAACAGTGGATCCGTTCGATCCGGACCCAACTCTGGTTCCCTTAAGAAATCTTCTGGTCCACAGCTTCAGCCAACAGGTTTAATAACCTCCGGTCCCCTCGGTTCGTCCGGTCCGATTGGGTCTGGGTCTAGGAAGTCCGGTCAATTAGATCACCATTTGAGTAATTTAGGGTCGAGCAAGCCCAAATACGGATCGTCGGTGACGAGTCTGAACGTGGACCGGGTTCGTGTCGGGTTTAAGGTACCCAAGGCGGTTGTTTGGGCGGTACTGATTGTGGCGGCTATGGGATTGCTTATTGGGGCGTTTCTAACTGTCGCGGTGAAGAAGCCACTGGTGATTGCGGTAGTTTTAGCGGCGGTTTGTCCTGCCGTCGTGGTTTTGGTGTGGAATTGTGTATGGAGAAGACACGGGTTGTTGAGTTTCATCAAGAAGTATCCAGATGCTGAGCTTAGAGGCGCCATTGATGGACAATTCGTCAAGATTACAGGAGTAAGTTTTACCTAATTTTTCAGATCTTAAAGATTTCTCTCTTGTCTTAAGTTTCAGTTTTACTGACTTAGTTTTTCCGGTAAAGTCAAATTGTTGCCTAATTTAGCTAAATCATTTAGTGATTGATCTAGAATTTCATTATCGTTGGCTTTTTTTCTGGATGTTATACTCTTTGATCTGTTTAATTCCAATTAACTTCATTAATTTCTGTCTTTGCTCCATTATGTTTCTGGTACTTCATTCCGATTTTGGTTTTGTCTTCTGAGTTTGCTGCTTGTGTTCATCATAGATGGAGAAAGCAACTTCATTTACTTAAAATATAAGCGTCTTTAATGAAAACTAGACCATTTGTATAATTCGATTGCAGTTCCGTATGATTTTGTATTGTGGATTGGATTACAGTCGTCAGCAGCTAATCTAATGCGTGGTACTGACAAATGGCATAGTGTTTTTTTTTTCTCTTCTGAATGAACAATTGTGTATTGTTGTTATTTGCTTGAAATGTTTAAAGTTTTGTTTTGTTTGTAGGTTGTAACATGTGGAAGCATTCCTCTGGAGTCTTCATATCAAAGAACACCAAGATGTGTTTATGTATCCACGGAATTGTATGAATACAAAGGGCTCGGTGGAAAATCCGCAAACCCAAAACATAGATGCTTTTCTTGGGGATCTAGACATGCAGAGGTTAGTTTTTTTTTTCTGTTTCATATGATATTTTTTTACAGTGATTGTTAGATGATTTGGTCAAGGAGATGGTTAAGTTTGATGTGATTCTTGTTGTTGTTATATTGGCAGAGATACGTGTCGGATTTTTACATATCCGATTTCCAGTCTGGATTGCGGGCGCTAGTGAAAGCAGGATATGGTTCAAAAGTTTCTCCTTTTGTCAAACCGGCGACAGTGGTTAATGTAACAACGCAGAACAAAGATTTATCTCCCAGCTTCCTAAAGTGGCTGTCGGATCGCAACCTCTCAGCTGATAACCGTGTCATGCGCCTCAAAGAAGGGTATGCTATATTGCGCATGCATCTACCAAACCTTTGACTGATGCTGATGAATATCCCTTTTGACATTAAAAGTCTTAATTATGGAAAAAGATGTGATAAGACATGTACTGTGGGGAGAAATAGGTTAACTTTTGTCAAAGTGAACGGCTTAAACATTTGGCATTGATAAGTCTGAAGTTAAAGGGCTTAGACAGTTGAATTAAGGCAAAAGCTAGAATTTTAGCACAAAGGAAGGATCTTTTTGACTGCTCCCATTTTTGTATTCATACAAGAAAGCTCATTGGTTTCACATTAGCAATTAAGGAGAACCCATTGTTGCTGATTTAAACCATATTTGATTGTGTGATGATCAGATACATAAAAGAAGGAACCACAGTGAGCGTGATGGGAATGGTGAGGAGGCACGACAACGTTCTGATGATAGTTCCTCCGGCAGAAGCAGTCTCCAGTGGCTGCAGGTGGTGGGGCTGCCTCCTCCCGACGTATGCAGATGGCCTAATTATCACCTGCGACGATAATCAAAATGCTGATGTTATTCCCGTCTAAAACGAAAATGTATGTAATGCTTCTTTTGCCCCAAATTGACTACATTCCATATAAATGCTCAGGAGTTGGGCGTACGAGACTGAAGAAAGAAAACAGAGCCAAATTGGTTCAGAAAAGGAGACCAAATGGGTTTGCCTTTAGTAATGATCCTATTAGCTTTTTCTTTTTTATTTTTGCCTCTTTTATGGGGTTTATGTGTGTACATAAAGCTCCAAATGTAAATGCTGTTTTCTGTTTAAATAGTTATCATTATGTTCCATTTACTATTCACAGCATAAAAAGGACTAAAGTATCCCACAGTTACATTATTATTTTTCGGAAAATCCTAAAAAAAATCCCTATTTAAGTTTTAAATTCATTTCCAAGATGACCTAAAACTAAACTCAAAGGGATGCAATACGTGTGCACATCGTGATTTTGATTACTGACACAAACTGACTTATAAATTCCACTAAAGTTTCTCCGGTGATATAAGAAGCATCCTCAGTCGGCAAGAAAGTCGTCGGTGGCCATCGTCAGTCTTTTTATCAGATTTTTGAGTCTTGATACCAACAAGTCGTTTGGTTTATAAAGTGTTACCACACTGTTTTCCTTGTCTGATGATGAAATTTAGTAAGAAAAATTTATTAACTGTTAACAAAATCCGCATATTCGCAGACTCGCAGTAGAGAGCATTCAACATCACAAGTATTGTGAGTTTTATTAAGTCGTATCATTTCGACATTCATACATGTTCAACTTTTACATAGTCAGTAGCCTTGAGTTTATTTATATATATATATCAGACATTAATATAGTTACATATGTATAATCACGCGATCTGTACTTATAGATAAACCAAAATTAGCACTCATTTCTCCAAATTTGTAACTATGCAAATAAAGAGAAAGAGAGATATCGTCACCGCGAAAACTCTATAAACCTCACGCCAATGCAATTCAATTCTTGATAGTAGTACTCTGTTCATGGTATGTTCACTGTCACAGCACCAAATGACAAGAAACAAGTTACAAAAACAAATGGTGAAAGAAGATTCTGCTGAAACCAGATGTAAGGCCAATATACCAATTGTTTTATTGAGCAACCATAGAAGAAGAGCAAGTTCAATGCCGAAAATCGTATGCAACCACGATCTGTCCACAAGGAATCCATACACTGTGATCCCAGCCTTGTTATTTTCTAGATAGGTCACTGCAAAAATAACAACAAATTGGTTTCACATTAGCAATTAAGGAGAACCCATTGTTGCTGATTTAAACCATATTTGATTGTGTGATGATCAGATACATAAAAGAAGGAACCACAGTGAGCGTGATGGGAATGGTGAGGAGGCACGACAACGTTCTGATGATAGTTCCTCCGGCAGAAGCAGTCTCCAGTGGCTGCAGGTGGTGGGGCTGCCTCCTCCCGACGTATGCAGATGGCCTAATTATCACCTGCGACGATAATCAAAATGCTGATGTTATTCCCGTCTAAAACGAAAATGTATGTAATGCTTCTTTTGCCCCAAATTGACTACATTCCATATAAATGCTCAGGAGTTGGGCGTACGAGACTGAAGAAAGAAAACAGAGCCAAATTGGTTCAGAAAAGGAGACCAAATGGGTTTGCCTTTAGTAATGATCCTATTAGCTTTTTCTTTTTTATTTTTGCCTCTTTTATGGGGTTTATGTGTGTACATAAAGCTCCAAATGTAAATGCTGTTTTCTGTTTAAATAGTTATCATTATGTTCCATTTACTATTCACAGCATAAAAAGGACTAAAGTATCCCACAGTTACATTATTATTTTTCGGAAAATCCTAAAAAAAATCCCTATTTAAGTTTTAAATTCATTTCCAAGATGACCTAAAACTAAACTCAAAGGGATGCAATACGTGTGCACATCGTGATTTTGATTACTGACACAAACTGACTTATAAATTCCACTAAAGTTTCTCCGGTGATATAAGAAGCATCCTCAGTCGGCAAGAAAGTCGTCGGTGGCCATCGTCAGTCTTTTTATCAGATTTTTGAGTCTTGATACCAACAAGTCGTTTGGTTTATAAAGTGTTACCACACTGTTTTCCTTGTCTGATGATGAAATTTAGTAAGAAAAATTTATTAACTGTTAACAAAATCCGCATATTCGCAGACTCGCAGTAGAGAGCATTCAACATCACAAGTATTGTGAGTTTTATTAAGTCGTATCATTTCGACATTCATACATGTTCAACTTTTACATAGTCAGTAGCCTTGAGTTTATTTATATATATATATCAGACATTAATATAGTTACATATGTATAATCACGCGATCTGTACTTATAGATAAACCAAAATTAGCACTCATTTCTCCAAATTTGTAACTATGCAAATAAAGAGAAAGAGAGATATCGTCACCGCGAAAACTCTATAAACCTCACGCCAATGCAATTCAATTCTTGATAGTAGTACTCTGTTCATGGTATGTTCACTGTCACAGCACCAAATGACAAGAAACAAGTTACAAAAACAAATGGTGAAAGAAGATTCTGCTGAAACCAGATGTAAGGCCAATATACCAATTGTTTTATTGAGCAACCATAGAAGAAGAGCAAGTTCAATGCCGAAAATCGTATGCAACCACGATCTGTCCACAAGGAATCCATACACTGTGATCCCAGCCTTGTTATTTTCTAGATAGGTCACTGCAAAAATAACAACAATTCCAAATAAACATTTCGTAAATTTCTTGAATGTTTTATATCAAATAATCCATGGAGATACAGTCTTACCTAGAGCTTGGCGTTTCTGGAAAGAAATTGTATTTGCGTAGATCGGATGTATCTTGGTATTGTCAAGTTCATCGTCTCCTTCTCCTTCTTCATCTGATGTATCAAGTGCATTGGATTCAATGCTTGAACCAGTAGGAGTTTCGCCATCAAGATTATCGAATGAGTCAACTGTTGCACAAACGTTCCATTTAGCTGCAAGGCTGGTTACAGATTGACCTTTATGAGTTATCTTCGTTGCACTTCTCAAACATATGAATACTCCAGTAACCAAACTCAACGAACATAACTGTATAAAAACAGACACAAAACATCACAAAAAGACATTGAATAGTAATGGCACCTAAGTGAAACCTTTTTTTTTTAAAATTAACAATATACTTGTTAAACAACCGAATACGAATAGTAACCAAAACCATACAAAACCCTTCTACAACAGATTTGGTTTAAAGTTGGTTAAAATTTCCTAATAAAAAACCGCAAAAATAAGAAATCAAGAACGAACCATTAAACCAAAGCCATTAGTAGTATCATCATTGTCTTAAAACTCATTTTGATATCAGTTGGTTTCGTTTTTCTCCTATAGCCAGAAACATGCAATGCCACAAACATTTCACATATCCAAAATCCAACAATACCGGAGAAGAAAAGATTTCTTACCGCGAGCTCACCAACTTCATAGATATTAACTGCAACACTAGCTCTTGTGGTAGTAAGCAAAGCCATGAACTGAGTAGCAGTAACAAGAATCAACGACAAAAGAATGAATCTCCTGAATCGATGGCTAACAATCCTCAAATGACGACGAATCTTTTGATGCTCGGAGAGTGCTGAGCCAACGTCAGTAATCTCAGCGGAGAAGCAGCGTGCAAAGTCCTCGAGACGGAGAATCTGAAGATGACATGTGGCTTGGTAGAGAATGCAGACGATGATGAAGATGGCGTTACGGTAAAGCCAAGAAGAGAGCTGGAGAGCGCAGGCGATGATGTGGCTAAAAACAGGATTGATGATATAAGGAATCTGGTTTGAGCCAGAGATGTACCACCATATTCTGTACATGGCTTCGAGTGTTAGTGATGGGAGGACGAAGATCATTAGCCGTTTCATTGATCTCTACATCATCAAGAATCAGAGCAAAACATTCATTCCAGTTAATAAAAATATAATCGTCGGATAATTATCATCCGACCTTAGCTCAGTTGGTAGAGCGGAAGACTGTAGTCTGTGACAGCAAATCTTTAGGTCGCTGGTTCGATTCCGGCAGGTCGGATTTTGTTTTTAGTTTTCAACAAATTTAAATGCTTATGGTTACGATTACAAAATTCTGGAATAAAAAAAGACTGAACCCAAAATTCATAACTAATATATGTCGGTGTTAGTTTTTTTCCTCCTTTGGAATTTTAGTTTTGCAATATCTCTATAATTTCTAATTTAGGAATCATTTTGATCGGTTT
This sequence comes from Pugionium cornutum, assembly GCA_018901935.1. Classification (NCBI taxonomy): domain Eukaryota; kingdom Viridiplantae; phylum Streptophyta; class Magnoliopsida; order Brassicales; family Brassicaceae; genus Pugionium; species Pugionium cornutum. Next base: position 36,950,371 of record CM032164.1, on the reverse strand, counting down.
AAAGATAAACAGTATAAAATTGGCGGAGGCTCCTAACCTGGATTTCGGCTTCGTACCCAATCCTAACCCTCTCGCTAACGTCCCAGAGCTTATCGAGGAACAGAAACCTTCGCATACCAAACTTCCTCGACCAGATCGACAGGCTAATGAACGAGATCCCGGCGAAAATCGACAACGAAAGCTGCACCACGGCGTCGTACGGACGTCGGTGATGGAAATCGCAGTCGGAGCAGACAAGCGAGAAGTGGGAGATCATCGGGACGCCTACGACGAGAAGAAAAAAGACGGACCACGAAAGCAGAGCCATGCCGCGATTCGACTGGTCGAACCAGAGCACGAGGCTTATGAACGAGAACCGTGACGCCGGAAAATCCAGCGGTTTATTGATCGTGCTTGGCCGGGATTGCGGGATCAGATTTTCTCGAGATTCTTGGTCCGATCCGTTCTCCATGAGGAGTAATATCGGGATTAGGATTTTTTTCAGAGATTCGCGGAAATTTGGTGTTGAAGGGAGGAAAAAAAAGAAGAAGCCAAATATAAAGTCGCGTTCGAAATCTGGTTTTGAAGATTATACCTGTAAACGGTTTAAATAATAAAGTTTTGCAACTTTGTATGTTAAATATAAAACACACACGTATTTTTCTATTTTCCTCTTTGCCTTTGGAAAGGGTATTTTCCACTTCTCTTTAATATCTAAAACAATAATTACAAAAGGGTGTAGTGGAGTGTCATTTTCAAAATGGCTTACATATTATAACATTAGGGGTTTACTGTGTAGCAGTTTGACTCAATATGACAAGATGGTGAGTAGTTTCTTCCAATTGACTTGGTTAAAAAAATATCAAATTAACAAAAAAAACAGATGATAGTCTTTCGCATGGGTTTGTTTTTCATACATCAACAAAAATATTATTAGAAACTTTGGGAAAATTTATATCACATTTTGTAAATAAATTAAGCTAAACACGTCATAGAATTCACGGGACTAGATATCAGTTCTTAGCCATACAGATATGTTAATTACTTTCACGGGCTAGAAAAATGACCTCATCATATTCTTTGGTTTCAATTACAATATGACGTGTCTCATTTGGGCTTTAGTCCATTAATTATGATGGTCCAATAACTTAATCCGGGTCGGATCCTATTTGGTGGGAAACCCTCAATTCCGAAAAGAAATATAAAAGAAGAAGGAAACCCACAATTTCGATCACACGTTCCAATATCCGCGGAGCTCCTAAAAGACGATGATGCTCAGTCAAGCTGCGATGAAAGCTCTAAGGCTTACGTCACGTCATTCAACGGCGTGGCCTGTCTGTATCTCCAGATTATACCATGAGAACGTCATCGACCACTACGATAACCCCCGTAATGTTGGTGCTTTTGATAAGAATGATCCCAACGTTGGTACGGGCCTCGTCGGAGCTCCTGCCTGCGGTGATCTCATGAAGCTTCAGATCAAGGTCGATGAGAAGACCGGTCAAATCGTCGATGCTCGCTTTAAGACCTTTGGTTGTGGCTCCGCTATCGCGTCTTCATCTGTCGGTATGTTTGGAAATATTTGGTTACGATTTTCGTGGTTTCTTTCCGTTTTTGGTTGGCTGTTTCATTTTCTGTTCTATTGACGAGGGATTTAGAGAAATTCCAATCAGGGATGTTTCAAATTGAGGAATTTGGCTTCAAACTGATGAATTTCTGTGGAGGCGGTGTGTGGTTGGTGCCGCCCTAAATACCAAATTATAGGGCATGATTCGTACCTGGTATATGTTGGTTTATATATGAAATGAGACGTTTATTATGGTTAAATCGCGAATTAGCAAACTCCCTTGTATCATATTTCTGGCTTATCGTCTATGTGGGTGCATGCAACTTGAGCTGCTATCCTTCTGTGTCTTTTCTGTTTTCACTTTAAAACTTGCTACTTAGTGCTTTATGATCCTAGCAGGGCTCTGTAAACATTTTTTTTCTAATATTGATTGATTTATGTTCTCAGCCACTGAATGGGTGAAAGGCAAAGCTATGGAAGAAGTTCTGACCATCAAGAACACGTAAGAACCGCTTTTTTTTTGTCTATTACATTTTATGTTATAACTTTGCATTCTTTTATAAGGATGCTCTGTGTTCCTATTCGTGTTTTGCAGACATTAACATAATCTGTTGCTAGGTGTTGCATTATGCGAAATTCTGCTGTCTAATTGATTCACTCTTTGATTCTTGAATTACCAGTTACTGTACTTCATAACTGATATTTTGTCTGAAGGAACCCAGTCACTGGACTTGGTCTATTTGTATGATATTGATATTTGATACTGGTTAGTAGGTATGGTACATAACGTTTTTTAGCTAATGCCATGCATTTCGCATTGATTTGTTTATCTATCTAAACAAAGTAAACATTTTGATTTATATCATGTGAGTTTCTCAATGTTTAAGGTCCTAAACGAAATTTTACTTATCTTCTCTGATTAATTTTTCCAGTGAAATCGCGAAGCATCTTTCTCTCCCACCAGTGAAGCTCCATTGCAGTATGTTAGCAGAGGACGCCATTAAGGCAGCTGTGAAAAACTACAAGGAGAAGCGTTTGAAAACAAACAGTGGTGCAGCAGCGGGAGAAACTGCACAGGCTTGATTTCTTGTATGTGTATATGTTGGTGAAAACAGAGGAGGATGCATACAACCTGTTATGGTTTATGATGAAATGCTAATTATTTTGAATAAACTCTGTTGAGTAAAACATCTTAGAATTATATACTTTTTGCTGTTTTTTGTACATTCATTGTGTTTTGTAAATTCAATTTTCTTGTTAACACATGATGTATAAAATTTTGGCTGTATTTGATGAAGTATTATTGGAGTATAGTATGTTTCGAAATCGTTTCTAGTTACGTTGTACGGAAGAAATGGCATTAAAAGAATTGAATTTGTAAGAAGAATAAGGGGCGAAGTGAAAAATATGGGAAATAAAAGGTTTGGATTGCAAACAATTTTTGAAAGCGCAGAAACCAGTCAGTGAGTCTTCCACACATGACACAGAGCTGGAGATATGAAGATTGTGTTGGAACTCAATTTTTGACAAGTCATTCCGCAACTTTTCTGTCAAATTATTTTGTTGGAATGATCAGACATATATAAGCGTTGGATTTCTTGCTTACCAGTGAGAGGGAGGATCAATGGTTTAAAATTAGCTATGTGCCACCTCCTAAGTTTTGTGGTTTGAGTAATTTCCATTGAATATTGTCTCTTGTTCAGTGTGAATAATTCGTTTGTAAAGTGGGGTGGGCACACTTCCTTATGATTGTAACTTGCCATGTTGATGATCTTAAAAGTAAATCAACTTGGGCGCACTTAAATAACAAATGGTGAATGAACAAAGTATTCAATGTTATTACTTACGGGATCTCAAAGACACAGGTCGGTTTCAATGTCTTCCCCTCTACCATGTCTCTTCTTTTTGTAAGATAACCATTTTAGTTGCCTCAAAAGCCAAATTAAGAATATATGAGCAATCTAGATGAATACTATACCCAAGATGACTACACACATAAGGAACCATATCGCCTTTCTTTTCACCTAAAAATGGTCCCGGTTTAGAATCTAATTCCTCTATCTCTCTGCTTCAAAAGCTCGTTGGTCAATGCTCATAAGTGCACACAATATTCCCTTAGTATGTTCTCTTAATCTCCTAAGTAGCTTCTCTCAATAGAGTTTAATGTTTTAAGCTGTAGTGAGAGATTCATTGGGACCCTCACGTCTTCTAATTCTAAAACTCTTTTACTCAACCTTCACCTTTCTTGGGGCCCCATCTTTACCTTATCACCAAATCATAAAGATCCATTTATTTTCTCCTTATTTATTGGTTTGGATCCCTCCAAAATTATAATTTGTGTTCCCCAAAAAAAGCTTCCCGAATTTCACTTCAATCTTAACAAGAGGACCACACAACGTACGTTTTGCACCATACAAACCACAAAAGCCCTCTTCATTGCAATGATTTAAACACCCACCAAAACCTCTTTCTGTCTCTTTCTCTGTTGTTTTTAGTTTAAAGAAAACAATTTTGTTTGTTCAGGACAAATATAATGGAGCTCAAGTATGCAACATCTCACTGCAACTTATCATTTGACATGAAGCATAGGCGTCTTCATCAGCATCAAGGAAAAGGGAGAGATGAAGAGTATGATGCTTCTTCTCTCAGCTTGAACAACCTGTCAAAGCTTATACTTCCTCCACTTGGCGTTGCAAGCTACAACCAGAATCACATCAGTTCTAGTGGATGGATCATCTCACCTATGGATTCAAGATACAGGTACAATCCATATCTCTCTTATTGATTTTCTCTCTGTGAAACAAAAACCCATAGGGTACTTGAAAAACGCATTTTTATAGCTCTTTTGCCCGAAGCTGAGTTAATAGAAGTTGAATGAAAACGTTAAATATAATCCTTCTCTTGTTTATCTTCAATGAAAACGTTAATCAAGTTAACTGGTGATTTATGTGTGGTTGTTTCAGGTGCTGGGAATCATTTATGGTGCTTTTGGTTGCATATTCTGCGTGGGTTTACCCCTTTCAAGTCGCATTTCTGAATTCATCACCAAAGAGAAATCTTTATATCGCAGACAACATCGTAGACTTGTTCTTCGCCGTTGACATTGTCTTGACGTTTTTCGTTGCTTACATAGACCAAAGAACACAGCTTCTTGTCCGTGAACCCAAACAGATTGCTGTGAGGTCAGTATTTGTTGTTCATCATCTTAGTTTCTTCAGAAAGTTGGGGTTTTTGTTGTTCAAGTGGAAAACGACAAGGTTTAGGTGACTCTAGTGCCCACGCCATGTGATAGTTAGATAAATTGCTGTTTATGGGAAAAAACAGAATGATTCATTTTAATAATAAATGAGTTAGCTTTTCGCTAAATGCTATTTTCATATGTCATTAAAGGTACCTTTCGACGTGGTTCTTGATGGATGTTGCATCAACTATACCATTTGATGCAATCGGAAACTTAGTCACTGGCACAGCCAAGTTGAATCTCACTTGTAACCTGTTGGGATTGCTTAGATTTTGGCGACTCAGACGCGTCAAACACCTCTTCACAAGGTACACAAATCCTTATGCTTCAATGTCATGGAGTCTCTGATCAAACCGTTTCTTGAGAAAAACTTAACAAGATCCGATCTTTCGTCTTGTTTCAGACTGGAGAAGGACATAAGGTTCAGCTATTTCTGGATCCGTTGCCTTCGACTTCTATGCGTGAGTAAAGAATGCAAAAACTTCAGATTGTAGTTGCAGAGCATAATGATGAGACTAAAGAGTATTTTTTTACAGGTGACATTGTTTCTAGTGCATTGTGCCGGATGCAGTTATTACCTCATAGCAGATAGATATCCACATGAAGGAAAGACATGGACGGATGCGATCCCAAATTTCAGAGAGACAAGTCTTTCCATTAGATATATTGCTGCCATTTATTGGTCTATCACAACAATGACCACTGTTGGATATGGAGATTTACACGCAAGCAACACTATTGAAATGGTGTTCATTACAGTCTATATGTTATTCAATCTCGGCCTCACTGCATATCTTATCGGTAACATGACTAATTTGGTTGTGGAAGGAACTCGCCGTACCATGGAATTTGTGAGTCTCAAGCACTCAAACTCTTTAGTTATATACAAGATTTGTTGTATTGTTTTCTAAGGGGAAGTTCTTGTTGTTGTTGTGGTTAATTCAGAGGAATAGCATTCAAGCAGCATCGAACTTTGTCAACAGAAACCGATTGCCTCCTAGACTGAAAGACCAGATATTGGCTTACATGTGTTTGAGGTTTAAAGCAGAGAGCTTGAACCAGCAACATCTTATTGATCAGCTCCCTAAATCTATCCACAAAAGCATTTGTCAACATCTTTTTCTTCCTTCAGTGGAAAAAGTTTACCTCTTCAAGGGGATTTCAAGAGAAATACTTCTTCTCCTGGTTTGTTATATTATTCTGCTGACCTCATTGGTATCATCAGAACAACCAAACCTAACTCATTTTTTGTGTCGAAACGTGTATTGGCGATTAGGTTTCAAAAATGAAGGCTGAGTATATACCACCAAGAGAGGATGTCATTATGCAGAACGAAGCACCCGATGATATTTACATTATTGTTTCAGGAGAAGTTGAGATCATTGACTCTGAGACGGAGAGAGAGAGAGTGTTAGGCACTCTACGTTGTGGAGACATATTTGGAGAAGTTGGAGCACTTTGTTGCAGACCTCAGAGCTACACTTTTCAGACTAAGTCTCTGTCACAGCTTCTCCGGCTCAAAACATCTTTCCTTATTGAGACAATGCATATTAAACAACAAGACAATGCCACAATGCTCAACAACTTCCTACAGCACCACAAAAAGCTGAATGATTTAGACATTGGTGATCTAAGGACACAACCAAATGAAGAAAACAACAGCGCTATTCCCCAGAACATTTCCTCAAATCATCTCACTGTTGTGGCCACAGGCGATGCAGCTCTTCTTGATGAGCTTCTAAAGGCTAAGTTAAGCCCTGACATTACAGATTCCAAAGGAAAAACTCCATTGGTAATTATTTTGCTTTTACCAAAAAAACATTCCAAAACCCATACTCATCATTCATTAAAAGTCACCAATTTTCGTATTATGTTTCTGTTTCAGCATATAGCAGCTTCAAGAGGATATGAAGATTGTGTTTTAATACTTTTAAAGCACGGATGCAACATCCACATAAAAGGTAAACACATCATACTCAACAAGTGTTACAGATATGTTCTAAAGCACAAGAGATTTTTACAAATATGTTCTTGCAGATGTGAGTGGTAATACGGCTTTGTGGGAAGCAATCTCATCGAAGCATTATGAGATATTCAGAATACTTTATCATTTCGCAGCCATGTCAGATCCACACATAGCTGGAGATCTTCTATGTGAGGCAGTGAGACGGAACAATGTAGAAGTACTAAATGATCTTCTGAAACAGGGGCTCAATGTCAATACAGCGGACAGCCATGGCTTCACAGCTTTGCAGGTGGCTGCGGCTGAGAATCAAATGGATATGGTGAATCTCTTGGCGATGAACGGTGCAGATGTAGTTGGCGTGAACACGCACGAGTTCACACCATTGGAAGAGAAGTCAAGAGTTGCGGAAGAAGTAGAAGAAGAAGAAAGACGAAGAGTGAATATTTTCAGAGGGCATCCATTAGAGAGGAGAGAGAGAAATTGCAATGAAGCTGGGAAGCTTATTCTGCTTCCTCCTTCATTTGATGATCTCAAGAAAATTGCAGGTAAAACACACAAATTCAAAAAAAAGTTTATATGAAATTACAAATAGTTTTTGCCTTTTGGTTGAGTTTCATACCGACCGGTACTGATATATTTAACATATGTTTTCGTTTGTGCATTAGGAGAAAAATTTGGGTTTGATGCGAATGGGGCTATGGTGACGAATGAAGATGGAGCTGAGATCGACAGTATTGAAGTGATTAGAGATAATGACAAACTCTACTTTGTAGAAAATTAGAAATATAACAATTTGGAAAAAAAAAAAAGTATGAGCTTCATAAAACAAAACCAAAAATGATGTGGAAAAAAAATGTAATTTTGTGAATTTTATATGCGTCCATTTGAGTGGGATGTAAAAATCATGTAACATGTATTATTGCTGGAAATGTGTATAAGAGCACTTTCAATTATACTGGACTTTTTAATATTAATTTTTAATAAATAATAATATAAAATAGGTAGATTTTTGGGTGAATTTTTAAATAGTACGAGAAACCATTATTAGGAAAAGTAATAGAGATAAGTTGGCATCAAAATAAATTGAGTTTAAAATTCAAATCATCTAAGTTAGTCCATGTACCAACTTTTTAACAAGGTTTAGTTTCTTCATATACGAAAAATGTGACGTGGCTGTGGTTAGTTTCACATGAAATGTTACGATTCGAATTGAGTTGAATTATTAATGTTACGACACGTTATTTGTTTCACATGAGAATGATCACGTGATCCGCACATGCAATGATATTTCCTTTGTCAATGAATCATAAAGGTGATAGCGACTTTTTGTGTACCACTTGAAGTTTGGACAGACTCCAAACCCTACATTCACATTTGTAGTAATTCTCAGCTTCAATTTATCCCATATTGTAAACACTGTTAGTTTAATGGTTATAGCATTCTTGATAAAAACACCAAATCATCACTACTAATACAGAAAAACACCTAAGGTAAACATTTTCAACTAGAGTGAACTCAGACTCATCAATGGGTAGATCATGTTCGGCAAATGATGATCATAACACGATCCATGCTTTAAGGACCTAATACAATATTGGTTCAAGGAAGACCATGAGCCTCTATGTGATTTCTTTCGATAATTTTATTCCTCTATTTCTCTTTTTTTAACCATCACATTTTTGAAAAATTTTCTTTGTAAAAAATTGCAAAAGAGCAATAATTAAATGAATAGAATTTAATATACAGGATTTGTTGAGCTGGTTTTTTCTAAATAAATAATAAAGCATGGTTCAGATGATCATATATAAAAATGGCCAATAACATAGAACCAAAACAACATTCAAACCATATTATATATATCCTTTGGATTGTGATTAGTTTGAAAAAATATAATTCGTTGAGAAGAAAATTAAACAAAAATCAATAAACATGATGTGTAAGGGACCTACAAAGAAATGGCATTCCGCTTAAAGGATAAGGACAGTCGAGTACATAATATTGGTTCTTAGCATTTCTCAATTATACAAATAAGAAACGTATAACATTAAAATATAATCTCTGTAAGTAACATCAAAAGTTGCGTGCAAAGGAGATAGAGAGAGAGAGAGAGAGAAAGGGTATTTATGACATTTCTGAAGTTAAGACCCCACGTCATTAAATGAGTGTGGGATAGTATTATCCGTCACATGGCCTTACATTATGTATCTATGTCTGTTTATACAAACTAACAAATCTTTTCATCTAATTTAAAATTAAAAAAGTAGCTTCAGATTAGTCTAGTTATGTATTTTCTTGATTATAAACTTTTCGTAATGTATCTTTTATTTGAAAAGGATAATTTCATAAAGTAGTTATTAGTTAAATTCATAGCCACTTGTGCACTGGTGCTCCAGAAGAAAACGCTAAACAATACGTTCAAAATATATTGGTCCCATTGAGTGAAGTACACATTCCTAATTATTTGCATGAACTTTGCAAGACCCGTAATTACAAAATAAAGGCTTGTAGATAGTGACATGGTGGTTGAATCTACAATTGAATATAAACCTGTAAATATTTTCCATGAAATCCGGTCGAGGAATGTGGTTCGTTCCTCTAAATATCTTTGTTTAATTAAAGTAATGATTGAAACGCACATGATGGATAAATAGTTACAATTTGAACATTCGAAACTCGATATTTTCAACATCACAATAACATCTTATTTGAATACAAATGTAGAATAGTTTTTATGTAAAATTAAATTTTTCTATATTTTCAATGGAGTATTTTAGATTAAATTTCAACTTTAATGTTATTATTAATAAGAGATATATAGTTATATCATATATGAACTAAGCTATAGAAAAAATAAAACGTTTTCTAAATATATATTAAACTATAGTTAAAATGAAAATGAGGGAGTAATAAAGATTTTCTTAAAAAATGCAAATGTATAATCAGATTAATCTGATTGGGTTCACGGTAATAAGATTATCTTAAGTATGAAATAAGTCAACTTTGGTTTAAATTTTTAAATATTGAAATCCATAAAGCTTAACTTTCTTTTACTGTTTTCTCCATAGTTTCTCGGGAAGCATTTATCAAGAAACCGAAAAAAATATCAATTTCCGAGGGGTCCATGAATATATATAAATATATATAATTGAAATAATATTCTCTATCAGTTCTATGCCTTCCACATATATGTAATTGATTATATAAATTGACAAAAATAAAAGAAGAAAACTACAATAAAACCAAAGGTGAAATAATAACTAGGTGATAATGGATGGTGTTAGTTTGCGGATTCAATTTTTCCAAGAATGGAAAATTAGTTTTTAAATTGCTAAAATTTGACTTCGGATATTGAAAAAGGTTATGTGTCAAATAAAAAAATTCCAAAATATCGACACTAGTTTTTTAAAAAAAGTTTATTATAGAAGTCTAGCAAATTATTGATAGTATGAATGTCACACTTTAGTTTTCCAAAAGTATAGAATAGTTGTCAATATTAAAAAAAGTAATCATCCTTGCATTTCTAAGTAAGAACATTAAATGGACAGTAAAATAATCAATAGTCACATGATTCATGATCTAAGTACAACAAAAACAATGAAACCATACATAATATTTATTTTTAATATTTTTAAATGGAAATAAAATTATATACTATGATTGTAGAATCGAACTCCACATATATGTATAGGTGGTATAACTATTAAACCAATTATTGGTTTAAAAAAAATTAATTTCTTAGTCCAAAAAATTAGAGATATTGTTGGTTTAAGAAATACAAAAAATTAGTGAAAAAACAATACTTAGATCATATGTTGATATTTCATAAAGACAATCATTTTATGATGTTCATAGATTTAATATATTCAATTGAATTCAATTTAAACTTTAAATAATTTACATTAGTTTATTAGTATTTTCCAAAATGTCAATTTTTATCGTTTGAACAACTAATATATTACTATTAAATTTGTGGAACATATGCAAGTCAATCTCTAGTACAAAATAATAATTATACGAACATTATAGTATTTTCAAAAAAGTAAATGTATAATCTGTTTTTAAAAGTGTAATAAAGGAAATTATGACACAAAAACTTTCCAAATTGCCTATATTAGCATAATATTGCTATCATGAGTGGGTTTTGGTTAGGATTTTGATGATTTACGCACACACAAATTGTAATTCGGTATGATTGTGCCCTGAAGTATAGAAGTGATTCACATGTTTTTATTTGCAAAAAAAATCAAGTTTGGTGAGGAGAGTCAATGCGTTGGGTGGTACATAGATGGATTCGGAGAGATGGGGAAGTCTCTTCCTTTTTATCATATATCATGTAAACCCCTACCGGAGGAGAACTAACTATTTATTGGTGATTTTACCAGCAAATAAAATTATGTGTTGAAAAGTAAAATCTAATAAGGATTAAGTGTTCTTAGTTCGACAATAATACCATCTAAAACGAAGTTTAGAAATTATATTTAAGAAGTGATCATATTTTTTAGTCTTCGATAATATGGGATGTACAAATGTGTCTAAAATATCATGATTAAATAAATTTGTAACTTATATATTACCAAGTTAATTATTGAAATATATGTATTATTATTACGGTTATAATTTTGTTAGTATTTTTGTGTACCGAAGGCCATATTATTTGGAAAACATAGTTATTTAAATTAATGGTTAACATATCATTACATTTTTATAGATCATAGATTTGGTATTAAAAATAATAGAAACAAAGTTATGATGTGACAAATTCTAAAGTAAAATAGAAAAACGAATATAATATTATAATTTATTTTATTTATGTTGGATAAAAAAAATACTTGTTTATCAGAGATGGAAAAGTATTTGGTGCATAATACTCCGTCATTTATGTGACTATATGGTCAACACTGCACCTTCGCATCGTTCTCTCTTCTTCCATTATTTTATTATCTTCAACCTTCCAATTCTTTCTCTCTCTCTCTCTCTCTCTCTCTCTCTGCGAAATGGACAGTCCTACGAGCATACGCAGTAAAGAACCATCTGAGATTCTCTCTCCGTGCGGTAGTCAACGGCGGAGGAGCAGTTGCGACTCCAACCCACCGGAATTTGAGTTCTGGCGTCTAACCAACTCTTCATTTCATCAGCCTGATTCAGATCTCCTTTCCGCTGACGAGCTTTTTCACGACGGGGTTCTTCTCCCGCTCCAACTACTCTCCATCAAATACGAGTCCCAGCCTGAGGGGAACGCCTCGGAATGTGACCCCGATCCATCTCCTTCGCCCGCTACTCTGATTACAGAACATAAAACCGAACCCGAACCCGGATTAGGTCCCGAGTTGACTAAAGAGCCTACGGTGTCGAAGCGATGGAGGGATATATTCAGGAAGAGCGAAAGCAAACCGGCGGTGAAAAAGCGGGAAGAGAAGGTGAAACACAAAAAGGAGAAAAAGACCGGATCGGGTACGGATCCGAGTTCAGCAGCGGAGCTGAATATCAACATTTGGCCGTTTTCAAGAAGCAGATCCGCCGGGAACAACGTGACCCGACCCAGAATGTCGTTTGGAGCTCCGAAGACCCGGAAAATCAATAGCGCGCCATGCTCCCGGAGCAACTCCACCGGAGAATCCAAATCAAGGAAATGGCCGAGCAGTCCTGGTCGTAACGGCGTGCATCTTGGTCGGAGCAGCCCAGTTTGGCAAGTCCGGCGAGGAGCTCCTCCTACCGGGAAAACGATACCCGACCAGATGGGTCGGGTTGTGGGCAAAAAGGAAATTCCGGAGACACGTAGGGGTAAAACGGTAACCGAGAACAACAAAGCAAAAGTCATAAACTTGAAAGTGCCTATGTGCATCGGTTATCGGAGCCGGTTAAGCTGCAGAAACGACGAGAGTGGAAATAGTAACAGCATCGCGAGTGACAATAATAACGCAAATCCTAATGCTCTATTTGGCTTTCGCAATCTCTTCATTAAGAAAGTTTACTAACTTTCTTTTTGTTCGTTGTTTACTATCATAATAATACTTTGAAAATGTTCATTTTATCAAACCGTATTTTCTTTCTTAAATTTCGGTTACTACTTTTGCTGTTAATACCGAACCAAAGTTTGATCAATTCGGTTTATAGATTCAAACAGAACGAATTATTTTTTAATTGGTTTTCAGTTTGATAAGAATTATTCGGTTTAATTTCTTTTTATTGAAATTAACCAAAATTCATATACCAGAATATCTAGTAAACCGAAATAACCGAACGCAATGGATATTGGACCAAAATCAAACATATGAATAGAAAAAAATCATTTTCCCTTATAATAAACTGAATAAATCAAACTAATTTGGATTTTGGTTTCTATTTGTCATAAAAAAATATTTATGTACACCGAACCAAATAAATATTTCAATACTCTTAGATTCCTTTAATTTATAATATTTTTAATATTCAAAAAAGTAAGACAATATAATCAGTATTTATATGGGAACAGTAACTGATGTAATGGTTACATTATTTTTACGTACATATTAGAGATGTGAAGTTCGATTTCATTTTCTCTCGTATGAATGTGTTAAATATTTGTATGAAAATATTGAAATATTTGGTCGGTCCGTTGTGCACCGGTGATAAAAAAACGAGTATTTATATTTAAATGAGTTAATAGCAAACAGTTATGAAAACTATAATAGCCATGAATTTACTACGTTTAGCTATTAACATGCATATATTCTTTTAGACGGAAAAAATCCATGCAACAATAGAAAAAGCAAAATCAAATAACAAGAATGAAACATGCTCGAAGAAATAGATTCAAAAATCAGATTTGTGAAGAGAAGCCAATCCCCCAACAGTACATTGCTTATACATATGTAACCTTTGCCACCCATGCAAAACAAATGTAAAAGAAGAAGGAACATTGAAATTCACTCCATATTCCTAAATGTAACGCATTTGCTAGTCTTATTTTATAAATTGAATTTTGATGTTTTATATATACATCACATTTCTTTTTTTTTTTAAAAGTAAATTTGTATTAAATGAATTAATACATCCAAATTAATAAAAAAGCAGCACATGATCATCTTTAACAAGTGAAAAACATAGTATTATTCCAAAGAAGAACATACTTAAAATTTCAAACATCTTTCCATGAAATTTGGTAAAAAATATTTCAGAGAGTTGACTTGGGAAACAATCAAATATGTGCAGTAGCTCCATCTTGTGTCTTGAGATTTAAGAAGAAAAAAATACCATTTGTGTTCTTTTTATAGCTATAAAATGTGTGAATTTTTTTATATTGAATTCCTTAATGGTATTGGCAAGCACAATAATGCACATACCCAAAAGCATTGCCTCATCTACGCACAAATTATTTTTTTATTAAAATAACTCAAGGTCATTTAATAACCAATACACAGCTTGTGTTTGTTAATTTATTCATTAGTACAGAAGACACACAAAACATAACAAGACAGTTTCTGTAAGTTATTCTCCTGTTGAACTTTGACTTTAACTTCTTTTTTTAGGTGAATGAATTCCAAAAGAGCAAGTTAAGTTGGAGTAGTCTCAAGGCCCCTAAACTATTTTCCCTGCATATACATTACAATAACCTTTGTCGTTTAGATTATTAGTCTTTCTCTAATACGACTTTAATGGTGGGTTATTGAAATAGGGATTTTCAGATTAATTAATTCACCTTGTGGTGGAGGTCTCGTGTTCTTCAACTGTTGATCTCTTCCTCTTCCTTCGTTTCAGAGAAATCTTCTGTTCTCCGACGAGTAATGACGCCGTCGCCTGCAAATGAGTTTGCGCCACCATCCGAGTCAACTCGATTTCCATTTCTAACCTTCTCTTCTCAGCTTCCCACCTCGCTGCTTCACGAGCCTTTGTCATCTCCATCTCCGCTAATTCTGTTCGCAGTAGCGAATCGGTTAAGACTCGTACGACCGCGGAGAATCCCGTCGAGGTTGTCGAGTTAGAGCTCCACGTCTCGGTCTCAGATTCGGAGCTCGAGTTTGACTTAGTCTCTGAGTCCGAGCTATAAGGATCATCCGAGGCATCTTTAACCGAAAAGACACCGTCGATCGTATTATTATCTGACGATGATTCGACAGAAGATTGGCTTCGGCGGAGTCTCCCCGATTTACCCATGAAGTGAAGTCTGTGTGAATCGTTTTGTAAATTGGACAGAGAGAGACAGAGACAGTGGAATGTGGGTTTTGTTCTTTGGTTTGATTCTTCAACTTTAAAACTGATTAAGACTGCTTCCACTTTCCATTAAAATCAACTTTTCACTTTAGTTCACTTTGAAGGTTGTTCAAAGATTCATTAATTTTGTAAAAAGATTTATTTTATATATCTTTATATATTCGTTAAAAGGTTATTCGGGAATAATACAGATGAAATAACCAAAAACCTTTACTAAATTAACTAAATGATTACAAAATAATTTGACTATAGTATTCTCTTATATTCCGTTTATTAGTTGCCATTTACTCCTACTCACATACTTGTACTATTTCTCATTAGTTCTGGTTTACACATATTTTTTTTTTTATTATTCTTCTCTTTTACTTAATATTTTCTCTCCTATCTTATTTGCTTTTGATATTTTAAGAAAAATTGATTAAAATTCTAGATTATACTTGATAAATTTCATACACAGTTTATCAGTTTTTATTGTGCGATGGTCAAATCTACGCAATATGTAGAGATATTATATCAATTTCATAACTGATTCCACTGATTTATTTATCCTAATTAATAATTCGGGCATATGATCGTTGTTTCGAAGCATTCAAACAACATATTCCAGAATTCTCCTTCGTTTACCAATAAAAAAAAATATGTCGACGTGGATTCACTCTCAAAACAGTCGCGAAATAGAATACTATTTTTTTTTGTAATCAATTTCATACTGGTTTGAAAACACATTATATTTCTTCAAATTGGTTAACCATTGTACTTAAGCATGTGTTTTCAGTTTTTTCGGTTTATCCGGATCGGTTTATCTGGTTTTTGGGTTTTTCGGTTTGAGAAAAAAACGTCCAAAATTTTTTTTTTTAACAATCAGTTTAGTTCGATTTTTTTATCAGTTTAATCGGTTCGGTTTTAAGTAAATAAAACCGTTCCGAATTAAACCAAAATCTAATTTATTTTCGGTTTAACAAATTTAAATTTAGATTTTTATCGGATTATTTCGGTTTATTACGGTTTATTACGGTTTATTTCGGTTTTTCACATTTTATTTCGGTTTATTTGGGTTAACTTCAGTTTATTTCGGTTAACTTCAGTTTATTTCGATTAACTTCAGTTTATTTCGGTTAACTTCGATTTATTTCGGTTAACTTCAGTTTATTTCGGTTAACTTCGGTTTATTTCGGTTAACTTCGGTTAATTTCGATTAACTTCGGTTCACTTCGGTTTATCCGGTTCACTTATCCGGTTCACTTCGGTTTATCCGGTTCACTTCGGTTCAGTATTCAATGAACCAATTCCTGCATAAAACCAAAACAACAAAATAATCTAAACAACAACATAACCAAAACAACAACATAACCAAAACAACAACATAATCAAAACAGCACAAACGAACCAACAAAAACATAACCGAAACAACACAAGTAAACCGAAAACATATTGTCTACAATAACACAAACATATAATCTACAATAACACAAACATATGACACTTATGATTTTAAAATTTACTATGTATAACATATGTTATTATTAGTTTATAATTAATATGTTCTACGAGCTTCTATAGACATTGAGATACCATAAGCAATATGGAAAGGAGAAAAACCTAGGTACAATCACTTGATAAGCTTTGGATGTATGGCGTACATACACACAATCTGAGATCAAATCAGTCCAAGAAAAACTAGAGGTGTATTTCTTGGTTATGCACAAGGAACCAAATGCTATCGCATGTGGCTTCTAGAAAATCGTAAACTAGTCATCAGTAAGAATGCTCGGAAAGAGGTTCTACTTCTAGAGTAGTCTTTGCTCAATGTTCGGGTCAAAAACAAAGCCCTCATAAAGAGATGGAAAAGCTTTATCTATTTTCTACTTCTATGGAAAATAACTTCAGCAACAGCAACAGCAACGGCCGAATCTAAAAAAGGAGGAGGAGGAGAACTCACCAAAGAGAAAGTCGCAGCCGATAAGGAGAAGGATGAGAAAGAGGAGGAAGAGAAGAAGAAGAAGAAGAAGAAGAAGAGGATGAAGTTTCTGTGAAAAAAATTGTAGATCGGCCGCTGGAGAAAAGGAGGAAGAAACTTCTTTCTCTGAAAAATTAGGGTTATGTCATTTATATAAGTCAGCCGATTTTCGGTTTAAGAAAACCGATCGGTTTGGTATTCCCGAACCGAACCGAAATGTAAACCGAATAAAATTAATTATTTAGCCGATCGGTTTAGCGGTTAAAATTAAATGAAAACCGAAACCGAAAATTTCGGTTCGGTCGGTTCGGGTTTTTTGGTTTTCACCGAAAACCCAGCCCTAATTGTACTGATTACTTCCAGTGAAAACATAATGCTCAAATTGGTTAACCATGTTTTAGGCAATGCCAGTTCCCGAATCAACCATAAGTAACCTAATGGACGTATAGCATCCAGTTCCATCACAAAGTCTTTTAGCAGATAAGACTCTCTCTTTCCACATACATCGATCTAGCCTAAGACTCACGGATCGGACATGCATGGTGGCTAAGTTTAACAATAATGGTTTTGTTTACTTTTTTTATTACATGAACGTTTGGTATATCAAACATTATTAACTTTTTTATTAAATATTATTAATGTATCAAACTGGCTGTATTTGGAAGTACGTACATATGTGATTAATTTAGTATTGATTCGCATTCAGCAATGTTTTGCTCCCATCAAAATACCAAAACTGATAGTAATAGTATATTCGTTAACTAGTAATTTTATTTTTGCCGAAAGATTAACACGCGTAGTACCATTCTTGCTTGAATATGAAGAAAGAAAGCAAGAATATAATTGATTTACAAACAAATTCATCAAATTTGAAAATCGACTCTTTTTTCCATTCTGGGCAAATTTCAGATGCAGCAGGAAAGAAAAAAAAGGTAACAATTATTCCAACTTTGTTGTAGAGAAAAAAGAAAGAGAAGGGCAAAATAATAATTGATTATCTCTACAGTAAAACTCCTAAATTGCAAATGTCTCATCTTCTTCACCTGGAGAGAATCTAGGGTTCCAGGTTTACTCTTCATCTTCCTCTTTTCTGTCCACTTGGAAGAATTTCTCCTTCCTCCTCTTCCCATTCATCTACATATCCTGATCTTCTTAAAAGCCCCAATCTCAAGGTACGGGGAAGCATTAAAAAAACCCTATCTTTATTCCAGCTTACCAGTCTTTCAAAACCCCTATCTTCTTCCATGGCGAAAACTCGACCTGGTGTCGCCTCAAAAATCAAAACTGGGAGGAAGGAGCTGGACTCTTATACCATCAAAGGCACCAACAAAATTGTGAGAGGTAGTCTCGTAGCATATTCTGTCGTCACTTGTAAATTTATACAATTTTCTGCATGTTTTTTGGGCTTTTAAGGTTGAGTCTGTGTCTACTGTGAAGATATTGCTCGAAAGCTTTAGATATGGAGTCTGTATCGTTCAATGCCTGCTTAAGTGTTTAGATAGACCCTTGTTCTTGGTCGTTCTGCTCAGGTGTTTAGCTGTTAAGTGTGTATATCTCTGCTCTGCAGCTGCACTTTGGAAAGTATTCGGTGAATACAATGGCGCAGTGTGATATTTGGTAGCTGTCTTATTACATTTCAGTGAATTGTTTTTATTGGGCTTCTTTTCTGTAAATACCTTACTTTTAATTTCTGTTTTTAGCTAGTTAACTGTGAAACATGCACCATTTCTTCTGTTTTACGTTAACTCGTTTTACTTCATCACTATCATCATCATTGTAGCTCCATGCTGTGTTCGATGCAAAATGTGTGCTTTTACAAGAGAATTCTCTGCATATACTTTAGAATTCTGGAGTATGCATCCTTGAAAGCTTGAATGTTGTAAATTGCTGCGTTTTTAGAATTTGCATCCCACACATTTGTTAATTTGAAGCTTCGACCTTGTGTATATGATAATATGAATGAATGCTAGTTAGATGTGTGGAATACAAATTAATTACACGAGATTCATATCAATTTACTAGTGTTGGTATGATGAGCTATGAAGTAATCTTTGAGGTTATTCTTTGCAGCGGGAGATTGTGTTTTGATGCGCCCATCAGATGCTGGTAAACCACCATATGTGGCCCGTGTCGAGAAGATTGAAGCAGATGCTAGGAACAATGTGAAGGTGCACTGCCGATGGTATTACCGTCCTGAGGAGTCCCTTGGTGGTAGGAGACAATTCCATGGAGCCAAAGAGCTGTTCTTGTCTGACCATTATGATGTTCAAAGTGCACACACCATTGAGGGAAAATGCATCGTTCACACCTTCAAAAGCTATACAAGGCTTGAAAACGTTGGGGTAGAGGATTATTATTGTAGATTCGAGTACAAGGCTGCTACTGGTGCGTTTACCCCTGATCGAGTTGCTGTGTAAGTAGATAAATAGTAATCAGTTCAGAGATACATATTCCTATTATCTGGAATTTCCATAGTTATTAGGTTGTGGGTTATTTTTGGTTCTGAAGGTACTGCAAATGTGAAATGCCTTATAATCCAGACGATCTCATGGTGCAGTGCGAAGGCTGCAAAGACTGGTAGTTGATATTTTTCTATTTCTATTATAACGTCCTTACTTTCGCTTCAATGGGAAAGAAACTTCAATATCTATTTTCAAACTCACAGCTATCCTTTTCCTCGTCTTATTAATGGTAAAAGTTGCAATTTATGTTTGTAGGTATCATCCTGCGTGTGTTGGCATGACGATTGAAGAAGCGAAGATGCTTGATCACTTTGTATGTGCTGAATGCAGTTCTGATGATGATGTGAAGAAACCGCAAAATGGGTTTACTTTATCTCCTGCTGATGAAGTCAAGGTTCGTTTGTCTCTCTTTAGTCATCTCCTACATAGATGTTTTATTACCATAACTTTAGCTTCTGCCACTCTGTGCATTTTGTGTCCTTCCTCTCATTGACTTCAATTTGAGATCTGAGAAAAGTTACAAAACCAAAACAAAAAATCACTGGCTTGATTGTGCTTGCTGATTGGGGAATGGCTAGAAAGATACAATTTATGGTTCTTGGTCTTGTCAGAATCTGATCTTTGATTAGTGTCGCTCCAGCTCTTGCTTCAGAACATTTGTCTGTTAAGGTTATCCAAGATTCATCTCGCAATGCAGCTAGTTCCATGCACTTAAGCATATCATAGATAATTGGAATTAGAAATCTCCGTGACTGTTACTGCAGAGAAAATGACATCAAATATCTTTTGTTCGGCAATATTAGCTCTCAGAAGGAGAAGCCTCTCTAATTTATCTGTTTCGCACCCAAAAGCTTGTGACTGATATTTAACAATGGCACTGTTGTCTATTCAGGTGGAACCGAAACGAAGGAAAAGATAAATTGTTGATTCTCATGGGTAAAAAGCCATAGGGGATGGTAAAGTCATAACTTGGAAGCTTTGTGGTGCAAATTTTATTAGTAGGTTAGGATTTTATCTTTGTCGTCGTGTTGTGTGGTGCGTTCCAAAAACTTAGAGAAAACTGAAAAAAGAGAGATATAAAAAGGAAAATTATGAGCGCAGAGTCACAATTGTATAATGTATAGACATTTCCGTGGGGTTTAAGTTAAGTTTAGGTCGGTTTGTTATTGTCTGCATGATTTATGTCTGGTGAGAACAGTAAACAACGCTTTGACTTTGGGTCAACTCAACAAAAACTAACTTCAGATCTAGCTTTCACTCTTAATCCTTAACCAGGTGGTCTTGGTTCGACTATAATTGGCTTAATTAGCCGTTAAGATTATATATAAGGAAACGTTTCTTAAAGAATCAAACGAAAAGAAAAAACATTTCCTAGGCATAATTTGAAGTATTATTTAGATACATCAAGTCTCAGATTGATTATTCGACAAAAGAAAAAAATAAATAAATCATGGTTAATTACTCTACTTTTATCCTCACAAAATTACACAAATATAAAATTAAATCATGGTTTCCAACTCTCTTATATTTTGAAAATATAAATAACTAATCCTATCACAAACGTTACTATATTTGACCAAAATTACTACTTAAAAGGTAAATCTAATATTACCTTTCAAAACCAATTAAAGATACCCTTTTTACGTTAATAAAAGGTTAAAAAGAATATTTGGTATTTGAGTGAGTACATAGTAATAGTAATAAGTAAAAAATTTTGTAAACTATATAATATTGTTTATTTAATAAATGTATATTATATATCTATATAATTTTAATTCTTATTCAAAATAATTTAAAATATTTTTAATATTAATTTTTATATGTCTAAATAAAAAAATAAAAAATTTGTTATTTTAAAAAAATTAATAATAACTTTTAGTTAGTTTAATAAAATTTGTTAATTTTTAAACCAAATTAATAGGTTATATTTAAAAGATATAATAAATACTAATGCTAATTTCCACATTAGCGTTCAAAAGCATTGAATATGTGTGTACCGTTGACACAAAATGTATGTATATATACACATACACATACAACATCTATGATCATAACCAAACAAAACTAAGAAATAGAGAAAAATATAAAATTCACACAACAAGAATCATGAGATCCGCTACATTATTGTTTGTTTCTTGTTTTCTCATGTGTTTCATCTTGAGCCATGTTCAAGGTAATGCATATTCTCTTTTTGGTTTGAACTGTTACTTGTAAAATCTGAAATTCCTAATTGTCTTTTGGCGTCGGGTTTACCGCTCAGTCCACCAGCTCGAGATATAGATTCCATTTATACAATACGCCAATAATTTTATTACCTAACATTTGAAAAGTAAGTAAACTACGAGACAAAATAAAAGGATTAGTGATAACTATATATGAACGGCAAACAAAAATAATTATATTAAAAAAAAAGATGCTTATAAAAACTAATCATTTCATTTTATAATAATTGATGCTTTAGTCATATTTTTTTTATTATAATTGACATTTTCAATTTTTAATGCAATTTTAATGAAATTTTTTTATTTATTTTGTGTTTTCATATTCTATCATTTATTTTATTATTGGTTTAGTTTGTTTTAAAGAATTAATAATCATATTTTATTCCAAAAAAATTAATCTATATGAAAATCTTAAATATAATTTAAAAAGAAAATAGAAAAAACATATGAAATGTGTGTTTGCATGGAGATCATATACAATTATACATAATATTCAAAACGACTCTCTCTCTATATATATCCCTCTCTCTCTCTCTCTCTCACACACACACACACATTTCATCACAATCCATCATTCATCATGGACAAGTCATTATCATTCTCCAGCCACGAAGGAAAGCCAATTCGATGCAAAGCAGCAATATGTAGAAAACCAAGAGAAGCATTGGTGATAGAAGAGATTCACGTGGATCCACCTCAAGCTTACGAAGTTAGGATTAAGATCCTATGCACATCTCTATGTCACACCGATGTTACTTTCAAGAATTTAGACACTGTAAGTTTACACATTAATTTTAACATAAATCTATCAATAAAAACTCGATTCTTTTCTTCTCTTCAGTAATTAATTAACCTATTGAATTCTCCAGGGACCACTTGCAAGGTTTCCTAGAATTCTAGGACACGAAGCAGTCGGGTGAATCCTCTTCTTCTGTCATAGACTTCTAGTTTTTTTTGGTGTCGTGTGATTCATAATTTAAAAGTACTTATAATTTTACTATCCTATGATCTTTTAAATTAAAGAATCTACCTAATTACTTGATTTTTACTGTAATATAGTGTGGTAGAGAGCATTGGTGAACACGTGGATGGATTTAAGCAAGGCGACATCGTGTTACCAGTGTTTCATCCTCACTGTGAAGAATGCAGAGACTGTAAATCCTCAAAGAGCAACTGGTGCTCAAAATTTGCACAAGATTTCTTTTCAAACACGAGACGATACGGAATGACTTCGAGATTCAGAGATTCTTCGGGAGAAGATATTTCCCATTATCTCTATGTCTCGAGTTTTTCTGAATATACAGTCATAGATATCACACATCTCGTCAAAATCTCTCCAGAAATTCCCGCTCATATAGCTGCTTTGCTCAGCTGCGGTGTCTCCACAGGTATCTTCTTCATTATATTTTTAGTTGGTACTAGAAATACGTTTATATTTTATTTGGGGCGAGAACATAAAAGGAAGTAGAAACCAGGGGTGGATTTGTTAATTTATAAAAAATTCGATAGTGGACCTTGTCTGATGAAGTGCCACGTGGATCAGGAATAGGAGCAGCATGGAAAGTCGCTGACGTGGAAGAAGGATCCACCGTTGCAGTTTTTGGGCTTGGTACTGTTGGACTTGCGGTATTTCCTCTATTTTCTTTTCATATATAATAAAATTTTCTTCTTCTTTATTTAGAATATTTCCACAATTTGTTATTTAGATGAGTATTTTGTTAATAATTTTGTAAAGGTTGCAGAAGGAGCCAGACTGCGTGGGGGCGGCAAAGATAATCGGGGTTGATCTCAATCCTGACAAATTTGTGATTGGTAAAATCGTTATATATATATATATCCATTAAATATCTGTCTTTTCTTAAAAGTCATTTTATATATTGTTCTCACTATTAAACTCAACAATCAAAACGACAACATCCTACCTTTAGACAGCAAACTTACATTGGGCGAGCAACATAAAATCAAGTCCAAATCTTCTGAAAATCAGCAACGGTCGATAGAGCTACAAGACAAGAGGCAGGCTTCTGCAAAACCTGCAAAACTGGGCAAAAATGGTACACTGCAAAAGCTGCAGGAGATACCTCTGCAAAATAAATTTGACCCTCTCGGATCATGTGATGAAGGCAGAGAGTGACACATGGCTACATCTAAATCAACTTGTAATCAATATAAAAGAACTCTCGATGTATCAAGTTTATTATCAATGAAAATGTCTTAAGCAAAGAAAACGTTCCTCTGTTCTTTACTCCCTTTTCTCTATTTTTGCTAATCTCTACATGGTATCAGAGCTATGGAGAACAGAACCATGGAGCTCTACTCTTATCCTACTCTAAATATTGCAAACTGCGTGACTGTTACACTTACAGAACGCAATTATCTCTTGTGGAAATCTCAATTCGAGTCTTTCCTTTCCGGGCAACAACTACTTGGTTTCGTTAATGGAGCATTTTCTGAGCCTCATCCCACGATAGCAGTGCCAAATATTGAAGGAACCACCACTCCAACACCAAATCCAGAATACCAAGCTTGGCATAGGTCTGACCAAGTCGTTAAAGCTTGGCTCTTGGGTTCTTTTTCTGAAGACATACTTAGCTTGGTGGTTAACTGCAACACCTCAAGAGAGGTATGGATGGCACTTGCTAAACACTTTAATAGGGTTTCTTCATCTAGATTATTTGAGCTTCAGAGGCGTCTTCAAACTGTTGTCAAAACTGAAAAATCCATGGTCGATTATCTTAAAGAAGTAAAAAGTATATGTGATCAACTATCATCCATTGGTAATCCTGTAAGTGAGAAGATGAAGGTGTTTGCAGCATTAAATGGCCTCGGTAGAGAATATGAACCCATCAAGACTGTCATAGAAGGATCTATGGACACTTACCCTACACCAACATTTGAAGATGTCGTTCCACGGTTGACTGGTTATGATGATCGATTGGTTAGTTACACAGTCTCATCTGACGTTTCCCCACACTTAGCCTTCAACGTTGAAAGGACATCTCAACCACCTTTTTATTACAATAATAACCGTGGTAGAGGGCAGTCCTTTCGAAGGTTTGGAAGCAACAGGGGCAGGGGGTATTTCTCTACCAAAGGCAGAGGTTTTCCGCAACAACTATCCTCCTCTGTGAGCTCCTTTAGTGCTTCAGAAAACAGTCAAGATCTGCTCTGCCAAATCTGTGGTAAACATGGTCACCAAGCTCTTCGATGTTGGCACCGATTTAATCATAGTTACCAATATGCTGACATTCCACAAGCATTGGCTGCTATGAAGATTACTGATGTCACGGAGCAGTCAAACCAAGAATGGTACCCGGATACAGGAGCTACAGCTCATGTAACGAACACCACTCAACATTTACAGCACTCTGAACCTTACAACGGTATGGACACAGTGATGATTGGAGATGGAAACTTTCTCCCAATCACACACACGGGAGCCACTACACTTGCATCAACATCAGGTACTTTACCATTAAAAGATGTTTTAGTGTGTCCTAATATTGCTAAGTCTCTTTTATCAGTTTCCAAGATTACCAAAGATTATCCTTGCTCCTTTAAATTTGATTGTGATGGAGTTGTTGTTAAGGACAAGGTAACCAAGAAAGTGCTAATGTTGGGAAGAAACCATGAAGGAATATATCAGCTGGAGGAACCAAAGATACAAGCCTTCTATTCCTCACGCCAACAATCTACAAGTGATGATGTTTGGCATAGAAGACTTGGTCACCCCAATCCAGCTATCCTTCAACATCTAGTCTCTAAGAAGCTTATCCGTGTCAATAAAGTCTTAAATAAGTTATGTGAAGCTTGTAAGCTCGGCAAGAGTTGTAAACTTCCATTTTCTTCTTCTACATTCACTGCAACTAAACCCCTTGAGAGAGTCCATTGTGACCTCTGGGGGCCTTCACCAGTTATGTCAGTTCAAGGTTTTCGGTATTACGTTGTGTTCATCGACAATTGGTCTCATTTTGCATGGTTTTACCCATTGAAGTTAAAATCCGATTTCTACTCGGTTTTTAAAATGTTTCAAACAATGGTTGAGCTACAACTGAACAACAAAATCAAGATTTTTCAGTGTGATGGTGGAGGAGAATTCACTAGTAAAATCTTTCAAAATCACCTACAACAATGTGGTATTCAACAGTTTATCTCTTGCCCTTATACGTCTTAACAAAATGGGATTGCTGAACGCAAACATCAACATCTTACAGAGTTAGGATTATCGATGATGTTTGAAAGCTACATGCCTCAAAAATACTGGGTTGAAGCATTTTCTACTGCAAATTTCTTAAGTAACTTACTTCCCACTTCAACTAATGCAGAAAAGATCTCACCATTCGAGAAGCTTACTGGTAATTCACCCGATTATTCTGTGTTACGTACTTTTGGATGCAGTTGCTACCCTTTGCTAAGGAATTATGCTCACCATAAGTTCGATCCTCGCAGTCTCAAGTGTGTATTTTTAGGCTACAGTGATAAACACAAGGGATATCGATGCTTGCTTCCATCTTCAGGCCGAGTATATATTAGTCGTCATGTTCTTTTTGATGAAGTAATATTTCCGTTTGCCAACATATACTCCTCAATGCAGCCAGCAAACTCATCTCCTTTGCTCAAAGCGTGGCAACATAGCTTTGTTTCAAAACCTCTACAGCCTCCGGAACAGAATCAAGAACAACAAAAACCTGCATTTCCTTTAGTGCATGAATTGTTAGCTCCTACTCCATCTACAATGGTTGCATCTTCTC
Source organism: Pugionium cornutum (assembly GCA_018901935.1). Lineage (NCBI taxonomy): Eukaryota > Viridiplantae > Streptophyta > Magnoliopsida > Brassicales > Brassicaceae > Pugionium > Pugionium cornutum. The sequence goes on along the minus strand of CM032164.1, from coordinate 36,924,036 downwards.
CACTAGTTGCGTCTACTATTGAAGAGAGTGGATGTTCTGTGCGTACGGCAGGCACAGAACCTGATCCTATTGGCGACATCGTCTATCTCTCTCCACATAGGACATATACAACTAGTCTTCGAGAACAGCCTGTGCAACCCGTGTTATCTTCATCTCTGGACTCTGTTTTGATGTCACATAATGACCTTCCTTCTTCTCATACAATGCAGACACGATCAAAATCCGGCATTGTTAAGCCCAATCCACGTTATGTCTTGCTATCTCACAAAACAACATATCCTGAGCCAAGGACAGTAACTGAAGCTCTCAAGCATGAAGGATGGTATAATGCGATGCAAGAGGAAATTAAAAATTGTTCTGAAACTAATACATGGTCATTAGTGCCTTATAAACCCGGAATGAACATTTTGGGCAGCAAGTGGGTCTTTCGTACCAAACTTCATGCCGATGGTACGTTAGACAAACTTAAAGCTCGGTTGGTAGCTAAGGGCTTTGATCAAGAGGAAGGAATTGATTATTTGGAGACATACAGCCCGGTTGTAAGAACAGCCACCGTAAGACTTGTTCTACATATTGCGACAGTTTTAAAATGGGATATTAAGCAAATGGATATCAAGAACGGTTTCTTACATGGAGAACTTACGGAGCAAGTGTATATGTTACAACCTGCCGGATTTATTGACAAGGCTAAACCAAATTATGTCTGTCATCTTCATAAATCCTTATATGGTTTAAAACAGTCTCCTCGTGCTTGGTTTGACAAATTTAGCACTTATCTAATCGATTTTGGGTTCGTGTGCAGCATCTCGGATCCATCCCTTTTTGTCTACACTCGGAATAATGATCTCATCCTACTACTTCTTTATGTGGATGATATGTTAATCACTGGAAATAATTCAGTTGTTTTAACTGTTTTACTTGATGATTTGAATAAACAGTTTCGAATGAAGGATCTTGACAAACTCCATTACTTCTTGGGAATTCAGGCTCATTTCCATTCAGATGGCTTATTTCTGTCACAACAAAAGTATGCTGAAGACACTCTCAAGGCTGTAGCAATGAGCAATTGCACACCAATGCCTACTCCACTTCCATTACAACTCGATAAAGCCACTGAACAACAAAAAGCCTTTTGTGATCCAACATATTTTCGAAGTCTTGCTGGTAAGCTTCAATATCTCACCTTAACACGTCCTGATATACAATATGCAGTGAATTTTGTGTGCCAGAAGATGCACGCACCCACAGTCTCCGATTTTTCTTTGCTTAAAAGAATTTTGCGTTATATAAATGGCACAATTGAGATGAGTATTAATTTCAGACATCAAACTAATAGTATCTTGAGAGGATACAGTGATAGTGATTGGGCAGGCTACAAAATCACAAGAAGATCCACTGGAGGATATTGTACATTTTTGGGAGAAAACATTGTCTCATGGTCTTCAAAGAAGCACCCCACAATCTCTAAAAGCTCAACCGAGGCGGAATATCGTTCTTTATCAGCCGCTGCTTCTGAGCTTACATGGATTAGTTCGGTTTTGCGAGATCTTCAAGTTCCACTACTCAAAACACCTGAGCTTTACTGCGACAATGTATCAGCGGTTTGTTTGACAGCAAACCCAACCTTTCACTCTCGCACAAAACATTTTGATCTTGATCATCATTATGTGCGAGAACGAGTTGCCTTGGGATCACTTATCGTCAAACATATTCCAGCTCAACAGATGATCGCTGATATATTTACCAAATCGCTCCCTCCAGCAGCGTTTACAGAACTTCGCGCCAAACTCGGCGTAGTCCTTCCTCCCACGCAGAGTTTGAAGGGGGGTATTAAACTCAACAATCAAAACGACAACATCCTACCTTTAGACAGCAAACTCACATTGGGCCAGCAACATAAAATCAAGCCCAAGTCTTCTGAAAATCAGCAACGGTCGACAGAGCTACAAGACAAGAGGCAGGCTTCTGCAAAACCTGCAAAACTGGGCAAAAATGGTACACTGCAAAAGCTGCAGGAGATACCTCTGCAAAATAAATTTGATCCTCTCGGATCATGTGATGAAGGCAGAGAGTGACACATGGCTACATCTAAATCAACTTGTAATCAATATAAAAGAACTCTCGACGTATCAAGTTTATTATCAATGAAAAATGTCTTAAGCAAAGAAAACGTTCATCTGTTCTTTACTCCTTTTTCTCTGTTTTTGCTAATCTCTACACTCACGTCGGTTTAGGTATTATATCTTACAAAAATACCAGTTGGTCGGTTGGTCTAAATCCGTCTAGGTGTTATTAATTATTGGCCAAAAACTGAAAAAAGTTCTTTACTGACCGAAGCTTTCACCAGCACCCGCATAGTATGTTTATGGATCCGATCCTGTAGTTTCTTTCCGTCAAATCAAAATTTTCGATTCAATTCTGGTTAAAGAAAGAAATTGATTTACTATATCTAACAAAATTTCTGTAAATAAAATGAAAACAGGGTTCGGGAAAGACGATAATGTTGGGAGTAGATAAGCATCTAGAGCCAATAAGTTTGGGTAGTTTTGATCTTTTAAGTGGAAAACATGTTTGCGGAAGCTTGTTTGGTGGTCTGAAACCTAAAGTGGATATTCCGATTCTCGTGGATCATTACTTACAAAAGGTCTATATGTTAATCTATTTGTTTCATTACAATGTTTTGGTAATTAACAATTGTACATGTGATTTTAATATTCTTTTGCAAATTCAGAAGCTTAATCTGGATGGTTTTATCACACATGAACTGAACTTTGAGGAAGTCAACAAGGCTTTCGATTTGTTAGAGCAAGGAGAGTCTCTTCGCTGCATTCTTTGGATGGATAAGTAATTAGATAATTTGTTCAAATGGTGAATAATTTAATTATCACTTCTCTATATTTTCCCATGTTTCCAACTTTTTTTTGCTTATGTTAATAAAATATTAAATGTATTCTTCTATCTACTATATATTAAAGGAGAAGCATTGAGAGTGAAAGTTACTTAAGTGTCATCACCATATTCATTCTCAACAATTTTACTAATTAATTTAATTTGAAATATAAATTATTTATTTTATTATCTAAACATCTTAATTAGATAATTTAATTATAGAATTTAATGAGTTTCCAAAAACTATTTAATTTTCAAATATACGAATATTCAAAAATTAGAAAATTTTGAATTAATAAATTACATATTTAATTACTCGCCAATTTTTAAAAATAGAAGATTGTTTTTTACATAAATAATTAATTATTGTACACATATATAAGGAAAGTAAATATGTCAAATTTTTATGAATATAGAAACTTCATTAACACTATTTAATTCCATTTTTATATTATATGCAACTTTACTTTTTAACTCAATAATTAAAATCAATATATCGTAGTAATAATTGTTTTATAGAAATATATATATATATATATATATTGTATAATAATATAGTCGACATATCTAAATCACAAATCATATAGAAATTATATCACTCAATTTTTTTTGTTTCCAAACACAATCAATATATTTGTAAATAAAATTTTATATTATATCAGTGGTTTGTAATATTAAATTTGAATAACTAATAATTATTTTTAGTATGACTACTCTATATATAAGTAGATTCTATAATATAACAAAATTAATTAAAACTACTAATTTTATAAATTTAATTTAAAACATGTTTCAAATATTTTACTAAAAAATTTATAAATATATTTTTGATTAACATATCTCAAAAATAACGATAAAATAATACAATATTATTTGAATAATATATAATAATAGTAATATCATTCTTTTATAATATATATAATATTTTAAATTAAAATATATTTATAATTTTTTCATTCAAATAATAAAAAAAATTTAAAATATTAATTTTAATCTTTGCATAACACATGTAGCATGAGAATTGTGAATTAAAGGAGGGAGGGTTTGAAAACGGTTACATAACCAAGAGTAAGAGATAAGAACAAACATGAAACTTATATGAATGGATAGGTAGAGCCCCTTTATAATATATTTAATATATTATAATTGAAAAACATTTTAATTAAAAAATCTGTATCCTCAGTGTTACGTGTCACATTACTAAAATATTTTAAAATAAAAACATAATTTAGTAAAATATTTACGAAAATAATATTAGACAAATATTTAACTGTATTGTATATGTAAATTTTTAAATTTTGACATATAAAAACAAACATAATATAAAATAAAATATTAAGAATTTAAAAAAATTAGCCAAACAAAGTATATGATTTAATTGAATATTTATGATACGTATAATTTCTTATATATTTAATAATATTATTTATCCAAAATAAAAATAATTTAAATTTATTTGTATAATTCGATTTCATTATGTATTTCATTTGTATAATCAATGTTAAAATTTTTTAAAAATTATTTTAAATAAAAAATAAATTATGTATATGTTGGCAGAAGCCATGAAACAATTTACTAAACAAATAAATAGCCAAATTAACATTTAGTTCTTTACATTGCCTGAGTTTGGTTTGAAATATTGTAGCACTAAGAAAAAACATTCCTAGTCAAAATGTTGAACAGAAAATGTAAAAACTTTTTGACCATGCACATGTAACCTATTTATGCTATTATTTTCCTTTTTTTTTTATCATAATCTGGATTGAAATCCGTCATAATGAAGGCAAACTTTTTTTATAATATTCCAAAATATCTTTTAATTTGAAATTAGTAATATATTAAAATCATGAACATCAAAACATATATATTTTGACCAAAAATACATTTTCAAAGAGTAAATAAAAGATTACCTTCCAAAATAAGTTATTTAAACGTTGAAGAAGATTTGTTGTTTAAGTGAATAAAATATTTTCCAAATCGTGTTCATAATTAGTTATGTCTTCACAAAACGTTTCTCGAATATATATATATATACATAAAACTTGTATACGAACAGTCAATATAAGAAATAGAGAAAACATTTCATTGGCTCAAAAGAGTAACAATAAAAATCACACAACAAGAATAATGAGATCTTCTGCTACTTTGTTGTTGGTGTCTTGTGTTCTTCTGTCTTTCATCCTGAGCCATGTTCAAGGTAATACATCTTTTGTCTTTTTGGTTCCGATTGGTTACTTGTAAAATCTGAAAACCTTCCAACTTTTTCCAATTGAGAATTACGTTTTTCCCATGAAAAAAAAAACTAAACTTGTTGCACTATGAACAACTAGAATCTTTTGATTAAATTTTTACAATTTTTAATTGTTGATATAAAATGACAGAAGTGGAAGCTAGATCGAGTGTAATGACTAGCCAATGCGTCCGGAAAGATATATTTATTGGAGGATGTGGTAATGATGGAAGCAAAACATGCATAAATGACTTTGTTAAAAAGGGAGGTGAAGGCAATAAGCCAAGTAGTTGCGAGTGTGACAACCTTGGCTACGAACATTTATGCCGATGTTATTTTCCTTGCTAAATTTTATCATGCCGGTTTGGACTTCTCAACAATTATAATTTTGGAATAAATCATTCAAATAGTTTCATTAATTAGTATATTTTTGCATCATTTGATTCGACGCTATCAACTAATAAAGACAACAAGATTAAATATGACAAAAAAAATCTTGGTGATTTTCTATATTTTAGCTATTCGTTTTTATTAAAATAAATTCGAATGGAAGTAAATAAGTCTCGGTGGAAAATAAATACACATTTTTATATCCGATATGGAAAGAGAATTAATAAGAATAATTTTAAATCCTTAAATTGAGTCGATCCGGCCATTGATTAATAAATTTACACTTTATACACATGCAAAATCATCAATAGCAAGAGATTTTCAAGGGTTCACACCCTCAACATCGAACTCGGCCCAAAAATAAATCGGTCCAGCAATCAGAATATATAACCCCATAGTATAGACGATTTCACCATTTTTGAGTAGTCAAAAAAATTTTCCAATACGTCCAATATCACCGAATACTAACAGCGGTTATGAATTTCCCGAATGAGTATGAATATAATATTTATGATAATAATTTAGAAATTTAGTAAGTTAGAACTATATAAAAACAAACGTTGTTGGCTTTAAATAAATATCCAAAAATTAATAGATTATTCGATTATCATCACTCAATAGTTCATCAATCAGAATACGTAACCCTATGGTACAAACGATTTCCATCATTTTCGAGAAATCAAAAAGATTTTTCAATACGTCTAATCTTACTGCATAGCAAAAGCGGCGATGAGATTCTCGAGTGAACATTAATATAGTATTTATTATAAAAAAATTAGAAATTTATAAGAGTTAAAAATATATAAGAATAACAGTTATTAACTTTAAATAAATATTCAAAAATTAATAGATTATTCGATTATCATCATAGTTCATCTAACTACTATTCACTAAACTCACGAACTAACGATAACTTTTTGTTCTAAATTGATATTCATGACCATTAACTCCGAGTTGAATAAACTGAATTCTGATCGTATAATTTAGATTCGAAAGCAATACCACTTTTCTTTGGTTCCCAAGGCATCACGCAATTGCAGAGCTCATTCTCTTCTTCCTCGTAGTAATGTTGCATTGATATATTCTGATGAATCTGGTTTGGTTATGATGTGAGCTATACCGAACGAAATCTCATAAAATATCGGAAAACATTACGCCTGCTTTCCTTAAGCCCATGTACTAATATGGGCCTTTTCGACTATATCATTAATAAGTTCACAAATTTTCATTTCAACACGCCATTCTAACAAATAGTACTAATTAATTATCGTAATATAAATAATCAAATAATATAATTAAGACACTAAATTTTTTCATCCAACCAAGTCGGCTAATGAGGCATGCACGTCCGCATGATCTTGTGCAACAGCACCAAAGTCTTACCAATTGATCTTTAGATCACTATTTCGACAAGATCGTGTTTATTACACCTTCTAATCTTTCTGAACATCTCTCTCTCATCTAACACGTCCTTAAGTACTTTTCCATATTTTCTAATTTTCTTAATCTCCCTTCTCAAACTCTAAACCCCGCACCAGACCATGAGTATTTTCTCCGTTTTGTGTCTATTCTTGGCACTACTCTTATGTCGTCATTCCTTGGTTCATGCCGCTAACAATGGCTATTACGGCTATAACCCGTCAGTCTCTAGCTACCTCCCGGAGAAACCTCAGAACATTTTGAACCCGGTGGACTCATGTTGGCGGCTCAAGCCTGACTGGGCAGCTAACCGTAAAGACCTAGCGGATTGCGCAGTTGGGTTTGGTTCGTCTACCTCAGGCGGCAAGAAAGGTAAAATCTATGTTGTTACAAACCCTAACGACAATGCAGAGAACCCTCAACCTGGTTCGTTACGGTACGGCGTGATCCAAGAAAAGCCGCTGTGGATCACTTTCGAAAAGGATATGGTCATAACTCTAGAGAATGAGCTCCTGGTCAATAGCTTTAAGACCATAGATGGGAGAGGAGCAAAAGTGGAAATTGCATACGGACCTTGCATTACAATACAAGACGTGGCGAACGTAATCGTGCATGGGATCAGCATCCACGATTGCAAACCAGGGAAGTACGGAATGGTGAGGAGCAGCACGACGCACGTAGGTCACCGTAAGGGATCGGACGGTGATGCGATCGCGGTTTTTGGTTCGTCGAATATTTGGATAGATCATTGTTACCTAGCGAGTTGTACGGACGGACTGATAGATGTGATTCATGCTTCTACTGGAATCACAATTTCTAACAACTATTTCACTCAACATGACAAAGTCAGTTAATTAGTTTTAAATCTCAGTTAGTTATTGGTATATTCTTAGAAAAACTGTATGATATTGGTTGTTATATATACGTAGGTGATGTTGCTTGGACATAACGATGATTTCGTTCAAGATGTGAATATGAAAGTGACGGTAGCATTCAATCATTTTGGACCAGGACTTGTGGAAAGAATGCCAAGGTAAATTAGTATTTAATTATTACAAAATAAAATCGTTGATTACAAATTAAGGAGAATTAGTCTAATTAATTATATAATAATTGTGGTGGATACGTACGTGCAGGGTAAGACGAGGGTACGCTCATGTGGCAAACAATAGATACGATAAATGGATAATGTATGCAATTGGTGGTAGCGCCGATCCGACTATTTACAGTGAAGGCAACTATTTCATTGCTTCTGATAAATCGAACAGTAAAGAGGTAATTTAATTAGACCTAGCAATGAATGCATGTATATACCAAATAAATGCTAATTAAGGATAAATAAACAGGTGACGAAAAGAGAAGTGAAAGGAGGGTGGAACAATTGGAGATGGAGAACATCAAAAGACGTTTTCAAGAATGGAGCTTTCTTCGTACCTTCCGGTTATGGCAGCATTGCGTTACCGTACAGTTCTGCTCAGCGATTCACAGTCGCTCCAGGAAACATGGTTCCTTCTTTAACCGCAGACGCTGGTCCTCTAAACTGCTACCGCAACCGCCCTTGTTAATTGTTATTAGTATACAAGTGATAAACGTAAAACCCTTAAAAAATTCATATGTTAATTTGTATACATACTCTTTTCACCGGATGAGCCTAAATTCTGCTACAACACGTTTTTTTATATCTAAACGTTTTAATTTTTTTTAAAATCCAATAACTCTAATCTTTCAAAGAATTTGAATTATTTTTTTTTCAAAGGTTTTAACCAATAACACCAAATTTCAAAAGTAGTATCCGTATAACAATAGAATCCTTAAGAAACTAAAATCTTCATAACTCCACACAAATCAATGAACCAATAAGACTCCTTAATCTTTTGCCATAATGTATTAATATTTTCCCGAATCCGGTCTAAGTGGTGTTTTTAGGCTGCCCGGTTTATCTATGTCGTAAAAAAATTATAATATGAAATTGGGTCTACCGGACCAAAAATATATAAAAGAGGATTAGCGGATAAAAGAAAATAAATTGAGTAAAATTTCATTAAAAAAGTTTGTAAAATTATGGAAAACGGTCGACTAATACCCAAAAAATATTTTGATGTCCGATTTATTTATGTATTATATGGGAATGCAAAAAAATATTTAATTTTTTGTTTATTCAAATTTCATAAATCAATTTTCTTTTTCGTGTTAATACATATATCCACGTAAATGATGTCAGAAATTCGTCAAATACTACTAATGTGTTGTGATCACCTGTAAACCGACGTGGGAAAAAATTATAAGATAACTGATTTTTACAAAACAACGTTATTTTATTAACACTTAAAATAACGTTATTTTATTAAGAAATAGACAAAAAAAAACTACAAGTAGTAATTCCTTTCATATAATAATTCCTTTCATATAACAATTCCTTTCATATAATAGTTCCTTTCATATAATTATTCCAATTGCTATTACTTGTGATATCGATGGACTTTGGACTTCTGTATTCATAAGTATGAACTATGGACTTTACAAACAAAAACTGAAGACTTTTGAGTGTCTTTTTTTAAAGTTTTTTTCTTTCTAAGCTAAATCTAAATGCAAGCTCACTCTATACGCTCTTTTCTTGTATGTGTGTATATATATTGATGTAAATTGGTCAATGGGCAAGTGCCAAGTATCTCACTGTCATTGGTCAAATGCAGGTGCAACTTCATTGATAGAAAATTAAAATATATTTAATGTAGTTTGATTTGTTTTGTTGTGTGAAACCATTTTATATTCGCTTCGAGTTTTCTGCTTTCTTGGATATTTTAAGGTGTAGATTGGTTTTGAAATATTATATCAATAATTAAAAGAAATTCAATGTTGTTCTATCTATGACCTAATTGAGAAGTGTGAACAAGGTAAATGAATGACAACATAGTTCTTGATTAGTTTTTACAGATTTATTATCAAAGCATCAGGCCTTGTCAATGGCAATGGAATATTTGACGTGATACGTTTTCTCTTTTGTTTTTCGGCATAAGAAAAGACTAAGTTCAAGTCGGTGTTTATTATTTATATGATCTACAGATACAACCGTATAGCGGTATAGAGAAACAAGTGATGAATTTGGCCACCCAATATTCTCAAACTATTTTAAAATAATAAAATAATGAAAGAGAACATGAGTGTTTCGATCTATATATATGCCTAGGGAAGAAATTAATAGCATTTTCTAATTCAACCTGAATTAATCCTAAATTTATTTGGTTTTAAATTACCCTTACTTTTATTTTAATTCGACAAAATTTAATCAATAAAATTAAATCCTTTTTTACTCATTTTAAATCCACCATTTTTATGGTAAAGTGTAAAAACAACATATTATTGTTTGACATTCCAAATATTAATAAAAGTTACGTAAATTAAATTATTAATTTTATAAGTTACAATGAATTAATTAAAAACTAAAATATTATTTTACGATTTTAGTGAAAAATATTATTTTATGGTATAAAAATAATATTTTATGATTTTGACAACGTTATTTACATTTTTGGATAAAAATGTTATTTTAAAGTTTTAGTTAGAAAACATTAATTTAGTTTGTCAAAAACGTTACTTTGTAGTTTTTGTATAAAAAAATTATGTAGTTTTGATAGAAAATAATATTTTACAATTTTGGCGAGAAAATATTAGTTTACCGTTTTGAAAAATGTTATATTGTGATTTTGTGGACAACAGTATTTTTTTTTATTTTCATGAGGTTACTATTTAAACGAAAATTTAATATTTATCAAATGATATTTACCATTTTGACCAAAAAAACATTATTTTGCCATGACTAATGCTTTCCCAAGGAAGCCGCCTCTCACTGTTAACACAACAGCCTGCCTGAAAACCATCAAATCTCAGATCAATAATAGAATCAATATCGGTCCAATTATGCCAAAAGAGTGCAGTAGAACCTGAAAAGGACCTTATTAGGGTGCGTAGTTGATTACAATCTCTTTCACTACTAATTAACTTTTCAAAATAGACTGAATATATTAATTTTCACTCAAACTAATAGTTGGTACGTCATTATTGTAAGATAGCGAATCATGCAATTAACTTAGAAGAAATTCGTAATACTTAAGCAGCAAAAGAAGACTTGCTTGGAACTTCTGGTGTCGGCTTATAGATATAATACCAAGAGTCGTATGGTATGAACAATTTTCAAAAACCAGTGCTAGTAATTAACTCTGACCATTTATTATATATCAAAAAAAGAAAATTCACAACTAATCACACATATATGTACTATATAAGTGACATAGTTCACCTACCTTATGCACTGTTTTTTTTTTAAAGTAACAGAGTTGTGCCAGCTACTTATATACTTACTATATCCACACGTTTACCATGTATTTGCACGTTAATACTCTAAAGAATAAAATAAACCAAAATTCCAAAGAATAGAAATAGAGATAATTCGATAATTTCGTTTTTTTGTCGAAAAGAATAAAAAAAAGTCAAGCGGGTCCCATTGTATGGTTGTCAACAGATTTACCGGTAAACAAATAAGACCAAGTTAAGCACTTACCTGCAACTGTAAGCGGAGCCAATCTCGTCATTTTTTTGTCGAGTTGACTCTATTTTTTTTGTCTTTTTAGTTTTTTCTTAAACCTATTATCTTATTAATTAGCAATTATATTAAGAGTAAGAAAAAGAAACAGTTTATTACAAAAATAAATCTGGGTAATTGATCATTGTCTACATGACAATGAGACATTACCCAAACAGAAAAGGATCTCGATTTTCATTATTATCTTATATGTTGTAAACCTTATAAACTCTATCCCTCAATACAATAATACTAGATTTATACCCATAATTTGCATTAGAAAAATTATTCATAAATTATATAATATTATTTATTAGTAAATGTAAATTAGATATTTATAAAAAAATGTAAATTGATTTATAGCTGTTGAAAAGTGTTTAGTGTGTAAGAATACGGAGCTTATAATTAAAAATTATTTATACTAGGTGATAGTTCACGCGTCCCGTGAGCATTATATTTTTTTATAATTGTTGTTTTGTCGGTGAAACATCTATCATTTTTATGATTAGTGGTTTTGTAAAATTTTTTACCAATATTAACCATAAATATTGTAGCTTGTAAATCAAGTTATCATTCAAAATATGTTCGAACTGAAAAATTCTATTTACCAAAATGAATTTTTATACTGTATTGGATTGTAGAATTTTTTATCAGGTAGATAGTATTTTAAAAAATAGAATAATATATTAGAGAAAAGTTGACATATAAAAATTCTAATATTTTTAACTATTAAAAAATATAAAATAAAATTTACATATTTCCAAAATAGAATATTCTAAAATAAAATATTCCACACTTACATATATTAGCTGCTCGTAAAAAAGTTTTTTTATAACTATTTCAATAATTAATGGTAAACAAAGAAGATATTATTTTTACCACACATACACAATTTTGTAAACATAACCCTTTGTCGATGATAACCATTGCCAAACTAATAAATGTGTTGCCTTTGTTAAAATTTGAGATTTTCCAAAAATGAATAAGTCAGACCAGTATTTTTTCATTACAATTACAAAAATCTCTATCAAAATCGTTAAAAAAGCGAAAATATGAGGTTGAGAAGAAGTTTTTTATGTCATGATTAATTTATATGAAATGTGTGTAAGATTTATGATTGAATGTATCATATTTGGTGTTTTATAATGTTAGTAATTGAAAATCATTATTAGAATGATAGTGGGCAATAAAATATGAGATGGTAGTGGCCAAGACAATAAAATGTGACAGTTCGCGCGGTACCGCGCGGTATTATTATATTTAATTTTTTTTACTAATTTAATTTTAAAATATTTTTTTCTCGAGAAATTTTATCTTTTATCCATCATTATTTATTTCATTCATTGCAGCAAACCTCGATGTTTCTTTAATACTGATTGATTAAACACTATATCCTCTATACAGAAAAGAACCATCAAAACTCCTTCAAATCTATTAATTCCGTTGAGAAAAACCTCACACAATATGTTATAATTTTTTTTCACATTTCAGTATTAAGAAAATAAAAACTATCGAGCCTTAATGTTTCTTTAATTCTTGTCCGGTACGACCGCATGAACCGCAATATAGCTAAAATTTAGGTCCTAACTTTTAATTTTAAAATCACTTTGTCTAAACCGGTCGATTTGGGTTTAACTATTTAGTCTTTAAACTCTAAAAATTGATTCTCTGCAAGAACCCTAAGGCTTTTAAAATAAATTGGTATATAAAAAATCTATTATTTTTTATCTTTTTTAAAAAAATTTCAAACATAATTTTTTAAACATACCTCTTTGTCGAACAGAAGTATTTCCAAATCCATAAGCGTGTTGCATTTGTTAAAATTTTGGGCTTCCCAAAAATGAATAAGTCGCATCAATATTTCTTCATTACAAAAATTTTCATCACAATTATTGAAAAAAACTAAAGTATGAGGTTGATAAAGATTTTTTGATGTCATGATTAATTTGTAAAGAATGTGTGTAAGGTTTGTGATGAAAGTATAATGTTTTATAATGTTAAGATAATAGTACGCAATAAAAGGTGAGATGGTAGTGGGGACAATAAAAGTTAATGTGGTAGTGGTTAATAATTAATAGGTGAGGTAGTGGTTATAAGTTTTAATTTGTGTAAATTTAATCGTCAAAATTTTTGTAAAGTTTTTAGAATTTAGAGATTTAATTTTATATAAATTATTAGTAAATATTTTTGATTTAAAATGATGTGAATAAAATTGGTGATGTGTCATAATTTTAGAACTTGTTTCTTGTCTTATGTTGATAGCTTTAAAAATCTCACATAGCTAATTTTATTTAGTAAGATTTAATTCTTGTGTGAAATTTCTATAAAATCATTCTTATGAAAATAAAGAGAGTATAGAGTATTCTAACTGTGGGATATAAATGCCTTTATAACTCCTTTAGTGAGAAAGTAAAGTCCAAATAAAAGCATACATTTCAACAAAAAAAAATTAATATATATAGTTGTGTGTTCATAGTTTTTTTTGGGTAAATGTAATAACCAAATTTAAGTAAATAATTTTCCATAAAACACTTTTTCTAATCACGTGAAATGTAATAACCAAATTTAAGTAAATAATTTTCCATAAAACACTTTTTCTAATCACGTGAAATGTAATAACCAAATTTAAGTAAATAATTTTCCATAAAACACTTTTTCTAATCACGTGGAATGTGTCGATCTGGTCGATGACGGTGGGGGATTTTTTTTAGTTTTTGTTTTCAATCCTTTGATCTAGTATTTGAGAAATTGAAATAGTCAAAAAGTTTTCTTAAAACGAGGAAGAAATAAACCAATATAAATTTTGTAACAGATTTCTAATTTTGATAAAAATAGCTTTTCTTCAAATCAGCTACTTTTCGCTGCATTCAATTTCTTTGTGTATATGTTGACATATTCAATTAGATTTTCAAAATTTTCATATTTATTAAAAAATCAGAAAAGAGTCATATATATTTCTTAAAATGATAATTTTGGTTGACAAAAGAAAGAATGACAAATTTGACTTTTTCTGTTGTTATTATTATTTTGTTTTAAGATATCTTAGTATGGTAGACTTGAGTTATCCAAGCCACGGATCGAACACGTCTAAATGCCTTCGTACCATTATCGCTAAAACTATTTTAAATCAATATAACAAACAGCATAAAGTTTGAATACACAAAACGGAAACAACACACAACTCTTTTAACGTTCTGCAGCTAATGATTGAAACAGCACGCAGTTTTACCCTTTCTCGAATCAGAAAACAACAGGCACGTTTATAACAAAAAAGACCAAAAGTAAACGTGCGAAACTGTGAGGTCTTTCTAGTTAGATGATTCTGTACGCATGTCTAATTAGATTATAAACTGCCAGGTGGCAGTCACACATGACGCAGACTCTGACGCTTTTAAGCAAAACCAAAAATCTCCACGAAACTTCCGAAACAAAAAATATTCACACACACATACATTCATATATATAATCTATATATATACGTAAGATTGACAAATTATAAAATAAATTTAGAAAGATATCTGAGTCGACGTCAAAACCCTTTTTGTAGGCGAAGCATCTGGACCGGTAAGAAACTCTCTCATCGATAATAGCCACATAATTTTCTCAAAGCTATTTCTCTCGCTCTCTAAGATATCTTTTGTTTTTCTTGATTTCTATATATGGAGAAGCAGCATCCATAAAGGTACCTACTAATACGATACTGTACGGACCCATCAAACTGGATTGTTTATCCAAACGTACATTTTATCTTATCCAGCAAGGTACCTTCCCTTCCTAGGGTTTACGAAGAATCCAATAAAGCAATAGAATCATCTTAATTAAATCTACAATAAACACATATATAGAGTAATTAGATGTTCCAGTTTCGGGTGAGTCTAGGCGGTTCACGTGACGAAGCCCCTCACGATCAGATCACAACATTGGATGAGCATCGTGTGATGGTTGATGAGGTTGACTTCTTCTCAGAGAAGAGAGATAGGGTTTCACGTGAGAACATCAACGACGAAGCCAATAACGTTCACGTCAAAATGGAGAATTCACGAGTTGAAAATAATGATCGTTCCAGAGATGTGAATGTAAGTATAATCGTTTTTACTAATAGAATTATTTTATTTCCTATTGTTTTTATTGAAAATTTGTTTGCTGGGTTGGTGACATGTGAAATAACACTAGTAAAAATCATAGTTAATCTTAAATTAATATTTACATTATATAACACACCAATCAAATTGAAATAACATGATGTAAATAAATATACAGATCGGGCTGAATCTTCTGACGGCGAATACGGGAAGTGACGAATCAACGGTGGATGATGGACTGTCAATGGATATGGAAGATAAACGTGCAAAGTTTGAGGTACTTATTAATAATTAGATGTTTTCCTTTAAAATTCATAACCAATGATCCACCAACAAATATAATCCCATCCTACTATATATCTTCTTCAGGATATAACTCCTCCGGTTAGAGCTAATATTTTGATTGTCATAGAAGCACAATTTTCCTATTCTTAAATTTTATTGGAGAAAATATTTCTGTTATTTTAATATGTATTATATATTTTTGGTTGTAATAAATGAAATGAAGAACGCACAACTACAAGAGGAGTTGAAGACGATGAAAGTAGAGAACCAAAGGCTAAGGGAAATGTTGAGCCAAGTGACCAACAATTTCCATTCCTTAGAAATGCAACTTGTCGCCGTCATGAGGCAACAAGAACAACGTATCTCCTCCCAAGATTATCTCCTGGTACATGCATTTCTTGCTTATATCATGTCAATTATATATCCATCTCCAAACCGCATCATTAGTACATATTTAGTCATGTAAATTCGAAATTGATTTATGTTAACCTAGACACATGAGGCCTAATTATCGGTTTTCTATATATTTGGATTCAAATTTTAGCACAAAACTCACGGTTATAAATTCCTCAGCTTTATTAGTTATAAAGAATGGAAAAGACTAATATGATTATTATCAAGTAATAACATTGAAGGTTTTTTATAACTTTTAGGCAACGGATGGCAAAGCAGAAGAAAGGAAACGGCAGGAAGTACAAACCATGGTACCACGGCAGTTCATGGATCTCGGACCGTCTTCTAGCACAGCCGATCATGATGCCCCAGTGTCATCTGATGAGAAGCCAATGGTGAGTTCAGGATCGCCTCCTTCGCTTCTAGAGAGTTCCAATCCTCCAGAGAGCGGAAAGAGGTTGCTTGGGAGAGAAGAAAGTTCGGAATCCGAGTCTAATGTCTGGGGAAACCCTAACAAAGTCCCAAAACATAACCCATCCTCTAACAACAACAACAATAACAATGGTAAAGGAAACGGAAACGTTATTGATCAGTCGGCCACAGAAGCCACCATGCGAAAAGCCCGTGTCTCAGTTCGCGCACGATCTGAAGCTGCAATGGTAATACTAACTCCTTGTAATGGTAGCTAGGCATAAGCTTACTGGAACATAAGCTTAATGATAGTGTATTAATGTTGCTATATAGATAAGTGATGGATGTCAATGGAGAAAATACGGACAGAAAATGGCAAAAGGAAATCCATGTCCCCGAGCATATTATCGTTGCACAATGGCCGGTGGATGTCCTGTTCGCAAACAAGTACGTTTGCTTTTACATTTCACGCCTGCAATAACATAAGAACAAAAGGAGGAGGATTATACGATGCGTCTGAAACAAATAATAACCAATGATATGTTGAACAGGTACAACGTTGCGCAGAAGATAGATCTATTCTCATAACCACGTACGAAGGAAACCACAACCATCCACTCCCACCAGCCGCAATGGCCATGGCCTCAACAACCACCTCAGCCGCAAGCATGCTCCTTTCGGGCTCAATGTCGAGCCAAGATGGTTTAATGAACCCAACAAACCTCCTTGCTCGAACCATTTTGCCTTGCTCCTCAAGCATGGCCACAATCTCAGCCTCTGCGCCATTCCCAACCATCACATTGGACCTCACCAATTCATCCAGCGGTAACAATCCTAACATGACCACTGATGACCCGTTGATGCAATTTGCTCAGAGGCCCGGTTTCAACCCAGTGGCTTTGCCTCAAGTCGGTCAAGCTTTGTATTATAACCAACAGTCCAAGTTTTCCGGTTTGCAGTTACCAGCTCAGCCGATGCAGATGGCGGCCACTTCCTCGGTGGCCGAGAGCGTTAGTGCCGCCAGTGCCGCGATTGCATCCGATCCAAACTTTGCGGCGGCTCTAGCTGCTGCAATTACATCCATTATCAACGCTTCCAGTCATCAGAATAATAGCAGCAATAATACTAATCTGGCTATGAACAACTGCGACAATAGGCAATAAAAGTTCTCATTTTGATGAGATTTTTTTATTTAATTTGTACTTTTTTAAGGTTTGGATGTGTAATTATTCGTATTTTTTTTGTTTTGCTTTTGCACGGGAACAAGAAGGGTCTTTGAGAACTTTTTGTTTGTTCTTCATGTAAGATCAACGAATTTGTTTGGGACTTAAATTTCTCTAAAAAAATATTTTCTTTAATATAAGCTCACATTTTTTTGTTTGCCTTCAAACATTGATATACCTTCAAACATAGAAAAATATCGTCATGTATAGTAAAAAATGTTTAGCTTCTAATTAAGTGATATAAGTGATCCTAAACAAGATAAGTAACCATACTCTCTCTTACTTCTTTCTTGATGTTTCTGATTAAGGGATGATTTTATCTAGTGAATATAAACGTATATTTGTAACAAATTGGTTCGTATACTTTTTTATATCTTTTATAGAAAATGGAAGTTTCATTACCTGTTGGAATATGATTAAGAGTTTCAAATTTTTTAACAAAAGTCATGACCAACTTTTGTTATACGTGAGAAGTTAATAACAAATTCTCTTTTTCGTTTCTAAATAATTTTCCGCAGATTTTTGAAATCAGCTAATCTCAAATATTCAAACAAGAACACAACATCTTATTTCTTCAATGAAATTGAATTGAAAGCTCAAATCAAGCTCCCATTTTTCTTTCTTTTTCCTAATATTTCTTGCCGCAGTGAACAAATCCTCTAAACTCACATCTTTTTGCCACCCTCTCGTGACAACGCTGAATTTGAATCATACAATCTAAAACAAAGGAAACAGTTGAACCATTGCATCCACGCATGGACTCTAGCCGCTAGAATGGCCTGGTGTGGCGGCCTCTAGCTCGACCGCACATAAGAGCATTCTTCGGTGGTGGATACTCGTCTCGATACGAAGTAGAAGAAGTGTAAACTCGGAGATAGAATTGTTGACCTAAGTATTGTCTTGCCCAATTTTCCGATCTTATGTTCCACATACCAACGTTATCTAATGCTATGTAGATGGCTGTCCATGCCCTCGGGTATACCTGAACGGTAGACCGCGAAACCGCGTCCCGGAGATTGTATTTCGATCGGCTTCCGGGTGTCCATTGGCCTCCATCCATTCTATTATACCAAAAACAATACACATAATTGTAAGCTCAAAGTTTAATGTTATCTAACGTTCCTACAGAAACAAACTGAATCGAGCCCCAACCAAAATTGTTAAACGAAAACCGAATCAAAACCAAGAAGGAACCAAAACTGTCTATAAAAGAAAGTTTTTTTTTTTCAAAATTGGATATATTTATAAAAATCTGTATAATAAGATAGATACTAACCGTATTACATAATTTAATAACATAAACCAAACCACCCGAACTGAATTAGAAATGTTTTTTTTCCGTTTTCAAAATATTGATTAACCTAAAAAAACCAAAACTAATCAGTAAATCAAATTATCCATCCTAATTTCTAATTCAAAAAGTTAAAAATGAGAAACCAGTTAAGAGAATTGTGCTTTATACCCGACGACGAAGAAAGAGTAACCGGAGATGTGCCAAGACTGGACTGAATTTTCCCAGTTTTGAAAAACAATCTCGATGAATTCTCTAAAGTTAGCGGCCATGACTGAGGTTTGAAGGTAACCTCCATTTCCACCGGAGGGACTCGTTGGGATGCTTCCGAGGTTAAAAACTCCAGGAATCTTGAAGTAATCAGCGAGCTTCAATGGCGTGTCAGGTGCAACAAATGATGCACCGTTCACGGCATACCTCTGCTTACCGTTGATGTAAGGAGCCGAGTTGGCGAGTATGATCGTACGGCCTGGTTTGATCAAACCGTAATGATACGAACCTTGCGGGTTCGGTCTTGGACCACTCGCTGTTAAATTCCTCCTATTTACCACATCAACACACAAGATTAGAAAAATCATATCTTTGAAGAAAATCCTCTGTTTTAAGCGGTCACTTGTACGCCAAGAAACATTTTACTTACTTGATAGTTCGTGCTTGGAAGAGAGAAGAGGCAATATTCAAAGTGGGTCCAGACAGAGGAGGACCAGAGACTCCTTTTCTCGAGTTACTGTAATGGAGAATCGAAGTGGTGGTGAGAACTTTTCGCGTGAACCTGGAAGAGACGACGATGTAATAGTCTTGAGGCGCTTGATTAGCGGTAACGAGAACAGAGTAAGACTGTCCTAAATGAATGTCAAGTGAAGTGTAGATGTTTTGAATAGTGTGAGAGCCTTCCACTTCAACGAGCTTCATTGTGTGTCCTTGGATTCTCAAGTTTAATGAAGTTGCAACCCCAACATTAGATATTCTGAATCTGTAGGTCTTACCAGGTTGCACGGTGAAGGTGTTGCCTCCCCAGCCACGGCCATTTATAAGAATTCCGTCAGGAAACGGTAGATTCCTTCCGGCTTCCAAGAGACGTCTTAAAATCTAAAGAAAAAACCAAAACAATGATGAGATTTTGCTACAAAACAAAACAAAACCGAACTATAGAGTTTGCTTATAAATTAATTGGTTTTGTCAATAACTTAGAAAACCGAATCCAAATTTAGTATAACCGAACCTGATTAACTAAAAACTATAGACATAAATCAAATCATATTAATTAGTAGACATAAATCATTGATTTCAGTTACTATAAAACTCATAGAAAACTGAGCTGAGAATAAATAGTAAAAGGTGTTGGCAGTTAGATTCTTTCTTGGGGAATAAAGTGAAAGGGATTAGGGCAAATAAGGACAGTGTACTCACATAATGATTGGTTTTGTACCAATCTCCAGCGAGAAGCCAGAAGTCACCGTCCGGGGGAGAGAACGGGACGGGGATGCGAGGACGGCTCCAGACACGGATGGCTCCGAATGCACCAGCTGCTTTGTGGAAGGCAAGAGAAGGGAAATAGAAGAAGCTACCGATTTGATCTTTGACTTGGATTATGTATGTAAAGTTTTTTCCAGCTGGGATTGGACATGTTGTCCCTATCACTCCATCTTGCCATGAGTTCTTCCTCTGTTGTACTCCGTTCCTAACATGAAACGTTCTTTCAACATTAGGGACATTTTCAAACCAATTACGAGTTTAGGGCTACATTTTGAATTTTGTATTAGATCAGGACTTTAAACTTAATATGAATGGTTTCCTTTTGTTTCCCACTGACACTTGAACCTCACATGTGTCATCGCATGTGACTTAGTTGTATGGATCAAGTGGAGTAGTTTATTGTTATTATAGCATATTTATATACAAAAAAAAACTTGTTCTTTTGACAGCTATCATGTCGGGGTGCATGTAAGAAGAGCTTCTAAGACTGGAAAAACAAAATGAAATTGATATTTTCGAAATGAAATAAAACAAAGAAGAATTTTATCTAAAATATATTATATACAAAATTAAAACAAAACATTAACATTTTATTCGAAAATATATATTTAGTATTTTTCAAAACAAAATTCATGATAATGTATTTAAAATTGTGTTCTTTTTTGTTAGATTGAGTTGAGACCTTACAAGATCCTCCTCCTGGTTAGAATTATAAATACTCCTTTTATTAATTAACAACAAACAATCTTAAATTGGTGGTCATTGAAGTAATTTAATTGTGACACCAAAAAAAAGAATTTTATTTGCTCTAAAGCTTTATACTGATAATGTGTGAGATGAACTCAAACCACATTTATCCGAAAGCTGCATATTTTCGGACAGGAAAAAAGTGTCCACAATGCAATTGAGATCTTATCCTATTTCCGATTGCCTTTCTGTCCAGAATATTCATTTTTTTTCTCGAATACCATAAAGCTCACTTTCAAAGAAATCGTAAAGATTCGTGATAGAACTTACCAAGAAATGAGGAAAGGCTCTTTCAAGTAATTGAAAACACTGATAATGATGTTATCATTTGTGACAGCGTCAATGTGAGGTCCAGGAAACTGCCCATTTATCAATATTCCCTGCATTCGATGAAAGCCGTACCCGAGAAGAAAAAATATTATAACCAGGTTTTCTAGAGAAGACACAAACAGAGAATGAAAAAACGAAAAAAATACCTGTTGTTTAACACCAAGGGGATAAATGTTGCCATAAGTTATTTTCCAGGTGAAGAATCTATAAGGGTTATCTCCAAATACACCATTGATTAAAACCAGAAGAAGAACTATAGTGACTTTGCTAGAATCTCTCATGTTTTTTTCCTCTCTTCTGGGGTTTCTTTTTTGGGTTTGGTTTACTGATTTGAGTTTGAAACTGAGATGAGGTGTAAAACCATGTACAAAGGATTTTGGAGATTGTCAAAGAAAGCTCTCTTAAATATTAGTGGCAGTGGCACCGACGTAATTAATATGTATTGGTTTGAAGATATTTGTTCTTCAAATTTTATTATAATAGAGTCGTAATAATAATCCATTAAGAATGAGTAATAGATTTCTAATTAACAGCTTTGTGTTTTGCAATTATGTAGTTAGTTATATCTCATAACAAAATATTAATTTTATCATCGACTATAGCTCCGTATTGTCCGCAAGTGAAATGTTTTAAAACGCGGCGTGTGAGCTGTCAGGAGGTAGAAATCACGTGTTTTATAAAAACATCTTACAATCAATTACAGGTCCCTCGGATTTAAATAATAGTCCAAGTCAATTCCATATTGACGGTAGAGATTACAGATCAAACTGGTTACAGGTGAGTGTGTACGGTAAATATGAAGCGGAAGATACAAGTTCTGAGCTTTCACGTGCTCGCGTTCCATTGAATCATTCTGTATCATAAGCAGAGATTGAAGAAAAAGACAACAAAAATACTGTTATTTGAATGCATATTTATAATATTTCTTTAATCTAAAATCTAAATTGAAATAGTAAAATAAAAGTAATATTATGGAAAAAACGTTATGTGTTTGTGAATGTAAATGTGGTTATGTACATGTGATGTTATCATTGTAAATTCGGCCAAAAATGTTTCGTTATGTCAGCTGCGAGTTCCGAGATTTTCGGTAGAAAAAGATTCTTTGAAATTTCTATATATTTCTTAGCTTAGTTGTGAAATGTAATCATTGTTAAGTATGGAAATCTGGTATAATAGTAGTTTCTTTTGAATTTTATATTCTTTTGTCGCAAGGAATTTTAATTATGCTTAAAATCTTTAACAATATACAATATCTAATATTTATTACAGCAGACAATATTACGTAATAATTATTAGACATACTACAAAGCCCAATGTTTGAACTTAGGATACAAAGCCACTACATCCCAAATAACTTCACAAAATTGATGCTTCTAAACTTATCTTATATTTTTTGCACTTAAAATCTTTCCTTATTGTCTTTAAATCAAACTATCATACTCAACTTCAAAAACTCATATCAATAACTGATATTATTAGTGTTTTGTTGTAAAAGATTTATACAAAGTACTCTAGTTCTTAAATTATCTCAAATATTTGGAAATTATAATTAAATTAGGTAAATGATTCTATCTAACGGGTTTAACAAATATTATATTTGCATTGGATATGGAATAAATATCATTTGGTAAATGAATAGAATATGAAGACAAAAAAAGAATATTAATATGCACCGCTTAATGTAAATGCAATATCGGGTCTCATTTAATGACACACATTCTAGCTAATTTCAATTTAGATGAATGATAACACAAAACAATAATATTACAAATCATTAGGATTTATGATTGTTAAATGCATTGTTTTTAAAACACCGCCGCTTAATGATCCATTTAGTCACGACACGTGGTCGATTTTATCTTAATCGGGTTAAATTGATTAGGTATCAAATTCGTCTAACCTGTTTTTTTAATAAAATGAAACTAATAACGATGCATATAAGATTATAAAATTAATATAATCACATAAACCGAAGACTTCGAATTCTTCTGTCACTTCTACTTGGTCTGGCACTAAAGGCTTAATTCGTTCTGGGCCACACCACAATGTACCTATATACAGAAATAAAGTAGAGGATATGGTCTAAAGTTTGCCATAAGGCTCAAGTATTCACTACGTCGCCACAAGGCCCAATAAATCTTTTGTTCTTTCTCTTATTTCTTAAGCCGTTTCCGGTTGATACATTCTTTGGTTCAGTAGCTCAAATACAATATAAAAAGAATGCAATGGAGATAAAAAAAAATGTAGGAGTAAAAGATTAATAAAGTTACTTCTCTATACTATTGTTAATTTCATTCACCCAACTATTAGATTGCTAATTTACTTTCTTTTTTTCTTTCTAAAAACATAATAAATAATTAAACCGGAACTGTACCAAGTTACCCAAAATTGGATGTGTCATGACACAAAAATGCGGGGCTCACGATCTATTTTTCTCTGAAACTATCAATATAGCATCGGTTGTACATAATGTTTAAGAGTAGTGTTATTTCCACACAGATCAAAAGTTAAAAACCTTTTTCCCCACAATCTGAAAGTTCGAAACTTTTTTAACAGCAATTTGATCAGCAATTTGGGCAGCAATTTTATTGCTCTTCGATTTGAGCAGCAAAAAAACCGAAAGCTTTTTCAAGCTTTCGTAAACTTTCTTAAAATCGAATACATATGAAAAATCGTGTATATATGGAGAGTTTTGATTTCGCAAATACATATGTAATCGATATTTGGGTATTTTCGATTTGATTTCGGAACAAAAATCGCAAATACATATGCGATTTCGATTTGGATTTCCGAAACAAAAAATCAAAAATTCGATTTCACATACGATGTTCGATTTCGATTTCAAAACACAAATAAAATACCCATATCATATTTTCAATCACAAAAACAAATCATGTTTTCGATTGAACATATCCGATTTCTAGGGTTCTTCATGAATTAATTTGGAGATTTTTTGAAATAGGGTGGGTGAGATCTTGGTTGGGTTTAAGTCAATTCGAGTTTCCAATGGTTTTGGTTTTCAGAACTTGGTTTGGTCTACGGTTTGAAGACATAACCCGATAAAACCGTAGTCATTGGTAAAAAGATTTCGAACTTTCAAATTGTGGAGAAAGAGGTTTTTAACTTTCGATCTGTAGAAAAATAATACTACCTTTAAACATTATGTACAATTGATGTTATATTGATAGTTTTAGGAGGAAATAAATCATCAGCCCAAAATGCGCGCACAAAAGCTTTCTGCAATTTGGTAGACTTGCACCCATCTCATTCAGGTTCTACAAGTAAAATTTTTCATAAAAATATTCAGTCACAATCACGATAAATAATCTTATATGTATGTTACTATATCAATTCTTTACTCAAATTTCGTAATCTTATATCTTCAGTGTTGGAGACAGGTGGATTTATGTTATTTTAGGTGAAATAGAATAGAAAGCAAAATAAACATGTGTTTGTTTAGTTTTGTGATTAGAGAATGCTTAGGTAGGTGAAGGACGTTGTAGAGTATTGATTAAGTTGGTGAACTTTCCATGTCAGTAATACATTGATTGAATGTAACATGAACTCGACATGTAAAAGACTAAAACTAAAAGCAATCGTATTTTTAACACCGTTTAATCGATTTATTTACTCAAATATGAAAATTTAAGTGTCGCAGGACTTTTGAATGTGAAAATATCTTAGTAATTAATCACAATAAGCCATCGATTTTGTTGAATTATGAAAAAAATTCAAAATGCTATGCAGATTTGTAAAAACAATTAAAATTGATAAACTAATAAAAATAATAATTTATGCGAAATACTTTGGAAAAACGGAATAAGGGTTTCGAACTCTTCTGTGTTCTTTCATCTGCGCCGCCTTCTCACACTCCTCTCAACACTTCTCCGATATTCCTTGCGTGGCTTCGTCTTTCTTGTAAGTTTTCTCTCATTCCATTTCCAATAATTTTGTAGAATCAGATTTAGTCGTGAGGGTTTCATTATTAGACTGGTAATTGAATCTGATTCACGGAAACCAGTTACGAAATCGTCGCGTCGAATTTGATCAAAACCCTATTTTTGGAGACTCTGTGCAAAATTAGCTTGATTAGGCATGAACCTCATATTGCTGCTTAGTAATCAAGGATTACTCTCCAGAGATTGATCTAGTAACAACATTTCAACCACTCTGCACTTCATTTGTGAGAAAAAAAAACCTGTGTCGATTTCACACTACCTATATGAAGGCTTCAAAATTTGCCTTATTGCTTTTATGCATCATTATTGTATCATGCCTTTCTTCAGTTGATCCCCTTTGCTTTAAGTTAACAACAAACGGTTTCTTTAGTAAATTTCAGAACAAAATTAAGGTATTGGGTTACAATTATCAATGCTGCTATTTGGGTTACACTGGAAATTTGCTGTATATGATCTTTAAAGATTTGTGTTTCTGGTAATTGTTTCTCTTTGCAATAACAGAAGCTATGGCTGAAAAAACTGCAGAAACCGTATATTAGTTTCTATACAGCAGCTCGTATAATTGTAACACCAAGCCACATACGATTATATATGCAAGTATCCTAACTCATTTAATAAATTGAAATGGGCCTTTGAAGCCCATTTTAGACATTCGCTTTCAACCCTCTCTACTCTAGCCTCCATACTAAATAGCCCTGGACAGCTAAGCGGCAGTGGCTTTTTAATTTCTTCAATCAGGGATTTCGAAACCCTAGTCGATTTCGAGCTTATCTCTCAGGTAAAATTCTCTCTCAGAGTTCATTGTTTCTAATTGTTCCTTTCAGAATTCATCTTGCTTACACTGTTCCGACTTCGGGAAGAATTTTGGATAGACCAAATTTTGAGATGTGGAAATTGAATCTGTTGTATTTTGAATAATCAGTGATCTTGGGCAATTATTATAGTACCAAACAAAAACTTAGGGCAGTTATTATCTTACAAAAAAGCACGTTGCTACTGATGGATCCCATGGAGTCATCTGGTGAACAGGTAATGGAGTTTATCTCTGTCATCTAAATGGCAGGTTTTTTATCAGTTTTAATTATGAAACGAACTTGCTCTTGTTTTATTCTTCTAAAGGACTTTGTGGAAGAGAGTCAAAAGCTGGTTGACTCATTGGACAAGCTTCATGTTGGTGCTGGGACCTCATCTTCGAATTTCAAGAAGAAGCCTGTCATAATTATTGTGGTGGGAATGGCAGGTACATAATTTGACTAATGTTTATGAAAATTATAAGCTTTGGTTTCCTGTTAAAGCGTTTCAATAGTTTGATGTGAGCTTTTTTTAGGTAGCGGAAAAACTAGTTTCCTTCATCGTTTAGTCTGTCATACCTTTGATTCAAATAGACGTGGGTATGTGGTCAACCTTGATCCTGCTGTTATGTCTCTACCATTTGGTGCCAACATCGATATAAGAGACACAGTAAAGTATAAGGAAGTTATGAAGCAGTACAATTTGGGGCCTAATGGTGGAATTCTCACTTCACTCAACTTGTTTGCTACTAAATTCGACGAGGTAAAAGTGCCCTGACTTCATCTCACATGATGGTGGTTCTTTTGGTTTTTTCTTTTCTTTCTGATTGTTCTGTCATTTGTTTGTCAACTTGTTTTAGGTTGTCTCTGTGATTGAGAAACGTGCAGACCAGCTTGATTATGTTTTTGTGGATACTCCTGGTCAGATTGAAATCTTCACATGGTCTGCTTCTGGTGCTATAATCACTGAAGCTTTCGCTTCTACCTTTCCCACTGTTGTCACCTACGTGGTTGATACTCCACGTTCTACAAGCCCAATCACTTTTATGAGCAACATGCTCTACGCTTGTAGTATTCTCTACAAAACTCGTTTGCCTCTTGTTTTGGCTTTCAACAAAACCGATGTGGCAGATCACAAGTTTGCTTTAGAGGTTATTGTTCTTTAACTGTCAAATTGAATTTATTGATGATACTTGAGCAGAATTCCTTTTTGTTGTTGTTGTTGTGATATTCTCTTTAATCTTTTGTATTGATTTGGTTTTAACAGTGGATGGAAGATTTTGAGGTATTTCAAGCAGCGATACAGAGTGATAACTCATACACGTCGACCTTAGCTAACAGTCTCTCCCTTGCACTCTATGAGTTCTACCGGAATATAAGATCTGTTGGTGTTTCTGCAATCTCTGGTAGTGGTATGGATGGCTTTTTTAAAGCCATTGAAGCAAGTGCTGAGGAATACATGGAAACTTACAAGTAATTGTGCACTATTCTCTTCAATTTACCTTCTTTGCAGGATCCGTCCATAAGTTCTATGCTTACTATGTGTGTTTTTTTCTTCAGGACTGATCTTGACAAGAGAAAGGCGGAGAAGGAGCAGTTGGATGAAGAACGAAAGAAAAAGGAAATGGAGAAACTAAGAAAAGATATGGAGAGCTCTCAGGGAGGAACAGTGGTTCTAAACACCGGTTTGAAAGATGGAAATGCAACGGAGAAGATGATGGTAGAGGAAGATGAAGAGGACATTGAGGAAGACATAGAAGACGTAGAAGAGGACAGCGATGATGACCTAGATGAGGATGAGATGAATTTATACCTTATGAATTGAACTCAAAAACGAAGTCTTTCAGGCTTTATCAAGTCGCTTAACTGGTTATTTCTATGGCCATGCATGATGCCCTTATAACAGAAGAATTGAATTTCTTAAATCAGACAGAATAAAAGACCCAACACATTCTCAGTTCGACATTTCTCAGAATGATGCAAAGATAATTGATTGTTTGATTGGTAATCATGCAAAGAGGGACCTTCTTCATCAAACAAAATCATGCAAAGATAATTGATTGTTTGATTGGCAAAGCATTTGTATGAGTACTATGGGTTTTATTACCTTTTATTTTGGAATCTACAAATGCACTCTTTTTCCTGTGTATGCTCTCATGTAGAGTATTTTTAGATTATCAACCGATAAGATATTAAATATTTTTTTCAAATTATATAATTAATAAATTTAATTGAATTTCTGGACTTACATATCAGTCAGATGGGTGCATATATATATATATATATATAGTTTAAATTTACCATGTTATCGACCTACATGACCACTATTTTACATGTTTATTTTCAACGGTTCCAAAACATTTATTTATAACTGTTGACACAATTATTTCGTATCAACTTCTTAGTCCTCACATGTGAAAATACGACACAGATTCTCATAAACATTAACTGCTGAAAAACGTGAAGCAAAAATTCATAAAATAAAGAAAGACATTTTATTTAATTACCAAACTAACTACACAAGCATGTGTACATAATTTGAACTAGCTAAAATCACTTTGATCGAGCGGGTCAATATTACGACACATACACACGCATTAGACTCTGCTTTTCCTATTATTAAAATTTTTTTAAATATTAGTCGATCTCCGGTATGCTTTGTAACGCCGGTTTCCACGGCCGATGGTGATTTGATAGATCGACGGCAGCGAATCCGGTTTGATCTCCACCGTCGAAGAGTAGCTTAGAAAGAATTACTTCCGCCGATAAACCCTTTAAATCAATGTTTCTCATGAGATCTTCAAGCTCCTTCTTCGTCATCCTTATCTTAATCTCTCTTCTCCCACAAGACGATAACGAGCTCGATGACGCTACGCTGCTTGCTTCTCCAAGGAGCTTTTCTCCGTCGTCGTCTTCGTCGTGGAACACGGTGGATCTTCTTCTTCTTCTTCTGCTCCTCTTGTTAAATGATCCCCAATCGTCTCCGGAACATGACGTCGTCGTTTTGTCTGTTGTGCATATACAGTTTCCCATATTATTTAATTTTTTATTGATTGATATCGTTTGTTGAGATTCAGAACTCAAGAGAGGATCTTAGTATTTATAGTGTAACACATAAAGATAGCTTAATGTGTTGGGTTTTAGTATTAAAAAATGGATAAAATTAAGGCTCGAGGAAAAGGGATTAGATGTGTACGGTCATGTCGAGAGGACAAAGGTTGATTAGTCTTTACGTAAAAACGTCTTTTTCAAAGTTACGTTGTAATTAGTTGACCAAAGTTCTTTCATCCTCATCCACTCTTTCTGTGTAACTCATTTACTTCAGAAAAAGAGAAAACAAAATTATTGTCACATGATTTGCTTCGTTCCAAGTTGCATTTTTGTCCACAGCCTTTATATTTAGGATTCAGCTTTTTAAAAAACAAACATATACTAAAATTGATAACTGATTAATTTAATAAAAAAACTAAAATAATCTGATTTAATTTTAACCTAATCTTTTTTGTACTGTCTTATTTTTCACTCATAATTTCTTTTTTTCAAAATAAAAGATATTTTAGTTTTTTTAAGAATAATACCCTAAAATAGTTTTTTAAAGCTTTTCTTCCAAATTTAACATCATAAAATTAAAATATCAAAAATAGCACAAATAATTATGTAAAAATACTTATTTACTGTAAATAAATTATACATAAACTTAAAATATTATATTTGGGTTCATTTTTTTCAATTTAGGGTTTATTTTTTTTTCTATTAAAATATAGTTTTAATACATTTTAATCTTAAATTTATGCTATTATTGGAAATTTGAACTAATGATGTTATTTTTGAAACAAAAACTTAAAAATATGTTATTTTAGACAATTGTCCTTTTTAATTAGGTAAAATGCTATACATGAGATTTTTTGATATGAATGCTATAATTGGCATTAAAACTTGAATAATATTTTAAAATAACATATTTTTTTGTTTATCTTCCAAATCTATCACATTAAAAATAAAATTCCTAAAATAGCATAAATTATTATGTAAAATTAATTATTTACATCAAATAAACTATATATAAAAATAAAACATAAATTTTTTAACTATTTTAATATTAAACTTATGATATTTTTAAAAATCTAAATAATTAGTGATATATTTAAAAAAAACTCAAAATAGTGATATTTTGTACAATTGCTCTTAAAATTTCATTTAATGATAATCTAAGATATTTCTCTACTAAAATTTAAAAAGTCCACAGCTTTTAAATATTATATATTGAGCTGATCCATATTGATTTATAAATATTAATTCCCTGATACAGGAAAAAGATATGTGCATATAAACTTGTTCAATATATACAAGTAGTGACCAATAGTTTTGTAAAATATATATATAGATTTAACTTTGGAAAGTAAAATGGAATTTTAAGGGAGAAAATATATATATTAGTTAAATTGGTGAAGTTGATAGGAGTACACTAAAAGTTCTTTGTTGGAATAGTTGTCTATTGTGTCGGCCGTCCCCTTCCAAAGACTTGCAAGTTTTTAGTTAATGCATTAATTAATTTTGTTGCTTATGTATTCACTTTCAAATTTATTGACAAAAATAGTAACGCTTCACAGCATTATAAAATTTTGAATCTCTCACAAAATAAAATAGAAAAAGATTGGGCAATTTGTGTAGTAATGAAATGGCGTCTTTTGGCAGGTAAAAATTAGACTAATTTTAAATTATTATTAATTTATTACAAAGAAAGAAACAATTTTGTGTTAAAAAAGAAAGGATTGTGTGAAGTGGCACACTGTTGAGCTATTGCATTTGCATGGGAAAGGAATCACTTTTGACGTGTTTCTTGTTTAAATTGTTCTCTTTGTGTGTTTTTATTCTGTTTTTGTGTTCCATCGTAATTCACGTGTGCAAATTGTATATTAAAATATCGTTCATTGTACTTTCATCCCTTTTATCTGTGTATGAATAGAATCTAGTCAAAAGTATTATACTACAAATTTCGACAAAGAAAAATGAAGAAATAGAATCTGGTCAGGTGTTTATATCCATATTAGGTATACATTAAAATTGCAGGAAATAATACATCTATTTTAAATTGTACTGTTTCTTTTATAGGCCCCAATTTAAGTAAACTGAGACCGGCATAGTTTAACTAATGTGAAAAACGATTATTCGGAGCGAGCGGTTTCTCAGAAGTCACCGATGACTGCCAAACCGCCGTCGAATTGGAGCTAATGGAAGAGCATGTCTGGTCGGTGTGGTGTAGCCTGATAAACCCACAGCAGAAAGCGCGTGGAATGTAGGCGGTGAACGGAGGCCGTGTGGGTAGCCTGACCGTCGCGGACGATGGACGGAGGAGTAGACACGTGACGACTTTGCGCCAGTGAAAGTGCCTGATTGGAGGTGGAAGCCTGTCCAATCAATGCACAACTATGATGCTGATTGGGGGGACTGTAATAATGGACTGGTGGTGCTGCCTCATGAATACGTGGCGCGGAGCCGTAACGGTGACGATTTGTTCATCAGTATTTTTGGACGTGCGGTTGACGTTGAAGGGACGGGTCAGACACGCCGTGTGAAGCAAAACCGGGTTTTACGGTTAATGATATTAAATTAATTTCTATATATGGTTTGTCCATAGTAATAGATTTGGAGTAATTAAGCACTAACATCATGTATTCCACACGATTATTAGATATGTAATTTACATTGATCAAGTATATCCAAACAATTGTTGGCACCTTATGGAAAGTTTATATAACACCAGAAAGTTAAATTCAACGGTTTCCCCGTCAAATGGGTTGCTTCAGCAGCAAACACCGGACAACAGATAGTGACGTCATCAATGGCAGCGTACGGAACTCAATTCCGACCAATCAAGCCCAAACCCATGTCTCTCGCGACGTCCCCGAGCCTCAGAAACTGCTACCTCCTCAAATTCCGACAACGACCCAAACGAATCATCCACAACAAGAATTCAAACCCGTTAAACAGCTAATCGATGAAAAGCAGGTTTTGACACCATTGAAACCCATTGCTCTTCGAGAAACTGAAACGATTCTGGGGAAACCCTTCGAAGACATCAAGAAATTCTATACACTCGGTAACGAATTAGGTCGAGGTCAATTCGGTATAACCTACACTTGCAAAGAGAATTCAACGGGAAACATATACGCCTGCAAATCAATACTCAAGAGGAAGCTAGCGAGAAAGCAAGACAGAGATGATGTGAAGAGGGAGATTCAGATAATGCAGCATTTATCCGGACAAGAAAACATCGTTGATTTCAAAGGTGCTTACGAGGATCGACAATCGATACACCTGGTGATGGAATTGTGTGGTGGTAGTGAATTGTTCGATAGGATTATAGCTCAAGGGCATTACTCGGAGAGAGCAGCTGCTGGTATTATTAGATCGATCGTCAATGTTGTGCAGAGTTGCCATTTCATGGGAGTGATGCATCGTGATCTCAAGCCTGAGAATTTCTTGCTCGCTAGTAAAGATGAGAATGCTATGCTTAAAGCAACTGACTTTGGATTGTCCGTCTTCATCGAGGAAGGTGAGTTGTGAAATCAATCCTCTTCTTCTCCTTTATAGTTATATATATCTGAAAATATCTACATTTTCTTAAGATTCTAATGAATGTTGGTGATATTTTGTGGATACGAAGATATAGATTTTTGTCAGGAATAATCTTGTGAAGCACGTGATCTTACTCATTGATGCTTGAGTGCTTAGTGGTATGCTTCAAAATAGAGACTTTACAAGTTTTTGTGCGACTTTGGGAAT
This sequence comes from Pugionium cornutum, assembly GCA_018901935.1. Classification (NCBI taxonomy): domain Eukaryota; kingdom Viridiplantae; phylum Streptophyta; class Magnoliopsida; order Brassicales; family Brassicaceae; genus Pugionium; species Pugionium cornutum. The sequence continues at coordinate 36,890,755 of CM032164.1, read as the reverse complement.
GTGCGCAACTTTTTGATTCATACACCGTTAAACTGTCAACTTGTAGAAGTTTAGTTAGTTGATAATTTTGTGTCATAGGTTTGATGTACTGTTATATAAACTGGAAACAAAAATTACAGGGAAAGTTTACAGGGATATAGTAGGAAGTGCTTACTATGTTGCTCCTGAAGTATTAAGTCGAAGCTATGGAAAGGAAATCGATATTTGGAGTGCAGGGATTATTCTATACATCTTGCTTTGTGGTGTGCCTCCTTTTTGGGCTGGTAATCAAAGCTGACAAGGTATCTGATTTGTTTAATCGATTTAAATCATGTAGTTTATATATTTTTCTGTTGCTGTTGTTGTAATATTGTAGAAACTGAGAAGGGGATATTTGATGAGGTTATAAAAGGAGAAATTGATTTTGAGAGCCAACCATGGCCCTCTATATCTGAGAGTGCTAAAGACCTTGTGAGGATGATGCTCACTAAGAACCCGAAGAAACGAATCTCTGCAGCACAAGCTCTTGGTAAAGTTCACTTAGTCTCTTCAAGATTAGTCTACTAACCAAAACATTAATCGTGGTTTTGTGATCAACTTACTTTGCAATGTCTTCTCAGAACATCCTTGGATCAGAGGTGGAGAAGCGCCAGACAAGCCTATTGATAGTGCGGTGTTATCTCGAATGAAGCAATTCCGAGCAATGAACAAGCTTAAGAAGCTAGCTCTTAAGGTAAAGCTACAAACTTCTTTTCTGCAAGTATGCATTCTCTTTTGTTTTTGCCTGATCATTGGTTGTGTTGATTTTGCTTTCTAGGTTATTGCAGAGAGTCTCTCGGAAGAGGAAATCAAAGGTCTGAAAACCATGTTTGCGAATATGGACACCGATAAAAGCGGCACAATCACCTATGAAGAACTGAAAACCGGGCTGGCTAAACTCGGATGTAAACTTTCTGAAGCTGAAGTTAAGCAACTCATGGAAGCTGTAATATCGCCACCCTTTTTCCCCTACTTCTGTTATTTCCTATTCTTTCTCTTTCAGACAGAACCTGTGAAGAGAAGCCTTATATATATAATGTTTCAGGCCGATGTAGATGGTAATGGAACAATCGACTACATTGAGTTTATATCAGCGACCATGCATAGATACAGATTGGATCGAGATGAGCATTTATTCAAAGCCTTCAAATACTTTGACAAAGACAACAGCGGGTAAGTTTGGTCCCTTGAGAAACATAGAAAATATAGACTTGGAACACTAACGTGGATATGCTTTGAACACAGGTTTATCACAATGGATGAGTTAGAGTCAGCCATGAAAAAGTATGGTATGGGAGATGAAGCTAGCATCAAGGAAGTCATAGTGGAAGTAGATACAGATAATGTAAGTTTTGTTTCGATCTACATAGCATCAAAGAAGTTATGAACAAAGTCTCTTTTACGCAGGATGGAAGAATAAACTATGAAGAATTCTGCGCGATGATGAGAAGTGGAACCAAGCAGACACAACAAAGGAAACTTCTTCCAGTCCATTGATTGATCAGATCGTAAAAGTCTTCTAGTTGCAAATGTATAATGAGAAACTGTTTGCTTGATATTCAAGGCGTAGAAGGAATCTATCAGTTAATTCAATCAGATTCATAATTTGTGAGAAGAATCCAGTCTCTTAGGGATTCACAAATTTCTTAAACAAATATATTATTTTTGTAATTTGAACAGCAAGTATCTTTAACCATAATGCACCACTTCACTTCTTGTCTACACGCCACCGCCATTATTGTCCCCTCTGTCTCTCTCTTTGTCTCTCTTTAACGTTATGTGTGGTGTACCTCACGATATTTTGATATAATCTATAGCTTATAAAGGTTATAAAAATCACGTACTGCCAATAATCTCATTCATCAGATATTGTTTATTTATACTTTTCAACGTTTTTGTCCTAAATAATTAAATGTGGGTCATGTGATTTAATATTTATTATTCTAATGCCATCTTTTTATTCACTTGTGACTTTTGGCTCCAGTGGGGACCCGTTTCTTTAATTTTTTTAATTTCCTTTTTTTTGGAATCTTTCATGCGCCTTATGTTATTTGCTACAAAAAAGTCTCCAGCATTGTTATCAATTATATCATACATCCATTCAATTAATTATCATCGTATCATCGCCCACCACAAACCAAAGTATCGACAAAGAAAGAAAAATTTGGATTAATTAACTCAAAGACCACTACCATCATAATTAAAGCATTAAGGCTACAACAAACACAGAGAAGAAGGGTGTGGTCACCACCATGATGCATTCATCATCATCACCCTTCACTGGACCCGATTTACTTTTAAAAAGTTTTTTATTATTCATTTTGGCTCGATGCCAAACAAAAGCAGAGAACAAACACACAGAGGAGGGATCTCTCTTTCTCACTCTTGCTAACTTCAGTGGATCTTGTTTGCGAGATTACACTGCTTCCTGATCTCACCCTTGGAACCAGTCAAAGGGTTGTTCTCGGACAAGATCTGGATCGCCCTAGTAAACTCCTTGAAGAAGTAGGCCTGGTCCTTGGCCATCTTCTTAACAATTGGTCTGGTCCGTTTGTCGTGTGCTAGCTGGTGGTCCACAAGGAGCAAACCCTTGTTGTCTAGGATGTTACGGTAGTAGTTGTTGTCTAGCACCATGGGTGTACCACGGTCGTTACGCACGTACTGGACCGCTTTTGGATCAGGGATCGAATCAGGACACTTGTGTAACATGTGAGGGACGTGGTCCGGGTTCAAAGAAGGGTCCACCTCAGGGTACAAACGGTGCACCAGCTTCACACAATGAGTTCTTCCCACACTGTGTGATCCTGCAAACGTGCATTAACAAAACGTCAAATCTGACAATATCCATTTCAATAAAATCGAATAAGAGACTTATTAAACTGGGTCTCAAATACTTAAGGTTAATTTGTTTACTATTATTAATCATGCATGAGTTATATTGAACTAGGGATCAACAAAAGCATCTCTTGGCTATTCAAGATCATTTTGGACTTGAGAGTGATACGTTTTTACCGGAGAACAGTGAGAGATAATGAAGGAGAGAAAAGGTAACGGTACGGTACCGAGGAGGGCGACGAGGCCGGGAGTGTCGATTCCAATGGATTTGAACTTTTCAAGGACGACGGAGATACTCTCGTTGTGGTCAGGGAGATAAGACTCAAGCATATCCGTCCTGCTTTTCCGTCCATCTCTCCTTCCTGTCTTTAACGGAATATGCGGTCCACCCACCTACACAAATTAATAAACCCCCACACGCACTTACTACTTTGCAAAACATTCCAATGAACAGACAAGAAAAACAACACGCAGTTTCATAACCAGGTTAAGGGAGATCGGCAAAAGTACTTGTTTCTTTTTTAACTTACTGCTTCGATGCCTTCTCTTGCGGACAAGACGAGAATGTCGGCACATGAGACTACACCAGGGCATTCTCTCTCAAGAGCTTCCTTGATCTCCTCTATGTATCTGAAGTTTCTCAGACCGAAGCTCCGGTCGTGCTCTTTCTCTCCTAGCTCCCTCCTTGTCGAATCCAGCAAAAGGGACGCATCGCACGACTGTTATCACCTCGAAACAAAGCAAAACAGTGTAAAAATCATTAGCTTTGTTTCAGCCTTTCGGGTAGAAGATCAGTCCTTTAGCTATGTTTTCTACAGAAAAGAAAACACGAAAAAGGTCATAGAGAGAGTTGGGACCTCGACGGCACAGTCGTGGAATATGTTACGGAGCCAAGAGAAAGCGGTGTTCTTGTGGCGTTTGTAGAGGAGTTTAACTTGTTCACGAATGATGTCTTCGGCCTGAGGACACGTGTCCTTGTAGAAGTTCATCATCAAACCTGGCTCCTCCTCCGTTACTGCTTCCGTTGTTGGAGAGAGTGCCCAAAGGCAGAGCATTGCCACCATCATCATACATTTTCCTCCCATTTTTGTTTTTTCTTCTCTCTCACTACCACTCTTCGAGTTCAATCACTGGGCAAGCCTGCTTAAATAAAGGATAATAGAGTTTTCTTTTCTTCGTTATTTTTATTTTTTAATATGGAGATTATAGTAAACTAAGGCAAGTTGACGATTGAAACTATTTCTACAAGTTAATTTAAATACATTTGTGTGACAGATCATATATTAGTCCACCATTTAATGAATTGCCTACACTTTCATTTCGATGAGGTCAAGGTCTGATTCCTTTTTTTTTTCAAGCTTAGTACGAATATTCAATCCAAATATAATTCCATTTGTACATATTCAATTACTTTCTCTTCTGAAATTATTTTATAAATTCAACTATACACATAATTTAATAATTGTGAGCAGAGAGTTATGGATTTTAAAGTATTCTCAAGTATTGATTGCATCTTGATCCACGTGATGAGCTATTAAAGCATGTTCACCACTCTTCACTCTCGAGTGTTCCCTATACTTTATCACTTTTGTAGGTTCAATTTTCACGTAAAATTTGGATGTTTTTACTGCAAAACAAAAAATGAAAGTACTAGCTGTGAACACCAACACATTTACAAGAGTTGCCAGATGCCACTGATCTCAAAATTTCTTTTAGTATTCTATCACTGTTGTATAGATTTTATTTCTTTGGTTAAAAGGAATAATAAAAAAGAAAGAAACATAGAAGCTATGACTTTTAGTAAGCAATATAACGTTTTGCAGAAGTTAAAACTAGTTTTTTTTGGGGATATGACTAAAACATACATTCACATGGGACATGTGTTAGAATAGCTTCTTGTTCAATTGAGGTGTGCATTTTGTATTATCAATTAGTCACATTATTTAATATTTTACAGACTGGCTATTAATAAATTAATGCTCACTTCTTCCATCCATTCATTTCTTTGCACTCTTTATTTAATATGTAGATTTTTTACATAAGTTTTATTTAGTATTTTAATTAAAAATAATTAAAATATCATAAAAGATACTTCACAATAAACAGACACAGTATTAAATGCATTTAATATTTGCATGAAAATTTGCAAAATTTTAATAAAACAAAACAATAAAATTGTAATACAATCCCATAGAAAATAAAGTAAAATTTCAAGTCTTAAATCTGCGGAAAGCGAGGAATTGAACACCTTAATGGCTTAATTAGTTTCTTTGCCATATCCATGAGATGAAAATTTCCCACATTAGATTTCAACTTTCAACACAAGAAATTGAACCAACCTTATTCCTCGCACAAAAATATCAAAAGGCTGGAATGAAAGACCATAACAAATTCGTAATCTGGAACAGATGCAGCTCAAGTGTCAAAGGAAACCATGATTGAAGAGAAGAGACATATGTAGAGTCACACACTTAATCAGGTCCCATCTATTTCAACTATACCTATATAAATAATCCAAAGGGAATAAAACGAATCGAAGTTAAACTGAAAAAACAGTTTTTATTGAACGAATATTATTTAAAAAATTGTAATTATGGTTATTAACCGAACCGAACCGAACCAAAATTAAAATAATATCCAAACAAATCGAATTATTTTTGATTATTTTGGTTATCTAAAAATATTTTGGTTATTCTTTTTTGTTCGGTTATTTTTGATTATTTTTGTTTATTTTTAGTCATTTTAGTTATTTTCAGTTATTTTCGATTATTTTTGATTATTTTGGTTATTTTTGATTAACTTTTAAATTTAATAATCGAATCCATCGAAACCAAAATTTAATCGAACTAAAACTGAACTGAAATATATAAATAATCGAATGAATTTTTAATCTTTCCAACCAAAAAATCAAAATAAAAAATAATCGACCGAAATCGAAAAAAATATTCAAACACCAATACCTAATTCAAATGAATGTGCATGCGTTGTACATTCACAGAATGTAACATATATAATCCATTTAATTTCTGCTTTTATTTAGGTATTTCAAAGTTTGTGTCAAATCCGATCCCGTGATTCACACGCCACTTGGGAGATCATATTATCTTTCAAACTCTTTGTTTTCGCTGATTTAAATCTTCGTAAATACCCTTTTAGATTAAGCTCAACCACTTTTAACAATTTTGATTTCGTATATGCTCCAAATAATAAAATCGGATATCTGTTAGGATTTTTTTTAGATTATAAAAGATATATAGTCACGAAAAAATCGAAATCTATACAACCAACAAGGCCCAGTTCGGTCTCAAATATAAATCAACGGTGCTAACGTAAGACATGTGTAAGAGATTTCTTGTAAGCCAAACAACTATTAATACTAATCCCAAAGTGGTTTTACAGTACAAGTTACTGTTCCGTGCAGGTAACCTTTACATAACCCTAAATCAATTACAATTTGACTTAAATGATTTTGTTTGACTTCTCTCGGATCTTTTCCAGTTTCAATATAATCAATTTCCCCAGCAAATCCTAGTTTCGACGAATCGCATACATTTTCTTCTTCCGGTATGTTTCTCTTCGCCCTTTTTCTTACCAATTCGTGTTTTCAGGGCTTCTGGGTTTTTTTTCGTGATCTGTCATTTACGGTCGAATTTTATCATCAATCGTTTTTTAATACTTGTGATCTGTGCGTGCTTGAAATTTGCAGATCGAATCATCACCATGGCTAAGAGTTCATTCAAGATTTCTAATCCTCTCGGTTAGTTAATTATTCGCATTTTCTTCTTTCTCGTCGATTTTTTTCAGATTTCGTTTTGTTTTTGCGCGATCGAATTCAGCTGCATCACATCATGTTTCAAGAAATATTATTTTCGTCGCTGATTTTGTATTTTGTTCAGTTTCTGAAGCTGAATATTTGATCTGAAAAATTGATTCAGATCGTGTAGGATTCTGATATTTTTACGGAAGATAGTTTTGATTCGGAACTTAATTTTGATTAATCTTGTGTGTACATATTTCTGTTGTTTAAAGTTTGTTGATTAGTTTCTCATGGCTCAGATTCTTTCAGTCTGTGATTTTGATTCTTGCTTTGCTTTTTCGTGTCTCTGTTTGTGAACTTATGCTGTTTAATCCTTTATATGTGATTAATCTTTTGGTTTTTACTTTGTTAATCAGAAGCAAGGATGAGCGAAGCTACTCGAATCAGAGAGAAGTACCCTGACAGAATTCCCGTATGCTCTTCAGTAAATTAGTTTTTATCATCTTACTAAATTTAGTTAAGCATTGTTCTAATTCAGAAACTGGAATTGTAGGTGATTGTAGAAAAGGCTGGACAAAGTGAAGTTCCTAACATTGACAAGAAGAAGTGAGTAATGGGCTTTGTTAATCTTCTGTTTTCTCTCTCTTTTTTCTATCCTTATCTTGAGTAATCAGACACAAATTTGTTGTTTCACATTCTTTAGGTATCTCGTGCCAGCAGATCTAACCGTTGGCCAATTTGTTTATGTGGTTCGCAAAAGAATCAAACTTGGAGCTGAGAAAGCTATCTTTGTTTTTGTCAACAACACATTGCCTCCAACTGGTAAGGATTTTTACCCTTTTACACCATTCAAGATCAAAGTTTCACTTTTTACCACAAACCCGATTTAACTTGTCTCTTTTTGTTTCTTAAAAGCTGCATTAATGTCTGCAATCTATGAAGAACACAAAGATGAAGATGGGTTCCTCTACATGACTTACAGCGGAGAGAACACTTTTGGATCTTTTATCGTTGCTTAAGTAATGGTCTATAGTTCGATCATTCGATGTACATAGATAAATCAGGAAGGTAGATGTACATTCCTTCTTTCTTTCCTCTGGCTTTTTATTCTGCTTTGATGTTTTCGTTTAATCTTCAGAAACTCTTCTTTTTTTAACCCTCTTTGGATTTGGTGATTTTACTCCAATATCATTGTTTTGGGGGCTAATGAGTCACTTTCACTTCAAAATAATCTTACTTTGGAAAACTTGTTCATATCATTAAAAAAACAGAAAAGTGAAAGAAAATGAATATTGGTAAACCCTAATTTACTCACAACTACACAAAAGCCAAAGCTTCAATGGAGAATATCATTTTTCATCTGTTCTAGCGATCTGGAACGAGATGGAATGATTCTTTCTAGTAAAGTCGACAGGTTTTTTGGCGGGTTTACCGAACAAGATTTAAAAACGACGACAAGGAATCGACATCTCTCTTTTCGGATGGATACTTGATTGGCCTTGAAGAGTTCTTTGGGAACACAAGTATTGTTGGGAAGCTCCCGAGTTGCAATTCTCTTTTAGCAAACTCCTTCTGGTCACCATCGGCTCTAAACTTAGCAACCTTCACGCCATTCCCGCCCAACTTATCCGCCAATTCATCAAACGAAGCTTCCATTGCCTGGCAAAATGGACACCACGGTGCATAAAGCACGACGATCCAAGCCTCCTTCCGGTTCTCCAACTTTATCAAATTCTCAATCCCTTGCCTGCTCAAATTCACAACATTATCGCTTTTGAATATATCCGCAACCGTGGATTTCCCATTGACATTAGCGGTTGCATTTCCATTGTCATTCTCCTTGATATTCCCTTTGTGAAGTCCACACTCCTTAGCCTTAGCATCTTCCCACCACCATCTCCCTTCTCTCTCATGCTGACCAGGTAAAACCGCCCTCGTGCACGGTTCACACCCGATCGAAACATATCCCGCGGCATGAAGCGTGTTGACAGGAACATCCATGGTCCTCAAGAAATTCCAGACATCGTTCCCTTCCACATTTGCAACAGGGTTCCACTTCACCAAACTACCAACTCCACCCTCTAATCCTTCAAACACTGGATCAACTTGAACAACCGGTATCTCTGATCTTGTTCCGGGTGATTGATCTTTTCTCTGACCAGTGATCCAAGCGCGTAAACCCTTCAAAGCGCGCCTCAAAGGTCTTACCTTTCTTATACGGCAACACTCTTGGTGACCATCTTCATAGAAAGAGAACAAACCCTTGTTCCTAACCAAAGCTTGAACCTCAACAGCATCAGGAAACATATACTCAATCCGAATACCGTAGTGTTTCTCCACGGTATCAAAGAGTCTGTATGTTTCTGGATTCAATCTCCCTGTGTCCAAACTGAAAACCCTAAAGGGTCTTCCAGTTAAATGAGCATACTCGATGAGAGCAACATCTTCTGCTCCACTGAAACCAAGCAAAAGAAAAACTTTCCCAATTAGCAAAATGTTGTTTTTTCTTCTTTTATCAGACTTTAATGAATGATTCATTACCTAAAGGCAATTGCAATGTCGTTTCCAAATTTCTCAAGGGCCTTGTCCATAATTTCAAGAGGAGAAGCATTCTCTAGTCTCTTTGCTAGTTCCTCAAAGTCTTCCACTTCCACCACATCTAGTTTCTCTATAACCTCTGTTTGTAAGAAGTCAAAAGATCATTAGCATAAACCTAAACCAAACGAAATTAACCAAAGATCAATTGAAAAATCAATCGAAACTTACCAGAAGCCAACTTTGGTGCTGCTTGAGAAACCATGGATTCCTTAGAGATCGACTGCACATTTAAGGGTTTCACCGATGATTGCTTCCCAGACAGACTCAGAGACGCCGCAGAGACATTGATACGATCCAATATTCTCAACGAACCGATTTGCGGTGCTGTTTTACAAACCGAAATCGGGTTAGTTTCGACATCGATCGTTATTTATAAAAGAGAAGAAAAAGGTTCGAACATGAACGAATTTAACAAGCAATACTCGAAACTAAAACCCAAAACACAAGAACCCATCAAGCTTTTCCCAACATTTTACCACGAAATTGGATTAAAGCATAAGACCGTGATGAACTATATAATAAAAATAAATATTACCTCTGAGCTCTGAAGAAGGGAAGGTAGAGGTCGAGATCGAAGAGGAAGATGAAGAAACGTTGATTGCTAATGCCATTTCACACCAAACCAAATCTCTTGAAATTATGATCTAAGTTTTTCGTTTTCTTTTGTTGTTCTCTTCTCAAGAATCCTCTGAGGAAATGTGATTATAAATGAAGCAGGTGAAAATAGATTCATTGAACCTGGACGTCTTTTTTTGGGTGGCGGCATTTCCATTTCTCCATATCATTGCTTACGTCACTTTGGTCGTGTGGTAGAGAAAGCTGGTCAACATTTGCCGAACAGACTTTTTTCTCTATTAGGTAACCACTTAATACCATAATTATTTAGTAGATTTCTGTTATTTAAAAAATTATCGCTAATAAAGTGAATTCAATTTTTAAAATAGCTTTAATAAGCTCTTAAATCAATTAAACCGTTTTCTCTTTCGTTTAACAATTGCCAAATTTTTTACGATATCTCTCGCATAGTCATCGGCGTTAGTTACAGTCCGTTTTCTGTCATCGATGTGGATTCTCTTCATTTCGAAGAGTGAAGGTCGTCGATTATGCGACGATTTTTTGTATAAATTAACAGTTTTCTTTCTCCCTCAATCTCACTTTCTATATAATCCAATTATTTCACTTCTATCTCTTCTTCTTCCTACATATTTTGTTTCAAGTTTAACTGTTCCAAACCTCAAGTCGGATTTTCTCATAAAAAAATGCAAGACATAAGATTGGGTATTGATAATCCACCAGTTTCTCTTCCGGCGGATCTCTGCATCCAAGCCTCCACGGAAACAAGATACTCTTTGATTGGCAAACCGGTGAATCCTCGGAGACAGAACCTACGTGCAATGATGACAACCTTACCTAGGCTCTGGAGCACCAGCGAAGTGGTTATTTCCCGTATTATTGAGGGTAACCGGACGCAATTCCTCTTCCAAACAAAGGAAGCATTGATCTCTGTTCTACGTCGAGGACCTTGGTCCTTTAATGAATGGATGTGTATCCTTCATAAATGGTCACCAACGATATCCGATTCCGATTTAAAGTTTATCCCGTTTTGGGTTCAGATACGCGGTATTCCGATCAATTTTATTACCTACCACATGGTGATGTATGTGGGAGGAACACTTGGAGAATTGCTAGAATCTGATTTTAACGCCGAAGGATCCCATAGGGTGGAGTTTGTCGTTCTCATGAATGTCGAATTGCCATTTCAATTTCAAAGGAGGTTCTTATTTCAGGATGCGGAGGAAATTCTCCGATTCCGGTATGAAAAACTGCGATGCTTCTGTACATGATGTGGTAAAATCACTCATGAGCCCGCGGAATGTCCAACTACTGTGGAAATAAACCTTCCAACTAATAACTCGCCTAGTGATGACGACGATTTGGAGAATGGTGATGATGGATCGCCGCCTGGTTTTCCGAAAGCACTGCCCTCACTACCTTTATCTCCGTCACAGCCAACTCCAACATTGGACGACAGTGATTTATCGGCTCCTAAACGACGCAAAAGTGGAAACCCTACTTCTCCAATGACGTTGGTTCACCGGAATGAAGCAAATTCCAGCATCCATCACACAGGTCAGTCGGAATCTAGGTTAGAACTAGCTTTCGATTTGAGTAGGTTAATTGATAACCGGAAAATTTGATTGGTTCACTTTATAATCGAACACATTTGTTTAACCGATCGTATAATTAAACCAACTTTATCTATTACAATTCTGGATTTATGTAAACCATCTGGTTTTCACCTTAAAATTGCATCTTTTTGTGAATGATGAATGGAAAGCCATTTATCTATCCTCTATGGTAGAGTATCTTCATATGGTTGATTCAGATCATAGACCTGGTATTATCACCACTCGCAGACATTCTGAAAACATATGTTTATATATGATCCCCGTTGGAAATCACATGACCAATTCACAGATATGCTTCGTTCTTGTTGGAATCATTTTTCCTATAGATCAGATTTAGACTTATTAACGAGACTCCGGTTTTGTAGAAGGATATTATCTACTTGGAAGAAAAATAACTTCCTCAACTCTAAAATTCGAATCCAGGAACTGACTTCCTTGATTAATTCAACTAAATCCAATCCTCAATCCGATCCTAGTAAAATTTGTTCGCTTAAGAACGATTTACTTAAGGCATATGCTGAGGAGGAGAACTATTAGAAGCTTAAAAGTAGGAACCAATGGCTTTAGGCTGGTGACCAAAACACGAAGTTCTTTCATGTTGTTTAAAAAAAGAGGAGATCTCGAAATACTATTCTTTCGATTAAGTCACCTACAAGAGAGGATATCTTTGGTAATGAAGCCATTGCAAATCAAGCTTTGGATTATTTTTCAAATTTATTTAAAAGTTCAAGCCCCGGAAATTTGGACTCTGTCTTATCTGTGGTTCTCGAAGTAGTGTCAGCGGATATGAATTCGGAGTTAACAAAACTAGTTACCAATGAAGAAGTTTTCAATGCAATTTCTTCAATGGAAGCTAATAAAGCTCTTGCACCAGATGGATTCTCAACTGCTATTTACCAACAAAATTGGAATGTTGTAGGCCACGAGGTTTTTGAAGAAGTTAATCATTTTTTCGTAACTGGAAAAATGATTTCGGATTTTAACCACACAAATCTCTATCTTATTCCAAAACAACCAAGCCCATCAACAATGAAGGACTTTCGACCGATTTCGCTTTGTAATATGATTTATAAAGTTATATCGAAAATTCTAGTATTGCGGTTACAGAAAGTTCTTCTTCGTCTGGTATCTGAAAATCAAGCAGCTTTTATCCCTGGACGGTTAATTACTGATAATGTCTTAATTGCGCATGAAGCTCTTCATTCTCTTAGGGTTCAGCAAACTTGTGCTAAATCCTATATGGCTATTAAAACGGATATGAGCAAAGTATATGACCGTATTGAATGGAGTTTTGTTGAATCAGTGTTAAAAAGAAAGGGTTTCTCAGAACAATGGATAAATTGGGTGCTGCAATGTATATCTACTACTTCGTTTTCAGTTCTTATTAATGGTAGCCCATATGGCAATTTCAAACCATCCCGTGGGTTAAGGCAAGGTGATCCGTTATTTTTTTATTATGCTGGATAAAACGACGAGAAATGGGTCTCTTCAACCTCTCAGGATAGGTTAGAAAGGTCTGCATATCTCTCATCTGTTTTTTTGCGGATGATTCTCTCTTCTTTATTAGAGCTAATATGCAGAATGTTATGTGCACAAAAAAGATTTTTGATGACTACTGTGATATCTCGGGACAGAGGATCAATATGGATAAGTCATCTATTACATTTGTGAGTAAAGTGTTTCAGCAAACCAGAATATCAGTTCAACAACAATTGGGTATATTTAATATATAAGGAGGAGGAAAATATCTTGGTCTACCAGAACAATTTGAACGAAATAAACGACAGATGTTCCGATATATTAATGACAGAATAAATTCTCGACTATCAGGATGGCAGACAAATTTTTTATCTCAAGCTAGGAAAGAAGTTTTGATAAAAGTAGTCGCTTTTTCGATGCTAGTATATTCAATGAATGTTTTCAAGCTTCCGCAAGAAATCTGTAAATCTATGGATAAAGCTCCTTCTAGATTCTGGTGGGGGTCCTCCAATGTTAGATCGAAGACAGCATGGGTCTCTTGGAAGAAAATGAGTACACCAAAATTGACGGGTGGATTGGGGTTTCGGGATTTTCAGTATTTTAATCAAGCTCTACTCGCTAATCAGCGTTGGAAAATCATTCAGAGACCTGACTGTTTTCTATCTCGAATTTTAAAGAGTAGGTACTATAACAAAGGTGATTTTCTCACAGCTACCCATAAAGCTAAATCATCATTTGGTTGGCAATCAATTCTACATGGGCGTCAGTTACTACAAACCAGAATTCAACGAATTATAGGAAATGGTTATACTATTTCAATTGGTGAATCTAAGTGGCTTCCTACTTCCCCGGCACGCGCCCCAAGACTATTACCTTATACAAACCCATTGCTGAAATTAGACATCATTATTGATCAGGTATCTGGAGGATGGAATGAAGAAATAATCAATGACTTAGTCAAAAGACAAGATCATCATCTTATATATAAATTATTCTTTCCTCCACGTCCGTCTCCAGATGGTCTTTTCTGGAAATTTACAAATAATGGGATGTACACAATTAAATCGGGATATAAACGTGTTATTGAGATTTTCCGTAATGATTCATAAAGATCAAAACCTCTTTTGGCAAATCATCTTGATTTGGCAAAACGAATTTGATCTATTCACATCCCACCGAAGCTTAAACATTTCATTTGGAGATTACTTTCCCGAGCCTTACCAGTAAAGTCTCAACTACTTCATCGACATATTATCACGAAGGATATATGTAACAGATGTTGTGTCTCAAAAGAATCTGAGATCCATACATTCTTTCTCTGCCTTTTTGTTCAGATGTTATGGAGGAAATTGGGGATATCAATTATGACAATTTGTTTACCCAGCGCAAATATTCCAGATAATATCCAGTACTTGTTGGCGAATTATGATCGATTTACGAATGATTCTGTTCATAAGTACACTCCATTTTACATGCTCTGGCGAATATGAAAAAGTAGGAATGATCTCTACTTTAATGGAAACGATAGACCAATTTATAGCATTTTACAAAAATGTTTGGACGATGCACACGAATAGGTAAATCACATGGTACAAACAATGGAGTATAATAGCAGTGGCAATGCATGTAATTCTAACTCAAACACCTGGAAGAAGCCACCACAGGGATGGGTAAAATGTAATTATGATGCAGCGCATCGGTTAAGAGCTAATCCTTTAGGTATAGGGTGGATTATTCGGGATCACAAAAGTTTTTTCCTTCATGCTAGTAAGAAAAAGTTTGAAGGAAGACCATCAGTTATTGATGCAGAATTTACCGCACTTATTTAGGCAATACAATCTACTTGGTCAATGGGATTTAGACATGTCATATTTGAAGGCGATAATCTAGCTCTCCAGCGAATTATGACTTCTTCTGCAAAACATCTTCAACATTATGTACAAACCATCAACGTTTGGAAATCAAGATTTCAAGATATCAAATTTTCTTAACAATCAAAAAATGACAATCAAACTACAGACGAATTAGCATCTTCTATTCTTAAATCTTCTACGGAATGAAACATTTATGATAGTTCTCATCACTTTTTACAATATATTGTAAACAATGATATTTTTCAATAATAAAATATAAATTTGTTGAAAAAAAAAATCAATTTAACCAATAATATTCATAAACCAATGCTTCTATCTGAAAAATGAATCTTAACAGCAAGAAAAGAAAAATCATAATACTACAAACGCTGAAAATCATACCAGAAAGAAACTCGACATTACAGTATTCAGTTCAGCTCTATGATATCGCAAAATTCAAATAACGGATTTTAAACAATCAACAAGAGAATTATATTATTAATCAGAGATTGTTTAGTTGCCAAAAAGACTAAAGTAAAATAAATAATCTGATCACTCACTCACTTGTCTTCTTTAGCTTTCTCTTCTTCCTTCATCTTCTTCTCCCACCTTCTCTTCTTGTAATCAAGAAGCATCTGAGGCATTTTCAGCATAAGTTTCGCTGTGTTCTCCCTTTTCTCAGCTGAAATCCTATCACATTTATGCCCTTTCCTCTTTGTTCTCATCGCTTTCCTCTCTGGATCATACGGCCAATCCTCTCCATTAGTCAAAACTTCTTTCCTCAGCATCGCCCTCCTGCGTGCACTTATCCCTAACGGTTTCCATGCCCCCATCTCCCAATAACCCCACACGCCTTTGGTCAGCTCAGTTCTGTATTTATCGAGTTTTGCTCTCCATGGATACTGAAACCCCGCAACAGTCTTGGCCACGGTTTCTGCAGCTTTTCCAGCCATAGCTTCTGTTATTGCAAAGAGAAACAATTACCAGAAACACAAATCTTTAAAGATCATATACAGCAGATTTCCATTGTAACCCAAATAGCAGCATTGATAATTGTAACCTAATACCTTAATTGTGTTCTGAAACTTACTAAAGAAACCGTTTGTTGTTAACTTAAAACAGAGGGGATCAACTGAACGAAGGCATGATACAATAATGATGCATAGAAGCAACAAAAGGCAAATTTTGAAGCCTTCATATAGATAGTGTGAAATCGACACATGTTTTTTTTCTCACAAATGAAATGCAGATTGGTTGAAATGTTGTTACTAGATCAATCTCTGGTAAGTAATTCTTGATTACTAAGCAGAAATATGAGGAAAATAAATTCATGCCTAATCGAGCTAATTTTGCAGAGAGTCTCCAAAAATAGGGTTTTGATAAAACTCGAAGCAACGATTTCGTAACTGGGTTCCGTGAATCAGATTCAATTACCAGTCTAATAATGAAACCCTCACGACTAAATCTGATTCTACAAAATTATTGGAAATGGAATGAGAGAAAACTTACAAGAAAGACGAAGCCACGAAAGGAAGATCGGAGAAGTGTTGAGAGGAGTGTGAGAAGGCGGCGCAGATGAAGGAAGACAGAAGAGTTCGAAACCCTTATTCCGTTTTTTGAAAGTATTTCGTATAAATTATTATTTTTATTAGTTTATCAATTTTAATTGTTTTTACAAATCTGCATAGCATTTTGAAATTTTTTCATAATTCAACAAAATCGATGGTTCATTGTGATTAATTACTAAGATATTTTCACATTCAAAAGTCATGCGACACTTAAATTTTCATATTTGAGTAAATAAATCGATTTAGCGGTGCTAAAAATACGATTGCTTTTAGGTTTAGTCTTTTACATGTCGATTTCATGTTACATTCAATCAATGTATTACTAACATGGAAAATTCACCAATTTAATCAATACTCTACTAAGTGTTTCACCTACGTAAGCATTCTCTAATCACAAAATTAAACAAACACATGTTTATTTTGCTTTCTATTTCATTTCACCTAAAATAACATAAACCCACCTGTCTCCAACACTGAAGATATAAGATAAGAAATTTGAGTAAAGAATTGATATAATAAACATACATGCAAGATTATTTCTTGTGATTGTGACTGAATATTTTTATGAAAAATTTTACTTGTATAAACTGAATGAGATGGGTGCAAGTCTACAAAATTGCCGAAAGTTTTTGTGCGTATTTTCGTGTCATGACACATCCAATTTCGGGTTAGTTGGTACAGTTCCGGTTTAATTATTTATTATGTTTTTAGAAAGAAAAAAAAAGAGTAAATTAGCGATCTAATAGTTGGGTGAATGAAATTAACAAAGTAGTATAGAGAAGTAACTTTATTACTCTTTTACTCCTACATTTTTTGCTTATCTCCATTGCATTCTTTTTATATTGTATTTGAGCTATTGAACCAGAGAATATATCAACCGGAAACAGGTTAAGTGCTTAAGAGAAAGAACAAAAGACTCTATTGGGCCTTATGGCTACATAGTGAGTACTTGCTCGATCCGTTAGAATGTAAATCTGACCCATTCTAATAATGGATGCTGTCTTCATTCGTAAATAAAATTTTGAACTCATAGGTAAGCCCTTAAAATCGCAAACTTTAGACCATATCATCTACTTTATTTCTGTATATAGGTACACTGTGGTGTGGCGGCCCAGAACGAATTAAGTCTTTAGTGCCAAGTGAAACAGACCAAGTGGAAGTGGCACAACTAATGAACTTCGAAGTCTTCGGTTTACATGATTATATTAATTTTATAATCTTATATGCATCGTTATTTCATTTTATTAAAAAAGAGGTTAGACGATTTTCACACGATAAACTGGGTATTTACTTTGTGGGGAAAGCAAAAAAAAATGAAGAGAAGATTAGAATAGTAGAGAAACGAGTAAAGCTTCCTTTTGTTATTTTCAACCAAACACAACACAACATAACATGCGCCAACAAAGTTTAAACCCTCATGATGTCCTTCACCATGTATTACTACTAAAGCTATCAAAATCATATGATCTTTGCTTTCCAAAAACTTACGCAGATTCCACATCGATTTCTTCTTCACCTTCCCAAAATCATATGATCTTTGCTTTCCAAATCATATGATCTTAATTTGAAACTCTTAATCAACATCAGATTTGATTTACCGTGTGATGTTTCAAGACAAAAGGTCTACTGGATCTGATGGTATTGTGCTGATACTCTCTTTGGAGGTAGCTTACGGAGAATCAAAAGTACTAGTGCCGATGGAAGTACTTCAACCACCTATAATTTGTTTTTGTTTTTCTTTCTAGTAAGAAGAAACATAAACAGTGATTACGAGATGGAGAATGAACAAAGGTGTGGTTACTTACCATATAGTAGACTAAGTTCAGAACCGGATGATCAAGAACATCCAGCGTTAAATCCATGTCAAAAGCTGATACAGCCACCTGATTTTTTTTATTTATTTAAAAACCACTCATCAGCATAACTGAAGATAAAGATTTTCATTTTTTTTAGGTTTTATCTCAGAGCTTACCACAATGCATCTTATGAGGAAGCAGGTGAAGCATATGGCTGTCACCGATCCAACCTACAATGAAAACCATTTCAATTACAAGGGCTAATCTATGAAAATCAACGAATTTGAAGGCAAAATGACTGTTTTCAAAAGTCCTACGGAACTAATTACGAAGCACATTCATACACATACATAGATGAGAATCTGAATACCTCATGGAGTTTCTTCCTTCTTCCTTTTGACTCGATGGGGAATCTTCTTAGCATAAAAAACAATCTATAGCATACAAAAAAAAAACACATGAAAAAATAAGGCCGACTAAAGCCATTGATGAACTCCAGACATTTGTGCTGAAATAACAGAAAAACACATACCTTCCACCATACAGCAAGAAGCCTAATGCAGCGAGAAAAGACACAACTAGAAAAAGTAAAATACCCAAAACGGTCAATACAGAGTTCAGATAAGAGTGAGAGAGAGTATTAAACATTGGGCAGTAACGGATTCATCAAACTTGCTTCAACAGACAAAGAACCTACCTGCCATAAATATCTTTCCAACTAACTCCACAATGCTGTTATCATTTACCCAGATGTATATCCAGATACCTACCTGATAGAGTCATCAATACATGTCAAACTAAGTTTTTTTATTCACTGAAAATGTCGACAAAAGCAACCAAGAACCAAGGTTCACACATTTTTCGAAGCAAAGAATAGCTACAACGTTAATGAGACAAGGACAGGGAAGAAAACATGCACAATCTATAGTTTTAAACAGATAACTTCAAACCAAAATAAAAAATAAGAATCAGACATGAACCTGAGCCAAATATACAGCCACATTGACTGAGATATAGGTTATCCGCAGCTTATCCGTTGGTAAGCTTCTTGCCTGCCCATTAAAAGCAACAATATATAGCTGGCGTGGCTTGTTTAAAAGAGAACTGAAGCACATCAAAAATTTATTTTTTGGCATTTTACTTGCCTGGTGATATATCTCTGCCCAGAACAGCACAAGCAATGTGTATGCCGAGAAAAAGAGAAGGCCCGGAAGATCCAATAATACCCAGCAAAGAGCCTGTATTACCTCACATCAACATTAGATACTTAAAATATGCAGCCCTCAAAATCCATTTTCTCCAGACAAACACGCCAACAACAGATTTAAGTTGAGAACATGTAAGTTGGGCGGAGATACTGGCTAACATTGACATAACTATCTGATCATTTTTGCTTTTCAAAGTCAAATTCTGTTTCAAATATGAACTAAAACTGAGGTTAATGCCATCAAAATCTTTTGCGGACTCTCACCTTGGGATGCACGAGAAATACTGGTTTGTGAAATCCAAACAGAACCGCACGAACTGCACACAGGAAAAGTTAAAATCTGAAGTTTCTTGCAAAAAAAAAGAAAAGAAAAACACAAACTTCTATCATTTGTCAATGGGAAAAACGGATTATAACCTCCATTGACGACAAAGTTCATAAGATGAAACACCTTCTGAGTGGTCCAGCCATATTCAGGCACTCTCATTTGGATCCTTACCAATTGGACCTGCCAATTATAATCCCATTTTAGACAAGGTCAGCAGTTGCAACACATCTCAAACCTCCAGTGGGAAACACAGAAAAGTAACGAATCCCAGAAGTAAAATATAGAACGATCAATCAACTATACATAACTTCCTTAATCGAATAATTTCTCAGTGTGTTAAGTTGCCGTGATTTAGGCAGAAAATGATGCTTCAACAGTGAATACTAAAAAAAGATCGACATCAGATTTTTTTTCTATTTAAATCAATGAAAGATTATGTCCAGGAAATATTCTTTTAACAGAAGAGGAAAGACAGGTCATGCAAGCAAGAATCTGACCTAGACCTCAAAACAAGCCTATTTGAAAACTGATTCGCACACCCCCCCAAACAAAAACTCTAACCACCAAAAAAATCTGATTTGGAGTATTTCGGGAAAGGGTACGAGGAATTTGTTCGGCAAAAGAGAGAAAGAGAGAATATTCATACCAAAGCAACGGCGGAAACTAGGGCATAAGCTCCGCAGAGTGCGAAGAAGATCCCATCCTGCCAGTGAGTTGACTCGTTAACATCGTCCCACCAACTCGTCATCACCGTCGTAAAAATTTCTGCCATCTCCGTCGGTATCATCAGACTCGAATATGTCATTCTCCTCAATACTTGATAACCTGGCTATGCTCAGGGATTATCTTTTCCCTGACGAAAATCCAAAATCAGCCGAATCAACCAGTGAACCAGGTACGGTTCAAATCCAGAAGCCCTAATCAGCTCTTCGAAATCCGAGAGGCGAACAATGATGGTTGAGGTGTTTGAATATCTGCAACCCAAGCGGTGATATGGCGGGCGAGAGAAAGAGAGAGAGAGAGAGAGAGCGATCGGACGGTTGTGAACGTTGCGATCTTTCCGACACCGTAGGCTGTATCTTCTGGCTTGTCCCCTCACACGTCCTCCGAATATTATATGATTTCGTTCGCTAAACAACTCGAACTTTTTTACCCCCAAAATTTTTACATGATGTAAAAACTCAAAAAGTAAAAAATAATTGTTTTAAAGTAAATTATTATTTTGTTAATTCCTTATTGAATCTCTGGTTTTTTTCTCTATGATTTTGGTTCATATTTATTTCATGTTCGTATCCATGATTTGTTATAAGAATATGAAAACAATACACTGTATACACATTAGTTTTTTGATAAAACATTAGTATTTTGTACTATAATGTAGTTGTTTATTAACTTTTAAATTATAAAAAAGTAATCATACAAAAAACAAGGGTCAAGGTGTCTCCTTAAATTCTAAAAAGAACTCTTCTTACTCTCTTTTCTATTTTTTGTTTTCATTTAGTCAATTTAAAAAAAATTACTTCATAATCATACTACAACTATATCTTTCTTTATTTATATCCATAATTAAAGAAAAATTAGATATTCATTCGGAAAAAGAAATTAGTTCTTTTATTTAAAGTTAATTGCAGTAATAAAAAAAGAATTAAAATTTTAATCTGGTGTCAATTTTCAAATCGCGTAGCACATGCCGTAAGGTATTGTTTTATAACAAGATAAATTAGGTAGACGGCTTGCTTGACCGTTTGAATGTTGGAAACATGTTGATAAATGTACGTAGACATCAAAAACACGTGTGTGCGTCTGTATAAAATTTCGGATAATGTTGGATAATAATTAAGACAACAGAAGAAAATAGTGAACGGACAAAAACTGAGTAAACAAAGAGGCTAATGAAAGAAACGCAGAACCTGTACATAATAACAAAAACAAAACTTCAAATATTTTGATTTTGACCGTCCATGTGGCTGAAACATGTTCGACCTCAAATTTCTTCAGGACCAGAAAAAATCTCTTTAGCATCCCCAAAGACAGCTAAGCCTAGAGATCGTTTTCAAGACCATTACAGTGCCAAACTACGGCATCTTGTAGACAGCAAGAACTCGCAGTTATGTGAACTGATCAGAACAAACAAATTGCATTCTCTTCTTAATCATTGAAGATCATAGAAAAAATGGAAACAACTAAGTAGACATTATCAAAATAGAAACAACATTAAAGAAATCCACAAGATAGAAACAACATCAGAAAAATCAAACATAATAGAAACATCATCAGAAAAATTAAGCATAATGGAAACATGATCAAACGTGATCAGGAAATTTCCTCTTAACATCAAAAAAGGGAAGTTTCCAATCAAAAAGTCTAAACTCATCTATAAAAGAAGAATTGGAGTAATTCAACTTAAGCATCCGAGAAAAAAGCGTCAAGAGAGTTAGAGAACTTCTTGAACTTTTATCTGGAGCGGGGTCTAGGAGAGAGACCAGTTTTGAATCACTTAGACAGAACGTGTCTAGGATGAAGTGATCAAAACACGTGAGGTTAGGATTTCTTTGGGTAGACTAGGAATCGTTTGGGCACAATCTATTGGGATAGAGTTATGTAAGACCCAACATTGAGTGTAATTTGTAACGATTAACTCAAGGAGATTTTAGTGAAGAAGAAATATCTTTTGGTGAATTAGTCTTGCGAGTATTTCACACTTTCAATTGGTATCAGAGCCTCCATCTGGTAAATTTTTTTAATTCTTTAATTAAAAAACAGGTGAGGTCTAGGGACAAAGTATGAAACTCGCAACACTTTGGTTCGATAAAACCTCTGTTGTTGGAAGCAGAAAATTTCGGATGGTGGAAGGTACATATCAAGGCACTAATCAAGGAGATTGATGAAGATGCCTAGAAAGTTGTAGAAGAAGGATGGACAGAACCTACAATAAAAACAGAGGAAGGCTTTCTGGTGCTAAAGCCTAAGAGAGACTGGACAGCTGAAGAAAAAACAATGTCCAAATACAACTCTAAGGCGATGTCGGTAATCTGGACATCCTTAACAAAGGACCAGTTCAAACGAGTTCAAGGCTGCTCACCAGCAAAAGAAGCATGAAATTCTCTTCAGACATCATATGAAGGGACAAGTAATGTTCGGAGAACTCGTATTGATATGCTAGCCTCACAATTTGAAACTCTCACCATGAATGATGATGAGTCGATTGAAGCATTCAGCGGGAAAATCAGCTCGATTGCTAATGAGGCTATGGTTCTTGGTAAGAGGTATAAGGATAAAAATTGGTCAAGAAATTCCTGAGGTGCCTTCCTGACAAGTTTCAAGCCCACTGGTCTGCAATAGAGGTATCCCTAAACTCTGATGAAATGAAATTCGATCAAATAGTTGGTATGATGCAGGCGTATGAGTTGGAGCAGAACAAGAAAAGTTATTCAAAAGGCAAGGGAATAGCGCTGGCAGCTAGTCAAGACAAAGATCAGGGAGAAAGTCTTGAAGAAAAAATTGGGTTAATGGTGAGGAGATACTTCAAAAAGTTGGAAAAAGGTCAACGATAGGGAAACTTTGTCAAAGGAGAACAAGATTACAAAACAGACAAGAACTACAGAAAATCTGAGGTGAAGTGTCATGAGTGTGAAGAAATTGGTCATTATGAAGCTGATTGCCTAACTGCCAAGAAACGAGAAAGTATCAGATGCAGTGAATGTAAAGGCTTTGGCCATGACAAGACAGAGTGTGTAGGAATGACCAGACGAAAAGAAAAATCATTCATGAACTATGATATCTCTGAGCCTGATGAGGACGACAGTGATGATGAAGGAGATGTGATGAACCTCAACGCATATCTTGGAATGATTAATGAGAGTGATGATGACACTGATCAGGATGATGAACTCAGACAATCGGTTCAGACGTGTCAAGAAAACAAAGATTTGATCCTCGAAATGGAAATCTTACAGAGAGAAAAGAAAGAACTAGAACAGACAGTTCAAGATCTGAGGAGAAAATTAAAAATGGAACGCATGAAATCTAGCCATTTGGAAGGGCAAATGAAGTAAGCAGAAAGACTCAGGTTTCATCTGATGAAAATGTACTCAAAAACAGGAGAAACCAGAATCGTCAAGGCAATTCTTATGTGGTTGGGAAGTCACAAAACAGATGTGAGTACAGGAACTTGGTCAATAGTTACACAACATGTAACAAAAATAGACCTTAGAGGCACAAAACGTTTTCGGGCTATTCTCGTCAATTCTACTACATCAAATGAACTAGGTGCTACTTCTGTGGAAAGATTGGTCACATTAAGGCCTATTGTTATCAGTACAAGGCCAAAATTCGAAGCTTGATGAATGTCAACAGAATTTGGCAAGACCAGAAAAACAGAGCTTGGGTCGAAAAGGAGGATCTTTACACCTATGTTGCATACACCGCAGAAGGATGTCAAAGAACAACAGATGCCATATGGTACTTTGACAGTGGTTGTTCTCATCACATGACCGGGAATCAAGATAATCTGTCAAATTCGAATCCATGGCATCAAGGAAGGTCACCTTTGGTGATGGGGCCAAAGGACGGGTCAAAGGAAAGGGAAATATGGTGAATGACTCTCTGCCGAAGCTAGATGGTGTGTACTTTGTTGAGGGGCTCAAAACAAACTTGATAAACATTAGTGATCTATGTGATGAAGGTCACTCGGTAAACTTCACCAACTTGGAATGTTAAGTAATTGACAAAACTCACTCCATAGTTCTTCAGTTGATAAGATCTGGAAACAATTGTTATGTCTAGAGACCTACAGAAAAGTGCTTTACAGCTAGCAAGGACGGAGATCTTCAACTGTGGTATCAAAAACTCGGTCATATGAATGTCCGTACACCGGTAAAACTATCTGATCAGGAAGTGAGTCGAGGAATTCACAAGTTGAAATTAGACACTGAGTTTGCATGTGGACCATGTGCTAAAGGAAAACAGGTCAAAATTAATCACAAAGTCATTCAGGATATTCAAACAAAAAGGGCGTTGGATCAACTACACATGGATCTGATGGGACCAATTCAGGTTGAGAGTTTCGCAGGTAAAAAATAGATCTTTGTTATTGTGGACGATTTCACAAGATATATCTAGGTTAGGTCTCTCAGGGAAAAGACGGAGACTTTCAAAAATTTCAAGGTCCTTGCTCTACAATTGATGAATGAGAAGAAGTATGCAATTAAGACAATTAGAAGTGATCACGGGAGAGAATTTCATAATGATCTGTTTGATGCTTTTTATGGAGAACATGATATTTTCCATCAGTACTCAGCCCCAAGAACACCTCAGCAGAATGGTGTAGTTGAAAGAAAAATCGAACACTACAGGAGATGGCCAGGGTAATGTTGCATGGAAATAAGGTTGCCAAACACTTTTGGGCTGATGCGATCAGCACATCTTGCCATGTGATCAATAGAGTGTATATCAGAAAGGGCACTAGGCAACACCCTATGAATTGTGGAAAGGAAAGATTCCTACTGTGGACTACTTTCACGTGTTTGGGTGTGAGTGTTATATCCTAAATGAAAAAGATCAATTGGGAAAGTTTGATTCTAGAAGTGATGAAGGAATTTTCTTAGGATACTCAGGAACAAGCACAGCCTAAAAAGTCTACAACAAGAGGCTGATGTATGTCTAGGAAACTGGAAACGTGATATTCAATGATACAGCTCCACAAGGTCTGATTTTTAAATTGGTTGACAAGACTCTATTTATCCACGACAGTTCAAATGGTTTCATTGTGGTACAAATATATGTTGATGATATTGTGTTTGGCACCATGCATCAGAGAGTTGTTAATTCGTTTGTTAAACGAATGATAAATGAGTTTAAAATGAGCATGGTTGGAGAGCTCAATTATTTTCTTGGACTCCACATCCAACAAACTGTTGACCACGTTTTTGTGTCTCGGAGTTCATATGCCAAAAACTTAGTAAGCAGGTTCGGGTTAGAGCAGAGCAAATCAGCTAAAACACCCATGGCTCTAAACTGCAAACTCGTCGTGATGAGCAAGGAGAAGATGTCAACCCCAAATTGTACAGAGGAATGATAGGGAGCCTTCTGTATCTTACAGCTAGTCAACCAGACTTCTGTGTAAGTGTGGGTATCTATGCATGTTTCCAAGCCAAACCAAAGCTATCACATCTACAGGCTGTCAAAAGAATCATTAAATATGTCAAGGGAACAGTTAAACTTGGCTTGATGTATAGCAAGGATACCAATCAACATTTGGTTGGGTATTGTGATGATGACTGGACAGGTTGCTTAGATGATCGAAGGAGCACAAATGGAGGACGTTTCTTCCTCGGAAATAATCTTATTTCGTGGCACAGTAAGAAACAGAACAACGTATCACTTTCAACGGCTGAAGCTGAATATATTGCTTTTGGTAGTTGTTGCACTCAACTCATGTGGATGAAACAAATGACAGCTGACTATGGTATGTCCTCTCAAACCCTCTTGATTCATTGTGATAATGAAAGTGCTATTAACATTGCTAATAATCTTGTCCAACATTCTCGAACTCAGCACATCGACATCAGACATCATTTTATGCGTGACTTAGTTGAGGCAAATCTTGTTGAGATTGATCATGTGAGCACAAAATTTTAACTTGTTGATTTGTTTACGAAACCTTTGGATTTAAGTAGATTCATCAATCTGCGAAAATCCATAGGAGTCTGTAAACTCTAACCATTGTCTGTGTGAGTTGTTTGGTTCATGGCAGGAGCTTGTGGTATCAGTCATCATAAGGAAGTCAAAGAGCTGATGATGTTTTCAACTGTATCTATTGCCTTGATGATACAAGCCTTGATCCAAGGATGTATGCACGTGGGCTGTTTGGAGAAGTTTAGGTGAGAAACTCGACCTTAGACTTCTTGGATAGGTGTTTTTGGGTTGGTATTCGATGGAAAGGTAAAGTGAACCACACGAGGGGTGATGAACCTCATGATAAATCATAAACTTAGAGCTAGGAAGGCTGGTCTCAACTAGATTCTAAGCGCACAAGATTCTCGAGAGAAAACTTGTTGGGAAAAAGTTTTATCTTTATTAATATCAAAAAGGTTGTCGAACTACAATGCTGGAAAGAGCCTTATTAATATGCTCGACAGCTTGACCTTCTAGGGTCGACCCAAACAAGAAAAGGAAAACTTACAAAAGTGCACAAAAGGAAAAGATACAAAAGTGTATAATCGAAAAAAGGACATATTCCTAAAATGTTCTTGACTCAAAAATGTAAAGCATCTAGATCCTACCCTGCAAAATAGAAAGAGGCATATATTCGAATTGAAACTTACCTTAACTTACCTCACGGCCAAGAAATGGAAGGTGGTCGTCCTTGTGGCATGCACGCGCCTTGTTCCTAATCTTCGACTTGGAGTAAGGTTAAAAATCTTTGGGCCCTGACCTCTCTTGCCACTAAAGCCCAAGTCTCTGATGTCTCTTGTGTTGTTGAGAAGCCTTTGGACTCTACTTTGCTCTTCTGGCCCATTGTCCTTAGCTGATCTTCCTCTAGGAGTTTGTTCACCCATTGGCTGAATTTGTGGAAGAGTGCCCTTGATCTACTTCTTGTCATTGCTCCTGGTGGCACTACTGGTGTGGATACTTCCTCTAGATACATTTCGTGAAGCTGGTAGCTTATCTCGTTCGTGTTTCCTTGTGTGGAAGTTGAATTGCTCGTGCACTCGGCTGTACCGGCTAGACTGTGCGAGATATTGGCCGGAATGCCTTCAGGACCGGCCAAGTTGATCCCGGAGTTGGTGGCATCACCAAGGGGACCGGCGGTGTCATCCACGTCCCCACCAAGTATACCGGAAGCTTGGGCCTCTCCGCCGGTAATGCTGGTTGCTCTGGTCTTATTGGTCGAGGGTCCGGTGGTACTGCTTGGACCGGCAGGCGTGCCAGATGGCCCGGCTGTCTCGAGCAAGCTTCCTGGTCGGCCAGTCTGGTCTCCTGGCTAGATGTACGACCTTATGTCCTCATCACTTGACTACAACAACTCTGTCAAAACAAAAAAAAAAAAGAAAAAAAGTGGGAAAATAAAAAAAAAACAAAAAAAAAAGAGGGAAAAGAAAGAAAAAGAAAACAAAAAAGGGGAAGAGCTCCAAAAAGAGGGTCTGATACACTTTCATATCTTATACATCCAAAAGAAATTCCAGCTGCCTTTTATGTTGATTATTACAGTTCAGTGTTTACTGTGAGATACATAAATGTATGAGGGTGTAAAAGTCTAGCCTACGGTTCGTTTCGATTGGTGAGCTAGTGGAGGACTGATTCAGTGTTCAGCACTGCTCTGGATCAAATCTGGTTTACCCTTGATAACATATCTAATGGTTGTCTACTTGTTGATACTGGTCTAGTATGATCATTTCAATTTTGTGGATTCTTTAGTTGGTGTATTTTGAGTCTGGATGGGCTTATTGGACGTCACTATGTGTTATTTCCTTATTTCTTTACTTAATTATTTATTTCTTTGGTTATTTAGATTTCTATTTTTTTTCTTGTGCGTTTGACGTTTTTTTTCTGTGTGTTAGTCTTAGTCATAGCCTTTTGAACTCTCTCAACTGCTACATCATTAAGACTGTCAGTGAACAGTCATGTCGATTCACCATCATGTCCCTTCACACCTTTATAAGCTTCGATTGGAATGCCTTCATCCCATTGGATCTCATTTGCCTCCTTCAAACATGAAAGCTCTCTTCTCCGGTCTCTCACGCATGATGAGTACCTCGAAATCATCACCATCTTCTCCTGTTCCCTCTGGTACGAACTCAGTGGGCTCACCTCTTCCCCTTGACGATTCTTCTATTGGTACTCCTGCCAGATCACCTTCTCCGATTGAAGAGATCCTTTTACCGCAAAATCTGGCCCTTGTTGTATCTCAGGTCTCACCCTCTACACCGCCTTCTATAGCGTTTCCCTATGACGCTCCGCACAGCCCTGCTCTTGCAGGTGAAGGCTCTCAAGCACACTCGACTGCTGCTCCTACAGGCTCGCATGCAGACTCGGTCGAGATCATCTCTGACTCTTCCTGATAGTCGATCTGCTTCAGTGCCTCGCTCACAGAAGCGCTCAAAAGCTCGCACAGTTCCTCTTCCGTGCAAGTGCACTCGCTCTCAGCAACAACAGTCTCAGCCTGATCCACCACATGCATCTCTTTGTCGCCCTTCTGAGCCCTCACGCCTCACCCTCTTCTCTCAGCATCAATTTCTCGAAAAACGAGAGGTACGGTTCGGCACTATTCTCCCATTCAACAAAAAAACCCTATGGGAATTCTAGGCAAATTTGTCGGCTGTTAAGACAGACGCAACTCAAATATCAATGGATATCGAGGGCCGACGTTATGACTTTTCTATGGATCTCATCAACGATCTACTGGGATTACGGACCATGGTTGTTTTGATCCTCCCTCATCCTTCCGGGAGCCATCCGATGATGAGCTTGCTCTCTTTATGAGCGGTGGATATGTGGGTAAGTGAAGTTTCCTCTTAGTATCCCATTTTTTGCCTGACTATGAGATTCTGTTCAAAATCTGCTGCCATAACTAGTCTCCCACTCAGAACAGTGGATATCCTAATCCTCATCGTGCTCGGCTAGTGTACAAAGTGATCCACCGTATTCCATTTGACCTTGGAGTAAGCATCTATCAGCATGTTCTCCACCTTACTTTGAATCCGGCATCGAAGTTCTTTCTGCCGTTTCCAAGCTTGCTCTTTCGATTGCTTGACAGCCAACATCCCATCCCTTTCACTGGAAAGGTTCAGCGTGTTCGGCAATTCCGTTACACCACTCTGGGCTCATTCGTTAAAGGACCTCCGTTTGGCACTTCTACTTCCAGTGCAACGCTATCGGCTGCTGATCGTCAGACGATTCGGAATGCGATACAGATCTTCCAGCAACTTGTTGATTCAGGTATCTCTAGTTATGTCTCTCTTTCTTTCCCTCTATCATTTGTTGTTTTTAACTCAGATGTGCACTCAAGCAGGGGGAGATGATGATGCGCAGGACTAACTCAGAGAATAAGTATTGCGAGTATAGCTACAAGTTCTGTCTATGCTGTATAAGTTAGTCTGGTTCAAGGTGTATGGGGGAGTTTCAGAGATTATAGGGGAGTTATTTCTGTGTGGTTTAACTCATTGTTTAGGTCACTTAAGACTTTTGTTTAGTCCGATATTTGTGTGAACACTTGGTTGTTTCTGGTTCTGTCATATGGTGAATGGTTATTTGGTTGCGTTGTACCTGATTAATTTGAGATAAGTCGTACATATCTCTGCTTGTAGTTGTGTGTTGTTGTCTCTGTGTGTATTAGACAGGAAGGCATAATCACGGATGGATGCTTGAGGGACACACTAAGTTAAAAAGGGGGAGATTGAAGATGCTTGGAAAAATGGAAACAACTGAGTAGATATTATCAAAATGGAAACAGCATCAACGAAATCCATAGGATGGAAACAGCATCAGAAAAATCAAGTATAATGGAAACAACATCAGGAAAATCAAGCATAATGGAAACGAGATCAAACGTGATCAGGAAACTTCCTCTAAACATCAAAAAGGGAAGTTTCCAATCAAGAAGTCTGAACTCATCTAGAAAAGAAGAATTGGAGCAATTCAACCTAATCATCGGAGAAAAAGGCGTCAAGAGAGTTAGAGAACTTCTTAAACTTTTGCCTGGAGTGGGGTCTAGGAGAGAGACCAGTTTTAAATCACTTAGACAGAACGTGTCTGAACTGAAGTGATCAAAACACGTGAGGTTAGAATTTCTTTGGGTAGACTAGAAATCGTTTGGGCACAATCTATTTGGATAGAATTGTGTAAGACCCAATATTGAGTGTAATTTGTAACGATTAATTCAAGGAGATTCTAATAAAGAAGAAATATCTTTTAGTGAATTAGTCTTGCGAGTATTTCACACTTTCAATAATAATTTGTGTTGCACATGAGTATGTAGGAAGTTTATCAAGCATCTTACACTAACTATATATGATCTTTGTATTCAAGAAGATCTATAATCTGAATCCAAGAACACAATCCACAAATGTTGAAGAAATCTTAATTACATCAGAGAAGTGATCTATATATGTGATCTATATATGTGATCTATATATCTGCAACCGTAAGTCCAATCATTTCAACTTGCATATGGAAAATGCTAGAAGGAAAAACATTCGAAGCATTTTTTTCTCTATATATCACAACTTACTTTGTAACAGAAACAAATCAACAGAGGGTGCAAAAAAAATTTTTACTTTGCTAACCAAATCCGAATTTTGAATTCAGACCGGACCGGAAAGAATCAACATTATTACCTCTTAACTCTTTTAGCACAAGTGACGACCAAATAGAAATAATGTTCGTCAGCATAACTTTTCTTTTTCATTTAGTGTCATAACTTATAAAAACAAATCTGAATATGCTAACTGACATTACAAAATGTAACACAGTACACATTCACACGTGATATAAATTTAAAAGAAAAAAAAGTTTACGGAAGATCTTATTGTCTTTACCGTAATCCACATAAATGATATTGTCATCTTCTACACACGCAAGCCTTTCTCATTACTCTTCAAGATCCTATAATTGAAACCCGGAACTCGATTCTCGCCGGAAACCTCCGTCATAGAGCGCATACTCGGCAAGAACCTGCCACCGCTACCGTGACTGTGCCACTTCTTCTTTCTCCAATTGGTTCTAAAAAACCAAGAACTCAGCCCTGATGAGCGATCTCTTTGTTGGAAACTGTTGCTGTTTTCTTCAGAATTGGCTCTACGTTGATCGAACTGGGGACATGTGTTGAAGTTTTTGAAGTACTCAATTTCTTTACGTACAAGCGATCCGAAGGTTCCTCGTGTCCCGATAGCGATTGGAGCAGCCATTGATAAGATTTTTGTGCAGTTTCTGCGGTTTGTTTTGGTGTTATTGAAGTGCTAATGGAGTGAGATGCAGATGCTTAAAGCTAAAGTAATAGAAAATGTATACTTTTTCTTTTAATATGATTGCTTTGGTTGGTCATCCATTTCTTTATCTCCTTTCTTCCTTTTACTGTATTTACATTATTATGTTCAAATTAAGCTAATCTCGGGTTAATTATTCTCTATTGATCCTACGATCCATTATTACCTTTGTTGAGAATCGCACTGATCACTGTTGTAATGATAAAAAACCAGCCATGTTCACATCTCCGAATCTTCCCTTTTGAAACACAAAAATTCTTAGTACTGACACAGATGTTTTAGAATTATTACAACGTAACAAAGCTCGTATATCACAACTGTTTTGTCTATACACCTAATCTACTCTAAAAAGATATGTGAAAGCAGAAGGCAATCTCAATTTTTTTGATAAAAACAAACTAATAAGGACAGTTTCATCGACAATACATAACGTCTAGAGACACAAGTAGTAGCAGAATACACTTTGACAGTAGAAGCAAAACGCCAAACGCTAACATGTTCTTTAGCGAATGATAAAATAACAACAGAGAAAACGCAACTTTGCTAAATCGCTCTGAAACACAACAAACCGATTTGGTTTTTTTTTTTGTACCAGCAGAAGTCAATACCCGAACCTCTTTACCCTTTCTTTCTCAAGCCTCCTTTTCTTGGCCCGCCCGCAAACAACCGCAGAATGAGATTAAACGCAAAAAGGTGCGTTCTTGACTTCCTTTGGATGATCTCAGAAGACTATAAAAACAAATATTACCATAAACTTGTTGAACGAAAACTCCTAAACCTCCTTTCTTCTCTCATTTTAACTCTTTACTCTTCTGCATAACACAAAACAAAACATATATTGTCTAATTCAAAAAA
The DNA here is from genome assembly GCA_018901935.1 of Pugionium cornutum. NCBI lineage: Eukaryota > Viridiplantae > Streptophyta > Magnoliopsida > Brassicales > Brassicaceae > Pugionium > Pugionium cornutum. Next base: position 36,858,288 of record CM032164.1, on the reverse strand, counting down.
TTATGTGATTATTTCCGTACAACTGAAAGATATCAAAGAAAGTATGTGTAGAGAATTTCTTACCTGAAAATTTTCGATTAGGCTCCATGGCAGGAAACTGCGGCTTTGATCCGCTCGACCGTACATTTGATGAGATTGTTGACAGTAGCCACTGAGCCAAGAGAGAGTTTAGCGGTTGGAACAGAGTCAACAAGTATTTGAAACGCGACTGTGAGCAGTGAACCGCAATTACTTCCACTAGTTGTAACCACTTCGAGATTATTTCCCTCTCCTCCTTCAGCTCTGGCTCCGGCACTGACACTTCCTCCTCTAGCAGAGCCATCCGGCAGAATAGCAAAACCGGACGGTAACAATGCTACGTAATCAGGATCGCCACCACTTAGGACGACGTTCATTGCCATTATGTCGACTGGTGCGTATACCACATAAGATCCTGTTGCGTCCGTACAACTTTCTTGTAGAATCAACATGTTGCTCTGTCCAGAGTTCCCACTCTGTTTTATATACAAACCAAATGTTGAGATCTTATTAACCAGAAAAAAATTATACTTTATCGAATTTCAAGGATATTACTTACATTGACTCGGAGCAAGGAGACACAGTTCCCAGGATCGCGACCGTTTGCGATATGAGCCATTTCCTGAACCAAGCCTCCGTTCGAAAGTATATCCCACTGCAATAATAAACGCAAATCAGTAAATTAAAAAAACTTTCGATCGTGAAAACAAATGGGTTTTTGTTTTTTTTGTTTCGATTTACCTCGCTTCTGGAATTTTCGTCTCTGAGAAAATTGAAGACTGTTTTGGGGGCCACAGGGATCCAGAAAGAAGTAGCGGCGCTCAAGACGATTCCCGGAGGTCTTCCCGGATCATCCATGCTCTTCCGGGTCATGACCCGGACGTCGTCGGATCCTGTGGCGGATAATGTCGTCCAGGCGTGTGCAGTGGACGCGCCAACTCCGCTACAGAAGCTCATCACCATCCTCTCCGCCAGTTTCAGCATGCTCTTCCTCCCATCAGGACTCGTTATCACTTATATAATTACCACAAAATAAAGGGACCCAAATAAGTTAATATTTCTTTGTCGATTTAAGCCCAGAGTTTTTAAGGAATGGTCAAAATTGCCCTCAAAATAGTCGGGTATATTAACATACCCGAAAGATCACCGGCAGGAATGTTGCTGGCCATCGAACTGGCGAGTCGCTCGCACTGGCGGTCAAGTGTAGCTACCCAACGTTTAGCACCGAAAGCTAAACCGGTATTAACCAACGATTTATACATGTTGTGAACCGATCTATCATCCACCCCCTCTGTATGCTCTACCCATGTCACCTTCAATACACGACAACAAAAAAAAAAAATGCTCCATCAATTCTCTTCTTTTCAAATTCTCCATCACATAATTTTATAATTATCAATTTAGACCTTAACCTTACCTTGGAATAACCATTCTGCAATTCTTGAATAAGACAACCAGAGGGTCTTCTTCTGATTCTAGTGATCGGACTTGGTCGTAGGCTATCCAAAGAGACATCAACAACCGCCCAAGTACCATCGCTATGCTGCTTACAGTACCTCAAAAAGTAGTTTTCACGAGTGGGGACAAGCGGTGATGGGACTTGGAACTCTGCTGTCATCTTCGTATACCCGAAAACAAAGATTAATCACACGAGGAATATGAGTTACAAGAATAGCTTGTAAAGCAATTAGTAGCCAAATGTTAAGTTCTTAAGGTCTCATACCACTTGTAGTGCCCCATTGTAATTCCCTGCAACGCCGGTTGAGAGAACTTCTAGCGTCAATGCTCTTGATACGATCCCGCAGAACACACTAGACCATTGATTCTGTGCAGAGAAAGAACATCAAAATTTTAACTAAAAGTTATAATCTTTGTTCAAGTTTTGAGAAGATAAGGATCGAAACCGATTGGTACCACATCCATTAGAATCTCAACGAGATTGATATGATTCATGATAACGACCGTAGAGTCTCTTGAAGCTTCCGATCTCAAACCGATGGGCTTTGGTCCGATCCCTCTAGGGAACGTTCTAAAATACTCTTCTTCATTAAGAATCTCAGCCGAATTATCGCTTGAAACCCACAAGGGATCACCAGTTTGAGCCATTCTCACAAGCTCCTCCATGGCTGCGACCGCTAACTCGACAATCATAGGCTTATCAGCCTCAGAAGCGATTGAAACCGACCTCAAAGTGTCGCTTGTTCCATACATTTCCCCTACGAAACCCATCTGGCTATTATTATTATTGTTCCCAAAGTTTCCAACTTCAAGATCAAGCGTGCGCGAGGGAACATGATGTGAAGAAGTGAGCAGAGGGAAAGACGAGGAATTAGCCAATAATGGCTTCCCTACGTATTTAGCAGCAATTGCAGAGATTCTATCGATTTCTTCGCGTAGACGCGCGTTTTCAATTCTCAAATGATGTTCGTCGAATGACATTTCCCCTATAGCGGCAGGACCACCACAGTTTGGACATGTTGCGTTGTTTAGAGCATCCTTGTACCTATTGTTTTCTGCTCTGAGCTTGTCATTGTCTGACTTCAGAATCTGGTTCTCGTGCCTCTCATGTTGTGCCTATAAACACCACAACTTTCACTTTTTGTCTGATCTCATCAAGAGTATAGCGCAAATCAAATTATAATGACCAAAAAACATCTTTAATCTTGGAGCTATACTAAGCAATTAGCTAAAACTTGTGTTAAAAATGGGTTCATAGTTAGCTAAAAATGTGGTTGAAATGACACATCAAATCCATTTGATTACTATATGAATAATAAACACCATGTCTGAAGATTCGAGATCGATTCAGACAAATCAAATAAACATAATGAGCCAATAATCAAATAGCCTTAGTATATTTACCTTCATTTGTGTGCGTTTGTTTTGGAACCAAAACTTTACTTGAAGAGGTTCTAAACTTAGCTCGCGGCTCAGCTCTTTTCTTTGCTTATCGTCAGGATGAGGACATTCCTTAAAGAACCTAAAACCGAAACCAAACAAACAAACATAAAACCCTAGTTCCCCAAAAACATTGTGGAAAATTTGTCTTACGACTCAAGCTCTTGAATCTGGTGTTGCGTGTGACGGTGATAACGCTTCTTTTTGTTAGGACGCTGGTTAGGATCCTGAAGCTCTTCTCCTAAAGGATTCTCCATGGTGACTTCTGCGCCGGACTTAGTGGTCTCGAAATCTTCTTCTCGGCTTCCGGTAAGACCTAAATCGTTATCGGAGTTTTTGGGGGTCATATCGAACATATGATGATGAGAGTCGAACATGTTTGGATGATACATGCTGACGATTATTGATCTCTCACGGTTTTTGGAGTTTTTGAACTATTGTTCTCTTTCAAATCTTTCTATGTGATTATCCAAATCATTATCGTTGATTTTCTTCTTCAAGTATCTCCCACTGTCCAAAATGAAAGATCAAATGGCCATGTTTATATATATGAAACGAGAATCAAAGTTGAAACGGAATCTAAATCTTGGTATTATGGAAAGTACGTAATCGTCTAGATATTATGAAACTATGCATTTCTTTAAATGAAATCTTACAGTCAGATCTCTCTCTCTTTCTCTCTTTTCATGTTGGTTTGTTTTGCATCTAATTTAATTATATTTCTCTCTTTTTCTTTTCCTTGTCTACATAAAAGCTAGCGAGATAGGTTACAAAAGCCAAGAATTTTTATAGAAAAATATAGAAAATGCTTCTTCTTCTTTTTCTCTGGGGAATTTATTAGGTTGACCTTGGTCTTAATTAGTGTAAACAAACTTACAAAGAGAAGATTTCATCTCAGTAAAAACTAATTTGAAAAAGGTAAATCAAGAGAGAAAGAAAGAAACAAAATTCGTAAAAATAAAAAATGTAGAGGTTGACATTAAGTCAATAGCCTTTTTTCATATCTATTTCATAAAATTGCCAAACTCAAAGCCTTTTTACAATTCTAACTCCTAAAAGGTTTAATGTTTTGTAACGTTTGTTTTTAGATCATCACAAGAAAACGCTCATTGTAATAAAATAATTATAGATCTTGAAAAGATAAAAAAGAACATGCAATATAAACCACATTCCTCCAAGAAACACAGAAAATTTACACACACACATATGTATACATAGAGAGAGAAGGAGAGATAAGAGAAGAGAGAGAGAGAGAGAGAGATCTCACTTCTGGACACACAATGAAACCCTAGCTCAGAAGAGTCTTCTCAAGCATTTTTGGTTATCTTGCTTGTGGAGACAAAGAGATGGATGTGGGGAGATATGAGAAAATCAAAAGGCTTTCTCAGAGCACCGGTTTAAAGCTAGTGAAGACATAACCGATGGTTATGAGGGATTCGCATATATATAAGCCAATAACTATTCAGAAGAAAGAATAAGTTTGGTAGTTAAAGAAGAAAATGGAGAAGAAATTGCTGAAGGAGAAGAGAAAGAGGTGAGGAGTAGATGTGGCAGAAGGAAAAGGAGTTATTGCGAAATGCATTGAGAGGGTGCATTGCATTTATGATTATCGAAAGGTCCATTAATGCTTTTAGTGAGAGAATAAAAATTCATTCTACTTATATTTTTCTAGAGAGAGAGAGAGAGAGAGAGAGAGAGAGAGAGAGAATTTAAAGTTCTCAATTTTCAAAATCAAAATTTTGTTCACAGATTCCTTTTGACCTCACGGATTCTCGTAGGGTAATTAAGAAAAACAACCGAGGAATAAAGAAAATGGTAAATGTTTAAAATACCACATTTCTAATTTTTTATTATAAAAATAATATTATTAGTTTAAATTTTTAATAATAGCAGAAATTTAATATTAAAATTTATTAAAACTATATTTTACTGTAAAAAAATTAAATCTTAAATTAAAAAAATGAATCCAAATATAATAATTTAAGTTTATTTAGAATAAATAAGTATTTTTATATAAGTATTTTGTTATTTTTGGGAATTTAATTTTGGGATTGTAAATTTGGAAGAAAATTTTTAAAAAGTGTTATTTTACGGTATTACTCTAAAATTTTTTTAAAGTTACCATTTTTCATTGTTATTAACTTACTATTAGATTTATATCCGTTGAATAAAATAATTACTGAATAAATATAATGTAATTTTAGTCATAAAATATATTATAGTTATTTTTGAAATATTATTATTTGAAATTTAAAATCCGTTATATCTACAAAAATATTGTTTTATTATTTTTAATATAATGATAATTTTTATTATGTTTAAATAATTGATGATTTATATATAAAATATATTCTATTCATAAAAATTAGAAACGATAATTTATTTTCTTTTAAATCAAATACTCAAGTTTTAAAATATCAAATTTATCACATAGAATAACATGTTACGATTGAATATTAATTATTTATAATTTTTGTATGTGTAACTCAAATAAATAAAAAAGATTGTTTTTTTGAAATAAATAATTGTTTTTAGTTAGTTTAATAAAATATATTAATTTTCTAACCAAATTAATCATTGTTCTAGTAATCTAAATATATTTTTATATTTATTTAAAATTCATTATAATGATAACATATCATCAAGATACTATTTATAAATAACACGCCGAAGATTGTTTTCTAAAAATGATTTTCAATTACTATATTAGAAATGTTCATAATTCATAAATATTGTTATTTGTATAATATTATATCAGGTTAAATAATAATAATATTTATGTGTTGTGCATATTGCACATTGGTTGCATATGTGGCTAATGTAGATAGACATATAAATGATTGTATGGTTTAAAAACTCACAAATAATTGTAAACAAAATACTCAATAATCACAATTTACTTATATCCTAAATGGTCAATCTAATTTTTTAATCAATAAATAAATGATACAATGTACTTTTCTCTTTGTTTTATTTGTCAACCTGTATAATTATGTGGGTTTTCACCACATAAAAGAAACATCAGGTAAATTTTGTGATTGGACCCACTTTCATGGAACAAAAGAAAAGGATGAGATGGAAACTACGTAAGTTCCAAGAATCTAAAAATGAACTAAAAAGGTCAAAACTCAAAAGTATATTTAATTGTATAGTTTGGATTAATTATTTAATTAAAGATTGACCACTCGATTGACTAATGTAATTGGGAGCAATAGCCATTATATATGGACCATGGTCCAATAAACAGCACACAAATTAAGATTTACATCACTTATAAACATTTCATTAAGTAAAACTGATTCAGACATTCGTATAAACATACATACACACACAAGCAGTTATGTACCCATCGATGTGTGTAGACTTTAGCCATATTGCATTATTGTAGTATGTGTAAAACTTAATTAGTACATGTACTCAGATTGCATGCCAATGTTGTCTAGATTCACTTACCTGAATGAAGCTATGCTTTCTTTGCGATACTATATATGTTTTCAACAAGATGACAAGATTCACTTTAGAGCTGCTCATCTATATTCATGTATAGATAGATAGAAAGATATACGTCGTATGTTTTAACTATAAAGTGTGTAATTTTTCATGGATTATTAAGAACAGAACCCTACTAAAATGTAAGCAAAGCTATACACTTTAAAATAATAGCAAAAAACATAAAAGTTTCTTATAAAATATACTCATTTAAAACGAACAAAATCACATTAAAATTGTGATGTTGAACTCCCAAAGAATTTAATAACTTTGGGGGGGTCTAATGTTTCGGTCTGACGCATGCACGATCTTGCATGTATGCAACCAATGTTCTCTTGCTTGGAAAAGGTTAGTTGACACTCGTCTTATTATAAAAATGCTTTGAATTTTTGTTCGCAATTTTGATATCAGTCTACCTCAACATTTTTGAATCAATTTTCGTTCTTAAATTCGAGTTTTGACCATTGAAACTGAACTACTTTATATATGCATCAATCAAAAATCTTAATTCCTAAATGGAGGTTACTTATACCGGTTTATATATTAACCGATTTGAGATTCAATTTTCATCTTAAAAAATAATAAGATGAAAATTGAAGTTGCTATGCTGATCATACGATATTAATCCCCACTGATTCGATCACTGCTTGAAGTTATTAATTATAGAAATTGATTTGAAGTGATTTTTTATAACTTTCATAACTAATAATAGAATTACTAGATTTATATCCACGCCATGCGTGGGAAAAATATTCGTAAATTATATTTTATTAGTAAATATAAATTAAATATTTATATAATTTTAACTTTTATTTAAAATTAGTTTTAACATTAATATTTATATAAATTAAGAAGTGAAAAATAATTATTTTTATGAATTTAATAGTATTTTTTGGTTAGTCTAATAAAATATATTAATTGCCTAACTAAATTAATAACAATGATATATATTGTATTCTAATAAATTAAGTTTATTTGTATATTTATTTGAAATTTACTGTATTGATGATACGTTATCATGATATTTCTGTTAATAACACGTCAGAGTACGATTATTTTCTTAAAATTTTCTCAAATAATGTATTAGGGATTACGGTAATAACTTAAATCTATTTATATTTATTTGAAATTATTTATAAATTAACGTATAAAAATTTAAAGAAATAAAAATTATTGTTTTTGAAAATGTAATAGTATTTTTGGGTTAGTTGAATTAAATATATCTATTTTCTAATCAAATTAATATCAATGGTATGTATTGTAATTATTCTAGTAATTTAAACCTTTTTATATATTTAAATTGAAAATCGCTGTGGTGTTGACACGTCAGCTGGTATTTTTGTTATTAACACGTCATACTAATGTTACTTTGTTAAAAAGTTTCTCAAATAATATATTAGGGATACCCACGCCACAAAAATATTTATAAATTATATGATATTATTTATTAGTAAATTTAAATTAGTTATTTATATAATTTCAAATTTTATTAAAAATTATTTTTAATATTAATTTTTGTATATGTAAAAAGAAATAAAAATAATTTTTTTTTACGAATTTAATAGTATTTTTTTGTTAGTTTAATAAAATATATTAATTTTCTAACCAAATTAATAACAATGACATATATTATAATTATTCTAGTAATTTAAACCCATTTATATATTTATATGAAATTTATTGTGGTGATTACACGTTAACATGATATGTATGTTAATAACACGTTATAATAAAGTTATTTTCTTAATATATTTTTCAAATAATATATTAGAGATTATTCGTTAAATTCAATATATTTATCGGTAATTATTAGTTGTTATATTAGGGTCTATCTATAATTCATACAATATATAAATTCATCATTAGGGTAAATTTTCTGATAAGCCTTAAAACGACCACGTATTTGTTTTGAAGGACTTCCAGAATCACAGAACAGCAAAGTGTTGTGACTTGTGCGATTGCGGCGACCGAAACAACCAACAGGTATTTCATATCGTATAGAATGAAACGACAGGATGTGTAAAAGGTGTATTGATAAGAGAGGTAATTTTACTGATATTATGAGGGTACTTAGGTAAATTAAAGGAGCTGAAACGCCTTGGAGTAGTGGGGACGTCATCTTCTAATAATAGCAGTGGGAAAGGGTGACTTCTTCTGCCTACCAACTAACTCATTTATTGACTTCAATTTTGAAACGCCAAAATCCTAATTCAGAAACTCTCATATATTTTCTATTTACGTTTTTGGTCCATTGAATTATCATTTTCAATAATTATTATTTCAGAAAATGATTAATGTCTCAGTTTTTGAATATTAGCAAATTTTAGAAACATATGCATCGTTTTGTTCTTTTTTTTTCATTGTTAAGCTTTAATAAAAAAATGGGCACACTTCGGTATCAATATAACAGGACTAATGCCAAATAGACTCAATACTAAGAAATTAAACTTTACTATCTAAATTACCATTTTCTTTTGACTATAATGCTTAGTTCTGAAAGCTTTTTTAAAAAGCATTTTCATTTTGATTATTTTACCACTTATTTCATAAAACAACGTTGGTTTGATTAAAAATTAAAAAAACAAAACAAAATGCAAAACAACATCGTTTCGGATGTTAATAAAACTTGGTTTTCTTCATCTTTTCTGTTTTAATTCACCCTAAATTGGTTAAATGGATGTTCCCATTACATTCTAGAGAGAGAGAGACTATATATAGGAGAAGTTGGAAGATAAAGTTTTTGATCATCAAAACAAGCAAAATTGCAATTTGATTTTCAAACAAAGTGACGTTGTTTTGCATGTTGATGAAACGATGTCGTTTTGAATAAATCTATTATTTTATATCTTAGTTTTACATCGGTTTAACAATTTAATCTCTAAACTTTAACAAAAACCTAATTCAACAATATGAAAATTTTAAAATTATTAAATCTGAATTTTAACAAAATAATCTAATTATTATACAGAAACTACACATGATGATCTCATATCAATTGTTGATTATTTTATGATTTCTATGATCATAAAACTTATGCTAATTCCTGAATAATAAGAAACACAATAGCGAAAACATACATTTTGAATTTATGGCTTATGATACTAAAGTTGAGAATAGTTATTCTACGACAAACCCAAAATAGCTGAAGTATGAGATACAAAGGTGGCTGAATTTCTTATTAAGATTATCATGGGGACTATAACCCTTCTATTTAGATAGAAAATAATTTCTAATTCGGCATTTCATCAAATTAGAAATTGCATAATGTATCCACACGTAAATTTTCCATAACACTTATGTCTTATAATCTTTTATCTTTACAAATAAGTGACCACATAATTTTCACTACTTTTGATAATGATCATAACACATCGATTGTATATGTGTGACCCCAAAATAATTCTTACAGTTGAGAAGATAAGGTTTTTGAGCACCAAAACAAGCAAGATGCAATTTGATTTTCAGACAAAGTGACATTGTTTTGCATATTGATGAAACGATATGGTTTTGAATAAATCTATTTTTTTATATCTTAGTTTTACATTGGTTTATATGTGGCAATCACATCAACTGTAATTAACAGATCGTTCATGTCGTTAACACGTATGTATGAAATACTACAATTTATCACACAGTGAAATACATTTTTGTATTCTTATTTAATTTATGTATAAATCGTAAATCGATATATTTTTGATAAGAATTGACCAATTTTCTACTATTTCACCTTCTAAAAAATTTCATATTAATTATATAAAAAAAGCCATAAATTTTCTCGGGAATAATTTTGGTCGAGTTGTTGATAAAAAATAAGAGTATTCAACTCGATTTCAAAGACTTCAATTTGTTCTACTTCTAGTCTTTAGGTTGAATCTTTATAGTGATCTCATGTTTTATACATCAAAACTTCAATAAATGGATCCTTAAGCTCTGAATGATTAAAATGGTATTTAATAGATGAAAGAACTAATTATATATATTCTTAATTTCAGTCAATTTTTTCACTTCTAAAAGGATAAAGTATCGGGCCTTCAGAGCTCTAAGCCTTAGTGTTCTTGATGAAGTTTCGGGCCACTATATTTGTCAGACTGTGTCTTCTAAATTTTTTCATGTTCACAGTAATCAATATGAATAAATAATGTATGTGCAGGTAAGAATTAGATAAGTAATAGGACTTGGCAATTTAATCATATGATATTATTTAGTCCTCCTGACAGCTAAGGTTGTATACAAATCTTTTCTGTAGTAACAAATTTAAAATGAAAACAAAATTTTAAACTCATGAACTCGTAATAATTTAAATTATTAGTTTTTAACAAAATTTAGCATACATTAATATTCATTCTCCCTTGTACAAACTTCCATTCTCCAAAGTCTAAATTCAAACAATTGCAAAACTATTTAAACTAATGTTTTTTCACTTAAATAAGTTTTCTTTATACTTGTTTATATAATTTTCTTTGCTTTTTTTACCTTGTTTTCGTAATTTGAATTCACATTCATGCATTAGAGCTTAACCGATATATTTATATGAAGATTTAGATAAACCAATTGATCTGAAAGATTTAGGATGCCGAAGATGTTTTACTTCTTTTGGATACCCAAATAAATTCCATCTCTTTTTTAAAAATGTCATCGTTTAATAGATGTTCTTTTAGTATTTATCGCATAGAGTAAGAGAATTAAATGCCCCAGTCGATTAATAACATGTGCCATAATGGCTGAAAAATGAAACATAACTATAGAATAATCAGAATTAGAATTGTGGCATCGGTTTAGTTCCGAAACAATAGATTACAGCAAGGAGATAGCAGATAACAGCTAGACAAAACGATTATATTTGACTTGGAAGAAGAAGAAAAAAACATCTGATCAGATTTTTGGGTCCCATAAAAATTGGCGCATCTATATAATTTAATGCTACCATCTAATCAAAAATACAATATCTTATATCAAAAATCTAAGGATTACTTCTTTTTATACATTGTAAATACGTGCAGTTTTTTCAATCTACATATAGTCCGAAAAATGTTAATTTAGCTAGTGAGAAAGTTAGTTAGGATTTATTTTTTTTTTAATTTTTTTTCAAATAGTTAGGATTTATTTTTTTATTTTTTTTCCAAATAGTTAGGATTTATTTATTTTTATTTTTTTTCGAAATAGTTAGGATTTATTTAGGACAACACAAGTTTAACATAAAAATAAACATTTACGTGTTCATTTTTTTGTTCTTCTTTCGGACGAAGCTTCCATTTTATATTTATTAATATTTATATTATACTTTAGAGTAAACCTTCAAATAAAATTCCGAGCCTTACGGTCTAATAATTCTTGTTTTTTTTTGTTGATGTCATAAAAATAATATTACTGAATTCTTTTAATCTTTTTCTTTCGTTCTTTCTTTGTTCGCCAGCAATAATGTGGAATACCAAAATATTAAAGTTGTAAACGTTTACACTAAAATAAAATTGAATTTCTACTTTGAATCGTTACAGGGCAAGTTCGATTGATGGTGGTTACGGTACCTTAGGAAGTAAACTATGGTGAAAACCATCAGAAGCGCAAAGCCGGAGATGCCGCAAATTATGCTCGCAGCTAGAAACACCTGTCTCATCAAGTGGTCGCGTCTGTTTTCAGCTCCATCTCGCCACCAGGAGTCTTCGTCTGCAGTCGTAGCTTTAGGAAGGAGCTGAGACGGAGAAGGAGGTGGAGAATGGGAGTTTCCGAATAAGTTAATCATCTTTCCCGGCGACGAGTCAGATTCAGTCGGTGGTGAGCTGAATTGATACTGTATTCCATGATCGGAAGGACGTAAGCCTCCGACGAAGATAACGAGGAGGAATACAGTGGACAGGAAGATCGACGCCGATCTAACACGGTTTATGGGAAGAGCCATGTGAGAGACAGAGAGAAGAGAGAGTGAGAGAAATTGTTTCTTTTTTTCTCGTTAGCTTTGTTTAATAACCCGAAACGGTACCGTTCTATAAGAGTATTTTCAACTTTTTCATCACTGAGTCTCACCGATGTTGATAGGAGAGAAAATGGTCACAATGCATCGAGTTGCTTTGTGTTGGCTACACTGAACATTAATATTCCCTTACATGTTAGATACCAAAAATTGAGGAGTTTCAAGGGTTAGCCTTTTCAATGAAGGTGTGATGTGTCAAGCGGAAGTTGCAGGAACATCTTCATAGGAGACTCCATCGGTCTTTGAGACGGTGGTGATGGTTGCGGCTTTAGTTGTGGTGGTGGTGGTCTCTTTGGCTTCACCTTATTGACTTCTTCATATTCAACATCAAATTGTATGATAAGACCCAAAAAGCCACACGATCAAAGAAGAATATTATTTGTAAACCAATCAAATTGAAGGTCGGATACAGGAAACAGACCTTGTAACCACAGCCTGCAACACATGCGTGAAAACACTCCTGAATTTATTACAGTGTCACGGCGTAAAACAAGGTAGATATACACGATTCAGTCTATTTCTCTGTATCCATATAGCTATTAATATTATTATCATTATTGAGCGTGGACACCTTTGAGTAGCTGTCAGCTCCAGGAGTTTAGGAGAACGATCTATATATGCACTCCATTGTCGGTCTTTTAGCACAGGATATATCTCACTGCATTCTGCTACATCAATAAAAAAAGGTACACACTATTACACCAATTCATTAACTAAGGAAACCAATGTTGTGTCTTTAGGTAGATAATATCAGGCTTATCAGCAAAGCTATTTCACAAATGTGGGTGCTAGATGCGTGGATTTGACAGAATGTACAATGGTCATACGGGCAGACCGGTCTCAGCTATGATATTCCCCTTGGACCAACGTATTACCAAATATTGTAACATATAGTTGACGACAAGGTTCATTCCCGTGGACGAGGTCCGGTGCAAATCTTACCTTTTTATGACATCTGTCCTTATTAGCATGAGAGATGCCTTTACTATTTTATAGTAGATTGCCATTTTTATTTTTCATTTTGTTAATTTTGCATTTGTTCAAATATTGAGTAGAGTTTCCGCCGCTTTCCATTGTCTTCTTCGCCGGAATCGATGAATTTATTGAGGCGATTCCCAGCGAATTTGATCCAAGGACTGGTCGCGAGCAGATATTATTACACTAACAGAGTGAAGAAGACGACTCTTTACTCCAAAATCAGCCCTTTAGGAAACCCTAAATCAAGCGTCTACCCAGAACTACAGAACTGGGTTCAATGCGGGAAGAAAGTCTCTGTTGCTGAGATTATCCGGATTGTTCACGATCTTCGCAGACGCAAACGCTTCCTCCACGCTCTCGAGGTGATTTTATGGTATCAAGGGTCTTTTCTCTCTTTCTGAAGCTGAGAAAATCTGGAGAAATGAAATCTTCTTACAATTTTCTAGTTTTTTTTTTTCTTTTCCAGGTTTCAAAATGGATGAACGAGACTGGTATATGTGTGTTCTCGCCAACAGAACACGCTGTTCATCTTGATCTCATCGGCAGAGTTCATGGATTCGTATCTGCAGAAGAGTATTTCGAAAACCTCAAGGAACAATACAAAAACGATAAAACTTATGGAGCTCTTCTAAATTGTTACGTTAGGCAACAGAACGTTGAGAAATCTCTCTTGCATTTTCAGAAGATGAAGGAGATGGGTATGGCCTCTTCGTCTCTTACCTATAACAACATCATGTGCCTCTACACGAATATCGGTCAGCACCAAAACGTTCCCGGGGTTTTGGAGGACATGAAGAAAGAAAATGTTGTTCCGGATAATTACAGTTTCAGGATCTGCATTAATGCTTTTGGTGCTATGTCTGATCTTGAGAGGATTGGCACGATCTTGCGGGATATGGAGAGCCAACTGCACATTACAATGGACTGGAACACTTATGCTGTTGCTGCAAAGTTCTATATCGATGGTGGTAATCATGATAAAGCAATTGAGCTTATGAAAATGTCCGAAAATAGATTGGAGAATAAAGATGGTGAAGGTTACAATTATCTCATTACGCTCTATGCTAGGTTAGGGAACAAGACTGAGGTATTAAGGTTATGGGGTTTGGAGAAAGATGCTTGTAAAAGGCAAATAAATCAGGACTACCTTACAGTGTTACAGTCACTTGTGAAGATTGATGCTTTTGAAGAAGCTGAGGAAGTGCTTACGGAATGGGAGTCATCCGGAAACTGTTATGATTTTCGAGTCCCCAACATCGTGATTCGTGGGTATACTGGAAACAATATGGAGGTGAAAGCAGAAGGGATGCTTGAAAGTCTAGCCAGGAGAGGGAAAGCTACGACACCAGATTCTTGGGGCCTTCTGGCTACTGCTTATGCAGAAAAAGGAGCTTTAGATAATGCTTTCAAGTGTATGAAAAGTGCTTTAGCTATAGAAACGGGGAACAGAAAATGGAGGCCCGGGTTGAAGTTGGTTTCAAGTGTTTTGAGTTGGCTCGGGGATGAAGGAAATTTGAAAGAAGTAGAAAGCTTTGTTTCATCGCTGAGGACTTTTATGTGTGCAAACAAACAGATGTATCATGCTCTTGTGAAGGCTGATATAAGAGAATCTGGAAGCAATATAGATACTCTGTTGCAGCGCATGAAAGACGACAAAGTTGAAACTGATGAAGAAACCACGGCGATTCTTAGCCGAAGAAGACCGTGCTAAGTTTTCCTTCTTACTAAATGTGTTACCAAAAATGTCTGATAAGACAAAAGGATTCATGACTAATTGTCTCGAGAGCTGAAAAAGAGTCGCTCTGAGGTTCTCATTGTCCTGTAGCTCCATGAATTTATACAAGAGTCTGACGTTAATTACTACCTTGAATGGAACTCCGATGAGCTGAAACAGAATATGGAATGAAAATCTTCGTGAGAAGTAGGGAGGATCTCATTCTCTGACAGAACATCAAATGTAATGCCTTGTGACTTTCATAATCAAGATAATTATCTGGTCTTGTTCAAATGACGTTTAATCTCATATTGTCTCAACAAAACACAAAGTTGGAACTCGGCAATTTGGTTGAACAATTTATTTTCCTTCAAAACTGTAGAGATTAATTTACAGCGAAAAGGAATTACAAGACACGATATCGAATTGTATGAGAACAAAAACTGTGTCTATATATTTAGTCAAGAATCATTGAAATTGTGTTATGTTCACTAGCTTGTTGTATCTCTACAACTTTCTCACATCCAACATTTTCTCTGGAATCTCTCTGAAATGAAACAACGACCGCCAAATTGCTGCTGCAAGAAAATCATGAGAAGGGGATTGTCATGATGAGAGAGTGAAAGTGAGTCTGAGGTCACTAACACATGAGAGGGGGTTTGTGAGGGTGGTGTGAGGGTGGTGTGAGGGTAGTGTAAAGGTTCTGAAAAAAGGATTTTGAAGTTAAAGCTACCTTTGAGCTATATGGTGTTTATTTGCCTTTCTTGTTTCTGCAACCAATACTTGGCAGAATCTAGAACAAGGATTCCCTCTAAGCGTAGAGTGTCGTACTTTGGCGTGCCAGTCAAGAAAAGTACTAAACCCGCAAAAGCACGGACGCCAAATGTCTCACTGAGCTTATGAGGATGGGAACAGGACTCGTGATTGCGATAAGGGCAATGATATCAGCTTGAATCATGGAGATATTTTAAGCACAAGGAGCCTGAGAGTTCAAGCTCATTGAATATGTTCTGGCGAGTATCCAGTACATATTGATAGGTGCATCAGAAGTGTTCATGTACGTTGGCCAACTCCAGTTCTTCAACAGTCAAGCTCCAACCGGTCTAAAGGGTTTCACAACTGCACTATGTATGGCTTCAATATCGCTTGGGAACGACATGTAAGCAGTTTGTAAGTTTCCGTTGTCATGAAGATCTCTACAGGAGGTGGTGACTTGCCTGGTTGGATTCCTGGGAATCTAAACAAAGGACACTTACACAGATTCTATTTTCTTTTAGCTGGTCTAACCGCAGCTGATTTGGAGGTTTACCTGGTTTGTGTGAAATGGTTTTAAGTATACCAAGTCTGAAGCAAGTTCTGAAAAGGAAGTCTGACTCCGAGCCAGAGTTTTAGGTTTTACGCTGTGAAGCTGTCCAAAGCTAAGCTCGTTCTGTCATAAAATCTGGTCGTTTTGTCTTTTTGGTCTACTCTTGTACACAGCTTTTTGTTGCTATATCAAAATAAACAGTTGATTCCACTCAGTTGTTGCAACCTTTTCTCATATTATGGTTTGGCTCCTCATGTACTTGACTTTGAATCAGGCAAATTTAAGCAGTAAAATAACAGAGTAAAAAATTACAATATAAAACCAAGAACTTCTTGGGAAACCGTGACAGTTAATGGTAAAACTGTGGAAACTATTAATCAACTTTACTGATTTCTAACGAGTAACTTACAGCCTGAGAACAGGCGAGCGACCTTCCAACTCTCTCTCTCTCTCTCTGATTCATCATGTGCCGAGGAAAGGAACTTGACAAAGAATTTGTCTTGGTAGCTGTTTTTACCAAGAGAATGGTATTCATATGAATATTTTATTTTCTTCACATGATTTTCTTTAAGAGTATCTTCCTGAAGATGGCATCCGTTGCAGAGACCGTTGAAAGTCAGGCTTTAAACGCTTGTTTGACATCCCCGAGAATGATCTAACCATCAACAAAAAATACAGTTTTAAAATCTATCAACTGACACAAATATGTTTCGATAATCAAAGATATAAAGAACTAACCGTGGAGATCCTTGTCGTTTATGCGGAGGTTGACCAAGCATTGATCTCACACTACACAGTGCTCTCTCAGCAGCCTAAAAGCTAAGAACATCAGAGAAGCGGAACGATGTTATCAGAATAAACCTGAGGCCAGAAATTAGTTGAATTACCTGCATTCTAGCTTCGTCCCATGTCGATCCAACTCCTTCCCCTAAAACACGCCCATTTATTTCAACCTGAAACATAATACAAAGAAAATCAATAGGGGCCTGAACTTCAGATCCTTCAAACCGATTGGACAGTTATGGAATAGATTGATGGCCGTTAAGAACATGTCATTAATCCTTTTTTTTACGAACGCTGTCCAGAATTGAAAATTTTCTATCTTCGATTTCGATAAAATTGAACAATTTTGTGTTATAATCTTGGTGCGAACCTGAGCATGTAATTCATCTCTGTGGACCATGTCAGATGGAAACGGATGCTGAGATTGAAAAGCCATCTCGAAACCCTCCAATGCACACTGGAAATTGGTTAGGACAGATATCTAAGATAAGAAAATGATGTGGGGATGTGCGCAAGCATCGTTATCAAGCTACAGTAACAGGATGAAGGAGATACGTACCAATTCCCTGAGTACAGTAATGGAGCTGGTGGTCCTCATAGAGCCTTCTAGTCTCGGATCTGTAGGTCTAGAAGGAACTGGCATCGCTGTTTCATCTCTGGCAAATGGCTGATTATCGAGCGTATTTGCATTTCCCATAATCATATTATCGTTGGTGAAGGGGCTAGCATCTCTGTGGCTAGGCCCTGGGTCACCATTTGGGCGGGACACATACACATCTGCAGGAAGGGAATAAGAACTCAAGAAACTGGAAACAACCATAAACAAAATACAGAGATGAGCTTCTTCCTAAAAACAACGTGAATGAATCCAACCAATATTAAATTAAAGCCAACTTACCCAACAAATTTAAGATAGCTATCACCTTTGAAAGGGGAAGGACACTTAAGTTCTAAAACCATCTTTTGATGTGATATCATAAACATATTAACATACCGACATACAACCATCTGTAGGTCTATTAATAACATTGGCCACTCTTAAGAATGGTTGACATGGGATCGTTACAGACTATTGTAAAATACAGATAGATTGAAAGTTGAGATCTTCACCCTAGAATAGCTACCAAAAATGTGAAAAAATATCTCAAATAGTATTTCTGCAGACAGTTTAAAACATGAGTAAATAATGAATCAGAATGTTTTACCAGCTAAGTTCTGGATAGAAACTTCAGCAGCCTTGTGCAGGGCTTCACGCCTCGACTTGCCAATCCCTTCTCCAATTTTTTCACCAGAAAACCATGCCTGCAAAGAAAAAATAAATAAATGGGCAGTTGACACAATCAACAAAAGTAACTCATCTAAGGGAACATGTGATCATAAAGATGTGGCACTATAGCATAGGTTCTACCAAAATACTCCGAAAAGCTTGGTAATCGCAAATATATAGAAATTTAAGAGCTGTAAGTACCTCAACAGAGAATCGCAAATCTGTACTAGCAACCAATCCCGGTTTGTAGTCCACCTACAATGTCGTGTAACATAGAACAAATCAACTCAAACGTAATTAATGGAAATCATGATGATGTTCACACTTCACACACCTTAGTTCCACATTTGATAGCAATCTCATGTAGAACTTCAGCTGGATTTTCTGTTGCTGTGATACTCCGTCCAGGTATGAAGTCAAGATCACTGTTCCTAGAAGATTGATTCCAAGATGCTTCCTCCCCTAGAGAGTACATCCCAAGTCAGTAACTTGTCTTCAGAACCAAATGATACACGAAAAATAGCTTTGATGCTTACCATAGAAAGGATGAGAGCCTGCTAGATTGTTGTTCGACCGTAACTGTTCACCTCTCCGGAGCAACTGAAAATATATGACAGTGAGCAATGAACAGTATAATGTGTCGACCAACAAAACTTACCACTGAAAATCATTGGTCAAATAAGATTAGTATATACCTCCTTTGGCGGCCTGCGATTCTCATGAAGCATCCTGTCAGGTTGAGTTGAGTTATCAATCTTAGAGAAAAAGGTTGGATGGCGAGGCCTGTGCTTTTCTATATGTACCATTTCAGAATCCAATGAATATTCTTTGGCGCCTGCTTGACGAAGTTGAGCTGGATCCATCTCCTCTTCAGCAGGAAACCAACCATTTCTTGGCTGCAAATGTGGAGGTGGAGCTTGAACTGTAGGTCTCTGAGGAAATGGAGGTTCACCGGGAGCAGGATCTCTAGTATCTTGTCCATGCTGCAATATGAGGAGCCTCCTCCTAGTATCTGGATCTAACTCTGATTCAGGTACCTCACCTTCCTCTCTAGCAGGAGAACTCTGCAAGCTTGGTTCTGAAGGAACCAAGTGTTTAGCTACTGATGTTGGTGGTTGAAACTGAATACTTTGAAAAGGTATAGATGACTGTTGTGGAGCTTGTTGCACGATTGGTACTGGAACTGAAACAGAAGAAGCAGAAGCCATGGGGTACTGAGCAGGAGCAGCTATTCTTGGATCTATATTTGTCGCCGGAAGAATAACTGAAGATGCAGAAATTGCCTCCTGAATAAAAAGGGAAAATGCATTTAACTCCCATCATTGGGCAAAAATTATTCAACCAGAAGACATGTTTATTGGAGTTGCATCCTTAATGGATCAACACAGTAACTTTGTAATTGTAACAATTGAGCCTAAAAATTTAATCACCTTTAGTCTCCTCTCCACTTCAGCATCAGCCATCCCGTCAAAAGAAAGTGGATCTTTGTTCCCATTTAAACCTGATGTATCATCCTATATTGAGAAGAGAATAAGCTACTGTGAAGCAGTTTAGAGAGTGAGCAAAACCTATATTGTAGCATAGAAATGATACAAGATCCCAGAATGACTGGAAGGGAAACAAAAAACTTATCTGCATGCAATCACTAACAAGAATCACAACTAACCTCCGACACCAAGTAATGGCTGACATCGGGCGGAGAAGGAATATCCTTAACATCATTCTCATAAGATATTTCAGCAATCCTTTGTAGCAGACTGTCATCGAAATCCCTGTTATCAATTTCAAATGCCATTTCATTGTCAGGATCTACTAAGGAAGCACCCTTGATCTAGAAGAGATGTCAACGAAACATACAATAATTATAAAATTTTACGTCTTACCTGAAGAATCCACCTCTGACACCACAAGCAACATTTCTGGCAACACACAGTACGGGTGTGGCAGCTGCCTACAGAAAAGAAAAGAAGCTTTATGTCACACCATTCATTTAAAAGATTCAATACTATGGCTTCTGATAGGAATTGGGCACTAACTACACCCAACAAGACTCTTGTGTAGAACTCGCCACAAAAGCTAGCTTATGGGTACGATTTGTTCTTATTAGGCTTTGATTTGTTCCCTTCTATACAATGTAAGATTCCTTGAATAAACATATTCTTACCAGATTCACATGCTTCTGCATTTTTACTTACGCAACCAAAATAAAAATGGTACTTACTTCAGCTTGAGGAGAATAATAGGGAGCGAATGCAGGAACCACATGCACCCTCGGTTGATCCTTCTCATCCCAAACTTTCAGTCGATCATCAATTACCAGTGCCATCTTCGGATGACAGGTTCCGTCAAGAAACACATTGAACAGTGATTTTTTAAAACCTGCATTGGTTAATTACAAGCTTTTAAGAAATGATACCATGATGAATAATAAGCAGGTATAAGTTAATAAGTGTACCAGGTTTCACACAAATAATGCGAGCCAGCAAGTCATTCACGTTGATCAAATTCCCTTCCGGATCAAGGAGCCTCCACATCTCTAAGGCGTAATCTCTTTCAGCCATCGTGCAAACATATACTTCAAAACGCTTGCGCCCTTTTGCTGTCAAATAGCTTCGAAGTTCCTCCCATGAAGGCCTCAACCTCACAAGAACACTCGTATCGCGAATCTGTTAGTAAATATACGAATGAATCTAGGTGCTCAAGAAAGGAAGTAATGAAAAATGAAAGATTATTTTCCACTGTAAACCAGTCAAATATTCAAAAAAAACTACATGATTCTTGACTGTTATGGAAGTTATTCATGTAAATCCACCGTACAGGACACTAGTTAGTGTATTTTAAAAGTGTAGTACACACCAAACATATACAAACTAACAGATATACACCAATTTCAAGACTTTCATACCATTGGATTAATGCGAGTCAGGATAATATTCTTCTCTTGCAACCTTATCAGGGGGCGAACAAGAGGCTGATGGTTGTCAGACAAGGCAGGAACAATTTCAGATTGCACCTTCATCACCTCCCCGTTTTCAACAACCTGGTCAGTTTCAACATATTGCTTCAATAGATTTTTGTCATCTTGATAACGCTTCATCTCACCCGCCATAACGGCAATGCGTTGAGGATCCATCTCATTGTTCATTCTCCGCTGCAACACCTCAATCCTATCCTCAAATGAGCGCATGGTATTCGCCACTACGAGGGTTTCATCGAGATCGAAGACGATACCCAGACATCTAATGTTTAGCATGACAAGACAGGAATCGTAAATTCCAGGAGCAACACTAAATGCCCAGAAACAAGGACGCTCATTCTTGATATTTTCTGAGTACATGGCAACTAAATGGAGCTCTTCCTCACCTAGGCGCATTACTGCCGTCTGCAAAGAACAAAAAATCCAAAAATCGCAAATATGAGAAAAGTTTGTAGCATAGGTCACATGCAATCTCGTCAAGCTTGAAACAATGATGCTTTTACATTCTAGTAAAGATATATAAACATTAAGCTACTACACTATCTGGGAAAAGTTTCTAAAGCTCCAAATTTGATGCAACTCTGACATGAAAGGAAGACAAATGATGACCCGATATCCCAGTTTTCGTTAGTGTCTGTCATTCAATTCATAAGATCTAAGTTTGGGTAGGGCTTAAGGTTCCATAAGGTTATATTATACCTTGTTGTCCCTGAGACAGGACGAGTAGGAAAGACTGAGTGGCTCCTGGACAAGAGAAGAAGAAGCTTCCAATTTGAAACAGAGGCCACAAGAAGAGATTGTAATGAGTACTGCAAGAGGAGGACACCTCTCACTAGGTTGAGAAAAATGGCTAATTCTGATTCCCATCTTGGCTTTCTCCATCACTTCCCTCTGTTTCTTCTTCCTTTGCTTCATCACATCGTCTTCTTGCTGCTGCTGCGATTCCCTTGGAGGGTATATATCCATTTCCCCAACTCTCCCATCTTCATGGTACACTTCTACTCTATTGTTACTATACATACTTTTCTTCTTCCTCCTTTCTTCTTTAAGCAGTCCGTATCAGAAAGTTTACAGATCAATGGATGGTCTAATGTCTCATCTCAAATTCGTTATCAAAATCTTTACTTTTTCGTTATCCCTTGACTCTGATTGAATGATACACCAGTCCAAACTAGTTTTTGAATTGAATCCGAGTTTTTCTTCAGCACAAAATCAAGAAAGAAAGGAAATACGAGGAAACGATTTGATAAAATGGATAGAGAAAGGATGGAAATTTAGTGTTTGTTTGTTTTCTTTTCTTAGATTTTGTTCCCTATGAATATAGATCTGTAAGTACCGATGATGAATCCAACAAAAACAAACACAAAATTCTTCTTCTTGCTCCGATGATGAATGATCTTTTGTTGATAGAAAAAAGTTAGGTTTTTGCGTTCTAAAATCAAAAGCGGACGATATTTCGAGAGAGAAACCCTAGATCCAGAGTCAATTGGTGAAAAACGCATTAGCCTTCGTTATTGGATTTTAAAGGAAAACACGAAAGGTCCCTACTCCCTTCATTTTGTTTACCATTATTTATTTATTTATAGTACTATTTTATATTTTTATATACAATGAAATGACAATGAGGCCTCAAATAGTTTACGAACCAACTCAAACCAGTCTAATTCTGGTTCTCTCCACTCATACGAGTCATACCGTTGTTGTAATGTTATTTTATAACATCAGTTTCATCTGAAGTTTTACCATAATTCTATATTTCCATAATCTCTGAAAGTTTGAATTTTATTTATATTTAATCTCGGTTTTATTAGATTAAGTCTTATTCATTAAATAAACCAACTGTACATTGCAAATCAATCCAACTTTTAAATCATATGAAATTATAAACCAACCCGAACTAAAATTCATTCAAGATCAACTTCAAAATAGAGAATTAGGTACATATAGGTACATGTTATATTTCAATCTAAAATCCAAAATTTCAGTCTAAAAAAATAATCTAATCCAAAATAATATAAATCATCTAATTTTTTAGTGTCTTAAATATTTCTTTATTTTTAACCATAAAAATTTACTAGTGCAATTTTCTTTTGGGCTATATTTTTTGGATTAAATTATTTTTCGTGCGGATTTGATTGACACGACAAATTTTAAATAAACACGTTTGTTTAACATGATAATTTATTTAATAATTTATATGTAAATGTTGATGGTAACAAAAAATAATAGAGCAATTGATTAAAAATATCATTATTTTAAATTTTTATTTTAAATATAATAATAATCATTTAAATTTTTAAATATAACATAAATTTAATATTAAAATAATTAAAAATCTATTTCTAATAAAAAAAATTTAAACTCTAAATTCGAAAAACCGAATCAAAACATTATATTTTAATTTTATATATAGTTTATTTGAGATAAATAACTATTTTTACATAATAATTTGTGATATTTTAGAAATTTTATTTTTAATATGATAAATTTGAAAGATAAACTTAAAAAATACTATTTTAAGATATTATTCAAAATAATATGTTATCATAATATTTTTAAAATTTTGTTATATTAACTGAATTTGAAGTTTTTAATTTTACGGTTTGTTTAGTATGAATTTATTTGGTTTTTAGTTTTAATCTTAAATTAAATTAAAAATATGTTTATGGTTTTTAAAATTTGACTTCAGTTGTGGTATAAAAACAAAATTTTCAAAAGTTGTTTTGTCATATGTTTTTTAAGTTTCATATGTCAAATTCAGTAATACAGAAAACGAAATAGTAATTATAAATTGTTAATACTCAAATTTTGTTTGTGCTGGACCAGAGTGTTCTAAAATGCTATTCTTGCGGATTTCGGATCGGACCAGAATTCACTGCGTAATTTATTTCCACAGTATAAATGGAAAAAGGCAAGGGGAGAGAAGTACTCTGCAAACCGGAAACGGAACCGGCTTATCACGAATGGTACCAGACCGAACCAACAACAGAATCACAGATAAATTCGTAACGATTGTCGCCGCCTTAGGCGGAAGCAGAAGAAGAACAAAGCATCCCAGACCGATATAGTAGAAATGGACGTTTTTGGTGCTTCTGATTCTAAGGAGAACACGTCGATCCGTAGCAGCAGGTTTGCTTTGTGATTTTTATTTCTCGCATTCCATTCATGGGATTGGAGATATTAAAGGGTTTTATGTGATGTTTTTCGAGCACGAGAAGGAAAAATTCTGTTCGATCTTGTTTTCTCAATATTCAAGAGCAGATGGGAGATCGATCAGCTGCTTGTCCAGTGGAAGCAAAGATAATGTTTAGGCATCATCAGATTATATCTGCTCAGATTTTAGAAGCACGAGCCGCCTTGATTGCTAATATTGTTGGTTTGCCTTTGCCTCCTGTTAATTTCCGTGGTATAGCCTCAAAGTAGCTAAAGAGATTATCTCTTCCGGATGATAAGGTTCTTGATCTGGTCCGTCTTATATGGAACTGGTCAATGCTATGGAACTGGCTGGTCAATGCTTTCGGAGTTACATCTATCACAGAACGAGCATAGACTTCCGACTCGTGTCTATTCTGATTGTAGCTATCCGGATGCTTTATAACATCAATATGTTTGGTGTGTGGTAACAAAGTTTAGGTTTGGTTGATGCTGTTAATGAGGCGGATGTAGTTCAAAGTTTGGAGCTTTCTGAACTTCTTAATCCTGACGAATACGAGGGATTCAGACTCGTTTCAGGGACATTTATGTTGTGTTTGGAATCATAGCACTTCTCTCTACATCCTACTTGGTCCCCTGCTGCAATCAAATCAGGCTTGGTCACAAGAGGTTTTTGCTTCTTCATTTCTTTATTCTTTTTTTTTTTCACAAATAAACCAGACTAATCGAAGATTACATCAACTATATGTGTTCTATAGGTTACAACGACTCATCAATCTCTCGTATGCTCCGTAGAAACACGGTTTTCCCCTCTCCTGAGCCATCAGTTCTCGATATCAAACCTACATCGGTATAACTCTCACTGTGAAACCGACCACATTTGTGTTTAAATCTGCAGCTGAGAGAATGCGTACTTTCTCGTTCATGGTTAAAACGAGGCACAAAGTCAACACTGGTTACTTCTTTGGAAGCATAACATGGATTGTTGGTGTTCATGATGTCAAAATCCTTGTCTCTGTTAAGACAATGGTCATGATCAAGCCTTAACACGAAAACTCAATGTTGTCTGAAAAGGAAACGAGTCCAATCGATTCCATGTATTAAAAAGAGCCATACGATGCTCATGGTTTGTGATTTGTTACAATCATCATCATAATAACATCAAATGACCAAAAGACTTAGAAAAATCTTTCAGAGAAACACAGATTGAGAAAACCGTAAAGTTTGCTCATTTATTCATCACAATAATACATTACTCATATAAAACCACTACAATCGATGGGGACAAAAGGATCCTTATGATCGGCATCTATAGCTAGAACATAGCAATAATACATAAGATCATATAATAAAAAAGGATTTTCTTTTAGCAATAAGCGATACACTTCTTCTTACAATCCATGGTGCAACCTCCTCCGCCGCCACCGCCGCCGTATCCTTTCCCGGAGCGACTAAAAGAGCTGAAACACTTCGCCGGACACCTCAGCTTCTTGCCATTACAAGGCCCTTTCTCTCTGCAAGTCACCGTCGGCCTCACCACACCTCCTTTCCCGTATCCACCGCTTGGACCACCGTACCCGCCGCCGTATCCTCCACCGACTCCGGTCCCCGGAAACCCGTTTCCGAAACCGGGTATTCCGGAAAAGCCGGGTACTCCCCCGAATCCTAAACCATCGTTCCCGCTCTTCTGACGAGCTGAATGAGCAGCAGAGACAAAGATGATGAGGAGAAAAGAAGCTAAAGGAATCGATTTGGTAAACATTTTTGTTTTGTGGATTTAGTGGGATGAATATAAATATATACAGAGGAGCATTAAATTTGCAGATATGATATACAGTTAAGACATTGATTCGTGGACTTTAGTGTGTAAAGATCACTTTAATGTCTGCACTTTGCAAGAAAACTCTGTCCCTCTCTCTTCCGTAATTAGTTGAGTGATTTTATATGCATATATTTACATATATATGCACTTGGCGACATTTAATTTAAGCATGTGTTCGTCAGGTTTGTTTAAATAATTAAATTAATTTTGGAGGGCTTTCGACAAGTGTTCACAAACTAAAGATAATCTAACGAAAGTTTAGTGAAACTCAATTCAATTAGAAGATATTTTTATTTTTATTATTTCACCAAAAAACAACTTGTGATGTTAATAGTTTAAGCTGCTTTAGTAATTAATTCAACCCAACCATATCATTTTTTATTCTTAAATCAAAATCTGTTAATAAGTATATACCACTCAACAAGGCAAATATTTGTACAAGGTTTCATTAAATTTAGGGTTGATTAATTGAATTCCATGAACATTAAATTGGCTTTGTTGACAAATTGGTTCATCACACAGCTCTTCTCGTCTCCCCATTTGAGGTCCTACCATAAATTATATTTAATATGATAAATATAAAATCAGGTAAATGTATTTGGATAAGATCCCATGTAATGTATGTTTGCCATTTTAACGACCAAATTATTGAAATTTATTGACAAATAGCAATATTAAACTTAATAATATATGAGCTGTGTTTGTACATATATTGGATCTGGTACGAAAATAAACTTTTAAAGGATGTACGCATTTATGTTGGTGTGGTACCAAAATTGAACAAAAACCGGTTTAAGTATAGTCTGCTGCTCAATGGACACTGCTGAAAGTTTTGGGTGGTCCTTGCTGCACAGACCATGGAGGTCGTTTGTTGTTTTCCTGAAATTCAATACAGTGAACAAACAATTCATCAGAAAATTACATACTTATCGAAAATGTAGACTTTTCCAAGGAATTTTCACTTTGCAATTAGTAGGATTAGGGACATGCAGCACAAAAGGTTTCAAGAGCTCAAAGCATTTAGCTTTGTTCATCACTGAAGAAACCAAAACAAAACCATGTAATCATGTATACGTGCTTGCAAGAGGATCATAAACAGAAACTGACTGGTTACATACTCGAATATCTGTGACAGAATTGCAGGAGGAACACCTAACAGATGGAGCACCATGAGGATACATCAAGAGCAGTTTGCAACTATTGCAACTCACCTGACAAACCTGGTAAGCTGCAAACAAACAATGAGGAATACAAAACCGATAAGAGAAGAAGGGTATTTTCCATCAACTAAGGAGATGTTGTATATAGGAACAATAATGAGGCCGAGAAACTCACAAGCTTAGACGAACAAGAGAGGTACGAGTAAAGGATCAAAAATCACAGAACTGATCAACAAGAAGAAACTATGATGGAGTAGAGACCAAAATATTTCACACTTGACAAGCTTAAAAGAAGAATCCAAGCAAAAGATAATCTTGTTCAGCTAAGAACCTAACTCATTTAGTCTCAGGAACTATATATCACTGAGACATACTAAGTGAAACCAGTTTGAGAGAGCATTCCCAAGATTCTTCCTTCTAACAGTTATAAGTGATTGACATTATATTAACATAAGCTTTCAATTAATGAATAAGAGATAAAAAAAAAAGCCATGGAAGAACCTTCAAGAACGAGATTAACAGTCTGACAGCACGAACACTTGACGTGTTTGGATCCTCTTGGATACGAAAGTAAACGCCTGCAAGATCCACATACCATTTGCGCCATTTCTGCAAACCCCAAAATTACAGAGCATCTTCTATCATTCGCCGGAGCTGAAAATGGAATCCCTCTAAAACATGCTTCAAAATCGCTACTTTGATCAAACTATACCACGAAATTGGACAAGAATTGGAGCAAATCGCTCGATAAACCTAAATACGGTTGTGGAATTCGAATTTGATAAGTTAAGGCCAGCCAATCTTCTTCGACATACGGTTGTGGTAAAAATTCCTTTTTTTTCTGTTCTTTCTTACTTGTATGCATTAGAAACCAGTTGGTACACATTGCATAAGTTGTTGTTCTAAATGTTGATAACAGATTACTACTTATTCTAGTTTTAACTAAGAACAATGGCATCGCCATAGTTTAACTAACATTACATGAGCTAAGGAGCTAATTGAGTGACTTCATATGGTTCTTGTTTTTCTCAGTTTCACGTGCCAGCCAGCTTAGGTTTTGAAGAAAAGATACGGTTAAGTGTGGCCGCCAAGCGAATCCCACCTTGTGCAAGTCTCTTCTCCACAACGGGTAATCGAGAAAGAAAATAGTCATCTGCAGAACAAACGTGAAAGAAAAATCGAAGCTCACAGCATTGCATACAATTGTATAACTGAGATGAACATGCGTGTGTAAAGATAAATAAGATCTTGTTTCAGAGCTACTAGAAACTTCGAGTTCAGCGATGAGAGAGTTTACCTCCTAAAGTAGTCCCTGGAGTAGCGTTCCTGTAAGCATATTTGCAGGCCAGACTTATGCTTTCAGATGCATACCTGAACACATTTAGAGCCTTGCTGAATCAACAATGATGTAGATAGGAGGAGCAACAATCAAATATCTCTGCTATTCATCAACTTTCTAGATATATTAACGCCAAAACTATATGTGGATCTTGTT
Source organism: Pugionium cornutum (assembly GCA_018901935.1). Classification (NCBI taxonomy): domain Eukaryota; kingdom Viridiplantae; phylum Streptophyta; class Magnoliopsida; order Brassicales; family Brassicaceae; genus Pugionium; species Pugionium cornutum. The sequence goes on along the minus strand of CM032164.1, from coordinate 36,829,260 downwards.
CTTGGAATAAAAATGTATCTTACGGATTTGGACAGGCTGTTTGGTTAAGTTGACATGACTCCCACGACTGAACATCATTTGACCAGCCGTGCTACATTTAGACAACAGATAAAATGCTAATAACTATTTTCAGTTGATTGGTTATTACTTATTGGCACTGGATCTCCATAAAGAAAGTAAGATTGTACCGTAAGATTGGTTTGAAGAGCTTGAATCATGAGTGGAAGACTTTTATTGTAGTATGTTTTAAGAGCAGACTCAATTATCATGTTATCCCAGACCTTCATAATTGAAAGGGCATAAGAACACATTTTATTGATCCGGTAACTTCCAAAAGTTTAGATCGTTCCGCTTACAAGGTTGAGCCAATCAGGAAAGATAAGCTCTTTATCGATGAAAAATGCTTACATGGTGCAGATTTGTTTTACGATGGTACCAGCGTACTGTTATCGTGTTTCCACCCTCATCTCCCAGAAAACCAACATGCAAGGGCTGTATAGATTACATATAACTCAGACAGAACTTTTCTCATGTGATTCATTTGAATGGCAAAGGGATTTACCTGGTGAATATCTCCAATAAAATGTGATAAGAACATGAGAGCCTCTGTCAAGTTGTCTGCAGTCAAAGACTAGTCACGGCTAAATTATAGAGCTCAAACTGAAGCTCAATGTCGGATTCAGTAAATATCACTCACAGTGGACTATATTCCGCGAGTTTTCAGAAGCTGACATAAGTTGCATTGTGTAATTGAAAATCGCTCCTGTCACACACCTGTCTTGATGCTTATGAGTATCATGGCAATCCCCTTCACGAAGACATAACATATAGAATGGATTCGGATATATATAGACAGAAAGAGAAGAAGAGGTAAGAAGTTGAAAGGAAGGAAGAATAAACCGACGACAATACTCGTAGTTGCATCTGTAATCAGGTGTGTCAACATAGTGCAAAGGGCTAGTCCATCGCCATTGCCAATGGTGTTTAATTTCATCGGGCCATGAGCAAACAGAAGCTAAATCTCCTTCAGCGGATACAGGCAGAAGTTTCTTCACTGCAGCTACAGTTTCTTCCTCAAAATATCCCTAAAGATAGAAAATGGCATAAAGGTACATTTTCTGCAGAAATATCCAATCCCAATTAAGGGTATAGTTTCTAGCCAGACTCCACCATAATAGTAATCTCCAATGGTTGTATAGCTAAACTAATCTCTTCAAGTATGCAAACATCAGAATTTGTAGTAAAGTTTTCGGATTCATAAATCATAGTCATTTCAGTAACCTTAGGCTTTAAGCTTAGAATCTATTAAACAAAATACTTCCAAATTTTTACCTCGGCTATTTTGCAGACGGCGTAATGACCTTCTTTTCCCCAACACAAAGCTCCATGGATGAGCTGTGTAAGAACGAATACTCTCGCAAACCACAGTGGCAGCGAGAAACCCATTCTGAAACAGTTACAAAGTTTCGATTTTTCGGAAACCACAAGTGTGGAATCAAAGATTTTGTTCAATATTAGGAAGAGGTTACTTTTCCAGTTTTGGAATTGGGGTTCAATTCAAAACGAGAAGTCAAACTGTCATAGAGATACCTTCACAAAGCCTTCATCTGGTCTTAGCCTCGCATCCAAAATTGATTTATTTTATCGGCTCTTTAATGAATAAATATAAGTGGTTAAAAATTAATAAATAAACAATCTTGAATTAATAAAAAATTTGTTGATAAAAAAATTAGAGAAATACCCTGTAGTGGCATCAAATCAACTTTTTTAGACAAATATAGCATTGTGTTTATAAAATCTCATATATAACATTATAAACATATACAAAAGACTATTATATCCTTATTTTATATAACTTGTGTTGACGGGCATCAAAGCAAAGGAGGTCGCGATTTGTCTCCGGCGGAAAATCTGCGGAAACGAGATCTACATCTTCTTCTCTGGCATGATTTCTAGCAACGTCATCTTCCGCGAGATCTTTTCAATTTGGTCTCTTTCCTTTCGTTGATTTTAGAAAGATCTTTTCAATTTCGCAATGTCAACATCATCTCCGGCTAGATCTCTTCAAATTCGACCTCCTCCTTGAACATATCATCTGTAAAATCAACCACGTCATCTGCTATGGTTGACACAAGAAGAAACACGAAAGTAAAACTAAACCAAATATGAGATTTTTCCATTTTTCTTCTTGTGCAGATTGACAACTTTGATATAGTCATTGTGTCACAACATTGTTGTCACTAAGCTTTATAGTTTCTGAGTAAAACTAATAGCTTTCTAAGTAAGACTAATAGCTTTCTGCCACTATTTCTCTTTGAATGCTTGGTTATCCTGAGATGACATTTTATATGAGATAATATAACTTAACTAACCTTCTCTTTGGCACTTTCACCCGACTCTTCTTGCCTGATAGTCTTTCTAGATGATTTGTATCGGCAATAATGATACAATTTTCTTGCAAAGATGCATATATTGACTACATTTTGTCTAGTAAAAAGTGATCATCCCCATGTCTTTCTATGAAAAAAAACTGAAACAGGGAACTTCGCTTCTTTTTTGGTCCATCTAAATGCATCTTTGATACTATGACTTTAAGCTGGTATGTTGTATGTGTAGAGTCCCATATCCTTTTCTATCATGTTTGATAGGTACAATAATATTGTATAAAACTCTCTTCAATGACCTAAAGTTCTTCGGTTGGGTAAAACTTGCTATGATTTTGAGAAATGTGAAAATCACTTGGAAATTCTCGTTCCATAAAAGTTTTTGGTACTGTGTTGACCAGAGATAGCGTAGAATAATTTTTTCCTTTATTGGTGTGACAAATGTCGATAGGTTACATAGGGTTTATTAAATTTTAGTAAGATTTTATGCAATTTTAGGTAGTATCTCGTATGTTTTATGAATGATTTCCTAAAATATTTCAATAAGACTTTGTGCAATTTTAGTTAGTATCTCTTATGTTTTAGGAATTTCTTCCTAAAACGTTAATTTATGAACATATGTTTGATGTTACCTTTTTCTTCTGTCTAGTTAATCAAGAACACATATGTTTGATTGTTCTTGGACTTATGTTATTTACGATTCAAATCTATATTATATGATAGTGTATTCTACTATATAGTTTATAATGCCCAAATTCCATTCTAACATCATGTAAAAACTAGTGTTTTGTTGTTCAATAACATTAACATTTAAAAAATGAGTGAAAACTTTCAAATGAGTAGTAGTGGTGATACTCATTTTCTAGTCATTGTCCTTTTTCAACAACTTTGGGCAATTCTGACATGATTCCTTCGTCTATGGGGATACTGATGCTAGTATGTGAGACATGTTGAAAATTTTGAGTACTCTCCTGAGTCATCACACAAATTTTTTCAGTCTCTAAATTCTCTGTCTCTTTCAGGAATTTGTCATGTTGATGCACCAAGGCCAACGCAGATGCTAACGACTCCCTCATGTTAGACCTCACAGTCTCGTTTACTTCATCATTCGTTTTCCCGGACCCTCGCGGTGGGATATGTTGTTTCTTGTTTACAACATGCTACACAGATTTTTGGAGAGCAGGTTCCATTTGCATTCTTGCCATACATAAGTGAATGCAGTGTCTTTTGAGAAAGTACAATGGTTAATATATGCATAATCCCATTGCTTGCTAGAGAAAATTGTTGTAGCCATGGCCTACATTCCTTGTTTGGTGCATCTGATAAAGCAGAACCATTGAGAGTGGTTATAGGTGGTGAATTTTGCTTTCCTGTTGGAAGCATGGACCTACTTAATTCTGCCATTTCAATCAAAGTTTTGTTTCTTTAAAAGTTTCTTAATCCTTGGAAAGAGAAGCTCTAGATGAATTTAACATTCAAATCAACAGTTACAAGGTAAACAAACAAACAAGATAGGTTTAGAAAATTACAATCTGATCGTTAAGATAAGGAGGCACCAAGAACATACATCTTAATTATCAAAAACGATTTCATGATCTCAATTACACAACGGAATCAAACTAAAACCAAAAATATCATGAGTCGATCGAAAGGTAGCAGAAAAAAAAACTTGAAAATTCGCAAGATTTTGTATAGACATAAACTAAAACAAATATTACAGAGATGAAAAAGATCGATTTAGCAGCATGCAAGAGAGGTGGATGAAGGCGATTCTAGCTGAGGTAACAAAGAATCGATGAGAGTTGACAGATGTAGCGATGGAAGTGGATAACGACGAAGAGTGTGAGAAAGAGAAGCGACAAAAAACGCTAAGAGAGACGAAGAATTTCCAGGAGTAAAAGAGGTGACGAGAATAAGAGAGATGATGGAGTAAGGAGGTGACAGAGTAAGAAGTGCAGTAAGAGAGTCGACGGGAGTAAGAGAAGTGACAGAGGGAAAAATCTTTTTGGAGAGAAAAGTTTTGGCAGCGGTGGAGAGAGATATTACATGAGAGAATAATAGAATAAATAGATTAGGTTAAAATTAGGATAATTTAGTCTCTTTACAATTAAAAAAATGCTATATTTGGAAGTTTAGTGTTGTGATGCTGTTTTAGTCACTAAAACTTAATTTAGTGCTAAATCAGTCAATTGCCCAAAAAATTAAGATTAATAAACAATTTTTTGTACAAAAAGTAAAACAAATTATCCTTAAACTCAAAATAAAACAATCAAATTCCATTCAAAAACTAATCGACACCAAATGACGTATTTGATAATTCCATTAAATGATAGAGTAGAGTCCTCTGTTGATTTTAAAATTCAATATTTATAATGGTTCTCGTTGTAAACTATAACATATTATGGTTTATTTTGAATAGCAGATTTTAAATCTTGAAAAAATGAAAATAATTGTTCTTGGAGTTCAACATCATCATTAAACTTTTGTCAAATATAAAATTATTGGGAATCATTACTTTACTTTTCTCTTTGATTTTGTGAAAACAAAAAAAAATTATTAAACTTTCACAACTTCGTAGATAAAAACTACAACTTTACGAAGAAAAAAACTACAACTTTACGAAGAAAAAAACTACAACTTTACGAAGAAAAAAACTACAACTTTACGAAGAAAAAAACTACAACTTTACGAAGAAAAAAAAAATCTCCAACCTTTTAAACGGAATCAAAGTCTGCTGTGCCCCTAAAAGTTGAAACAAATGCTCAAATGTTCCTCTAATTTTTAAATATTTATTTTTAAATGAAAAATAGGTAAATGACAAAAAAACTTAAAAGTTACAAATAATTACATATTCAACCAGTATATATCCATCCAAACCCGTTTAAATCGAGTCAACCCGATTTTTTTCTTAAAAAAAAATTATTTTTTAAAAATCGAAATTTGTTTTAAAAATAAATTTAGGATTAGTAATACTAAGTAAAACTAGGTAAAACTATTTCACAAAACTTATGAATTTAAATTATAACACTTAAGAAAAAGTATTTATGTTTTGAAAGATTTTGATGAAGAAACTAAGTCTTTACATACGATGCAGATGTACTTTCAACCGTCAAAGTACACCAAAAAAATTAAGATCCCCACGAGATGCTATTAAAGACTTCACTTTTGATGAAATAAAGGAAACACTCAGTAATACTAAAGTTAGTTATCCGTAATGTTACTATTTTATAGTTGTAATATGTTAAACTGAATTACACATTTATTTTTTAGAAAATTTAGAATATTTTGGTTTCACCCCGTGATGAAAAGTCATTTACTATAACTGCATTTGGATTGTAAGATTTACAGAAAAGTCAAAGGCAAAAGAAGATATACTTCATAATACATAAATAGTAGCACAATTCCTCTTATTTAGATGCGAGACAAATGTAATACTCGGTAATATTAAGTAACACTAATTGTAAATTTCTTTTGATTATAGGGTTCGAAGGACAATCATGGATTAGGTGATTTGGAGAAAAGTACTAAAACCATGGAAAAAATCCACTAATGGATGAAAATACAACCGTTGATGTGGAAATGGTAAATGTGTTTCTCTTAATTAGATGCGAGGAGAAAATAATACTTTATAATACTGAGTAACAGTAATTGTAAGCTTATTTTGATTATAGGGTTCGAATGAAGAGATGAAATGTAAGACGTTGGAGAGAGAATATGTGATTTGGAGGAGGAATGCGATAAAAGTGCAGAATCGACCGAAGTCCCAACCGAGCATCCAACCGAGATTCCAACCGAGCTTCCAACCAAGCGGGAAACTCGTCTTTTACAGCGAACCTTCAGTAGAAAGAGGAAAAAAATCTTTCCGGAGTTGTGAAAACTTCATACACAAGATGGCCAACGTAAAGAAAGAATAGTGATTGAGATCGTTTACTCGTTTTATCTAATTTTGAAAAATTCGTAATATTTGGTAAAACTATGTAAAACTAATGTTATTATTTTTGATACTAATTTGAAGTTAAAAAATTTAAAAACTATTGTTCATTATTTTTGATAAATAATAAGTAACACTAAGTGAAACTAGTAACATTAATCAAAATTAGTAAAACTAAACAGAACTAGTAACACTAGAATCATTCGGTAAAACTATATAGTAAAATTGATAATTGATGGTTAGTAACACTGAACAAAAGTAGTAATAGTGAACAAAAATAGTAGTACTAGTGCGACTTCGTAAAACTATGTAGTAAAATTCATGTTTTCTAGTTTTGTAAAACTAAATAAAAGTAGTAATATTTGTACAACTCGGTAAAATTGTATAGTAAAAATATGTTTTTTGGTTTAGTAACACTAAGTAAAACTAGTTAAAACTATATGACAAAACTTATGAATTTAAATTGTAACACTTGATAACACTTTGGAAAACTACTTATGTTTTCCAGGATTCTAGTGAGGAAACATAGGTTTTACAGCCGATACAAATGTATTTCAACCATCCGAATACACCAAAAAAAATCAAAATCACCACGAGGTGTTATATCACTGAATCGTTGGAGATGTTGGACAATTTGAAATATTTCCTACGAGCAGAGGAAAAAGGATGGAGAGGTGGTTTCACCAAAGATAGTACCATTGATGCGGAAATGGTAAATGTGTTTGTTTTAAATACTAATACTTTATAATACTGAATAGGTGATATGGAAAAAAACATGGAGAAAAGTCTAATTGTCGTAACGAAAAAAATGTTTTATCGTTTGTTGTTATCTAATTGTTGTTTATCGGAATATTTGGTAAAACCCGTAATATTTGGTAAAACTATGTAAAACTAATGTTTTTGTTTTTAAAATTAATTTGAAGTGAAAAATTTAACAAATATTTTTGATTGCTTTTAATAATATTAAAATATTATACATTAATCTAATTTCAATTTTTGGGTGTTTTCGATTTAAATTAGTTTTACTTATAAAAAAAATAATTTTTTTAGTTTTATAGTTGTTCTAACCGAGGTTGCAACCGAACGTACTATACAACGTACGTTCACTAGAAAGAGGAAAAGAAACACTTCCGGTGCTGTGAAGACTCCATACATAAGGTGGCCAACGCGGAGAAGGAATGTTGATTGAGAATATCGGAAAAAATCAGTTTCATCGTTTGTAACTCTCTTGTTGTTATTTCGTAAAACTCGTATCATTTGGTAGAACTACGTAAAACTAATGTTGTTGTTTTTCAGAATTATTTGAAATTAAAAATTTAAAAATTATTGTTGATTGCTTTTCATAATATTAAAATGTTGTAGATTAATATAATTTCTACAAACTTTAAAAATTTCGAAAATTTTAAAAATTAATTTTTTCTTTAAAAAAATTATATAACTCTTATAAATTATTAAATTCATACAAATATTCCAAAATTTTAAAATTTTATAAAATAATTTTTTTTTGGCACTTTCTATTTCTGGCAACCGTCTTTTTTTTTGTAGCCACCATTTCCTTTTTTGGGAGCCGCCGATTTCAACTAGTTTTACAGAAGTTTTTAGTAATACGGATTTTGTACATAGTGTTATTTTTAGGTGTTTTCGATTTAAATTAGTTTTACCAACTAAAAATTGAAGTTTTTTAGTTTTACATTAGTTTATTTTTAGGTGTTTTCGATTTAAATTAGTTTTACCAACTAAAAATTGAAGTTTTTTAGTTTTACATTAGTTTATAATCAGTTAAATTATTATTGTTATCACTTTGTATATTAATATTTATTAAAAGTTCTGTTATGTGTGTTTTCGTTTTGAAATGAGTGATTATGAGAAAATTGTTATAAAAGTATAAGGTGTTTAGTGGAATATATTCTTCAAATACATTATTATGGCTTGATTTTTAATTGTTATATTGAATACATGTTTTTGAGATTTTATAGTTCTTTATATAACAAAAATTGGTTTATGTTAGCTTTTATGTTTGTTTTGTGATAAATTTATCAAATCAAATTCAATTCATTATGTTTTCAATAACAGTAATATGAGTGTTACGTAGTTTTACTTCATAAGTTCAGTAATACCAATGTTACCTAGTGTTCCAATATGATAGTAGTACAACCTAGTGTTACGTAGTTCTCCAAAATAGAAAGTTGTCTTTTACAAATATTCACAAATAAGCATTACTACAAATAACATAATGAAAAATACAATTATTCATACACTATTAGTGTTATCAAATAACCAATATGACAAATTCCGACTTGGCACCCTTCTATTATTAGTCCGTTTACGGAGTTCTCCGGTAGATGGAAATCTCTTTAATCTCTTTCTTCCTTTTTATTGTTATAATTCGAAGGCATGATTTGCAATTATTTGATGTAATCCGGGACATTCCACTCAAACTTATCCGGCACTACATAAATTTTCCAGCTATATGCTAGTGCACACAACTCCACGGAATAATACTTTGAGCACAAATCATGAAAAAAGATATCCCGTGCTCTATCTTCATGCTTCATGTATTTCATGACAGCGGCTGTTGCATGTACACAAGGGTATCTAGACCTAAATTCACCATAAACCCGCATGAACTCAGCCTCTGTATATATCTTACAACACTCCATGAATTTCCAAGCAACTACGTCTTTGTTTACGTTAGAAACGTGTCTTTTCACATTTTGAGACAAATGCCATATGCAATATCCATGATGCGCGTTCGGGTAAACTTCACTTATTGTGTTGATGAGATTTGCATTTCTGTCACTGATAAATACCAAATCTGAAGAGTCGGGAACAACGATTTTCAAGCTTTCAAAAAACAATGAAAAGTTTTACTACACCTATAAATTATGGATATACATTCAATGTGCATATAAAATTGATGACTTCTCAAATTTAGTTAATATATTCGATTACATATTCCCTTTAGTAATACCTGTTCTACTAGTTTTACTTTTTTTTTGTAATACTTGTTTAATACTGTCATCAGTAATACCAGTTTTACTAGTTTTACTTTCCTCATCAGTAATACTAGTGTACTAGTTTTATTTTCTTTTTTAGTAATACTAGTTCTACTAGTTTTACTTTCCTCATCAGTAATACTAGTGTTAGTAGTTTTACTTGTTCTAGTAATTTTACTATCTTCATCCCGTAAGTTCTAGTAATACATAGTTCTACTTAGTTCTCCTACGACTGTACAATGATTTTGGCCTAAAATCTTTTTTAATTTCAAACGATTCGCTACAATTCAACATCCACAATACATCCCATAGTAATGCGTTCGAGATCGACCCATACAACATAGATATAACTTCAATATAGATAAAAATAGTGATTTTTATCCTAAATTTACAAATAATTCCTATTTTCACAAATCTTTAATGTAAATCTTAATTTAACCTTGTTGAAGATCGTGGCAGCGTCGATGGCGAGCTGGAGGATCGATTCAGTGGTGCTGGAGGAGAAAGGGAGAAGGAACGTGGCGGTGTTGATGGTGGCCGTCTTCTTTTCCTGCAGATCGGGGAAAGAGAAGAGATGAGAGGAGAGAGAAAGTGTGAGAGGAGAGAGAAAATCGCGAGGAGAGAGAAAGTGGAGAATTTTCATTTTCAATTTTTTTTAAAAAAATTTAATAAAAATTAGAATAAGAAGATTAATTTAAAAAGAATTCATTAAGGGTATTTTTGGAATTGTATATTTTGGAGGGTATGTAGATTAGTGAGAGTTATGAGTGTTTGTTTTTTAAAATTTAAGGGCATTTGAGATATGCCTCTTTTAAACGCCAATTTATACTAATCTCGTTAGTAGGACCCACGCAACTGCTGCGACTCCATTAATGGCGGTCTTGTGATCTCCTCAATTCGTCATGATTTAAGCAGAGAGACTCCACACTCATCTTCGGTTCTTCCGCTCTTCTTCTCTGGTTAGGGTCCTCTCACTTTCTCCGGTTAGCTCTAATGTTTCTGCCTTCCTCACATTTTCAGAGATCGCATTCTTTCTTTAGCTTTGAAGAACAAGAAAACGAGAACTGGCCTATTAAAATAAATTGTTCTGATTGGGTTTAAGGGGTTCTTCGATTCTTGATTTGCCCTTTTTCCTATCAATCAAAAGTTGATTTTTTTGTTTTCTTCATAAACCCATAAATTCGTTGCTCATCTTGTTCTACTGCGCATCTAGCATTACAGATCTCATAAATGTGAACAACTGATGCATTTGATGTTAGATTCCAAAATATGAAAGTCGCTGCAAAGATCATTATGGTACTCAAATCAAATGCCTAGCTTCTGTAGAATCCTATATTGCTTGAAGATTGATGTGAGGGGCTTATTGGCTAAAAATAAAGTTGAGACATTTGCGAAGACTCAAATATGTAGTTGAATTTCAATTCCTGTGGAAACTTGATGGCTACTTCCTCTTCAACACAATCTTAAGACTTTGTGAAAATATTCAATGCAGGTTAACTTGCAGGAAACAATGATGGACCTAATGAATCTGAAGCCTCCACAGATTACTTTTTATTGCTCAGCATTTTCTGTCTTGCTCACACTTCATTTTACCATAAAGCTTGTTTCGCAGCATCTCTCTCACTGGAAGAACCCTAAAGAACAAAAGGCAATACTCATCATTGTTCTTATGGCTCCTATCTACGGCGTTGTTTCCTTTGTTGGTTTGTTAGATGTCAAAGGAAGTGAAACCTTCTTCCTCTTTCTAGAATCCATCAAAGAATGCTACGAAGCCCTCGTGAGTATTTTGTTTTATTGCTTGTTTCTTTCTTTCGTTCTTTTTGTTGTCGTCAACATAGTGTAGAGACACTTACCAATTTTTTGTTTTGTACTTTGCAGGTCATTGCCAAGTTCTTGGCATTGATGTTTAGTTACTTAAACATATCTATGAGCAAAAACATTGTGCCAGATGGAATCAAAGGAAGAGAGATTCACCATTCTTTCCCAATGACTCTTTTCCAGGTTTGTCTTAATACATCTCAGCATGATTTCTTCCATATCTATTTGCCTCTTTATCCTTAAAGCTTTGAGTCTATTGTTTTTGACAGCCTCATGTAGTCCGTCTAGATCATCACACTCTTAAACTTTTGAAATACTGGACATGGCAATTTGTGGCCATAAGGCCGGTGTGCTCAGTCTTGATGATAGCTTTACAAATCATCGGGTTTTATCCTTCTTGGTTGAGCTGGACATTCACTATCATTCTCAACCTCTCGGTTTCTCTGGCGTTGTATTCTCTTGTGATTTTCTACCATGTGTTTGCTAAGGAGCTTGCACCTCATAATCCACTTGCAAAGTTCCTCTGCATCAAAGGAATTGTCTTCTTTGTCTTTTGGCAGGTAATGTTATCATAATCAGTAAACCCCTCGAAGCAAGAAACTCATCTTTGGATTCAGAACTTTAAAAGTCATAAAGTCAATATTCATTAGATTCTGAAACTGCAGGGAATAGCACTGGATATTCTGGTGGCTATGGGAGTCATCAAATCTCACCATTTCTGGTTGGAGGTGGAACAAATCCAGGAAGCTATTCAGAATGTGTTGGTATGTGTTGAGATGGTTATCTTTGCTGCGGTTCAGAAGCATGCTTATCATGTTGGTCCTTATAGCGGTGAGATCAAGAAGAAATTCGACAAAAAGACCGAATGATCTTGGTCCGGTTAAAGTGGAATTCAACTAGTTTAAATCTCCCATTTTTATAGCCAATCCTTGGTGATCTTTAATGGCATGTTGAAGAGAGAATCGAAGATTTTGTTTTAATGGCTGTTATGATGTCATCCTTTAGCATCTAGAATTGAAGACTTAAAAGAGAGAATAATACTAAAATTTAGATGATATGATCAATAATGTTAAATCACTAGACTTGTCTCCGTTCTTATTTGACAAACTCACACGTTCACATTATTTTCTCCTGGTCACGACTGTAGATGCCAAACAAATGGACCTTTGATTTCTGTCCATTCAAGATCTTCAAGTTTAGTATCAGGTCCATGGTATCCAAGTGCCTTATCTCTAACGGATGATTCTGTAACTCTCTCGTTTCCCAAAGCTTTCAAACTCAGGAGGCTGGGACAAATAGAGGAGGCGTGTTAACACCCCACAGTAGTGTATAGGTAACATGGGGCAACCTTAGCATTTTCATGGAATCGCTTATCGACATTTTTCCAACTAGAGATTGTTCGCACATGTAAATTTACCATCCATACAATCTTCGACCTAAGATTTGTTGCGGCAGCTGATAAACACCGGCTAACGAAATTGACGATGATGGAGAAATCCCGCAGCAGAGTAAAAACGAATCTTTATTGGTACTTGGGGTCTGACCACGTTTATGATGATATTGACCGGTACAGATTACTATAAAAGTAGATTCAGCCAAGAAATAGAACTGTGAACCACAAATTCTTAACTGGAGAACTTTAATTGTACATTTTTACAAGTGAACAAGCATCTTCTCTGTTTTTTACTCTTAACATGACCAACAATTAAATATCAAACGCCAATTTTACCCTTTTTTACATGAAAATAGTTTCCTTCATTGTCTTTTTTTTACCAACATAATCCGCAGATTGCATTATGAATCTGGAAGTTAGCACAGAAATTCAATATCGTAGTCTCTTCTTCTTCATAAGCACACACTTGTTTTTGTCCTGAGAAGGATTTTTTAGTCTCAAACAGAGTCAACTCCTTCCCCGTGTTGTTGTGCAAGATATCTCTCTCGACGCTCCTTCTGTGTTTTTATTAAACAGATACAATACCAATGTCAGATTTTCACAATCGTCTAATGGAAGGGACAAGAAAGAGACTCTATAATAGCATATGTGACTCACCCATTCATCAATCACAAGCCCTTCTCCAATCACCTTTGGACCTGTTTCCTCTGGTGGTTTCTTTCGTGCTTCCACTGCTGCATCTGCTTCTGCTAACTGACGCTTCAGTTTTTCCAGTGCCTATATTTCATTCATCACATAGGTAATGAGAGAGAGAGAGAGAGAGAGAGAGAGTGTGTGTGTGTGTAAAAGAAAAGGATCAGTGTTTTGTAGAATGATCTGTCTATGATTTGGATACTCACAGGGTTGGGGCGCTCGGGATCCAGGAAAATCACACGCAATATTTGCTCCTTAGACACCTCATCCTTTTGCTCATCAAACTGCGAAAAAATAAAAAAAAACTGCCGGTATGAGTTATAAATGGAAGCAACATTCAGTGGACCTAAGAAATGTGAGAAGGTAACAAACAGTGAGAAAAGACACTACCACACATGCTTGGTCATATGTTCAAGCCTTAAAAAGTAACTGAAAAACCTCTTCACAACAAAAAATAATTTTAATTCAGTCGTTGTCTCGTTTATATCATACGTTTTAGAGAGAGATCATATATCTTTTGTTCTACTTGGATTCTAACATGCTACAACAGTTTTCTAGTTCAAAAACCAGCTCGTAGATAAGATGATAAGTTCAACATACCAATTCAGGCACATAGTCCATCGGACCTTTCACCTTCAGGCTCATGATTTTAAACTTAACTCTGCTCCTTTGATCCATTGGCTTCTCGTTATTCTCTGGAGGCTCAACAAATTTGAACACTGTACAATTAAACAAAGGAGAAAACAGAATCACAAACACAATCTTGTAGAACCATCTCTCTAATAGCCTCATCAAAGGGAATAAAAATACAGGCGGGAAAAGAAAGCAATTACCAGTCGCAATAATAGTTTCTCCAGGAGCAAGAATAGCACCAGGTGGACGCATGAAGCAACTCTTCGGTGCAGTTGTTTGAAACTGAAGAGCAACAAATAAGTACAGATACAATTGCAAAAACCCCATAGGCAAAATGCTTAGATCAAAAACATACCTTGAAGGCTACGTGTGATTTGCTGGTATTTTTAATCTTAATGGCGCTTCTGACTTGCTTCCCAGGCTCATCTTCAGACAAAATAACAATCTAATTCAGTCTCTCATCCGAACTCATAGGAAAGGAAAAAAAATTTAATGACTCTACAACTTCCAAATTCGAAACCAAATAATAAAATGATCTATCTCTCTACAGACTCCTAATTTTGGAATGCCGAAAATTTCTATTGTTCGGAGTTGTCGATCAATTAAAAAGTCAATCTTTACATGAAAAAGGCCCATAATTTTAAGGTAACTCTTCTCCTGAGTTCAGACACTAACGACAACAAATGAACAAAGTGATTAGATATGGAAAGTTGAAAAGAAAACATTTTCCCGGTGGAGTAGATATCATAATCTGATTGATCCAAATACTCAAGTTTCTACTGAAAACATTTTCCCGGTGGAGTAGATATCATAATCTGATTGATCCAAATACTCAAGTTTCTACTGAATCAGAAGAGAGCGCGAAATCAGATAGAAATTTTGCCTAGTGTCAATCAGTCTCGAGTCTTCAGAAACAACCCTAGACAGAGAAAAGGGTGTAATTCCGATAAACGATTCCGATCAGAAGAGAATCGAACAACTCACAAGGAAAATAGAGTTTCTCAGAGGGATCAAGCTTCAATCGGCGCTTTGTAGGCAGAAATGACTTGGCAACGGATGATACTGAAGGTGAAGGGGTCGGGTGCTGATTTTGACCCGATCCATCACCATGAGGTCCGGTATAGCTAAATTGATTATGGTGATGATGATACTGATGATGGTTACTGAGATGAGAAGATGTAGTAGAAGAAGAAGAAGAAGCAGCCGATGGAAAGGGAGACGTAGCACTTGAGGCGTTTCCGTGACCGTTTGAGTTTCGAAACGGAATCTTGAAGAAACCCCAGCCTCTGCCATCGGAAGCCGGTTTATCCTCCGTCATAGTCATCTTTACAGTTCAAGGCATACGATTGTGACAGAGAACGGCGAGGGTTGACTCGTAGAGAGAAACTTGTTATTGTTGGAGGAGAGAGCGATCGGACGCGAGGGGGATAGAGAAAGTGGGTTTAATTGGTTGATTTCACGTCCGGGTTTGGTTAGTGAGATTTGTCGTCGGTTTGGAATTTAATTTTGGTTTTATATTTGTCGTCGGTTTTGGAATTTAATTTTGGTTTTATATTAATAAAACCGATTTTTGGATGCTTGATTAGCGGAAGACATACCTCAAAACGACAACGTATTGCTTCTCTTAGTAGTTACAAGTCTTTCTATAGTAATTTTTTGTTAATGACAAGACTTTCTACAACTTTTGAAGTCTCTTTCTTTTTTTTTATTTGTGTTTAATGTTCTCTTTCAAGAATTTTTTTCATTTTACTCATGGATAATAACATTTCTATATATTTAAGCATAATAGAGATGTTGTAAGTGTGAGCATATGTTGCATCTCGATCATCCTTCTTTCTAAACTTGACTTACCACAACTAATGAAAACAGTTCGACAAATCAATTTTCAGACAACATCAACTTTGTTGAATTACAGTTAATCAAATCAGATCTCACCTTTCTTTTTCGTCTTCATTGTGTTCTTGTCATGAATGTAAATATTACTTTGATCTTGTTTGTTAGAGTCATTGCTAAAGTCTTGTCTTTGTGAGAAATTAAGATGAAATTCGAGTGATGATAATGAGTGGCGATGTTCATAATGGCACCAATCTCTCTTTGCTTCTTTTCTTGATTAGTGAGAAGATGAAGATGAGGAGGATAACACTTGAGGTTTTTGTTTATTGTTTGTGTTTTGGGTTAATTTCGTGTGAAGAGCTTTCCAAGGTTTGGGCTTTTGAGTTTATCAAATATTTCTTTTATTACAAGAGTTTTGTTGTCTGGATCGAAGTATATATATCCAGAGTATGCAGCTCTCATGCAGAATCTAATCAATCTATAAATATGATGCCAGTCTAATAGAAACATCTGCTGTAATGTTTTTAAAAAAATTCTATAAAAACACTAAACACTTTGTGATAGATACAAACTTTTGAATCAAATCTAATTAAATACGATAGTGGAATGTTAGATTACTTCTATACATAATTGGAAAATCAATTAAAAAGTGAAGTTTTAATATATATATATATATATATATATATATATATTTAAAGTAGAATATATTTTCAACTGGTCTCATCTTATTAAAAAGGCATATATAATTCATCAATATATTATAACATAATTCATATATGATGAGGTAGTTAATTATAATATTAATTAATAAGTTATATTAAGTCAAACGTGGAAGGTTTTTGCAGTATTTATATATATAGTTCAGACATTTTAGATCAACTAATCGTGAGAAACTAGTAGAAACGAATCTTTTCACAATTTCCAGAGAGTTCTCTAGGTGTGTTGCTGTCTTTCTCATTTTCATACGATAATTTTTAATATTATCAAGATTTCCATCGACTCTACCATCGAACAAACCCCAAAAAGTGAACAATTAATAATCAAATTACGCAGAAAGTATACTATAAATACGATTTGTATGGGGTTTTTACGTAAGTGTGGCTGGCAACATCAACTGCATAACCTATAGGGTTTCGCGTCATGAGATAAACTTTATTGTAGTATATGTATGATTGATCTCTAATTAATAATATGGGGTTGATGAGAAGAAGATAGTGAGATATGGTTTTATGATGCTTACATTAGATTTGGTACTCCGTTGCTATAAACTATATATTGATTTGAAAGTGATACGACTATTACTCTCTCAATAATGACAACCAACTAGTTTATTCATAATCATTTGAAGCAAATATGGAAAGAAAACGTAACGTTTTTTTTTTAAAATTCACTATCCCAACCTAGTGGTTCAATTAATGGCGTAGAGACAGGAGAGTTGCATATATCTTTTAATGTTTCCAGCCCATGAAATTCAATACCTAGATATCAAATCTTTGTAGAGTTAGTTAAGTGAATAACAAGTTGGGGAATAGAAATCAGCAAGATGTTGTGAACCAAAATTAAGAACCTAATAGAACGAATGAATTTGGTAACTATTTTACTCTCATTCATTCTTGTCTAGTGGAAAATATGTACAGAAAAAGCACAAGTTAAATTATTAATTTTTTTGGAGAAAAATCCTTTTATAGAGTGGAGATTCCGAGAATTCTATTACAAATTGAGTATCTATGAAAATATTGAAATTATTTATTTCATATGATTGTTTGTATATGTATACTTACCTATATAAATGTGTAATTAGCTATATATATATATCTTAATTTTCAGATTTTATATTGACTATTATTTATGATTTTATGGGTTCTCTTTGTTTATTTAAAAGGTATAAGTATGTTAAAAGGTATAAGTATGTTATTAGGCCTTTGATAAAATTTTATAATATTTTATTTTATTTAATATAAATCTCAATTACTGCATGTTAATCAGTTTTGAATATATATATTTATCTAGTTTAATTTTTTTTGTCACATCTAGTTTAATTTATTGATAGTTAACTATTTAATTATATAGTTGACTACCGTATCATAATTAATTAATTATTGTATAGCTCATTCAGTAGAATGTATAGCTGATAATATGTATATATATTAGAATGTATAACTGATCATATGTATATATATAATTAGCTATGTGTTTATATAATCATGTACATATTTGTATTGTTATGTATTAATAAATACAACACGTGAATACCACATTGTGAATAAACAGTGAATATATGATAAAATCGTTTATATAACAAAATAGTGAATAAATATTCATGGCAGTTCATCGTTCCATTGTAATTCTGACAACTTTGTTCTTGTCGAAACATCTTTCCATTCTTTTGTTATTTGTTAATTTGACCACGGTGACACTCTCTGAAAACAAAATGAATACAATTATCATAGCTATCACCATTGTTAATAAAAATTTTGGAAAAATGAAGCTAAGAAAAATCAGAATAAATATATCAGAGTAAAATGGACGTTTGGCTTGGAAAATATTAGATTGTTAATTTTTTTTTATGGTTAGATTGCCAATTTTTATCTATTTAATTTACTTACTATTCATTGCCAATTACTCCATTTTGTATGAGTGAAGTTAGTTGATGTAAGGATATCTTTTAGAATATGTAAGATAAGATAAAAAAAAACGAGTAAAATAATTTAGAACGAAATGTAGAGAATACGAGTCACAAAACTAGTGGCTCATACAAAGCAGCCAATAATCCTAACGTCATGCCATGCAAATGTACCAATTGTGGAATTTATTTAATGTAGTGAAATTACCCTTAATCCAACACGTGAGCTTCTTTAGAAATGAGCTTTTTTTTTCCTTTTCTGCAGTCGGCTAAGGCAACCTTTCGAGTTTTTGTGTTAAGTCTGGTTTCCCATTTGGATTTGGTTCTGTTCTCTTTCGATAATTGAATACGAATGAAATTAGTTTTTTTTGTTTGACTGATCGGTAGGCTTTGTTTCGAGTTTATTTGAATTGGTTCAGATTAGAGTTGTTTCATGTAAGATGTTATACATTTTTTGGGAATCAGAGAGCAACTGCTAGATAATATATTTAGAATACATATAATATATATATATATATATAATAAACATACACACATTCACGAATTTATTTGAAAGGATAATACTTTTGGTGTTTAAACAATAAAGTTATCAATCATAATCGATTTCTCCCCAACTAATGTAAGTAAGTATAGAAACAAATTCGAAATAGGTCTGGATAAATAATCAGAACCAAATGAATCGTATCAAAACCGAACTATAAAACAAATTTCAGTTGGTATTCAGTTATAAAAAATTAATCGAACGAATATTATTTTAGAAAATCATGATTATTGATTACTAATTGAATGAAACCAAAAACTAAAATAATATCCGAACATAAAAAATTATTTTTGTTTATTTTATCTGAAAATATTTTGAATATTTTTAGTTATTTCTGGTTATTTTCTGTTATTTTCCGTTATCCTAATTATTTTTGAATATTTTTAGTTATTTCTGGTTATTTTCCGTTATCCTAATTATTTTTGATTATTTTTTAGTTATTTTCGGTTAATTGTTTGTTATTTTTTTGTTAACCAAATTATTTTTAGTTATTTTCAGATATTTTTATATTATTTCGATTAACCAAATTATTTTTGATTCTTTTCAGTTATTTTTGCTTTTAAATTTAATAATCAAAGCGATCGAAATCGAAATATAATCGAACCGAAACTGAACTAAGATACAAACATAATCAAATAAATATTTAATCTTTCCAATAAAAAAATGAAACGAAAAGTAATCAATCAAAACCGAACCAAATATGGGTCTATACTCAAAAAATAGCAAACCAATACAAAGGGCATGTTCACTATTTTTTGAATTAACACAGTGCACAGGGTCTTGTCCACTTCTGATATAAACACTAAATTTATAATTTTATAAAAAAAATAAATAAGAAACAGCTAAAAAGCATAGTATAAACGCAGACTTTATTCCATTTTTCCATTTTTTGGAGAAAGGGACACGTATACCAATTGAGAAATAGATGACGGTACCGAACCATTTTGATGTTTGACTTACCTCTTACATATATCCCTATATATACTTTGTATTACCCTTACGGACCCTACGACCTTCGCACCTCTCTTCTCTATTAATTTACTTAAACTCTCTGTTCAGCTCATAAGAAATTCAATTGACCATTTTTTAATCATTGAAAATATCAATGGGAAGATCACCTTGTTGCGAAAAGAACGGGCTCAAGAAAGGGCCATGGACATCTGAAGAAGACCAGATACTCGTTGACTATATCCAGAAACATGGATATGGTAACTGGAGAACCCTCCCCAAAAATGCTGGTTTGTGTCTTAGTTAACAATTTAATCATGTTTTTAGTTATGGGTTTTTCGAAAATTTCAATTTTTAATACTTTTTTTCCTCTTTATCAGGTTTACAGAGATGTGGTAAGAGTTGTCGGTTAAGGTGGACCAACTATCTCCGACCAGATATAAAGCGAGGAAGGTTCTCATTTGAGGAAGAAGAAACCATTATTCAGCTTCATAATTTCTTAGGAAACAAGTGAGTTTTGTTTTCTTTAATTCTCTGTCAATATCTTCTTTGAACTAGTTCAAGATTCTTACGTATTTGGCTTTTTTTTTTCTGGTTACCTTTTTATAGATGGTCTGCGATTGCGGCGCGTTTGCCTGGAAGAACAGATAATGAAATCAAAAACTTTTGGAACACACATATAAGAAAGAATCTACTTAGGATGGGGATCGATCCAGTGACTCATAATCCACGACTCGATCTCCTCAACATCTCATCCATCTTAGCATCATCTCTATACAATACCTCTTCATCACATCATATGAACATGTCAAGATTCATGTTGGATGCTCATCGTCGTCATCAACAACAACATCCATTGTTTAACAACGAGATACTCAGGCTCGCCACCTCTCTTATCTCTCAAAATCAGAACCAAAACCATGCAGTGGATAATGTCTTGAAAATTCACGAGGAACAAACGGTTTATCATCATGATCATGTTGACCAAACCGGAGTAAACCAATACCAAACTAACCAATTTGGGAACACTACTAATCAAGAACTCCAATCTTGCATACCGTCATTCCCTGATGGAGCTCAGTTTAACGACATGATGAATCATCAGTTCAATGGTTTAGGAGAACAAACTCTCGGTTCAACATCGACTACGTCGGTCCATGAGTGCAATATTCCATCGTTCAACGATTCTTCAAGCGCTAACTTTGTATTAGATCCTTCTTATGCAGAGCAGAGCTTCAACTTCGTTAATTCGGTCTTGAATACGCCATTATCGAGCCCGACTACGTTAAACTCGGGTTCCACGACTTACATCAATAGTAGCAGTTGCAGTACTGAGGATGAAATGGAAAGTTATTGTAGTAATCTAATGAAGTTTGATATTCCCGATTTATTGGACGTTAGTGATTTTCTTATATAACTTCAAACAAAATAAAAATCCAGTGGAACAGAGTTTTTTTTTTGTTTTTGTAATATTAAACCTTGGTTTATAATTTTTTACATGTAAAATACTATTTGTTCTGGTGTTTGTTACTTGTTTCTTGAGTGTTTATATCTAAGTTTCTGTGAGGTATTAATACTTGGCAAAACACACACAAATACCCGAGTTCCCTTATAGGTACCTCTCGGAAAGGAGAAACTTTTATTGAGAAAAGTTTACAACCAGAAAAGACTAAGAAAAACACTTTAGAATTAAAGAAAGCTCTCTCTCTCTCTAACTCTCTCTCTCTCGTTTTTCTCTTACTGCTGGGGATACCCTAGCTGTTGACATTACATGGATATTTATACTGAGAGAACAGACACGAAACCCTAGGTTATTTTCGTTTTGGGCCTATGGCCCACCAAGATTATGTTTGGGCTTTACAAACTCCACCTTTCTCTAATTTGGGTTTCCGAAAAATTAGAGAATAAGGCCCAAAATAATTTGTTGGCCCAGGGTATTTAAGTCAATTGTTGACTTATGAAACCCTAGCTGTCCGTTTTTTGCTTCCTCCAAAACGGCTCCTTCCTTTTTTTCTCTTTCTCTTCCTTTCTCCATGCGATTTTTCCGTTTTTCTTTCCTTCTTGGTTTCTCCTTCTTTCTTCTTGTTTTCTTCATGAGAATCTCCTCTGGTTCTCAGCCGACGGCTCCTCCACCGTTGCGATGCCGTGCCTTCTCTCACGGTTCGTTTCTCCTTCGGTTTCGCGATTTTTCTTTTTTTTTTTTTTTGAAGACCTTCTCCTTCTTGTTCTTTGCGCCATGGAAGCTTCGATTTGAAGCTTTTCCGGAGCTTTCAAGTTCCTGAAAGCTCCTCCACCGTCGCATTCTTCGGGTTTCTTCTATGGCTGGCCGTGGGGATCTCGGATCCGACCTTCGCCGCCATTGGAGCTGAATCTCGAAGCTTCGGATTTTGCTGAAGAAGGTGACCGCGTTCGCGCGTGAGATGCACGCGCCCTGCGCGTGAGATGCACGTGAGATGCACGCGCCCTGCGCGTGAGATGCATGCGCGTGAGATGCACACGCCGGCGTTCCTCCGGCGCCGTTCTGGTCACGCGCCGGTAACGTTCCGGTGTACCGATCCACGCGCCAGTTTCACGCGCCGATGACCTTCGCCACGCGCCGGCGTCACGCGCCGCCATGGTTTTCGCCGGCGGTCCACGCGCCGGCCACGCGCCGCCGGAGAAAGTTTCAAAAAAATTTCTGACCTGATTTTTTCGCCTGTTTTCCGATTTTCAGGTCCTTTTGCCGTCTGAAGCTCCACCTTGAGAGATATGGTCCTCATTTCCTTCCCCTCGCTGCCAACTCACAGGTAACCTTGATAGATGGTACTGTTTTCATCTATACCCTCCATTGTCAGACTGGTGTACTAACCCATGTCGTTTTTCTTGTCTCTGCGAGGACGAGACCCTGACAATGGGATTACCTGGAGCGATGCTCTCAGTCTAGCTGAGATTTACTAGTTCGCAGCACAGATCAAACTTCTGGCCAGGTAAGCCTTTAGTTAGGAAATCTGCTGCATTTCTGCTAGTATGAATCTTAGATAGTCGAACCTTGCCTTCGTTTAGGATATCCCGGATGAAATGGTATCTAGTGTCAATGTGCTTTGTTCTTTCATGATGAACTGCATTCTTTGCTAGCGATAGGGCACTCTGTGAATCGCAATGAATTGTAACACTTTGTTGTGTAAAGCCGAGTTCATCACATAAACCTTTCAACCATATGGCTTCCTTGACAGCTGAGGCGAGTGCCATGTACTCAGCCTCAGTTGTTGACAATGCCACAACTGATTGTAAACTAGATCTCCAACAGACTGTGTTCCCCCAAACTTTGAAAATGAAACCTGTTACTGATCTTCTCCTGTCTAGATCAGCTGCATAGTCTGAGTCACAGAATCCTTCAATGTTGAAATCTGAACTCCTTTTAAACACTAAACATCTCCTAGTAGTTCCTCTTAGGTACTTCAATACCCACTTCACAGCTGACCAGTGTTCTCTTCCTGGTTGGCTCATAAATCTGCTAATGAGCCCCACTGCAAAAGCTAGGTCAGGTCTAGACCCTACCATAGCATACATTAGACTTCCAACTGCACTTGCGTATGGAACCTTTTCCATATGCCAATCTTCCTCTTTCCTTTCTTCAGCAGTTAGACTTCTAAGTCTGAATTGAGTAGACGTTGGAGTGACTACTGCTTTTGATTCTACCATTCCAAATGTCCTCAGTACCTTTTCCAGATATACTTCTTGGGATAGAATCAAAGTTCCCTTTTGCCTGTCCCTGATAATATCCATACCTAGAATCCTTGAAGCTTTCCCTAAGTCTTTCATCTCGAATTTCTGATTCAAGCTGTCCTTTACCTTCTTTATCTCATCCAAATCCTGTGAGGCTATCAACATGTCATCCACGTACAGCAAGAGATAAACTGCCTGTTTGGTTTGTACATTTCTCATGTACACACATGGGTCCAGCTTGCTTCGTACAAAATTTTGAGTCTTCATGAAGTTGTCGAACTTCAGATTCCACTGTCTTGGGGACTGTTTAAGACCATATAAGGATTTTTTCAGTAAACAAACCTTGTTCTCATTTCCCTTCTTGACAAAACCCTCTGGCTGTTGCATAAGAATCCTTTCTTCCAATTCTCCATGCAAGAATGCTGTTTTGACATCCATCTGTTCCAGCTCATAATCCTTGTTTGCCACTAGAGATAAAATGAGACGAATCGATACATGCTTAACAACAGGAGAGAACACCTCGTTGTAGTCGATTCCTTCCTTTTGAGAAAATCCCTTTGCTACCAGTCTTGCTTTATACCTTGGCTTTTCAACCCCTGGAATTCCTGGTTTAAGCTTGAATACCCATTTGCAGCCAATTGGTTTTGCTCCTTCTGGCTTATCAATCAGGATCCATGTTTGATTCTTCATCAATGAATCCATTTCTTCTTGAGCAGCGGATTCCCAGAATTTCTTGTGTTTGTTGAACCTAATCTCTGCAAATGACTTGGGTTCTTCCAAGTTGATCTCTTCAGCTGCAGCTAGAGCGTAGGCAACGAAATCAGAATCCTCAAATCTGGAAGGGGGACGAATGTTCCTCCTTACTCTGTCTCTAGCCAGCAAGTAGTCAGACACTTCTTGCTCTGGTTCTGAGACATATTCCTGTTCATCTTCTTCTGAACTCTCAGGTTCCTCAGAAGAACAATCTCCACCTTGAACAAATATGTCTCTTTGACTTGTTCCACTTGGGGTTGGTCCCTGAATCAAGTCATCGCTGAATGATACTTTCTTTTTACTCTTTTCTTTGATCTCGTTTTTGGCTTTCCCAGAAGTAAGAGTATCCTTGAATACTTCTTCTTCATTAAATATAACATTCCTGCTTGTTGCGCATCTACCTTCTTCAGGAATCCAGACTCTGTATCCTTTAACTCCAAAAGGATAACCCATAAAGACGCCCTTAACTGCTCTTGGGCTTGTCTTTTCTTGGACTATGTGGACGAAGGCTGAACAACCAAATCGTCTGAGGTGAGTCAGCTCAGGTTTTACACCTGTCCACGTTTCCTCAGGTAGCTTGAAATTCAGGGATGCATTTGGGGACCGATTGATGATGTAGACAGCAGTAGATGCAGCTTTTGCCCAAAACTCGTGCCCCAAACCTGTCTCAGCCAACATGCATCGAACCTTATCCATGATAGTCCTGTTCATCCTTTCTGATACTCCATTTTGCTGTGGAGTATATGTGCAGGTTCTATGTCTTTTGATTCCTGAATCTCGACATAGATTATCCATGTGTTGGTTGCAGAATTCTAGTCCATTGTCTGTCCGTAAGCATTTGATTCTTTTTCCTGTCTGATTCTCTACTGATATTTTCCAATCTTTGAAAGTTTGAAATACTTCATCCTTGGATTTCAAGAAGTAAATCCAAACTTTCCTGGAAAAATCATCAATGTAGATGACAAAATACTTACATCCTCCCAGACTTTCTGGTGTAGAAAGAGATCCCCATAAGTCTGAATGAACATATTCCAACACTCCTTTGGAAGTATGCTTTCCTGTAGGAAAACTCTGTTTGTGAGATTTTCCAAGAACACAACTCTCACAAAACCCCAATTCTTCAACCTGATTCTGCGACAAGTAACCTTCCTGCACAAGGATGTTCATGTTTTTCAGACTCATATGACCCAATCTTGAATGCCATATTCTTGTCATGTCTGGTTCTGCTCTTGAAATGTTGACTTCCCCCTTTACCACTGTTCCCTGAAGGTAGTACAAACCGTTGTGATACTTTCCTGAAAGCACTTTCTGATCCTCCTTGTAAAAGTTAATCATAAAGTCTTCCCCTTGGTATTTGCACCCAGCCTTCTCTAACATTCCATAAGAGATCAAATTTCGTCCCATTTCTGGCATGTATCTAACACCTGTCAAGATTACCATAGATCCATCCAAATTCTGAATTTTGATCTTACCTACTCCTTTGACAATGTAGTGAGTGTTGTTTGCCATAAGAACTTTGCCACCATCAAATTCTTCTAAGTCAAACAGCACTTCTTTGTTAGGAGTTATGTGGAATGAACAACCTGAATCCATGACCCATTCTTCACTTGAGTCATGAGTACTCACTGTTAGTACCATAGGCTGTTTGGGCTCAGCTGCCATGTTTGCTGATTCCTGATTCTTTCTCTCTGGGCAGTTTCTCTTCCAATGTCCCTCTTTCCCACAAACAAAACAAGCCTTTGATTTGTTTGAATTTCTTTGTTTGGATTTTGATCTGCCTCTGCTTTTGGATCTTCCTTTACCATTGCTGCTGCTGCCTTTCTCAAACTGGCTGGTTGGTCTGCCTCTAGACTCCACATACAGCCCCTCACTCTGAGTTTTAGAAAGTTTCCCACTATCTATCAACTCCCTTTCCTTGGATTTTGCAGCAGCTGTCACTTCGTTCAGCTTCAGGGTGTCTCTCCCATACTTGAGAGTCTCCTTAAGCTGTTCGTACCTGTTAGACAAGGAACTTAGCAATAGGATTGCTTGTACCTCTTCTGAAACTTCGACTCCTATGTTGTTTAGGTCTGTGACCAGCTTTAGGAAGTCATCCACGTTCGTATCGATGTTCTTGGAGTCATCCATCTTGAACGTATAAAATTTCAGCTGTAGGTAGATTCTGTTTGGTAAGGAAGTCTCCATGTAAAGTTTGTTCAGAGTCGCCCACATCGCTGCTGCAGTCTCGCAGTTCGATATCTTTCTTAGGACTTGATTATCAACGTTGATCACAATCAAATCCTTGGCTCTTTCTGATTTCTCAAACTTTATTGGATCTATACCTGCTGTGTAGGTATCATCCTCCAACTCCTCCTTTGTGGTAGGTTCTTTCCTGAGTGTTTCATCAGTTAGGATATCCTTTAGACCAAGGACACCTAGGTGCGCCAGCATTCTGACCTTCCATAGGGAAAAATCCCCATTCCCATCAAATCTGTCTACCTCAACCCTTGAGTTTGCCATTGGGATACCTCAAAGTTTCTGTTCAGATAACCTGGATTGCTCTGATACCAATTGTGAGGTATTAATACTTGGCAAAACACACACAAATACCCGAGTTCCCTTATAGGTACCTCTCGGAAAGGAGAAACTTTTATTGAGAAAAGTTTACAACCAGAAAAGACTAAGAAAAACACTTTAGAATTAAAGAAAGCTCTCTCTCTCTCTAACTCTCTCTCTCTCGTTTTTCTCTTACTGCTGGGGATACCCTAGCTGTTGACATTACATGGATATTTATACTGAGAGAACAGACACGAAACCCTAGGTTATTTTCGTTTTGGGCCTATGGCCCACCAAGATTATGTTTGGGCTTTACAGTTTCCATTATTGATATCCACTTTTATTTAAATATGTATATGTATAGTTGGCCGGTTTTACTTGTACATATGCATAGTCTCCTGTCAATATTATATATCTGACTCAATGCATATGTATAATTGATATGAAGTGCTGAAATTGGGAAAAATATTATGATCTGATAACCAGCAACAAGTAATTGGGAAAAATACAACTAAAAATTTGAAGAAAAAGAGAGTGCTAGTTTATTAGAATATATGCACGTAGCGTGAGGCCACGTGTAGTCTTACGGGCAGAAATAAATTAAATACAACTTAGTTTCCCTAACGGGCTAACGACACGTGTCTAGTTAGTGTTGATGACTTGACATGTAATTAAAAGAGCATCCTTATTATTGAAATCACGGCGTAGGTTTTCTTAATCGCTTTACGCGTGTCGATATAACACACCACTTAAATTCTAGACACGTGGAACTCAATAATAGAATGTAGGTCCCGCTTTTATGTTGAAACGTTTTTGGATGAGTTGTTATTTTCTGACTGCTCGATTGGAACCATAAACACTGTTTACAATTAAAAAAAATTAAAACAATAATCAATACTTTTGGATCGAATAAATGCTGTAATTTTGACACAAGATTTATTTTCTTCTCATATCTATTGATTTTCAATGCTCCTTCTAAAAGTTATACGTATTCATATGTTTCAAGACACAACCGGGTCGGAAACCAAACGAAACAAAATTGTTTTTGAACCATTTCATATTTTTGTAAAAAAATCAATTTTTATTTTAAAAATATTATAATAAAATAATGTAAAACGATTTTTTTATTTTATTTGTAATGTTGTTAAATTCAGAACCGGTCCTGTTTCAATACAATGATTTTTTTTTGGGGCTTTTCTTTTTATCTTCTTATAACTTTATAAGGCAAAGACTTATGTCTGTTTTTGTGTGTAAAGTGGCATAATCAATCCAAAAGGTATATGTTCAAGAAATATTTTACAAATGTAGCTTTATAGGATAAAAATACTGACTAGATGTATTTTATAAATCCACATTTTAACATAGCATAATTTTATGACATTATGTATAATAACCAAATAATATGTTACTAAATATATAGCAAATAATATAGATTTTCTATGTATTTCTATAATTACAAGCTTATCTCACTTTTTAATTTCTCAAGTTTTAAAGTTTCTTTCTTGTTTATATTCATCAATTATGTTCAATTTCGTTGAATTTACATGACATTTTGAGAAGTTTGGGTAAAAAGTTTCAAAATTAAAGTGCAATTGAATGAATCTATTGACTTAAAAACAAAGAATCCAGTAAATCTACAAAATGCAGAAGAAATTTGGGCGGTTGCGTATATGAATATGGGCCTAAAGCAAAAAAGGCAAACTTTGTTTTACATGCGCTTCTGTTTGTTTTCGTGGTGTTGTGTGTCTCAATGTCCTTGACAAAACAAAACGTGTTTTTATCGTATACATGCACTTCGTGTTGTGTTTACATGTAGCCCACATAATCACAAAAAAAAAAAACAAAATGTTCTGGTCAAAATCTGGAGGTTGATAGAGTTAACCTAATTTAATACACTCCTAAATTCATTATCTAGTTTTTTTCTACTAACTTTTCAAGGTATTATATTGGATCATAAACTTAACTAGTAGTTACTAAGTTTTATATTTAATGATGTGGAAGAAAGACTCTTTTAAGAGATATATTACTTATTCGATGAAAATAATATGATTTTCGGTTTACTTAGTTAGCACGTGCAAAAATGAAAAAACTCCAGTGTTAATTTTTAATCATTAGCATAAAGTGGGATTATTATTTAACAACCCTTTTTACATGTGTGTTAAAAACCTTTTATAATATATCCAAATTCCAAACTCAAAAATGTATTTGCTAGTTACTTTATTATGAACTAACTAAAACGATGTCAGTATTGTTTTGAAAAGTCTAACATTTTTGAGCGATCATATTTCTTCACTAAATTGTTAGCAAATTGAACTTTTGGTCAATGTCATACGCACCGCCCACTTTAAATCAAATCATAACAAGAAAAAAAGGTCTGGTTTGGATTTGTCATGTATCATATACATATTTTCCAATTTAAAGCTATGGTGATATTTCATTAGTTACATGATTCACTAATCAAAACTTTCCACAAAGTTATTCACTAAGTGCGAATTAATATATTATTGTCGCAAAAAATGCAGTTAATTATTGTCATCCGTACGCCCGGAAGGTTCTATAATATGATGTGGTGGTTACAATAGTCGACGTCCACGTATTCATTACGTCATGTATACATCAGAATGACTTACTCCCACTAACTATTATATGAGTGGAAAAGGAGACACTTTGGCAAATAAAATACCATAGAGCAATAGATCCAATAAAAACACTGTTCCAAGTTAAGAAAAAATGTGTATACATAACAAATTTTGTAATAAACAAACTAATTTGTTTGAATCTTAAATAAATAATTATGACACAAATTTTCTTCAAGTATTTAAAATAAAAACAAAGAATTAAAAATTTGTGGGCTACAAACTAAAAAAAAAAAATATTTTAAATAGAATTTTTTAGTTTTATTCTAAATATATTATTGTATATTGAACTTATTCTAAATTTTTTAGTATTATGTTGAACTTATTCCAATTTAAATAGGATTGAGAATCACATAACAATTAACATATTCTTGCATATGTTCTGCATTAATCGATACTGAACTTAGATATTCTTTAAGTCAATAAGAAGAAGCATTATCCATTGATGATGCTTGACGTAAAATATTAGCTGAAAAGTGAAAACAGTTTTCGAATAAGAAAAGCAAAACAACAAAAACCTTTATATAAAAGAAAACAAGAACTCATTTTCTTCTAAATTATGATTTAAAGACCAATTTAGTCACATATTATTGACAGAAAGTTCAAGCCGTCCATCGGGAAAAAAAGGTTCAGATATTGTCAATTTTCAAAAGATAAGATAAGATAAGGACCTCTAAAGTTGATATGTGTATTTTGCAGACAGTGTGGGGGCATTCTTATGGTTTCATACTTGGTGACTTTTGAGCTTTTTACGAAACAATTAAATCAATGTGTTGAATGATGTTACTATTTTCTATAATTAATAAAGATATTATAATTATTACAGTATGAAATGTCTAACATTCTAAATTGGAACATTTATATATATATATATGGTGTATGGACCACTTCAATTATTACCAATTAGTTTTGATTAGATGTTCATGTTTCTTAATATATTAAAATTAGTCCGACATGCGATTTTTCACAAAAATGGGTTCTGATATTGTAAATGGCCCGTATAAATGTTTCGTATTATCGTAGTATGTTCGAAATGTTGGTGCGTGTTCCGCCCACATCTCGAATAGGGATATTAGAGTGCAAAATGTTTTACACCGAAAGTTAGAATATTTTTACAATAGTATATATAGTGGATAGACCAGTTCAATAATTTACAATTGGTTTTGAGTTGGTTTTGAGTTGGTTTTGAATTGGAGGAATTTTATAGTTATCGACAAGAGGTGAAACTAACATACAATGATCTATAATATAGATCTACGTATGATGATACTATACTGTCATGTACTCATATATCACTAATTTTGTACTTGGTTATTAAATGTTTTATGAATTATAGGTAACGACAAATCAATGTTAAAACATTTATAAAGATCAATGACAACCCAATTATAACACTGAGAATACATATAGATGCAGTAGCCATTAATGAATACAAACTGTTTAAGTAACCACGATACTTAATTCACCACCACTAGACCAAGTATATTAGGACTTCCACCACCTGCAAAACTTTGTAACAATGATCTATATATTATTATAGTAACTTTTGGATCAAGATATCCACCTTTCAATTTCCATGTTTTTGTTTTCACAATTATACTCATAATATTAAAATTACGGTTCCTGAAATTTCTCTAAAATATATGAATGAACATATATCTTTGGCTTTTTTCCTTTTCTGCAAAAAACGACGGTCAAACGTGCGATTTAAGTATCATCGTGTTCACATTCGAACAATCTATTTTAAAAATAGCAGTTGATCTTGGTATTAGAGATCATGCAATCCATCGCTCATAGAGGAGC